>OY728162.1:1203404986-1204654986 GCA_963277665.1 Viscum album
AAAATTATATATTTATAATATTTTTTTCACCTTTCTCTTATTATTTCCTACAATGATTATAAAAAACATTATTTTGAATGTTTTCATTAATGGTCAAATTACTAAAACATGAATGATTTTATTTGACTAAATATTTTCAAATTGTCTTACATATTTTTTAATGTACTATTTTTAATTGAATGATTATGATTAGGGGATAATTATTATACATCATTGAATCACTATGGTAATCCCATGGGAAGTATAACATGTAATAAATGGGAGTTTTTTAATTTCTAATTTGTTCTTTGGTTTTAAATTTCCTTTTTTAAATTTTCAAGGTTGATAGATTGAATTAAGAGAATGAGACTATAAAATTCAATGAAATACTAAGGAAATAAATTAAAATATTAAATAAGAGAATATTGATTTTTAAAAAATTTAAACTGATCTCACCAGAAATTATTATATTATCATTATAATATATTACTTTTAAATTTATGTTTTTGAAAAGGTGGTGATGTTTTCTCTTCTTGTGGTGATTTTTTTTAATTAAAAAGGGCGAGATATTTTTTGATTATATGTTTTTTTATTTAAGGGTGACTTTTTTAACAACATGGTTTTTAAGTTGAATCTTAAAGGGGGAAATTTAATCCCATAGATTTTTTTGTTGAATGAAACATAAAGTTTTATTTTCAAAATTATATTAAATGTACCAAATTCCATACATGTATTGTGATCTTCAAAAAGAAAGATATTTTTAGGACAAATAATTTCATCACATCCTTAGTATTGAATGTCACAATACAATTAATATGAGTTTGATCTAACATGAAATGTTATGTTTATTTTTTTAATGTGGATTTTTATTGCATATTTTCTTAACATCATGTAAACCTATCAAATCTACATATGTTTTAGTATATTTGGAAGTTAAACTAAAGTACATTAAATAGAAATTGAACGAAATGTGATGAATTTGAACACATCAGATGAAAGAGTTTAAAACAACATAAATTGGATGATGGTTAGTTGCATTTGATGTTATTGACACTGAACGCGATGAACATGGAGTCTGACTATTGGAGCTTCTCCAATTGAACGTCTATAAATTCAACCAAATTATTTTTGTAATAGAAGGGATTACACATTTGATCTAATGATTTTTCATAATCATTTTGATGTCATGAATCATCTCATTGGTGGTGAGTGATTTTGATTATATTATATTCAGAGGTATTTTCTTAGAGAATATATGTGTGAGAGTTTTATTATAAATGATTCATGGTTTTTTATATTATAAGTATTATTTGTCTAATATATCATGGTCATGGATGTTCCAATCAGGGAGTTGGATTTTATGATGAGTATGTTTGAGGATATAGGAGGATATAAAGATAAATCACATTCAATAAGGATACAATGAATGAATATTATTCTTCTTAATCTTAAAATGTCTAATAAAATTTATCGATGACCTCTATAGATAGAAATATAGAGCGTTTGAGGTCATTACATTGATATTTTCCAATTTTTCTTTCATTGAGTAACTTCCTTGGGAGGATGTGGGATACCCAGGATAAGGTTAAATTTTATCTTGTTTCGTTTTAAAGAAGTAAAATCTTCTTGTAAATTAGGATAATATTAGTAAATAATATCCTTTTGGGGTAATAAAAATTGTTTCTAATACTCCATAAATTGTTTTTACATTACATTTTGTTTATTTCTCTTATGCCCACTATTTTATTGGATAGTGTTTAGTGTCTGATTAAATTCTATTGCATTTACATTTTATAATATATTATATTATATATTTATCAGTAAATCTATTGTCTAATAAATATAACTAATGAGTGGGGTTAAATATTATAGTTTTATTTTACTACAATTACCCCCCCCCCCACATTGTATCACATAAAATACCTTTTTAGGATTTTATAATAAAATAGAATATTGGTTAAAATATTATTATTTATGAAAGGATGATGATGAATTCAAGATACAAAGGATGATTATTCCATATGGATTCCCTAATAAGTAGATTCATTATTCTATTCAAGAAGGATAATAAATTTCCCACCCAACAAATCAATGGTTTATATTAAAATTAACTAAAATATTGATTAGTAACCATGGTGAGTTTTTTTTAATCTCCAGGTACTAAAAAGATAATGGAACCACACCACAATATATCACCCTTTCTAGGGAAACATTCTGCAAAGTTATCTTGATTTAATTCTATTATATGTTAAACAAGAGTATATTTCTCAACAATTAGATTAACATGGGTAGAGTAATGAAAAGTTATAAATTCATCCATAACAAAGACTCACTCATTAGAAATGAAACAATCCATTCCCTATTCATCAATACCGTCATCAAAAATGGATTAATTAATTCCATCATTTTTACTATTAGAAACAACATGTAAGTTAGTGTAATTATAATATAAATACATATAAATAATAAATTTTTTTGATTTTTTTCAAACTACATCATTATTTTTATATTTATTCATTAATAAATGACGATGGTGAAATAAAATCATTAAAAATAGATTAAGGTAATTCAAAATAACATGATGAAATATCACCACTCATGAAACTATAAATAATTACATGTTAAGGTAATGGATGATATCTCTCCCATGGAATAGGTTTATCATCATGTCTTTCAGAAAATTCATCCTCATGCAAGGATATTTCATGTGATGATCCACCAAATGATAATACTGGTGACATATGTTAATCAAGTAAATCATATCAATAATCAATAAAACTGATATCTATAAATGGAATATCATCCCCAGTATATGATCAAATATTTTATTCAAAATGTATATACATATCATATATTTGAGTGGGATTTCCAATTCGTGTTTCCTTTTCTTCACCTTCACTAAAATAATCATCAATTTTCAAATTGGGAACCAACATTCCTTTTTTGGGTTTAAGATTCATTAATGGGATAAAATTCTCATAATTTATTTCATCATTTCTTACCAAACATCATTCTCATCAATTCTATCCAACTCTCATTATTTTATAAATACATTAATTCAACTTTATGCTATAAAATTTAATTTGTAACATTCTATTACTTATGTTTTCTAAAAGATTTTCCCTCTCTATAACACACAAAAAAAATTAATTAAATGAATACTCTAATCGATTTCATTCTTAACACACAATAATGAGTATTAAGATAATTGTGATAAACTGTAAAAATATTATTATTTAAAAGTTTCCATTATGACATAGTAATTAAATTTAATGTATGAATAATAATAACCATATTGTGAAAAATATGTAACATGGTTTCATATAAATCAAATGTAATAAAAAATTCATAATAAATAACTACATAATTTTCAGTAAAGCAATTTTATGCTTTAAAAATACATTTTGATAAAAAAAAAATTATTGATTTTTTATTGAATAGTATAATTAATTTCATCTGATTTTAGGAATTTTATTTGATAAAAATGATAAAATTTTTAAAATCATCATATAGAAATTATATTTGGGTAAAACTTTGGAAATTTTCTAAAAGGGTTTATTTTTCAGTGAATAGTGAAAAATATAAATTTTTGGAAAATAGTCTTTTCATTTAACATATTGAAAAAGTACCATTTTTTAATTAGTTTTAAATTTTAATTGACTGATTTTTATTATTCATAATCCAATTAATTTTATTGGAATCAAAATTGTGCTTACTTTTGTTATCAAATTATTTTTATACTTAAAAATGTATTTTTCAAGAAATAGGGTTTTCATTGTGTTTTTCATTCTTATCATAAAATAATTTCTTAAATTTATATTGATTTAGTAATAAGAAATTTATTTCATATTTGGAACCATTAAGTATGATTTTTCTAAATATTTAAACTTCATTTTTTCATTAGGAATAGTAACATTACAAAAAATTGAGTTACTACGGTAAGAGTTAAATCACTTAAATGGGTTAAAACTAAAATAATAATTGATAAAATGACAAAAAATGACTATAATCAATTGTGTTATCATGCTTAAAACCTATACATCCTATATTCACAAAATGATCTATTTTGGTGCCACTTGGATTATGTAATACATTAATATATTTTAATCATTTGAAAAACTCAATTTGTTTCTTCTCTCTAACTTATAAATGGAACTCCCTCTCCTCTCTTCTCCACACTTAAAAAACATCTTAACTCAGAGGCTCCCTATCCAAATACCTTCCCAAAATCCCTCCCCACATCCTATAGATCTTGTTTTTATCATAATACTATCCTAAGAAGGATTTTTTTATAAAGCAAATGAGGTTTTATAAAGAGGAGGTATAGTTCTTAACTAAGTGTTATCTTTTTATTTCTTATTTTACCTTCACCAATACTCTATTAACTATTTTAATATAAAAAATCATCATCTAACATATAATAAACAAATTATTATTTATATGGTATAATCTTATTTCATCAATAAATCTATAAAATGGAAAATAATAATATCCATTATATGTACGGGCTGACTATAGCCTCAAGAGATGATTTATTTAATTTTACAACATCGCCTATTATTGTTTGAATCACCCCCAAATTAAGGTAAATGAATATTTATTCATTTATTTTTTAGTATATATAATTATTAGGTTGATTTTCGGGATTTTCTAAGGGGTTTTGTCTTATTTTGGATGCTTTTATGGTGGTTCTTTGATTGTGCATAGTTTGTAGATACCATAAACCATATCTAAGAAACTATGCAAGCAACGATAGTGCCCAATAGAAAGATTCACGGTTAGGGAACAGTTTGTCCAAACCATGTGATTACCCAATAAAAATTGTGTGTCTTGAAGTAGTGGGAAAGACACAGTTGGTACATGGTTTTTCTAACCATGCGAGTGGTTGGCTTGAGATAATAGCATCATACAGTTGGAACACTGTTTTCCAAACCATGCAGTATATGGTTATAACAACTTAAAATATTTATATAATACAAATTAAACACTTTAAGAATTTTTAATCCCCTATTATATTTATAAACTAAATTCATTTTTCTCTCCAGGCTTCAGATACTTTTTCCTTCGATTCAAAAGTGATTCTTATGAGAATCAAAGCGTGTTGGAGGTCCAAATTCTTCAATGAGTACTTGTTCTTACATTTTCTTCATAGATTCATTCATATAATCCCTATTAGAAACAAATATATAATACATTGGAGATATATATATGTTGTGTGATGAAAATATTGATGATATATTTTTGGATCTAGTGAAGGGAATGTGGGTTATGATTGGATCTTGATGTTTTTTAGTTCTGCTCTTAATTTTTTCCCAAATTTTTGTGGTAGTTGGATTCACTCTCTTCTCCACATGAAATAAAACATGAATGATTGGTTTAAATTAAATTAATTACATGGAATTACTATTAAATATATATTAAATTCTTGATGGAATCCTATTTTGGGTTAAGGGTTTGGAAATTGTAGAAATTAGATGGTTTTGTGGAAATTTCTCATTGATGATAATTTTAAAATGATGAATAAAAATTATGGTTTGGTTTTGAAGCATGGAAAAATTGTTTATTGAAACATTTTGAAGAAAAAATTATCTTTTGTGGAATGTTTTGTCATAGATTTTTTCATACATGGTTGGAATGTGTTCATTATCATTAGACGTGACCTTGTGGAGGGGGCATGTGCCATTTGGGAGCATGGTATTGGTCACCTTGTGATGAATTGGTTGATTGATGAGAGACCGCTCATGAGTATAAAAATATAACCTAATAATTCACGGTGTGTATATGTGTATAAATACATATTTATGGGTATTCCAAATAAATTGAGAAATGGATTGAATAATTTTATACATATTTTTTCAGAAAAACGTTTATGGATTTGATATAAAATTTTTTTATTGTTTAAAACTATTTTATATAAATTGATCTAAAAAGTTTTTTCCTAGTGGCATGAGTTGGAAAGCCATTGGGGAAATCCTACTAAGGCTTAACTCACCCACTGCTTGGGAACTAGTTTGAGCTTAAAAATGTCATCTATCAAGAAAAAGGTAAAGGTAAGGTATCTTAGTTCTTTATTGATACTTCTTGATATCATGGGAACGGAATTCCAATTTGGATCTTGGAGTGGGTTGGATGTTTTTAGTTGATGTCACTTGGAAGTTTTTGAGTTTTGTGGTATTTTGGTTCTCTTCAAGTATGTCTTTGGGTTTCTTCATATAGAATGATATAGTTTATTGGTTTGGTTATGTCTTGAGTTATATTTTGTACTCATTCATTAAATAAAGGATTGTCTGGTTATTATTTCTATAGTTTGGATATTTATATTTCAAGGGTAAAAGCAATCCCAAAAATGTTCATGAATCCCTCGACATTTATTTCCATCTGTCAGTTTCGTGGGTATGTTACCTAAGATCTAGTATCACACTCATCACTTCTCAAATGAATTAGGAGGGTGCAATGTTACAAATGGTATCAACTTTGTTTTGTCCTTCAGTTAGAAATAGTATATGTCTTAGTTGGTCCAAATGCCTTTTTTGGAAAAAATGGTATCAATTTACTCAATTCTTGAGTTGGGTTGGTATGAAGGAGATAAGATTTTCATAACATGATGTGTAGAGCATAAAAATATATAGAAGAACTTTTTATATTGAACTTCAAGTTACCAAGGAAGTTGGGTACAAAAGTGTTTAGATACACTTCTAGGTGTTTTTTCATATCATCATCATGGGTTTAGCTGATTACAATTGTAATACATGCATTGATATTATGAATTTATAATAGTATTTCATTATTCATTATTATTTTAATGGTTTATGAAATGGAAAAAAGTGTTATTTTTTGAAAACAGTGAAAATCATTGATTATGAAAAGCATGGTTGTAGTATTTTTAAAAATGGTTGAAATGTTGATGAAGTTTTTATTGTGGGAAGCTATGTTGTGATATTTTTTGATGCGGGAAATAGGAATTTATAATCCTTTGATTAATAATGAGTGATACTAAATGGAGGTTTTTTCTAGTTATAGTGAATGGTAATGGGTAGGTGTCATAGAAATAAACCAAAGGAGGATGCTAAAAATTAGGTTTCACCTAAGCCATAGATAAATTAACAGTTGGTCCAAAGAATTGTATAAGATTTTTATGACATGGATAGGGGTAATAGGAATGATGAACTTAATCAAGTGGATCATTCATGTTAGTTACAATATCAGAATTCACCCATTTTTCATTGGGGTTCTAAACCGGAAAAAGCAAAAGTCCAGTTGAAAAGGATGAATTGAATTTTCAATTTCCTTGGGAAACTAGAAGAGATGAATTTAAATTCGGAAATGTATATACATGATGATTTGGCATGCTAATGGTGGGAATTATTAGTTCAAGATAAATTAGATCAAGGCATGACCTGGGTGGATTTAGAAAGTTGTTTAACAATAAATTCTATCATTGTGGCTTTCAGATTTAATGAACAGTGGAATTATTCATTTTTATGTAAAATAATATCATAATGACAGAGTATGCGGCTAAATTTATAAATTTAGTCTAATTTTCCAAGGAATATTTTTCAATTACATCCTTAAAGAAACTCATTTTTAATATGTATTATTACTAGATATTAACTCAATGATTTTCATGCTTTGTATAATGATTATATAGAGATGTTCAACAGATCAATAGTAGAAAATAGATATCTTGGTAAATATAGTTACAGGGAGAATGATTTTTCTTATGGGAATAGGTGGGAAGTATAATACTAAAAATAAGCATAAGTGGGACACTTATTCAAAAAGTAGTGGTACACCACATAATTAGATCATGGGATTAGTAAACATTCCTTCTCAATCTAAAAGTAAGTTGGTATGTTTTAAATGTGGTTATTTTGAACATATGATGTTAGATTGTATAGAACCATCTAGATCCTATCATAATTTCAACTAGATTGGAAATCATCAATGTTATTATCATAGTGCTACAAGTTATAGTTCTAGATATACATCTCATGCCTCTCAGAAATCTCATAACTAAATGATATGAGTATAGAACAATAATTTCATCATTAAAATAGTGTGATATAAGGTGATTATAAGAACACCATGACTCCTTAATCAGTGTAATATCAATAGTGTAACAAAGAGAAAAAAGTAGCGAGTAAGCAATTTTATGGAGTGGAGTAAATGATAATGGATGATCAATCTGGTCCTTTAATGGTGAGAGGTATGATTCCTATTAATTCTACCATTATGTTGTATTTTTTTGATACCGACACATCCCGATCATTTATTTATTTTTATTTTATTAATCATGTGGGTTTTCATGTTGAGATGATAACTTCTATTTTGAAACTTCAAACTCCTCATGTAAAATAGGGAGTATTTATCCTTTTTGTGTAAATATTTTTATATAAAAATATACGGGGAGGAATTGGTTTGGGACTTCTCTATTTTAGAGATGAATGTCTATGAAATGATTTTTTGGTGTAGATTAGTTGACAATGTTCAAAGTCCACATTGATTGTTATGCCAGAATGGTTAGTTTAACATATCTGTATCGTGTTAAGAATCTCTTTAGAAGATATTGGGATATAAAGGCAAGACGAGTAGGAAAGTTGGAGCCATTTTTTAGAACAATATTTTATTATATATTAGCACTGACAATGATATCTATGGATGATATTTGGAATAGATATTTTCCAACTATTTTTTACCAGTTCCCATACATTTTCCCTAAAACTTTATTAGGGTTACTACCAATTAGAGAACTATATTTTATGATTAACCTCCTATCGGGGTTCATTCCTAAATCAATTATATATTATACGATGTAACCAACGTAATTTAGGGAATTTAAAGTTTATTTGGAAGAGTTTGAAAGTAAAGGGTTCATTCAACCAAGCATGTCTCTACAGGGATCCCTAATTTTATTTGTGAATAAGATGGATGTAAATCATAGAATTTTTGTATATTATCATAAGATTAACCAATTTATGATAAAGGCTCATTACCATATTCCACATATTGATGATCTATTTGAAAAATTGAGGGGATCCAAATGGTTCTCAAAAATTGGCTTATATTCGGGGTATCTCCAATTTTGATATTAGAATGAGGATATTTTAAAAACATATTTTATAAGTAGATATGTCCATTATTAGTATGTGGTTATTCCTTTTGTTCTTAAAAATTAACCATACATTATTATGGAATTTGTGAATCAAATCATTTAGAGGTATTTGTATTTCTTTATGGTGATGTTTTTTTGATGATATACTGTTGTATGCTAGGGTAAAAGTGGATCATGAACAACACTTGTCTATAGTGTTGGGTATCTTTTACGAGCATCATTTTTACAAAAAAATTATCAAAGTGTGATTTATGGATATAATATGTGCATTTCCTTGTCTATTCCATTTCTAAAAAGGGGTTTCTATGGATCCTGAAAATACATGAGCTACTATCTCTTAGAAACCAATGAATAATGTCTTTGAGATACATATTTTTCTTCATTTAGTGGTATACTATAGATATTTTGTATGTGGTTTTTCAATTTTGGAATCACCAATTACAAAGGAAATGTGTTCCTTTCTAATGGAATGGTTAATATCATAAATCCTTTTAAGAACATAATATTAGACTTACATTATAACATATCCCTCTGTTTTTAGAGTCTCTAAAGGGATATGTATTCTTTTGTGGTGCATCGATATCTAGGTTGGGATGTGTTATCATACAGGGATATCATGTTGTTGCTTATGTTTCATGGTAGTTATGGTTTCATGAGAAAAAATACAGACCACGTGACTTGGAATTAGCTATTGTGGTTCATTCTTTTATGACTTGTTGTTATTATCTCTTTGGTGAGAAATTCATGGTGTTTATAGATCATAAGATTTTTAAACACATTTTCCCACAAAGGGATTTTAATTTAAGGAATATTAGATTGATGAAGTATTGAAAGATGTTTGACTTTTACTTGATGTATACACTAGGTAAATGTAAATCTATGATGGATGCATTGAGCAAGAAGTTGTATTATCAATTAGATAAAGAGGCTTTAGACTGGTGGAAAATAATGTAATTCATAGTGGATATGAATCTCAATTATGAGGAAAAAGGTTGTGTTGCATTTTTCTTTCTAGTTTTTTTTGTTCCTGATTTGGTTGAGTGGGATAGAGTCTCTCAGACATCCAGTCCTGATTTTATTATTATGAGGTCATAAATAAATGGTGGGGGTCTATTGAGGGATAGAATACGGATAGGGATGTAGTGTTGTGGTTTAGAGATAAAATAGTCAAACATTTATCTTATCAAGAATATATTCTTAGTTCCTACCAACATTCTAGGTGGGTTATTCATTCATTAATAAATAATATATATATATATATAACTGAAAACATAGTTTTGGTGGATTAGCATGAAAAGCGATGCAGCAGAGTATGTCTTGAAATGCCTCACCAATCAGTGGGTTAAGGAAGAGAATCAACATCCCACTGGTATATTTTAGTATTTATCTATTACCATGTAACAATGGGAATGAATATCCATGGATTTAGTAATATGTATACCAAGGATGGTGAGGAAACACGATGTCATATGGGTGATTGTGGATCAGATCACAAATTCAGCTCATTTCATCCCTATTCATGAAACTAATATGGTGAGATACTTTTTCAAAATCTATATTTTGGAATTTTTAATGATTCATGATGTTCTATTATCGATTGTATTTGACCGAGACCCTTAGTTTACAACTCATTTTTAGAAATCCTTATAGAAATACCTTGGGCCAGAATTGAATAAGAGTACAGATTATTATCCTGAAACAGATGGACAATCTAAATAGACAATTAAAATGTTGGTGGACAAGATTAGAGCTTGTGTAAAGGATTTTGGTGGTTTATGGTATGATCATATACCATTAGTGGTGTTCTCATAAAATAAAAAATATCATTCCGTGATAAATATGGATCCTTTTGAAGAATTGTATGAGCATCCTTTTCATTATACACTTTGTTGGGTGGAAATAGGTTATAATTCACTAAATCGACCCATCCTTGTGAAAGGGATAATGGATAATATTGATGTGATCGGAAAGAAAATATATATGACTCAAAGTCATCCTAAAACATATGCAGATCATCTTCGAAGACCACTGTCGTTTGAGGTGAGTGATCATATGTTTTTATAATCTCTCCAAGGTGTTAGCATCATCATTTTGGTAAGTAGGGAAGGTTGTCTCCTTGATACATAGTCCCTCTTGAGATACTTTAATGAGTTTTTAAGGTGGAATATCAGTTTCCTTTTCTTCCAAGGTTCATTTCAGTAAACAATGTATTATATGTATCTTAATTGAAGAAGTACCAACCTAATATGGACGATTTGATTCAATAGGATCACGTTAACCTGGATTCATATGTTACATTGATTCATGTTTAAGTGAAAATATTGCATAGGTAATAAAATATATTCATGTGAAAATCATTGGTCTACTGTGGGTTTTATAGCAACATGGTCATATTTGGGAAGAAACATGGGAGTGTGAGAAGGAAATGTTAGAGCAGTGGCCCAAACTCTTTTAAGATAACAAGGGTTTTCTACTTTCCATAGATGTAAAAGGCTAATGGTTTGTATAATGTATCACCCCTAGTTTCAGGTACATGACCATTTATTCATGTATTTTGATTATATATAATGCTTAGGTTGAGCTTCTGGAGGTTATAAGGGGTTATGGCATTTTTTTTCTTTTCTAGAGGTGTACAGTTTGTGTATGGTTAGTAGAAATTATAAACCATCTCTAGAATACCATATAAGAGAAGATAGTTGACACTATATAGGTGCATGATTTTTCTAAAACATGCAAGTTCCTACGGGAAACCATTCTTCTTGAAACATTAGAAATAAAATTTGGAGATAGAGCTTGGAGTGGGTTCGGTGTTTCTGGTTGATGTCACATGGGAGTTTTGAGTTTTGTGGTATTTTGGTTCTCTTTGAGTATGTCATTTGCTTTCCTGTTTTACTCTAATATGGTTCATTGGTTTGGTTATGTTTTGAGTTTTATATTGTACTCATGCATCATAGAGAGGTTTGGTTGGTTTTTTATGTAGTTTTTATGTTTATCTTTCAAAGGTAAAATAATCCCTAAATTGTTATTGAGGTCCTTGGAACTTATTTCCATCCTTTGGTGTCTTCGGGATGTCACCAAAGGCCTACTAGCACACCCGTCACTTCTCAATCCAATGAGGAGGGGTGGGATGTTACCTAGATAGTCATAATGAAGGATCTAAATGAACTAATATGATGTATATTATATAAAAATAATTTTTTAATGGTAAATAAATATTCTACTTCTTTATTTACCATCCAATAAAAAAATAAAAATATAATGCATGTGTACGTGTGGACTACCCACTAAAAAATTGACTTATGCCAATAGAAACTTATTGACAGATAATATACCTATTGGTAAAAATAAGAAATTCCAACAGATATTATGTTTTATTGGTGTTCATTTTAAGTAACAACACTTTTTTTACCAATAGATATATCTATTGTAATCGATCATTTAACACTAACAAATCTTTTACCGATAGTTAAATCTATTGGTTTGTCATAATAATACAAAAAAAATTACTTACATTTGAATATATTATTAATAGTAACTATTACCAACAAATCTTTTGTCATTAATAAAATTTATTACAATACAAAAATCAATAATAATAACCAATTAATAGAAACAAAAAAAATCATGTAGACTATTATATTTTAGAACAAAGTAAATATTTAAATTTAGAGGTTTTATTAAAGATATCTCATTAATTGATTTTAATTTTAAATTTTCTTTGAGTATAAATAGTGCTTATATTTTACATTTATTTTCATTTAATATACATTTAAATTATTTTAATAAAAAATTTAAATCATTATAATATTTGAATTTAATAAAAATAATAAAAAAAATATGATAATCAATAAAAAATTAATAAAAAAATTTGAATGATAAGTATTTAAAATTTTATATTCACATGTTGAACTTTTATATTATATTATAAAACAAAAATGTTTATTTTTATAAAATTTATTATTTATTATATTTATTATATAACAATAAATTAAGTAATTAATAATGGGTATTTATATGTTTAAATTTTATTTATTTGTTATATTTTTTCAAATATTGAATTTGTATATATACTATCCTTATTATATGTTATATTTATTTAATTTTATAAAATTAATAATTTTTCTATTTATATATATATATTAATTTATTTATTATATTTTTAATTTAAAATATTAAATATAATTGGATATTTTATTTATCTAATTTATTATATTCTTATGAAATATTTTATTTTTATTAAAAGGAAAGTTTTATTATATTTATTACATTTATTATATTTTTATAGCATTCCTCCCCTGACCTTCTCACGCTCCTCCCTCGATCTATCATTGATCCATAGTATCTCCCACGCTCTTCCCTTGATCATCCCCCAACCTCGCCATGCTCCCACACCCCCTTCTCACCATGCTTCTCCCTCATTCTCCATTGATTGTGATTTGGGGTCACAGTCTTATGGGAATATCAGATCTCATGGTTCTTCCAAATGTTTGTTTCAGATAACTAGCATCAGGTATCGATTTTTCATTCTTTCTCTATCCCCATTATAGTTAGAGTGATCTTATTAAGAGGAATTTTGTCATTTCCAATCTTTCCTGAATGGAAAGACACTAAATATGGTGTTCTAGGTATTTATTGTGTAGCATTTATGGAGGTTGTTGTTTTGGAGACACTATTAGGCATTACAAAGTGTAAGGAATTCTCTTGATTGATTTTTTCCTTTGTCTTAAATCATGAATTTTATAGGAATTAAACTCGTGCAATGACTATTTCTTACACCATTGGTGAGTTATATGGTGGTATTCATGGCTTCTTAGATTTTTTTATCTACGGGTCTAAGAACATCATCACATTTTTGTTTCGTTTGATTCAGGATCTGAGATTGAGTGATGTTTTCCCCTATATCTGACCAATAATATTGATATTTCTTATTTAGTTCTTGTTTCATGGAGATTAGGGGTTCTGTGGTTTCTTAGATCATCGATCTACATGGTACTTCTTTTGGTTTTTTTCCTAACTAGTATGCCTATGGATCTAATGTATGGGGATTATAATTTTTTTGTAAATGTATGAGATTTATGAGCATCATAATGGATTTCATGCCTATAAAATATAACTTCATTCTTAAATTTATGTGATTTTTGGGATTTTTTTATAAATTAAATCTATATTATAATGGTTTTATAGATTTCTTGTAAAGTAATCACCTCTAGTTGATAAATAGTTATGATAGTAAGGAGATAAAAAATTGTTTAAAAAGCCTAGTAAACCCACTTATGAAACAATTATTTCACCATTTACACTAAACAATGAAATGTGTGGATAGTTTTATTACATTCATATATATATTTTAGCGGCACAAAATTATGAAATATAATTCCCATGATCTAGTCAAATTTGAGGAAGCATAGCCTATTTCCCTAAGACAGGTCATTCATTTTAGATATAAAATTCTTCTTATACTAGTTATTTGGATGGATTGTTCTTTCAAAGAGATGAAATCCATTCTATGTATAGGGAAAACAAATTTTTTATACATTTTATAGTTTATCAATTTCTCAGTAATTGAAATGAGTGGGATTTTCAATGTTCCCATGGTCCTAGTGAGCAATTTTATCCCTTTTTTTATCTCTATCCACAGAATTAGTTCTTTTTTCTTTAAATTTTTTATATCTTCCTTTTTGGTTTAATTGATTCTAGAATTGATTTAATATTATGAAATATGTATAATTAAAAAATTAAAAACCATATTCCTTATGGTGGGTATCAATTTATAAGTTGGAATGATATTTATCTAATTATAAATTATGATTTTAAATGGTGTAATGCAGATTTTTTAGGTTCATAAGTGCTAATGTCTGGAATCGGTCCATGATTCATGTTAACTAGTTTATTTATTTGATATAATTGAATTATTATTAATCATTCTTCGATTAAATTGTAGAGTAAAAAAAATTAGTGTCTTCAATCATATTTTTAAATGCATAATTAAATATTTCCTATGTGAATTTTTTTTTCTATGCTATGTGCATCCATGATGATTAATTTAATGTTAATGTCTCATCACCCCCAGGTTTTGATGAATTTGTGTTTGTGTCTATTTTGGGGGGTATAAATATGATACTCAACTACTTGATCATTATTTAATTTTTTTATCCCATATAGGATGGGAAAAATTATTTTTGTTAAATCAATGAAATCTATTGATGCATTTCTTCTCTTTGCTAAAACAAATCATGCATCCCATAGCAGTGATGATCTTCCTGGGTCTATATCTTGGAATGTTTTTTATTTTGGTGAGTCATATTTTGTATCTATATATCTTATTGCCTCATTAATTTTGTCTGTGTGTGTTGTAAATATTTTATATAAGGAAATAATTTCTCAAAAATAATCTCTTGATAATTTTTCAATTTTTGATGTGTTCTATAAAATGAAATAAATATAACTACTTCATGAGGTTAATGGAAAAAAATTATTTTTTCCCTAGAAAAGAGATTATACATTTTTTGGGTGTATTGGGTTTAGACTGGGATTTTACATTTGAAATATGTAAAAACTAAAGCCTGAATTCTAACACGACCCGTTTATTATTAATTTATTTGGACATGGAGTGTGTGGAGAATCTAGCGGTTACATTTTATGGTAATATAATATCAATTTTTTAAATCTATTTATTTATTAGTAGTTATAAATAGAGTGTGTGAAGCATCTCGGGGGTGCATATTTAAGGTAATATAATATTCATTCCTCATTATGTTAGTGTTCTCACTCACCTCATTATTCTCCTTTATCTTGGTTTGAAATATATATGCACAACCAGATTTCAAAGCTATAGAATTCAGAGCAAAGATATGACCACTCAAATATTATTTGTAAAGAGACAATAATCCAAATATTTTTAGGTAATGATTTCCCCTACTTACCACTAAGGAAAATGGTATGGACAAGGAAAACATTGATGGTGTTCTAAACCAATTTCTTTATCAGCAGTTGGAAATAGAGTGTGTGGAGAATTTAGGCACTTAATTTTTAAGGTAATATAATATTTATTTTTTAAACTTCTTGCTTCATTAGCAGTTGGATAAGGATTGTGTGGAGCATCAGGGGGATTCATGTTTAAGGTAATACAATATCATTATTTTAGAGTTTTCACAATCCTCTTTACATCCCATTATCTTGGATATAAATGTAAATTAATAACTAGATTTCAAATAAATAAAAAAGTAGATTGAGGATATGATCAATCATGATTATTTTAAAAGATACAAGAATCCAAATATATTCAGGTAATATTAATTGTTGACATTTCAATGTTTAATTATAAGGATTATAGGAAGTTGTGGCCAAGGAGGTCTTCTTTCTTGCAACTTTACCTCAACTTTTTTGCACCTTTATTTTAGTTAAGCATATATTTATATCTATTTTTGTAAATATAGTGTTAAATCATGATTATTTTTTTACATTTGTAATTTTTTTTATTTTCTATTTACAACTTTTGTTGTGTTTTGTTATATATTTTTATAGTTTGTTACTTTCGTTTATTTGTCATGTATTTATTTTATATATTTTTTTTAAATACATAGGATGTGTAGTGATGTTTTATATATTAGTATTTTTTTCTTTTGAGTTTCTATTTACAACTTTTATGGTGTTGTTTTGTGTAGATTATGGTAAATAAAATTATCCTTGTAACATTTCTTTTATAGCTGTGGGAAACACTTTTAAGTGTTTTAGTTTTTATCACACACACATATTGATTAGTGACTGATTCCATTACATCACACAAACTCTGCCATGATATCTATATGCTTATATTACACACACTGAAGTCTAATTGTATCCATGGGACTGTGCTTCTATAGTGGTGGAACATGCTTAGGTGTTTGAGTTTCCATTGCACACAGAATGTTAAGTTACTGATGCTATTACCTAATAAAAACCGAAACATATGTGTAATAATAGTTTTTGATAGAGTTTCACACAGGATGAAACATATATGTCTGCTTCTATTATATACATAAACTTTGAACAACTCTAACAAATCATTTAAACACATATTAAAGTTTAAATACATAGCATTTTTCAAGTCTGGTATACTGGTAATCATGATAATTTAAATAAAAAATAACCACATACATGGATACATACCACTAACTTTATCAATTTAAAGTGTCTTTTATAAAATACATACAATTTATTATCATAAGAAAAACTAATTAACCATACTTTTATAGTCTAAACTAATGTTAAAGGACTTAATCAATACTTTATAAAAATTAATCCAAAGGAATGTGAATGAAAATATGTCTAACACTTCTTCTTATGTATTTAACAACCAAATATACATTCCATTAATAACTAAGGCATGTATTACTATCAAACGAATCATGTTAACAACTAAAATTTTACATGAATACATTAAAACTTTTTTCTATAAGAATTGATTCACACTCATGAAATTTTAAAGTGTTGTTTGGTATCCCACTTCATACTTGTTAAATAAATACTACATGACAATGCTTCAATGTCACTATTTAAATGTTATTATTTAAGATTTTATATATTTTCAAAGCCTTGGTAATGTTTTTTTGATGATCATATTGAATTTAAACTATTTTAAACTAATAATTGGTTATAATAAGTTCTGGAATTTATGAAAACTACATAGAAGGGGTTGTTATTTTTTATTGAAAGTAACATGATTCCTGTTATGGATAACTTGAAAACTTATATGTATTTATACATTTATATGTTTTTATTGAAAGTAACATGATTCCCATTATCCCTTGTGAAGAATAGTTTTAATAAAATATGCGGTGTATGTTCTATTTATGAAAAAAAATATTATACTGAAATTAATGAATAATACCACATAATAAGTGTTAAATTTAATAATAAATCTAAGAACACTTGAACAGAATCACTGATCGTAATTGATAACTATTATAAGTAATTTAGTGAATTAGTTCTTATCAATCATTTCCTATCATTTAGGAACACTTAAACCTATGTATATCCTCAAACAAATTGATCTTCAGATTTCCAAAACTAAGGAGAGGGATTTTGATAAAATGAAATAGTTGATAAGGTTAGGAAATGGATGGCTGATTATGAAGATTAATCATGACATGAAGAGTGTATTAAGCTGGTTCAAATTTTGTGTTTTATTTTTCTTGATTCTTCATTCCTTGGAACACTTTCTGTTGTCAATATTTTTATTTTATATTAGGATGCAAATTGATAAAATGATGGAAGAGGCACACATATTTATCTCAAATGAGTTGAGAAAGCCTGATTTATGGTTATTAAAATAACAACTAAATGTATTCCCTCACAAGTGATGTGTTAATTAGTTTTTAGCATGTTTTTTCAAATTAAACCTATTTCAACTAAAAGTGTTATGTTTTAAGTGTGATTCAATGTTTATATACTTAACATCAACGGGGTCGTATGATCTATATTTCTAGCACACCAGAACTTGTGATTAGGTCCCATTGTAACTGTGAAACCTAAATATCTGAAAGACACATTTATTTGAGATTTGATGTTGGATATGTTAGTTTGGTTTCATGGTTTTTCTGTGACTATACAGGCGTGGTTCCACTAGAATTTTATTTTTTCCTCACGTATATAGGTTCAAAAAATATTATGGTGTGACTTTGGTGCATGTGGGGGTACTCTTACTTTCCCTTAAACCTAATAACTATAAGTACCCAAATTATTTAGTAACAATTTAGTTTTTACATTGTTTTTATGTGAATAGGTTTTTGTGCTACTTGAATTTTATTTTGTACATTAAATGAATGTAACAACCCAATGTTTTATCAATGGAATTACCTTCTTATAATTATTTCTTATAGTATAATCACATAACATTACTTATAGAACACAATAAAAACCTTATAAATGAATAATAAGTGAAATAAAAATACCTCTAAAAGTTAAGGAACCTACACCGATGAAATAGTAACATGACCTTTAGAATAGTAATGTGACCCTTATGAATAGTAAACCAGACAATGTAATAGTGATCTCACCAATGAATGTATAAATAAAATTTAACCATATTATAAGTGATACCTTAGTTATTTTTTCAAAGTATTGGAAAAGAAGTTTTAATTTTAGAATGTTTATTTTCTGAGTAAATTAAAAATTAAATTAAAAATTAAATTTAGAATATTTAGAAAATTATTTTTGAAAAATTGAGTTTATTTTTAAATTATACATGTCTAAAATCGTTTGGGAAATATTTTGGGATTTTTCTGAAATACATGAATTTTTATGAATAGTGAAATACGGTAATTTACTGTATATATAGATTGAGTAAAATGCACTATTTGTAGAATCATTTGTGATGTAAGAACCTTTGGTTCTAATTAAAATGATCTAGTTACTGTTTTTAATCTCAATAATCATCACTATTTCTTATCTTGAGAAAAATAATAAAATAATGAATTAAATATTGAGAAAACTCTCCTCTCCTCCACTACAAAAACCACCCTCACTCCTCCCCTCCTCCTCACTCCAATAAAGCCTTGTGGATAGTAAATATTATGCTAAAATATCTCCCTAATACAAGGGGTTTGGGAGGCAATCAACAACAACCTTCAAGGAAACAAGGAAGGGATTATGCTATCACTATTGATATGGTGGATCCGGACAACAATGTGGTGATAGGTACTCTGGTTATTCATTCAAGAATAGAAAATCTACTATTTGATTCTGGTGATTCACATTCTTTCATATCATGCATGTTTAGTAAAACCATTCAAACACCCCCTCAAAATCTAAATATTGAGTTATCTATCAGAACAGAAAATTAGGAAATTATTGCATCCAAAGTATATAACTCCTTCCCTATTAACTTTTGTGGACTGAACCTCCCAAAAAATCTCATCATACATTATTTAGTGGGGTTTAATGTTATCGTGGGAATGTTTTGGATATCTTTATACAAGTCCAACAACAGTATTCGGGAGAGGGAGATCACTCTTCACATCCCAAAGCATCCTCTAATTATTTATATGTGTAAGGAGGAAGATGAATCTTATTTACAATCATTGTCTCCAGTGTGTATATTAATACCTTATGAGAAATCATGTCTATCTCAAATTATTGAGACAAATGAGAGAATCATGATCAAATACATGCCCATTGTAAGGGACTACACTGATGCATTTCATAAATAATTGCCTGGTCATCCTCCTAATTGAGAGGTTGAGTTATGAATTGAACTTATTCCTAGATCTCTACCTATATAAAAGACACCTTATAGAATGGTTGTCATATCATTGGAAGAGCTGAAGAGGCAGTTTAGGAGAATGTAGACAAGGGTTTAATATGGCCAAGTGCTTCACCTTAAGGAGCACCAGTCCTCTACATCAAGAAGAAGGATGGATAATTTCACCTCTTCATTGATTATTGTGAGCCCAATAAAATCATGATAAATAACAAGGATCCCCTTCCTCAGATAGATGAATTGTTCGATCAGCTTCATGGGGACATTTATTTCTCTAAGGTGGACCTTTGGTTGGGATATTACTAATTAATAGTGAGGAAGGAAGATATTCCTAAGACTTCCTTTCAAAAGATGTATGGACACTATGATTTTATAGTGATTCCCTTAGAACTCACTAATTCTCCAGTGATTTTCATGGATCTAATGGATAGATCCTTTATATATTACCTTGAAAAATTTGTGGTAGTCTTTATCGATGATATTCTAATATACTCCAAGAGAAAGGAGGAACATGAGGAGCATTTGAATATTGCGCTAATGACTTTGTGAAGGGAATATATGAAAAGTATAGTAAATGTGAGTTTAGATGGAGGATGTATCATTCTTGTGGTTTGTTATCACTAGTAAAGGGATATCTATATTTCCTTACAAAATAAAGGTAATTAAAGATTGGACCCGGGACAACATCTGTAATGAAGATTTGTACCTTACTTGGTCGAGCTTGGTATTACTGATGATTTGTGGAGAAATTTTCATGATTTTAAAACTAAATGACCAAGCTGAGACAGAAGGAGGTGAAGTTTATCTACACTCAATAATGTGAGGAAAGCTTTAAGGAGCTCAAAAAGAGGCTTTTCACTATGCTAATACTCACACTTCTGACAAGTGGAGAACTCTCATTGGTGTAAAATGATGCTTCAAAGAAAGGATTTCGTTTTCTACTAATGAAAAATGATATAGTGATGGACTATGCCTCAAGGTAGTAGAAAATCCATGAGAAAAACTATCTCACACGTGATCTGTAGTTGGTAGCTGTGATCTTTTCTTTGAAAATCCAGTGGCATTATATATATGGGGAGAAGTGTGAGATATATACTTATCAAAAGGGTATAAAATATATATTCACAAATAAGGAGATTAATATATGACAGAATATATGGTTAGAGCTCATTAATGATTATGACTTCGCAGTCCACTACCATCCTAGTAAGGAAAATAAGGTGGAAGATGCTCTAAGTAGAAAGGATACTTCATCTTTATCAATGATGATAGTTGATAAGGATCCAATCTGTATGTATTTATAGAGGATGGACATGGGAATCATTAATGGAGAAACATCATCAATACTCTCTCAAATGGTTTCTCAACCATCCCTCATAAATAAAATAAAAGGTCCTCAAAGAAAAGATGTAGAATTTCTAAAAAGGGAAGAAGTTATTAGTAATGGAAAATCCTATAAGTTAAAGATTGATGAGGAAGGAGTTGTAATATTTGGGTCATGATTATGTGTACCATATGATCCATAGATAAAGAATGATATTTTTAATGACACACATAGCTCAACCTTCTCTATTCACCTAGGGAGCAAAAATATGTATTGAGATATCCAATAAAACTTTTGGTGGGACAATATGAAGAAGGAGATTACTGAATATACATCAAAATGTCTGGTATGTCAACAAGTGAAGGCTGAAATACAAAAGTATAAGGGTATGATGAAACTACTACCCATACCAACAAGAATGTTTTAGAACATTACATCAGACTTTTTCACTCAACGTCCAAGGACATCCAAAGGAAACAATGCAATATGGGTCACTGTGGATCATCATACAAAGACATCTCACTTTTTCGCAATTCAAGAGGACTTCTCATTAGATCAATTGTCATGGATATATGTCAAAGAGGTGGTAAGGATACATGGAGTACCATAATATATTGTATCTAATCGAGATCCAAGATTCACCTCAATGTTCTAGAAAATTCTACAACGTGCTCTAAGTACTTAGTTGAACTTCATCACAACCTATCATCCTCAAAATAATGGACAATATGAGTGAACTATTTAGACATTGGAAAATATATTGAGATCGTGTTCTATGGACTTCAAAGGAGGGTGGGACCAACATCTTCCACTGGTCAAATTCTCTTACAAAAATAGTTTCCACTCCAGCATTGGAATGGAACCATATGAATCCCTTTAAAGGAAATAGTGCAAAATACTGACGTGTTGGGATAAAGTTGGTGAGCATAAGCTGCTAGGAAAAGGTGAAGAACACCAGCGTGTTGAGATGAAGTTGTTCTGCATGATTACGATGTAATAATTTCCTATAGTATATGTTGCATTCCTAAGGTCATGGAAACTCCCCACTACGATTAGAACCTTGAAAAGCTATAAAAAAATTATTAAATATAGTTTTGTGGTTGGATGACATGTTATGATGGTACACATATCATATAGACCATCGAATGCGATTACTCTTAAGTAGATGAGACTTCCTCTCAAGAAATTTTCACTTGGTAATCTCCAAGATGGGAGATTATGAGAACATCCCCACTAGTAGAAATTCTGCATGTTTTGGTGTCATCAGATATTTCTATCTACAAGCATGTGTGTTGATCCTTAGACTTTATGATTATCATTAATATGTTTCATGACTTATGCACTTTGATTTATTGATGAAAATTGTCACACAAACAGTTGGTGTGACGTAGGGTACGGTGGGTGCATCACGAGTGGCATGTTATTAATAGATAAGTTGATCCAGGATTTGTCCCTTCCCTTTATTTTCATACATTTCATTGAAATAGAATCATCAAGTGAAATTCCATGGACATGGTGTAACGATGAGTTTGTTTCAGGTAGTCAAAGAACAACGTATCAAGCATAAATGTTCATGACACAATCATGAAACCCTCTTGATGAGATATGGTGAAAAACGAATTATATTACACAATGAGCGTTCGTATGTGGATGGCATGGTTTTGACTTTACATTCCTTCTCTTGGGTGCCTTGACCGGTTGCTAGACAGTACTCTTGGACTTTAGGTAAGCCCGCCTAATGCCAACGATAAATAATCCTAGAGAGTCACACACTAAGTGTTTTTGGTGGTCTCGGTTAAATTCTATTTGAATTTAATTAATGAAATAAATATTATTCTCAAGACCATGGAATAATTTTATTCAAGCTAAGATGATCTCATAAATTAAATAAAATTTATTTATTGAATATTTAATAAATATTTATTTACTAGTTTGTAAATAAAATATGTATTTAAGAGAATGAATTATTTATTTATTTATTCAGGTGTTCAATAAATTCAATTGGAGTTCGAGCAGACCATGGTCGGTCTAGTAGTAAAATCATTATTTGGAAGATGGTAAATAATTATTTAACTACTTGGAATAAATTAAAATAATGCTGTTATTATTTTTTGATGCCAAATTTTATTTATAATTCTATTTTGTGCAAGTTGGCGCACTATAAATAATTATGTGGTATTATTATTAAATGCATGGGTTTTCACTAAGTTTATGAATGTATTTAATTGTTGTTATGAAATTAAATATTGTAACTGAAATTCCATGTATATAAATAGGCAGGTACCCCTACTGTGCCATTCACCACACCACAGGCCTAGTCAATTGAGAATTGTTTAGTTAATTAATTTCTCTCTTGAATCCTATTATCTCCCCTCTCATGAACGTGAGGCGTTCTTGAAGACCGAAGAACAAGCGATCAAGAACAACCGACACATGAAACTCGCTTCTCCGCACTAGGAACTGGATAATGAGCGGTGTCAATCGGAGTCCATCAGAGCACGTGTGGATCACCGCTATATGGATTATAGTTTGGATCTTTACAACTACAACAAGATAATTCGAAAGGGTCAATCTGGATGATGAACATCATCAATGAAGAAAAAAATACCAAAGTCAAAAGTACTATTTTTCATTATGAAATTAATTAAATTAACTATAAACATGATGTGCGTGATCCACTCTAAAGTTATCGGGCCTATTTTTTTCTTTATCTAAATCATTGATTTTATTCCATGGAGACTGGTGTTTATCATCATATTGATCCTGGAATAATCATTGATCATGGTAAAAATCAAAATTGGTTGTCGCCCCTACTGCGCTTCCGCTGTGCCTCGAACCTTCAAGTGGTATCATAGGGGTTACATCATAGTTGATAATTACTTAAATATTTCATTGATGTATTACACATTTAATACTTTAGTTGTTTCAATTCAAGTTAATTGTTCTACAAATATGAATCTTGAGATTTATTCCCCCTCTTTCATTTCTCGTTCACCATAATGAAACGAATTTTTCATTTAATTACTATTAAAATAAAATAGAGGATCTCATCCGGAGGTGCCAAACGTTCCTGGTCGTACAACACCAGAATACATGGTGTGCATTCGGAAGTACACTCTATGTAGTCTAGGTTCAATGCATTGGACTGGTCAGTCAAACCAAGCCGTGTGTTGGAGTGTTTCTAAGTATTAAATGACTCTGTGTGTTGACTAGGAATAGGTGTCACACAGTTTCTAGTTTACACACTGTGTAGCCCATGGAACATGGTGTATAGTCCATTCGGGTTAGGGTTGGACCATGTACCCCATACATGGCTTACCCGGCTGGAAACCGTGTAACACGGATACTACACGTCGTGTGTCCCATTGAACATGTTGTGTACTCTGAAAATTTCTGAAGTACATCTACACACCATGTCCCCAGGCGTGTACTTTGGATGGACGGTGAACAAAAATACACATCGTGTAGTGATAACTACACGCCGTGTACTCATCCAAATTATGCAGATTTATTAAAATTTATTATTATATTATACAAACCCATTGAGATGTGTACCATAGTGCAGGCCTAAAGCTGAGGCACAACATGTGATAGGTGTTATATATATATATATCTCTATATATATATATGTGTGTGTGTGTGTGTTTAATTTAACATATGTGTAATGTTCATTTCTACTGATTGGGAAGTTATGAACAAAAATTCACTAGGTTTCCTCCAAGGTACAAGTTACGAACAAAGATAATTTAAAATAAATTTATTTGTTTAAAATTATGATGGATGAAAATCTCAAGGAAATTCAGAAAATCATTTATGATAAAAGGATTGATTAATTAAATATAATTAATTGATTCGAGTGTGATTTATTTTAAACAAGAATGATTAAAGAACTGAATGCTAGTTTTATTTATACGTAAATATCATTTCATGCATGGATGATCATGAGATAGACTAAGACATTTTTATGTGAATGGTTTCTTTTAATTTATTTATTTAAATTAAATTTGATGGTCTGTGAGCCTTCTCCTCATTAATATGTAGTTCTTGCATGCCCAAGGATTCATTTATGTAAAACCCCTTTTACCCCTCTCCTGCATGGGATATAAAATCATATGTAATGGATGGAGCTCCCAAGCTAATGGAGGCGGCTCAAGTTAATATCCATGGTGAATCCAATCCAAGAAGATACAAAGGTGGAGAGGTGGGAAGCTGTAAACATGAACCCAAAAGGATCAAGTTGTTTCTCCCCTAGGTCAGGGTTAGTTTATCAACTGCTTGATAAACTAACAATTTGAAAATATCATCATCATTCAGTTTACTTTATTTTATTTATGTCAGTTTCATGGTTTATCATCATAGATGTGTTTTCACGATCACATAATTAATGAATTAAACAAGCATGCAAGATGGAACTAAAATAAACCATACATATGTGTAAATATTATCAAGACATGGTTAATCACTTAATTAATTTCCACTTAATATTAACAAGCATGTGAAAATGATAACAATAAATTCATGCATAAGAGGTAAAAATAACTCAATTAAAATATTATGTCAGAACAAGCCTTTTGTTACTTGATTAAAGGGAAAAACTCAATAAAAACTTGTGTTTGACCAACCCTTGTTGGGACACTTACTTTTATACAGGAAGCCCTTATGAAAGTTTTTGGGGTGACTTAACCATATTACATCAGAGGAGTATCCATTTCTAGACTTGGTGTAATATTGGAGGAAAGAGTTGAGGAATTCCAAAGTCGATATTTATAGATTGGGGAGTCCACTCAACATATCAAGGAACTGCAAGCCCATAGTTGTCAAAGACCTGCCTACCTAAATACCTTTTAATAGCTTGAAAAACCCTTGTTGGGGTTATGTGAAGGGGAATATGGATCCTTCCACTAGAATGTCATGAAAACTAGACATTCCATGTTGAAAGGTGAGGGTCATTGGGACTTGATAAAATAGTGGGAGACTAAATAAAATTTCTTATTTCTCATAAAATGTAATCAAGAAAGTATTAATTATCTGCTCTTTTAATTTTATAATAAAAATGAAAATATCATCAACCACACTATCCCTATGATCAATTTTTGATGAAGACAACATCCTCACCGGTAGTAAATTCCAAGAATGGTTTAGATGCCTTCGGGTTATCCTACTCCATGAACGGATGTCTTACATGCTAGAGTTAGCATTACCAGATCTGCCTACCAAGGAGGTTACTGATGATACTTTCTTGGTCTATGAGAAACATATAAACGACATGGTCGACATTCAATGATTGGTGTTATAATCAATGTCTAGTGAGCTAATGAAGTCTCATGAAAACATGGATTCTTATAGAATGCTTGAGCACCTACATGGTCTTTACAAAGAAAGAGCAAGACATGAAATGTTTGAGATCTCTACAACACTCTTTTAGAGTAATCTTGGAGAAGGTGTCCCTTCTGGGCCTCGTGCAGTCAAGCTCATTAGCTGCATTGAGCACCTGGAGGTTCTAGGGTTTAAACTCCCAGAAGAACTGTGCACCGATCTTATTCTCACATCACTCTCTCAGAGTTTCTCAAATTTTTTTGTCAATTTCAATATTAACAACATTGAGAATCTCAATTTGATATTCTTATCCTCATTCACCAAGTGGAAAAAGATATGAAGCGAGATAAGACTTTCGTCTATATGGTGAATAAGAGGAATGGGAAGGTGAAGATCTTTAAGCCCAAACTTCTTCACGGCCTTCCAAGAAAATGTAAATCAAAGGGGAGGAAAGGGAAAAGGAGGCTGTTTGTTTATCATGTGGCAAGAAGGGCCACTGGAAGAAGAACTGCAACCAGCCTAAGAATCAATGGGAAGTTTTATCTGCATTTATTATCAAATAAAATCTATCTGTTTCTAAAAATTGGGTATTTGATGCAGCTTGTGGTGATCACATATGTATCCAAATAAAGGAACCAATTAGATTCATGAAGATTGATAGATGGGAGGAATACCTAGGATCAGCCAACGGAGCCAGACTTGTTGTTGTAGCTGTCAGGGAATACCACCTCACGTTGCTAACTGGGATGACCTTGGTGTTAAAGGGTTGTTATTATGTGCCTTATGTTACTAAAAACATTATTTTTATATCTAGATTAGATACAGATGGATTTTTTTCATGTTTTGAAGTGAATGTTGATTCTTTTACAAAGATAGCATTTGTTATGGTAGGGCATATTTATACAATGTACTTTACGTGTTGGATTACACAAACCAAGTAATGGAAATCGATAACAAAGATACTTCACATGACTCATACCACACCCAACTTTGGCATCACAGGCTAGGTCATGTAAATGAGAAATGACTGAAAAAGTTACATCAAGATGGATATTTAGATTCTTTCAAACTAAAACCACTTGGCGTATGTCATGCGTGTTTGCAAGGAAAAATGACAAAATCCCCATTTATTTGGAAAGGTCAAAGGGCTAAAAAGCTTCTTAAATTGGTTCTTACCAATGTGTGTGGACCATTTTCAGTTGAAGCAAGGGGAGGGTACTCATACTTCATAACTGTTACTGATGATTTTAGTAGATATGCATATATTTACTTAATGAGGTATAAGTTGGATTATTTTGATAAGTTCAAACAACACAAGAATTAAGTCGAGAACCAGCTTGGTAAGAAGATTAAGAAACTTTTCTCAGGCTGAGGTAGAGAATATCTTAATCAAGACTCCACTGATTAATTACGGGAGTTTGGGATTCGATCCCAACTCACACCTCCACACATTCCCCAGTGGAATGGTGTGAGTCATAGGAGGAACCACGCCCTATTGGACATGGTGAGATCAATGATGAGTCATGTGAGTCTTCCATTATCCTTTTGTGGATATGCATTACAAACAGCAGCATACATACTAAACCAAGTAAAAACTAAATTGATAAATGGTATTACATAGGAGTTATGGAGTGGAATAAAATCCATGTTATTGAATTTACATGTGTGGGGTAGTAAAGCGTTTGTTAAGGACACTTTAGGTAACAGAATCACACCCCAAGGTGCAAAGTGTACCTTTATAGGATACCCCAAGGAAACAAGGGGATATTACCTATAAAACCCCTTAGAAAAAAAATTTATAGTGTAAAGAAGTTCCATATTTTTTGAGAGGTAGCACATCTCCAAAAGAGATAATGGGAGCAAGATAGACTTCGACGAATTCAAGGCTCAAGGTGCACACGAGTTGGTATAGAAACAGATTCCACAAAGCCCTATTGAAGAAGAATCTGTTCCAGAGACACAAGTACTACGTAAGAGTACATGAAAAGTTAGAGAACTATAATGGAACAGTTTTCGAGTTACAGAGTATGGTGCCTCCTTATTATTTGATAATAATTATCCTCTAACCTACAAGGAATAATTAAATGGAACAGACATTACCAAGGGGTAAGAATCCATGAATTCTAAAATGGATTCCATGTACCAAAACCAAGTATGAATTGTGGTAGATCCTCTCGTTGATGTAAATCCTTTTGGTTTCAAATAGTTAATCAGTATGAAACTGGACATGGAAGGACAAGTCAGTACCTTTAATGCATGAATGGTTGCAAAAGGTTTTAAACAACATCAAGGAATTGACTACGATGAAACCTTATCACCAGTTGCGATGATAAAATCCATCAGAATTCTACATGCTATTACGGCTTATCATGACTATTAGATTTGTAAAATGGATGTCAAAATAGCCTTCTATAATGGGAACCTTTATGAAGATGTCTACATGACACAACCTGTAGGGTTTGTGACTCCAAAGGATTCCAATAAGGTATGCAAGTTGCAGAAATCCATTTATTTGTTAATGAAAGCATCAATGTCATGGAACAATTGTTTTGATGAATCCATAAAAGAAGTTCGTTTTTTAAAAAATGAATGTGAGCCTTGTGTCTAAAAACGGTTTTGTGGGAGTGTAGTTGTTTTCCTAATAGTATATGTTGATGAAATATTACTCATTGGAAACGAGATACCAGTCTTGCAGTCTATTTGGGAATGGTTGAATCAATGCTTCTCCATGAAAGACTTGGGTGAGGCAGCATATTTTCTTGGGATCAAAATACATCATGATAGATCTAAGAGATTTTTGAGCCTATGTCAAAGTACATGCATTGATATGATATTGAAGAGATTCAGTATGGAACAATCCAAGAGGGGATTGTTGCCGACATCACATAGAATTCATCTTTACAAGAAAATGTGCCCTCAGACACATGAGGAAAGAATGATAATGGCAAGGAATCCATACGCATCAGTAATCGGGTAAGTCATGTATTCCATGCTATGTACATTGCTAGATGTCGCCTACACATTGAGTGCAGTAGTCAGATATCATGCTGACCCAGGTGACCACAATTGGATGGCAGTCAAGACTATCCTAAAGTATCTGAGGTGTACAAAGGATAAGGTCCTGGTTTGTGGAGGATATGGGGAACTAGTCATCGAAGGATATGCAGATGATATTTTCCAAACTTATCAAGGTGACATGAAGTCGAAAACAGGATACATCTTCACTTTGAATGGAGGTGCAGTGAGCTGGAAGAGCTCAATGCAGAGTGTGGTCATTGATTCTATAGCATATTTTGAGTATATCGCAGCTTCTGAGGTAGCTAAAGAAGCAGTTTTGATGTGAAGCTTCTCCCAGAAGTTAGATGTGATACCTAGTAGTAAATATCCCATCACATTGTATTGTGATAATACTACAGCGGTCGCTCTCACAAAATATCCAAGGTCACATCAGTGGAAGAAGCACATACTTTGGAATTATCATCTCTTGAGAGATTTTTCTCATAAAGGCAAAGTTGCAGTGAGTAGTGTTTCCATGGAAGACAACGTGGTGGACACCTTGACTAAAGCCTTGACTTAGTTGAAACACAATCATCATGTGAGGTCTAGCAGTCTAAAAGTCATACGATGTTGGCTCTAGTCCAAGTGTGAGTTTTTAAGAGTTTGTGTCCTAGAACCAAATGGTTTTACTTTGATTACATGGATATTTAATGTATTATTACATATTGTTCATTGTTCTACATGATTACGATTTAATAATGACCTAGAGTATTTGTTGCATTGATAAGGTCATGGAAGTTACCCGTTATGATGAGAACCTTGAAATGATATAACAATATTCTTAAATATAGTTTGGCGGTTGAATGATATGATATGATGGGACACATAGCATGCAGACCGTCAAGTGTGAGGACTCGTAAGCAGATGAGACTTCCTCTCATGAAGTCCGCACTTGGTAATCTTCAAGATCGGAGATTATGAGAACACACCCGCTAGTAGTATTTCCGAATGTTTTGGTGTTATCATATATTTCTATCTGCGAGCATGTAATGATCCTTAGACTTTAATATTATCATTAATATGTGTCATTATTTACGCACTTTGATTTACTGATGAAAACTGTCACGTAGAGTGTTGGCGTTAAGTAGGGTATGTTGGGTGTGTCACATGTGGCATGTTATTAATGGATAAGTTGAGGAAGGATTTGTCCCTTCCATTTATGGAAGTTGATATTTTGACCCTTTGATTGAAATGGAACCGTCGCGTGAAATTCCATGGCCAAGGATTAATGACGAGTTTATTTTAGGTAGTCAAATAATGATGTATCAAGCATAAAATTTTATGACACAATCATGAAACCAACTTGATGAGAAATTGTAATAATGGGATTATATTACATAGTGAACGTTCGTTTGTGGATGCCATTGTTGAGACTTTACATTATTTCTCTTGGGTGCCTTGACCTGTAGCTAGATAGCACTCTGAACTTTAGGTAATCCTAGCTAATGCCAATGAGAAAGAATCCTAGAGGGTCACACACTAAGTGTTTTTTGTTGTCATGGTTAAATTCTATTTGAATTTAATTAATGAAATAAATATTATTCTCAAGACCATGGAATAATTTTATTCAAGTTAAGATGATTGTATAAATTAAATAAAATATATTTATTGAACATTTAATAAATATTTATTTACAAGTTTGTAAATAAAATATGTATTTAAGATAATGAATTATTTATTTATTTATTTGGGTGTTCAATAAATAGAAGTGGGGTTAGAGTGGACCAAGGTCGGTCCGGTAGTAAAATAATAATTTTTAAGATGGTAAATAATTATTTAACTAGCTGTAAAAAATTAAAATAACACTGCTATTATTTTGAGACGCGAAATTTTATTTATAATTATGTTCTGCACAAGTTGGTGCGCTGTAAATAATGACACGGTATTATTATCAAATTCATGGGTTTTCTCTATGTTCATGGATGTATTTAATTGTTTCTATGAAATTAAATATTGTAACTAAAATTCCATGTATATAAATAGGCAAGTACCCCTATTGTGTTATACACCACGCCACACGCCCGGTGAATCGAGAATTATTTATCCAAACAAGTTCTCTCTCGAATCATCTTCTCTCCCCTCTCAAGAACGAGAGATTTTTTTCAAGGCTGAAGAATAAGCGATCAAGATTGACCGACACAAGACACTCGCTTCACTGCGCTAGCACCCGGAGAATGAGCGGTGTCAATTAGATTCCATTGGAGCACGTGTAGTTCACTGATAGAGGTATTCTATTTTGGATCCTTACAACCAAAATAAGATAATCATGAAGGGTCAATCCGGATGATCAAAATCATTAAAAACAAAAATAACAAAGACACAGGAATAATATTTCATTATGAAATTATTTAAATTAATTATAAACATAATGTGAAAGATCCTCCCTAAAGGTTTCAGGCCTCTTTTTTATATTTATCCAAATCTTTGATTTCATTCCATGGAGACTAGAATTCATAGTCAAATTGATCCCGGAATAATCATTGATCATGGTAAAATCAATATTGGGTGTCGCCCCAACCACGCTCCTTCTGTGCTCGGATCCTTCACATTACCTTGGACTTTTTCACTCAACTTACAAGGATATCCAGAGGAAACAATGCAACATGGGTCATTTTGGATCATCATATAAAGACATCTCACTTTATCGCAATTCGAGAAGACTTCTCATTGGATCAATTTTTATGGATATATATCAAAGAGGTGGTAAGGATACATGGAGTACCACAATCTATTGTTCTAATAGAGATCCAAGATCCACCTCAAAGTTATAGAAAATTATACAATGTGCTCTATGCACTGAGTTGAACTTCATCACAACCTATCATCCTCAAAATGATGGACAATATGAGTGAACTATCCAGACATTGAAAGATATGTTGAGATCATATTCTATGAACTTTAAAGGAGGGTGGGACTAACATCTTGCACTATTCAAATTCTCTTACAAAAATAGTTTCCACTCCAGCATCAAAATGGAACCATATGAATCCCTTTACAGGAAAAGGTGTAGAACACCAACGTGTTGGGATGAAGATGGTGAGCATAAGCTGCTAGGACCTGAAATGGTTGAAGAAATGGTAGAGATGGTGAAAACCATTCAACAACACCTCAAGGAATCTCAAATTCAATAGAATATTTATACAGAAAATCATCTATGGGACCTTCAGTTAATATTTGGAGACATGGTATTCCTCTACATATCTCCATGGAAGAAGGTCATGGGGTTTGGGAAGAAAAGAAAGAAAAGTCTTAGGTACATTAGCCCCTTTAAGATTCCTGATCATGTTGGAGTGGTGGTCTCTCAACTAGAACTTCCTACTACCAAGTATAATGTACATGATATATTCTACGTAACCCTATTAAGGAAGTACATATCAAACCCTTCGCATGTACTCTTTTATAGGAGGTACAGTTGGAGAATGATATTTCTTACGAGGAGCTTCCAGTGACGTTCTTGGATTATATAGATAAAGTTCTATGCAACCAGACTACTCATCTGGTCAAAGTACTATGATAAAACCATAAGTATGAAAAGGTAACATGGGAACTGGAGGAGGCAATAATGGAAAATTTCCAACACCTATTTACATCTTAGAATGTCTAATGATATTTTGAGTGTGAAATTTCATAAGGGGAGGAGAATGTAATAACCCAATGTTTTATCAATGGAATTCCCATATTATAATTATTTCTTATAGTATAATCCCATAATATTACTTATATAACATAATAAAAACATTATAAATGAATAATAAGTGAAATAAATGTGCCTCTAGAAGTTAAGGAACCTATATCGATGAAATAGTAACTAGACCTTTATAATAGCAATGTTATTAATAGAAAACTAGGCAATGTAATAGTAACCTCGCCAATGAATGTATAAATAAAATTTATCCATATTATAAGTGACAATATGGTATAATTTTATCATATTAGAAGTAAATAAATAATTTAAAAATTATTGATTAAGTTTTGGTATTTTTAGTAGCACATTTTAATCAAGAAGAGTAAAAAATAGTTCTTTCTAAAATTAAAATCATTGATGAGTTATCATTTAAATATGTTGAGAATAAAGGTTGTATAGAATTTATTTAAGTTGTTCGACCTCAATTTCATGTTCCATCTAGACATACAGTTGCTAGGTATTTCTTGTAGTTATATTTGGTAGAGAAAGAAAAATTGAACTCAATGTTTGATATGTTCGGTCACATTGTAAGTCTTATCACCGACACATTGAATTAAATTCAGAATTTGATTTATATGTGTTTGAATGCACATTTTGTTGATAATAATTGGATCTTAAATAAAAAATCAATCAATTTTGTCTGGTTGCAGATCATAAAAGAGAAACAATTGGTCGAGTATTAGAACAGACATTTAAATAATGGAGCATTGAAAGGATTAATATTGTTACCATGGACAATGATAGTACTAATAATATAGTAATCAGTTATTTGATGAGGAGGTCTAATGATTGGAATGGGTCTATTCTTAATGAAGATAATATGCTTATGAGATGTTGTGCACATATATTAAACCTTATTGTTAGTGATGGGATAAATGAAATATCAATATTAATTACTAGAATCAGAGTTTCCTACAAATTTGTGAGAAGTTCACCTTCAAGATTGATTATTTTCATGATCATATACGAGGAGTTAAAAATTCCTAGTAAACAGGACATAATTCTTGATGATCCTACTAGGTGGAATTCTTTTTATTTTATGTTGGATGTTGCGGAGAAGTATGAGAAAGTATTTATTTTCCTTGAGGAGGATGCAAGTTTTAAGAGTGATCTTGTCTCTGAAGGTGGGGTTCCTACAACATATGATTGGGAGAATGCTCATGTATTTGTCAAGTTCCTAAAAAATATGATAGCACTGTGGAGTTTTCTGGATCTATGCATGTGACATGTCACGCTTTATTTCATACGTTTTGTGAAATATATAGAAAAATAAAGAAATATATGAAGAGTCATGATATTACTGTGAGTGAAATGGCTACTGTAATGAATCGTAAGTTAGACAAGTATTGGGGTATTGGTTAAAATTTTAATTCTCTCTTACTTGTGGTAGTTGTTCTTGATCCCTAATATAATTTGGAATATGTTTAGGATAGTTTTCAAATGATTTTTGATGATGAAGAAGGAAAAAATCAGTAGATCATTAAATTAACAGAGGTTCTGAATAATATCTATGAGTTTTAAAATTGTAAATAACCCATTCTAATTTTTGATCGATGTGATTCACGTTCTCATCAAGAGTCACATATTCAAGATGCTAGTACCGATAGAGAGGATGATGAGAAATGGAAAGATGTATACAGATTAATCAAAAGGAAATTGACACAATAAAGGAGTGAACTAGAGAGATATATTGAGATTGATGATTGTGAGGATGATTTCTACGTATTTGATATTTTAATTTGGTGGAAAATAAAATAAAGCATATATCATGTTCTCTCATCCATGGCTAGAGATATTTTAGCAATTACTTTAACTAAAGTATCTTCAGATTCCGCTTTTTGTATAGGAGGATGATTCATTGATCCATTTTATAGTTGTTTGAATCCCAAAAATGTTGAATCATTAATTTTCTCACAAAATTGGTTTAGAAAGTACAAACCAATTGACATTAGAAAGCAACTACAATAATTGGAATCGATTGAATCGGGTACCATTAAAAATATTATAATTTTTTTATCATTTTTCATTTTTTAATTATAAGCATTTCTTTGAAAAAGAAAAATACTAACATGTTCATTCTTTTTTTGTGTTTTTTAAGATATTCCACCATCCACCACAATTCATGACTAGAGTTTCAATGTCTAAAGTAGAATATGAAATCATGAATCATGATGGAGAAATATTCATTAAACTATAGATTTATATTGTTTTACAAACATAGATCACTCCCAAAGAATATATAGTTTCTTCCCATGTATTGATTCCTCCTACATAGTAAAGTTTTCCTCCTTTGTGGGCTCTATGAATTTAAAATAATGAAGGTGTCATTCATGACAACAATATCTTCTTTCAATTAGATATGAAATTGAGTCTTTTTTGGCTTCTCTCTAGATGGTGACTTGAATTTATTTATTAAAATTCAATGGGGATTAATATCAGTTAACTTTTTTATTTCACTTTTCTTTTTCCCTGGAGGGAATATTTTCATCTTTTAATTATCCTTTTACTCAGTTTTTATGTTTATCCTTTTTTTAGAAAATATATTATGTTTGTTGGAATTAAAAATTTACATGTTGACTTCTTTTACTCTTAAAAAGTTGAAAAGTTGCAAGTTAGGTCTCGTTGGTTCTGTCTCCCTTGTGTACTTATTGTTGTCATGTAGTAAATGATTCATCCTTCATGATATGCACTCATAGATTTATCTATAACCCTTTGTAGGCTTGAATTTTGTATATTATTCATGTTGTTGTCAATGATCAAATGCAAGAACCTACACAAAGAGATTTCATAATATTTATGGGAGAACAGGTCTGATTATATATTTCTTTCATTTATCTGGTTCCATTAGGGAGTTTTTACTTCAACATGCACATTAAAACATCGTTCAATTTTGCAGCTCCAGCCTTTCGATGTCAATCCTTCCATGAAAGTTTCCACTCTATGCACAATGTCATATACTTAAAAAAAATTAGGAGAGGCGAGGCATGAATTCATTTTTATTTATGAGGAATCCTAAATACTTTCTAATTTTTTTTCTTCATGATGATTTATATCTATCAGATATTTTTGATGTGATGCGAATAATGTAATTTATTTTTCTAGTCACATTTCTTACAAATAATAAGAGAACATAATGTATGTTTTGATTATGTTACAGCTAATTATGCACTGAAAAATATAGTTTTCATCCTTGAGGATGTACTTAGGATGTGAAAAAACTTAAAAAAATTAAATATTTAAAGTAAATCTATATTAAGGTATACACTCATATTCTCCTGATAAGTTTATTCCTTGCTATCCAGGTTTATGTATCATCTTGAAATGGGAATGAAGTTATTGAGTTTTGACTCCACTACTAATTGAATTGTTTTAATGTTCTAAAATTTATATCCTGTGATCTTTAGTTGGTGGAAGGCTACCATTGAAACATGGCATGTTTTATATAATTCTAAGGAAGTATGGTGTTTTAATATAAATTTTTTTACTTCTAGTATCATCAACACGACCATGATTTTTTTTTGTTCCTTTAAAAATGTTTGTGTGTTATAGTATTTGGATTGTTTACTTGTGGTTTTTTTGTGGGGACTAGCTTATTTGTATTCCTAGAGTGGGGTGCATTAATGTTGGAGGGGTTAGGGGTGCAGGTTGTGCAGGGGTGCAGTGCATGGGGGAGGGGAAGGGGGAGGGGTGTATGTGCAGAGGTTGGGTTGTGCAGGGTTGCAGCAAATCGGGGAGGTGGGGAAGGGGGAAGGGGGAGGCCGGTACATGGGGAGGGGGAGGGGCTGGCTGGTGCAAGGGGCGAGGTTGGTGTAGTTCTTCAGTGGTAAAGTGTGGGAGGTTTTGTTGGGCTAGAGTGGAGGGGTGCAGCAGAGGGTTAAGGGGTAGGTGTGTAGGATGGGGTAGGGGTGCAGGGGTGGGGTTCAGTGTAGTGTGGGTGGGGAGGCTGGGTTGGGATGGAGTGGAGGGGTGTTGGTGGTGCATGTGTAGTGCAGGGGGTGTTGGTGGTCCTGGTGTTGTGCATGGGGGATGGTGGGATGGTGCAAGGGGGGAGGTTGGTGTAGTCCTACTGAGGTAAAGTGGGGGGGGGGGGTTGGTTGTGCTGAAGTGGAGGGGTGCGGCAGAGGGGGAAAGGGTAGGGGTGTAGGCTGGTGCAAGGGTGCATGGGTAGGGTGTAGTGGGGGTGGGGAAGGCTGGGATTGGCTGGAGTGGAGGAGTGCTGGTGGTGCAGGTGTAGTGCAGGGGGGGTTGGTGGTGAGAGGGAAGTGCAGGGGTCTATCTGGGAGGTTTGGGTTTGGGTTTCTGGTTCGGGTTTTTCAGGTTGGGTTGAGTTGGGTTGGGTTTACCCCTATAAACTGACCTGAAATGACCCAACCCTCATTAGGTTGGGTTGGGTCAGGTCCTTCGGCCATGCATCTGGTAGCCCAACCCCAACGGGTCGAGATTGTTCAGGTCAGCTGCTCATGAGGATTGTGACCCAACCCAAACTGTTTTTCTCAAGTCGGGCCCTAAAATGCCTTCAACCTAACCCAACCCGACCCATGGACACCCCTAATATACATTATGTGTTAAATTCACTTTTATTAGCATATGTTTTGATGTAAGAACCCATGTATCAAATTCACATGATCTAATTACTGTTTATAGTCTCAAGAATCAACACTATTGCTTATCCTCAGCAAAATAAAAAACTAACGAATTAAATATTGAGAAAACTCTCCTCCCTTCCACTATAAAAACCACCCCACCCCCTCTACTGATCAATCCTCTCAAGACTGTTACTAGTCCAAATTTTACTCAAATATATCCCTAAGACCCTATCCCATGTCCATAAGCCCTTGGTATCTTCAAAAGACCAAATCATCTCCCCTAAAGATATTCTAATGGGAAATATATTCAAGAGGTAAATTCCTCTTTTCATTTCTTTTATTTTCTTTCAAGTTCTTTTCTTTCTTTTCTTTACTCACCTAATTCTATCCAAATGTTATGATAACTCCAGTACCTTACATGTACTATGATTTTGTTTTGATAATGGAATAAATAATCATCATCTCTCCTTTACCCTCCTTTTATACTAGAAATGAAAACACTATCTCTGATGTGTTAATTTATCACATTCAAGGATAACAGGTTTTCAATATCTATTATCATCTTAAATTCAAGTCATGAAACCATTTTGATGATTGATCCATATATAATTTGTCTATTATAACTTATTTAGGTTTCTTAAATATTTTTTTACACATGATATTAATTTATAAAGCAAAATGTGTTTGATGTGATCAGAAACTGCCAATTAACCAAAACAGTTATCATTAATGTTTTATATAATAATTCATCTTCACTCAAAATAACAAAAGGAATTTTATAACCACATAATCTTCTATATATTAACTAATAACATATATCTTCAATTCTGGACATCCATTCTCATCTTACATATTTATCCTTACATGTATATAAGTAAACCAATCATGAAAACCAGGGAAACAAATGCTCACAAACAATGAAATTAAACCTCTTAACCCATCAAAACGGTCATGAATGAACTTAATAAGGATATAATAAATAAATTAATTGAATAATATGTTATTTAAATATTAAAAATTGAATTTAATTTGATTTTCTAGGACATTAAGATCAAGTTAAGGACATTATCAGACTTAAGGTAAGGGATTATACCTGAACCTCCATTATTCCTTTGGGTTGCTATATATTTATTTTTACCCAAATTAAGTTATCTATTATTTTAATGTACATATTATAAATGTTTTTTAAATTTTACAAAACTTATGTATCAAGGATCATTCATAATTATCTTTTGTGGATATACATTTTTTAAGTGGTTCTCTCCTCAGTACTTCCTAATAAGCTAACCCATTTTTAGGGAACTTCCAAAATCCTTAACAATTTCAAGTACACTATATAATATATTTTTATGCCACAAATATTTTTATAAAATAACTATTTTGATTATTAAAACCTTTTTGGTTCAGATATGGTTTTATATAAAATATTGTGCCCAATTATGTTTTAAATGGCCTTTGATACTCTCCTTTAACCGCACTAAAATATTTTAATTCTAAAGTTTCTTCAGTACTTTTTTACATGTTATTACTTCAAGTTGAAATAAAATTTCATGATACATGCTTCTTATAACCTATTATTTTCTATGTATGATCTAATTCCTATACTTCATGGACATTTTTATCAAACTCTCATTTGTTAAGCTTTATGACATGATTATAATACCCAATTCTTACCATGGGTAACCCTTATATTTATGTTTGATTGATTATATATGATTCTATATGTGGAAAGAATATACATGAACATCTTATGATGGGTAAACCTAGATAGAACTCCAATTCATTGTGTAAAGTTGAGTCTCATGAGACGTTATGTGCAATGGACTTGGTGGCTAGCCTTGACTTCTGCAACCATGTGAAATCGTCTTGGTGGGTAATCTTGACTTGTGCTTATTTATGTGCAACGATCCTTGAATCATTATAAATTCATGTTTTATATTTCTGATACATTACTATGACTCCATGTTTATATGTAATAATTCCATATGTTCCATGCCTTTTATATCATTATTTTGTGCCTTCTAACCCATGTGCTAAAGCTTTATTCTTATGTTTATTCCCTTGCTGGGATTTTTAGCTCATCTCTTTGTTCAAGTTATCCCCAAGTTATCCTATAAAGATGTATGAGCACAATGGAATTTAGGATCTCATTATGGAGATTAAATAAAATTTGTTTTATAATGTTTAATTATGTACATAATCTTCCAAGACAATAGAATTTACAATCCTTATCTTGTAATGTGATGTTTTATTATGCTTAAAATCATGTAATGATATGTGTAAAAGGTAAGGGTCACTATAATGAGTCTTGAACCATAAATCAAGAGTTGTTGTAACTATAGTAACTCTTTAATTTAGGTTGTGCTTGGTATAAATGGAACTTTTATATGTTTATCCTTCACTAATATGATATTTTCATCATTTTATTTTAACCTTCTCTATAATTTTATGTATTATTTCATTAAATATTCCTCTTTTTAACATATTTCATCGCACATTTTTCATTCATACCAAATAAACTATTTAAAATACTTTGTTTTTTGTTTTCATATTTTTATTGAAAAATAATCCTTATGAAAAACATAGACTAATAATTTATGGGTTTTCTAACATTGGAATAGCCATAGTTAGTGCTTTGGATTAGAAATTCATACCATGGGAAAATGAAAGGGCTCAGAGGACACATGTGATGGGGTAACAACTTATTTATATATAATGGTTACTATCCAGAACAACCATTCATTAGTTATTTATTATACTATTTTTCCCTTCACCTTATTCAGTGTCTTGCTGTTTAACCTACTTTTCATATTGGAATATCACGTTATTTTAAGGAAATATAAGGAACAAAAATGATGAAGGAAGCAGGTATACATGTTTTCTCTATTTTTTATCTTTCCCATACACTTTTATTTATTTCTATTTTGGTTTCAATTCATGTATATATTTTTCTTTGATTTGTGGGTATGATCTTCGGTTGCATGTGGTTTAGATCATAGAGCTAGAGGGTGTGGCATAGCAGTGACTTGAGGTTCTTCACTAGTACTGGAGTTGACTTGATTTGTTTCTTCTGGTGTCCTACTTGGGGTTGATGAAAGTTCTTTGGAGGGAGTAACTATTCTTCTACCATGGTTGGTACTGAAGGATTACAATCAAGAGATAACAAACCCTAAGGGGTGGCTTCATAGATGGATCCCAGGTTTTTGTGTTTTTAATGATCCTTTTATGTATCAAGAAAAATATTGATTCATTTTGTATTATATTCCATTATTAATATAATTAATCTTTCTCTAAGTTTGAACATGTGTGAAAATCATCTTCTTTTTAATAATAAATGAAGGTTTATTATATATGATAACTTAATAGATATAATTTAAAATTTTACTAGTTATAAAATTTTATAATTATTATTTACATGTAATTTATAAAATAGATATTTTATATTGCTAATATTATTACCAACAGAAAAATATGGTTTTGTGAATATGTTGCTAAATATTTTTCCTAACATATATTTATCTCTTGGTATTATTATAATTATAACCGAACAATTTTATATGTCATAATAACATTTAGAGATTGAATTTTTACTAACAGTTTAATGACAGGTACAAATCTATTGGTATAATTTTTTTCCACTAGAAAATGTACTTTTACCAACATATAGGTCCCTATTGAAAAAAGTTAAATATTTTGTAGTGATTGCCTCACAAAATGATGTATTTTATTTTTTTCCTGCGTCACATGGATGGGGTATAAAAATGGGTTTAAATAAAGAATATGATATTTATTGTATTATCACAATTCTAGAAAGATAAAATTATAAATAAATTTTTTCCCTCATTATATTTGAAAAATGGAAACATTACTCATGCGTACAAATAGAATACATCTTCATGATGTAACATAATTAATTTTTGATAAGAACCTAACATGGTTGGTTATAGAATTTTAATTAACTAGTACTCACCCATGCTATTGCACGGCGTATTCGATTACTGGTATTTCTTCTAATAAGAGATTAGTATTTATAAAAGTAAGACCAAACAATAATGTTGAATAAAAAGTGAAAGATAAGTCAAACATAAGACAAATTGCAATAATAATATTGAGAAATTTGAAAATGATTGAATTAAATATGGAAACATGCGAAAACAAACTAATAAAAAACTGATGAAACCCTTCCAGGTACATGGAGAACATCAAACACAACAAACCCTTAAGCATGAAATAATGTCCAACATGAAAAACCCATGTTAAGTAAACTTCCAACATAAACATCCACCATCAAGAACCTAAATCATAACAAAAAAACATCCAGCATTATCCACCTCCATGATGAGTAACTTATAGCATGGTGATAAACTTTCCGCATGAAAAACTGAAACAAAATCATCTACTATGAAAACCGTCTGGTATGACAAGTAAACCGTCTATCATGAAAAAACATCCTCCATGAAAAACTTCCAGTATGAAAAATTGATAATAAACCTATAGAAAACTCATACTAAAATGTCCAGCATGCGAAATCCAAAATACGTTAGTCTTTAGAACAGATCACAGTATAAATAATGCTAAAGAACATGCAGATTTTAGTACTAAGAATGAATACATAAACTTATAACATGTATAAAAAAGGCTGAACAACATGTACAGATTAGAAAATGTAGAAAAAATGTAAAAAAAATTAGACCACAATGGAGTTAAATGTTTTCAAATAGTTAATTTAAAATCAAACATAGAATAGTGCAGTTGGATAGGTACATGTATAGATTATAACATGTATAAATAATGCTGAACAACATATAGATTTTAGTAATAAGAATGAATACAGAAACTTATAACAAGAATAAAAAATTTTGAGAAACATGTATAGATTAGAAAATGCACAAAACCATCCAACATTACAAGAAAACTGTCCAGCATGAAAAAAAATCTTGTATGAAAAATTTCCAGTATGAAAAACTGATAATCAACCTGTAGAAAACTTATACCAAAATGTCCAGCATTAGAAATCCCAAAGACATCAGTCTTTAGAATAGACCATAGTAGATTTAATGCTGTAGAACATTCATATTTTAGTTCTAAGAATGAATGCATAAACTTATAACATGTATCAAAAAGGTTCAACAACATGTACTTATTAGAACATGTATAAAAAATTCAAAAAAAAATTAGACCGCAGTGGAGTTATATGTTCTCAAATAGTTAATGTAAAATCAGAAAAATAATAGTGTAGTTGGATAGGTACATGTACATATTAAAACATGTAAAAATAATGTTGAACAACATTGAGATTTTAGTACTATTAATTAATGAATAAACATATACCATGTATAAAAAATAATGAGAAATATGTACATATTAAAACATGTAGAAAAAATGCAGAAAAAAATGGTGAAAAAATGCCCACGAAGAATGAAAATAGAAAAGAAATTGCTGGTAAAAAAAGACAAAAAAATGCAGATTTTAGTACAGTTTTTTAAAACTGTACATTGAGTGGGTGTGACCCAAAGCTACAAGAAAGAAATAGACATATAGAAAATTAATATGTGCCTTTAAAACTGTACAAAAAATATAATAGTTTTTTAGTACAGGTTTTAAAAAAATGACCAGGAAGAACTAAAGATATAGAAAAAATTGTTATGTTTAAAAATTGTACAAAAAAGTAATCTGGTAATTTTTTTCAAATTGTAGTAAACTGAGTTGGTGTGACCCAATTCTATAAGAAATAACCTAAAACTGTAAGAAGGAACTTATCTAGTCATTGTTATAAGAAAGAACTAATCTGGTCATTGTTTTCTGTACAGATTTTAAAAACTTTACAGTGTTTATAGCACTAATCTGGTCATTGTTATAAGATCTAATATGGTTATTTTTATAAGAAAGAACTAATCTGGTAATAGTTATAAGAAATAACTAATCAAATTCTCTCAATGACCAGTATACGTTGGAAGTTAATAAATTTTGGAGTACCAGAATGGTTGGTAGATGTCATTGCATAGTTTCTAGCAATAGCCACAACTATTATTGGGTCAGGTATGATGAATATAAATACTGAAAGATGGATAATAAGTAGAAAATTTACATGTGTAAATAATAAATAACTCACATAATGTTTTTCATTCCTTCATAAGTCTCCTTCGCTGTAACCTTGCATCTATAGAGTTAGTTGGGCAATTCATCTTTTGATTTTTCTTCTTTATATTTGTTTATCAAGGTGTAAAATGAAACCATAAAAAGGACAGTTCATAGTAAAGTGAATGTAATATATGTGGTGAAGGCAAACCGCAAAGTGTTTCGTGGTGTAGTAGCACATGTATGTACATATAGTAGATTACTGAAGATTCAAATGATTGGATCACAACACTTATTATGACTAATCCATGTTATCATGATCATTAAAACACTGAAATATAAATGTTGAGTACAATAAGGTAACCATATCTGTATGTATGATTTGATGTACTTTAAATGAAAAGTGTTAGTCTGAGTATTGGAAACAATTGTATAAGATGTTTAACAGTAGGTATATATTGTTGGATGCTTCAAAGTATTGGTAATATAGGAGTAGATTTCTGGAATTCAAATCTACACAGTCAAGTGACTGAGTAGTTATATGTGAAGGTAATTTCAAAGATGTCTTAATTGGCAGTGCATTGTTTTATGCTATTTGTATTGACAAAAACACAATATCATTAAAATGGATACTTTTTAATATAGTCATTGAGTCAATTAATGTATGCATAACACAGTCGTACAATACGTTGAGTTGTTAAAGGAAGCCTGAAAAGTTAGCGATGATGCAAGGCGTAGCATGTGTTTGGTAGAGTTGGTTGATCATTCATGGGTGGTACAAGGACCCATGCCGTCGGTTGACCAAGTCATCTAAGTAAGGGAATATTTTTTCAAAAAAATGAACTTGTTTCCTTAGTGTGTAAGAAAATTTGTAACTAGTAAATTTGTCTGAGACTGAGAGAGTATGTAAAAGCGGGATAGCACGGGGAACAATTGGATACCAATGTGCATAATAAAACTGATACTACATTAACTTGCAACGCATCATCTAAAAATAACCACAATATATAGATTTTATTTTTAAAAATAACTTTTCTAATTAGATACTGTAATCTTAACCTCAACTTATAGATAAGTGAATTGACATCACTACTGCAGAAGAAACGAGTTAGATTTATAAACAGGTAATTAATGTCAAACCTTTCCTTTGAAGATTTAATGGATGGAAAAATCCCTCTAGAAACTCAAATTCCTAAGACAAGTAGTTAATTTCCCGGAAATTCGCTACAACAAACATAGAATACGTAATTATTCCCATACTAGTCAATTTTGAAAAAAGAATTTGAAAATTGTTTCAAACAGAAAATGATAGAACTAACACTGTAATTTGAACTTGTAGTTATATATAAGTTAAATGATATCACTACTTCATAATCAATGAGTTAGGCTTATGAACATGTAATTATTTTCATACCTATCCTTCAAAGATGATGTGGAAGCCAATAACAGATTGGAAACTGTAATTCTAATTCCAAGAGGTTAATTTCCAAGAAATTCTCTAAAAAAACATTGGATATGTAATTAATCTCATACCAGAAAATTTTAACAACAAAATTTGAAAATTGTTTGAAACATAACAAGATAGAACATACACTGAAATATGAACCATGAATAATATAGACGTAAAATCATTTGACTATTGAAGATTCATTAATATAGGTTCATGAAAACGTAAATTGCATCATACCTAAGGTGTGAAGCAGATGCTAGAGGGAAGAGCCTACTAGAATCCGGATTTTGAAACCAAAAAAAAATCAGGAATAGTCCACAGTAATCGCATGCAGTATGCGGTTGGTATATTGGATAGACACTGGAATTAAGTGGCTACGAAGGGAAATAATGTGCAATAAATAGTATGAAAGAGGATTGTAGAAGGATACCTAAACTGTATGTGAGTGGGTGTGACCCAATTTGCGAGTAGGATGAAGCTGGAACCCAACGATTGAGCGGGTGACACCCAGGAGTGAGGATGGATGCTGGCAGAAACTACTGGAAACCTCTATTTGAAACATAAAATATTATGGATGAGTTAGATGTATTCACAGGCATTAGGGGACTCGAAGTAGTGGATAGGAATTGGAAGGATACCTTAACCCAGCGATTTAGCAGGTGACACTGAAATTGTGAACTGGTAATACCCTCATGAAGATGAAGACTCGGATGAAGAATGCTGTGGGGATTCCATTTGTTACATTCACCAAAAGAAATTTGTAGTAGGAGTATGATGCGGACATCGGCGGAGGTTTCCGGGTAACCCTAGACTGTGACGAGGAAGGACTCCAAATTTTTTGGGTACCGAAGAATGCCAAAATCATCTGTAGAAAAAGTGAGAGGGCCCCTGGTGGAGAATATGGTGGAATGAATTCAGCGAGAGATGGAAAATCGGCATGGCAGTGGAGAGGATTTGTAGGTTTCATAGTTTGCGAGGAGATAATACCCGAGCGGGAGGGAGATTGAGGGGAAGGGAACGGAAATTAGAGGGGTTTGTAGGTTGGGAGATGAAACTCGAGCGAGAGGGTGTATGAAGGGATGAGAAACGGATAGTAGAGGGGTAATATAATGATGTGGCTTAATGGAGGAATGACACATCAGGAAAAACTGATGTGGAGAAATGAAATGAGGACACCTGTCTTGGATGGAAGCCATGATTAGTAGATATAGTAGATGTATAAAATTGATAATTTTAACATCCTTAAGAATATAGAAAACACATAACCATGATTTATTTCACAATAGTCAACCTGTCGAAGTCACTTTTGATATATGAACTAAATATCCACAAAACATCATTCATTTACTTAATGGTACGGTTTTCTAGTAACTGAGGATGGTGACTCCTTATTAGTTAATAATAATGATCCTCTAACCTACAAGGAATCAGTAAATTGCACAGACGTTTCCAAGTGGAATGAAGCCATGAATTATGAAATGGATTACGTGTACCAAAACCAAGTATGGATTTTGAAAATGGTTGTCAACATATAATTCTTTAATGGGTTCTTTAAGGAAGATATCTACATGACACAACCTGAAGGGTTTGTGACACCAAAGGATGCCAATAAGGTATGAAAGTTGCAGAAATCCATTTCTTGATTAAAACAAGCATTCAGGTCATGGAACATTCGTTTTCATGAATCCATAAAAGAATTTGGTTTTATCAAAAATGAATTTGAGCCTTGTGTCTAAAAACAGATTAGTGTGAGTGCAGTCATTTTCCTAATAGTATATGTTGATGACATATTACTCATTGGAAACGAGGTACCAGTCTTACAGTCATTTAGGGCATGGGTAAATCAATGAATCTCCATGAAAGAATTGGGAGAGGCAGAATATATTCTAGGGATCAAGATACAATGTGATAGATCGAAGAGATTGTTGGGCCTGAGTCAGAGTACATACATTGATAAGATACTGAAGAGATTCGGTATAGAAAAATACAAGAGGGGGTTATTGTCAGAATCACATGGCATTCATATTTCCAAGAAAATGTGTCCTCAAACACATGAGGAAATAAATATAATGGCAAGGACTCCATACGCATCAGCAATTGGGTCAGTGATGTATGTCATTCTATGTACTAGGGTGGATGTCGCCTACACATTGAGTGTGGTAGGCAGATATCAAGCTGACCCAGGTGACCGTAATTGGATGGTAGTCAAGACTATCGTAAAGTATCTGAGGTGTACAAAGGATATGGTCCTCGTTTATGGACGAGTTGATCAACTAGTCATCGAAGGATATGCAGATGCTTTTTTCCAGACTGATCAAGATGATATGAAGTCATAAACGGGATAAATCTTCACAATGAATTGAGGTTCTGTGAGCTGGAAGATCTCAAAGGAGAGTATGGTCACAGATTCTACAGTAGAGTCTGAGTATATCACAGCTTCTAAGGCTGCTAAAGAAGTATTTTATATGTGAAGCTTCATCTAGGAGCTAGATGTGATACCTAGTAGTAATGATCCCATCACATTGTACTGTGATAATACTATAGTGGTGGCTCTCACAAAAGAGCAAAGGTCACATAAGTGGACGAATCACATACTTCAGAAGTATCATCTCTTGAGAGATTTTTCTCAGAGAGGTGAAGTTGCAGTGAGCAGTATTTCCATGGAAGACAACATGGTGGACCCCTTGACTAATTTCTTGACTTAGAAGAAACATGATCATCATGTGAGGTCTAGCAGACTAAAAGTTTTAGGTAGTTAGCACTAGTCCAAGTGAGATTTTGTAAGATTTTGTGTCCTAGAAGCAACTGGTTTTACTTTGATTACAAGGATATTTAATGTATTATTACATATTGTTCATTTTCTGCATGATTATTAGATTATAATTTCCTAGAGTATTTGTTGCATTGAAAAGGTCATGGCAGTTCCCCGCTATGATGAAAACCTTGAAATGCTATAACAATATTCTTAAATATAGTTCTGTGGCTGAATGAAATGCTATGATGGGACACGTAGCATGCAGACCTTCAGGTTTGAGTACTCATAAGCAGATGAGACTTCCCCTCATGAAGTTCACAGTTGGTAATCTCCAAGATAGGAGATTATCATAACAAACCCACTAGTATAAGTTTAGCATGTTTTGGTGTCATCAGATATTTATATCTGCGATCTTGTACTGATCCTTAGACTTTAAGGTTATCATTAATACATGTCATGATTTACATACTTTGATTTTCTGACGAAAATTGTCACGTAGACAGTTGGCGGTAAGTAGGGTATGTTGGGTGTGTCATGAGTGGCATGTTATTAATGGATACGTCGAGGAAGCATTTGTCCCTTCCATTTATGGAAGTTTATATCTTGACCCTTTTGTTGAAATAGAACTGTCGCATGAAATTCCATGTCCATGGTATAACGACGAGTTTATTTCAGGGAGTCAAAGTACCATGTATCAAGAATAAAATTTGATGACACGATCATGAAACCTGCTTGATGAGATATTGCGACAAAAGGATTATATTACACAGTGAGTGTTTGAATGTGGATGTCATTGTTGCAACTATACACTCTTTCTTTTGGGTGCCTTGACCCGTTTCTAGACAGTACTCTTGTACTTTAGGTAAGCCCACCTAATTGCAATGAGAAAGAATCCTAGAGGGTCACACACTAAGTGTTTTTAGTGGTCTCGGTTAAATTCTATTTGAATATGATTAATGAATTAAATATTACTTTAAAGACCGTGGATTAATTTTATTCAAGTTATGATGATCGCATAAATTAAATAAAATATATTTATTGAACATTTAATAATTATTTATTTACTGATTTTTAAATAAAATATGTATTTAAGAGAATAAATTATTTATTTATTTATTCGGGTGTTCAATAAATGGAGGTGGAGTTCGAGCGGACCAAGATCGGTCTCGTAGTAAAATAATTATTTGCAAGATGGTAAATAATTATTTAACTAGTTGGCACAAATTAAAATAAAGCTTCTATTATTTTGTGATGCAATTTTTTTTTATATTTCTATTTTGCGCAAGTTGGCGCACTATAAATATTGACGCGGTGTTATTATTAAATGCATGGGTTTTCTATAAGTTCGTGAATGTATTTAATTTTTGATATGCAATTAAATATTGTAAATAAAATTCCATCTATATAAGTAGGCAAGCACCCCTATTGTTAAATACACCACACCACATGCCTGGTGAATTGAGAATTGTTTATCCAAATAATTTATATCTCGAATCTTCCTCTCTCCCCACTCATGAACGAGAGACAATTTTCAAGGATGAAGAATAAGCGATCAAGAACGACTGATACAAGACACTCGCTTCGCCGTACTAGCACCTGCAGAATGAGCGGTGTCGATTGGATTCCATCGAAGCACGTGTGGATCACCGATAGAAGTATTCTAGTTTAGAACCTTACAACCAAAATGTAATAATCTAGAAGGGTCAATCCGGACAATCAAAATCATTAGCGAAGAAAAATACCAAAGACACAGGTATTATTTTTCTTTATGATATTAATTAAATTAATTATAAACATGATGTGAAAGATACTCTCTAAAGGTTTTGGGCCTCTTTTTTTCTTTTTCAAAATACTTGATTTCATTCCATGGAGACTGACATTTATCATTGTATTGATCCTGAAATAATCATTGACCATGCAAAAAATCAAAATTGGGTGTCGCCCCAACAGCGCTTCCACTGCACCCAGAACCTTCACACTACCTTGGACATTTTCACTCAACTTCCAAGGACATCTAGAGGAAACAATGCAATATGGGTCATTTTGGATCATCATACAAAGACATCTCACTATATCACAATTTGAGAGGACTTCTCATTGGATCAATTTTCATGGTTATATACCAAAGAGGTGGTAAGGCTACATGGAGTACCATAATCTATTGTATCTGATCAAGATCCAATATTCACTTCAATGTTTTGGAAAATTATATAGTGTGTTCTAAGCACTGAGTTGAACTTTATCACATCCTATCATCTTCAAACTTTTGGACAATATGAGTGAACTATTCAGACATTGAAATATATGTTGAGATCGTGTTCTATGGACTTAAAAGGAGGGTGGGACTAACATCTTCCACTAGTCATATTCTCTTACAAAAATAGTTTCCACTCCAGCATCTAAATGGAACCATATGAATACTTTTACAGGAAGACGTGCAGAACACCAGTGTGTTGGGATGGAGTTGGTGACCATAAGCTGCTAGGACCTAAAATGATTAAATAAATGGTGGAGAAGGTGAAAACCATTCAAAAACACATCAAGGCATACCAAAGTCAAAAAAAGAGTTATACAGACAATCATCGATGGGTCCTTGATTTCAAATTTGGAGACATGGTATTCCTTTTCATATCTCCATGGAATAAGGTCATCTGGTTTGGGAAGAAAATAAAGCTAAGTCTTAGGTACATCTGCCCCTTCAAGATTATTGATCGTGTTGGAGTGATGGTCTCTCGACTAGCACTTCCACCTACCATGTCTAAAGTACATGATGTATTCCATGTATCCCTCTTAAGGAAGTACATATCAAACCCTTTACATGTACTCTCTTTAGAGGAGGTACAGTTGGAGAATGATCTTTCTTACGAGGAGCTGCGAGTGATGTTCTTGGATTATATAGATAATGTTATATGCAACCAAAATATACACCTGGTCAAAGTACTATGACAAAACCACAAGTATGAAGAGGTAACATGGGAACTGGAGGAGGAAATAAAGTAAAATTACCCACACTTATTTATAGCATAGAATGTAAAATGAAATTTTGAGGGTGAAATTTCATAAGGGGGGGAAGAATGTAATGAACCAATGTTTTATCAATGGAATTCCATTATTATAATTATTTCTTAAAATATAATCACATAATATTACTTATATAACAAAATAAAAACCTTATAAAATAAGAATGAGTGAAATAAAAGTACCTCTAGAAGTTAAGAAACCAATACCGATGAAATAGTAACTTGACCATTGTAATAGTAAGGTAACACTTATTAATAGTAAACTAGCCAATGTAATAGTAACCTCACCAATGAATGTATAAATTAAATTTATCCATATTATAAGTGACAATATGGTATAATATTTTCATATTAGAATTAAATAAATAATATAAAAATTATTGATTAAGTGTTGCTATATTTGTAAGTCATGCATTTTTAATTAAAATTATTTGATTAATATAAAAAATTAAAAGAAATTTTAGTTTCATAAAATGTATTCATAAATTATTATTTTGATTTCGTATTATTATAATATAATTTATGAGACCATAGTTAAATTTTTAAAGTGTTGGAAAAGAATTTTTAATTTTTAATTTTTTTTCCTAGTAAATTAAGAATTTAATTAAAAATTAAATTTCTAGTATTTATAAAATTATTTTTGAAAAATGGATTACATTTTTGAATTCTATATGTATAAAATTTGTTAGGGTGAATTTTTTGGATTTTTCTGAAATACTTTAATTTTTTATGAATAGTGAAATATGATAATTTACCGTATATATACAGGGGTGTCCAGACCCCACCCATAAAAGGGGTGGGTCGGGTCGTGGGTTGGATTCATTTAGACCCAACCCGACTCGTGACTTGATGGGTTCCAGCTGCACCGAGCAATAAAAATTTAACCCTCTCTTTCTTTCTGCCTCACAGACTTGCGGCCCCCCCTTTCTGTCGAGACTCTCTCGCACTCGCTCATCTCTCCCCCCAACCCCAACCTTCCCTCACATACGAAGAAACCCTACTCCCCTCCTTCCCTCGCAATCGACGACGACAAATCTCATCCTTCCTCCTCCTTCCTTTCCTAAGCTTCCCCAACCCCTCGACATCTGATCCCTCTTCTCCCTTGCAAAAAACCATCGATCCATTCTCCTCTTATCTTTCTTCCTTTCCCACATCCAACCAAACCCACCCAAAAAAAGTCTCCTCGCTTGCCTCCTCCCCCAATAGACACCTGCCAAGTAATTAGGATTCAGAAGAAAAATATCTTGGCCTCACTTCAACTCCTCCTCATGTATGTTACTGTGTGTGCGGTCCAGTGTGTGGTAGTAACTGGTGGTAAGAAAGAAGTTTTTTTTATTATGTTCTTTTAAATGATGTTTGTCATTATGTATGTGTTATCAATTTTGTTTTTCTACACGGACTCCTAAAAAATTCTAGTTTGGTCACAAATATTAACAACATAGTTTCTATAATTTAGAATTAGTGAACTATGCCCAATTCTATTTTGGTTGGTGATGATGTTTTTGTTGTTGGGATTTTATGATGGGTTCGTTGAGCATCCACCATGAGGCATAAACTGCATTGCATTGGTTTCATTTATCCTTGTAATTTCAAATCCATATCTTGGTTTCAAAATATATTCTCCTTATATTCCACCAAGAGTGTGCCAAAACTAACAGAAATTAGCAATTCATGGAAGTTGATAAATTAAGTTGTTCTTGTAATCGTCTAGTTGGTGAAACCCAAAGTCATATGGGGTCAACTCCAAGTACACATTCATTGGAAGGGGGAGTAGTAGTATTCTAGTTGAAGAAAGTGAGGAGGGTAAGAGGTCTCCTAAAAAGGTAACAATTCCTAAATCTCCTACTAGTTCTAGAATTTCTCAAGCTTGTGATCATTTTCATAAGAAAAATGGAAGGGATGTTTGTAATTATTTTGGCTAATATTATGCTTGCACATCAGGCCAACATGGAACTAGTAATTTGAATAGGCATTTGGTGAGGTTCAATAAAAATCCACACAAAAATCTTGGCAAAAGTCAAACTACTCTCAGTATTAGAAAAAAATTGAAAAGATGAGGTTGAAGGGATGATTAAAACTTTAGTAGCTCATTTTAATAGAGAAATGTGAAAAATAGTTCTTGCTAAAATTATAATCCTTGATGAGTTATCGTTTAAATATTTTGAGAATCAATGTTTCAGGGAATTTATTGATGTTTTTCGACCTCGATTTCAAGTTCCATCTACGAAAAAAATTGTTAGGGATTTATTGTAGTTATATCTAGCAGAGAAGGAAAAATTGAAGTCTATGTCTGATATGTTCTGTCACATGGTATGTCTTACCATAACATAATCATATCACATAACATAATCGTATCACCCAATGCATTGGAGATATATCTCGGTCTCACCCACCCTTATTTTTTCATGGAACCACCAGAATTCATAAACAATGCCCAAGAACCATAACATAATTGTATCACATAAAACATGACTAAAGGAAACATAACATTTCCACATACCAATCACAAGATATAAATATAACACATTGATATAATCAAAATATTATTAAAACCATTTTAAATACCAAAATAACATAAAAGTAAAAAAAAGGTATTTATTTTTAATTTAGAAACATTATGGCTTGTAGAGGAAGCCGAATCTCAAATAATGGTAACAACGGTGGAGAAGTCATTGTCGACGCATATGGAAGACAAAAACATTTCTTTTGTTATTTAGTAAAATGCTTCGTGTAAAAAGATTCCTTTTGAATGAAATTAAAATTTAAAAGGGTTTATTATACAACTAATAAAATAAGGTCATATATGAATTGAAGTATGCCTCAACGAAAGGATATTGAGACGAAGTCCCATACAAAGTCGGTATCCTTAGATTAAGGATAAATCAATTACATAATTATGTGTGAAAAATATAAATACACCCAATATAAGTGGATATTAAGTGTAAAAAAATACAATGTTATCCACACATATTCATAGCACTACATAATTAATATGTAGTGGTTTAACCCAAATAATTGAAATTGGGTTAAGAAGTTCCCTTCAAAATATTCGACAACCTAACAGCATCACTTTAAAATTCAGAAAATGATTTTATGAGAGATAAAAAGGATATCTCATCACTTGGACATAACATTTACAGAAATAAGGATATATAATAACTTATCCCAACATTAATAATATTTAAATTAAAATACCTAACAAAAAGAAGTCTTTTAAAAAGAGGAGGGTGAAAGGTTCCTTTACCGATTTGGGTAACTTTCGAAACGTACACCCCATGAAAGAAGGACTATACAACGTTGATTTAAATACCCATAAATGAAATTATATTAAACAAATATTAGAATAATGTTCAGTACATACACCACTCAAAGGATATAGTGACAAATATAGCATGAGTCTCACGGGAATAAGTAGTAAGAAAAAACCCCTTACCTCATTGTAATAAATCGAGTTGTATGACCAAAAGATAATAAGAACCACATGAATCACATAATACCATGAATATAAATAGAATCATGATAATATATATCAAATTTAAGTACACAATACACCAAATGTAATAAATAATTGTCAAACAATGGAAATCTCACGGAACAAAAAGTGAGATAAGAAATCCCCTTACCTCAAGTCCGACTTATCTTGTTCGTTTCTTTATATTACTGAATAATACAACTTGGTCAATTTATAATTTCTTAAGGACTTACATTAAAGTTTATTATTCAATTCTTATCACATTTTATCATGTTATAATAATTAGTTAATTGTGATAGTTCATATCATACATTTTGTCGACGTTCGGTACATGGGTCAAAAATGAAATTGTTAGAAGAGAATTGTCCATGTAGTTATATGTACATCATCTCTGAAATGGTTTTCATGATTTAAATATCATATATAACCAGTATATATGTATTTAATAATATTCCATAATGTTTGGAGGTAAGAAATTAAATGTACCTTTCATGGAGATGGTGGGTAGTATGTACGCATGAACGCTACTTTCATTTTTTGTCATATTAATGGAATTTAAAAATAAATGAGACAAAGATATATTATAATTCCATTATAATATATATTTTATATAGGTAACATAAGTTCATTAATTACATTCTTTATAAATTCCATGTTTGGCATGAACGAGTCACATCACTTGAGGGGGCCGTTGTCCACACTTCCTCATATGAAATTATCGCACTTGCACAACATGCAAAGCATAAAGGCTTGTTTTAAATATAAATTATAGAAGCATATATAGGACATAAATATAATATATATCATATAGAAATATATTTCCTCCATAATAGACACCATGAGAGGTGTTAAAAGAAGATTGAACAATCATCGTTTCGTGAGGCAGTAATTCGCCACCCACAGAAACTGTATGTTATTTAACCATTAGACGGAGGTGTGTGTTAGTGTAGGTAGAATCCTTATCATAAAAACATCATAGTATATTTAAGATACTTTTTTTATTATGGGATCAAATAATAATAAGATAGCTGTGAGTGAATAAGGAAAATAAAAGAAAGAAACTCGAGATAAGACATTACCTCTAAATCGGGTAACTCTTTGATTCGAGCCAAAGGCTTCCTTTGAAAGAATTATACCCAAAGTGAGGATTCTAGGATTAATATTGGTATGTGGATAGATAATATGAGCATATATTGGATAAGACAAGGGCTTGAGAGGTGTGGGTAATGGGGTAGAGGTGGGGGCCTTTTATAAGAGGGAGGAGGGTGACTTTTGGAATGTCATGAAATGTTACTTTATTATAAAATGATTTTCAGATTTTAAATGCCCCACAATGATATATTTTTAGGATAAGGTGATAATGGTTCTAAATCCACCCATCCAATAGGGTTTAGAAAAGTGTAAGTCTTATATTTTACCTTATCTTTTCATTTTATTTAAATCATTCATTAATGAGGTAATCACTGCATCATCATGGTGTCATAAATAAATTTATTTATTTAATGTCTAAAATTTATAAAAAAGTAAACCATGATGTAAGAAATATTTTTAGCTTTCCAATGACAATTTATAGTCTAAGATATCATTTATGTAAACAATATTAAAAAAAATTACTTATGATATACAAACATTTGTTATATTTCTCTTCTTTTTTAAAAATAATGTCATAAATGTCACTATCACACCCATGTGACTCCATGGGCCCTCATGTTTGGTAAAAATCTTCTCATGGTCGGCCATGACTCATAAAAGAGTATTTGGACACAAGTTGGGGTCATTTTATATTAATATGATATTATTTTGTTTACCCTTAACCACCGGATTACTAATTAATCATGATAATTAAAGATAATTGTCGTCGTTACTATTCATAATTACCAAAAACAAAAGAGTCTTAATAACATAATTTGGTCCTTCTGGTTACAAATATAGAATCCATTTAACGAAATTCCAAACATAGAAATTGCAGTAAATAATTTAAAAATAATTCTCGTTGTCAAAACCAAAGACGGGTTTTTAAGAAGTAAAATCTATCAAAAGATTGATTTGTTTTTATATCCAATATAATAGTGAAATTACATCCAATGAACAAAATTGTGTTAAATGATAAAAACATAATTAAATTAATCCTTACAACCAATTAAAATGACAATCTAACTATATAAATAAATTGGATTAAAAGACAGTTTTGAATTAAAATGCTGTATTTTTCACTATTAATTAGAAAATGAACATTATCAGAAAAATACAAAAAATTCTCCCTAAGATATATATTATATTCCATATTCAAAAATTGTGTCCATTTTACCAAATTAAAAACATATAAGTTTCATTAATAAATTATATAGTTAATTCCCACTGTTAAAACACATAGCATGTTTTTAGGAAACAATATCTATCAAAAGATTGACACTTGTTTATGTCCATTTTCAAATTGAAATTAATTATAAGGACCACAAATGGATTAAATGATAAAAATAAATTCTAATTAGAAATTAATAAAAATTAAAAATATAATATAACCATATAAATAAATTAGATTAAAAGGAGGTTTTGAATTAAAATACAACAGTTTTCACTATTCATTAAAAAATGAACTTTATCGAAAAAATACCAAAAATTTAGACAAAGTAAATTCTGATGTCATGATTCTAAAGAAGGATTTTATTTTATCAAATATAACATATAAAAGTGACAAAAAGTAGATTTAAAAATGGTTTTCCATCAAAAGGTGGTTAATTGACCTTTTAAAGAATATTAGAATATTTATGCTTAAAATTAGATTCATTCTCATTTTAAACCTCTATCATTTATTGGGTAATTGTTAAAATATTTAAAAAACATATATAATCATTTTGTAGTTAGTTCTATTCATTCCCTCCATTACAACGGCTAGACATTTACTACCATTTAAAATAATTTTATTATATTAATAGTGTGCAACGTAAGATTTCAAAGAAACTCATTGTTGCGTATTGGGTACGCCATAAAACATAGCATCCCCTTTAAAGTAATATTAATATTTTATTCAAAAATATTAATAAATATGAAAATGTCATATTCTTTATTTACCTGTGATGTTACATCCTTCCCCCCTTTTGGGAATTGCATCCTCGCAATTTTAAAATTGGGTTCGGAAACTTCATTGAATGTCCAACATTGGAAAAAGAGTGAGTAAAACTATCACATTAAAAGAAAGAAAGATAAGTAAAAAAGGTCACCCGAGATAACCCACACATGGATTCTATGAAAACACGGATGTGGAGGAGAAGCTAAGTGTAAATTTCTAATGGAGAGTGATAGAAAATATGTCTAGGATAACTTTAACCACCAGAAAATCACAAACATGTGATGGGTTAAATGGTATTTGATTCCCTAGTAGAAAAAGTGAACAGACAACATTTTTGTTTTATGTTAATTTTCATTAAGGAATTTATTTATGAGCTTATATAAAACATAATGAAACATACTTACTTGTCATGTATACTTTCATCTCTTACTATATTTCTTACACAAACTCGTATTTTCTCCAAAAGATGAGTATTTAGGATGGCTTGTTCACATTAAGAGTGCTATAATAAACTTCTTGAGAATCACCTAACCCACAAAAGATGAACTATATATTTACCATATCTTTAGTCCTTAACCAAAACCAAAATTGTTAGTACACGATTTGAAAATCCCCTAAAAAGGTCAATCCTTTATAAAAATGAATACTACTCTTAATCTCCAAAATTCAACAAAAATAACCCTAAGTTCAAGAAAGACCATTAAATAAACAGCTATACAAAAAAATCATCAAATTAATCTAAACTAAGATTGAAACCCAAATCTCTGAAATATTTAATCACATAGTCTTCCAAGATAAATCTTAACATTTATCTCCAAATTACATTAGTTACTCTTAAAGTCTCATATTGATAAGTAATTAACCTAATCACATATCCTCCATGATAGATCAATAATTTCGATAGATAACCCAAAATCAACTTATTCTTGATTCATAAAATCATTTAACTAAAAAGATTTTGTCATACTAACCAGGGACATCACGTAGTATAGTGGTAAGTGATAAATACCAGATGTACTTGGGTTGTGGGTTTGATTCCCACAGCTTTGTCCAATGCTACGGGTTGTCACATGATCTGCGTTTTGTCCCTTTTCAAAAACAATATAATTTTATAATATTCCCAAAAAGAGATAAATTTATCAAAAATAACCATAACATAATCTAACCACAAAAGTTATCTAATAACTTTCATTTTCAATCCCAAAATGTATTAACTGGTAATTGCCTCAAATTCAAGGATCATATAAACCCAAATGGTTCTTTATAAGTATATCCATAAAATAAAAGATAATTATTCCTTGAATAAAATTTTCATATACCAAAAATCAGGGTTACACATACTATGAAAAGACCTCTAATGTAATCTCATCATCAAAAGAGCCTTAATACTTTAAAGAATTTCTCCATCCTAAAATCTACCATAACTCTTGAATCCCATATATGATGACTTCTTACTCATTCAACATTATTCATGATCCAATAACCATTACTTTCCAACTTATTCTGAAATACTTCTTTCCTACAAACAAAATCATGAATCATATCCTAAGATTCAATAATAGGAAAACATATGTTAAGAAATAATCCATACCTTTCATTGGTCATTGTCAGTTTCTTCATCCTCAATCGGAATGGCATTAGGTATTGGTAAAAGAATATTTGTACGATCCTGGTGATCACATTCCCAAAATTTCTTCATAGGTCATGTGTTTTCATAATGACCACGCACACCACACTTAAAACATTCAATTGATCCTTAATAATGAAATTCTTTACCTTTTCTAGAGTCAACTAGATGCTTCCTTTTTCCATGGAAGGTTCTTGCATTATGACCTTAATTTCAACATCTATAGCATATTTCTATCCCTTGGAAGAATTTTTCTATGTGATTCTTTCCACATATTTGACACATAGGTTCTTGAACATAGTGACCTTTATGATTCTTACCTGAACTTCCATAGGGACTTGTTTCTCACATATATGATGTCTTATAAAAGTCACTAAGGTTTAGGTGGTCAATAATGAATCCAGATAGTTGGATGAGAATAACCACAAGATTTCTCATTGCAGCTCCCACATCATTCAGTTTCTCGTTCAGAAAATCGTCATTGTTTTCTTCACATCCACTATTACTTTGGTGCCTACCAGATCCAGAAATTTTCTAAAACTAAAAAGGTTAGTGTGAGTATATCAGTAAAATCATCATATAAAACTAAGATATAATTATTCATGTTGTCTTAAACTCATTCACTTTATCTAAAAAAATTATGACTCTTTCTGAAATCCTAACCATTATAGTAATGTCACTTAAGATCAAAGAATACCCTAACCTCTAAAGTTATCTAAACCGACCTCTGATACAAACTATAAGGACCCAACCTTAAAACATTACATAATATTGAATTAAATGAATAATTCACATTGATTATCTTTTCAAGATTAGAGTTTTATAGAATTAGAACATAACTATTACATCTCAAAAGATTATAATGTAGACACTTCTACTCAGTTTCCATTTTTTCATAAAATAAAAACTCTTAAAAAAAGAAACATGAATAGTTCCATGTTTTAGAACGCATGTCGTTCCTTGAACCCATCCATGCCCCTATTCATCTTTAAGTCCTATGGAAAACATTTCAAAAACTTGGGATGAGTATAAAAATCTCTGTAAGGGATATAGAAATACAGAAAGAAAACATTAGTCCATGTATACATAAGAATCAATGAAATAATAATTTACTCATAAAACATAATCACTTTAACATACCACAGTAAATCATAAGATTTATGAATAACTCATAGAAATCATAAGACATAAAGGTAACTTGAGGCATTTATAACATTCTTACATAGGGAGTAAACCTCATGGTTACGTTTGGAATACCCATCGCAGTATATTCCCTAAATCTCTTCAAAAAAACCATAGAATTCAACTCATTTGCGTTACCCAATGCATTGGAGAGCTATCTCGGGCTCACCTTCCCTTAGTTTATAATGGAACCACCCGACTTCATAAACAATTCCCAAGAACCATAACATAATCGTATCAAATAAAACATGCATAAAGGAAACATAACATTTCCACATTTCAATAACAAAATTTCAATACAACACATTGATATAATCAAAACATTATCAAAACCATTTTCAATACCAAAATAAAATAAATTTTAAACATGTTATTTATTTTTCATTTAAAAACATTATGTCTTGTAGAGGAATCCGAAACTCAAATAATGGTCATGGCGGCGGAGAAGTCGTTGTTGCCGAATATGTATGACAAAAACATTCTTGGTGTTTTTTAGTAAAACACTTCGTGTAAAAAGATTCATTTTTAATGAAATTAAAATTCAAAAGGGTTTATTATACAACTAATAAAAGAGGGTCGTATATAAATTGATGTATGCCTCAACGAAAGGAGATTGAGATGAAGTCTCGTACAAAGACGTTATCCTTAGATTAAGGATAAATCAATTACATAATTATGTGTGACAAATATAAATACACCCAATATAAGTGGATATTAAGTGTAAAACAATCCGATATCATACACACATATTCATATCACGACATAATCAAGAAGTAGAGGTTTAACCCAAAGAATTGAAATTGGGTTTAGATATTCCTTTACAGAAATTCGACAGCCTAACAGCGTCACTTTAAAATTCTGAAAATGAGTTTATGATAGATAAAAATGGTATCTCATCACTTAGACATAAAATTTACAGAAATAAGGATATATAAGAACATATCCCAACATTAAGAAGATGTAAATTAAAATACCTAACAAAAAGAAGTCTTTTGAAAAGAGTAGGGTGAAAGGTTCCCTTACTGATTTGGGTAACTTTCGAAACATACACCCCATGAAAGAAGGACTATATAATGTTGATGTAAATAAAAATAAATGAAATTATATTACACAAATAGTAGAATAATTGGAGGTACATACACCACTCAAAGGATGTAGTGACAAATATAGCATGAATCTCACAGGAATAAATAGTGAGAAAAAAACCCCTTCCCTCATTGTAATAAATTGATTCGTATGACCAAAATATAATAAGAACCAAATTAATCACATAATACCATGAATATAAATAGTATAATGATAATATATATCAAATTTAAGTACACAATACACAACATGAAATAAATAATTAGTGAACAATGGAAATCTCACAGAATTAAAAGTGAGATAAGAAATCCCCTTACCTCAAGTCTGACTTGTCTTATTCGTTTCTTTATATTCCTGAATAATAAACCTTGGTCAATTTATAATTGATTAATTAATTCCTTTAAATTTTTTTGTTCAATTCATATCACATATTATCATGTTATAATAATTAGTTAATTATGAGAGTTCATATCATACGTTTTGTCGATGTTCGGTACATGAGTCAAAAATGAACTTGTTTGAAGAGAATTGTCCATGTAGTTATAAGTACATCATATAAGGAATGTTTTTCATGATTTAAATATAATATATATCAAGTATATATTTATTTAATAATCTTCCATAATGTTTTGAGATAATAAATGAAATGTATCATTCATGGAGACGGTAGGTCGTACATACATATGAACGCTACTTTCATTTATTGTCATATTTATGGACTTTAAAACTAAATGAGACATAGATATATTATAATTCTAGTATAATTTATATTTTATATAGGTAACATAATTTCATTAATTACATTCTTTATATATTCCATGTTTCGCATGAACGAGTCACATCACTTGAGGGGGCGGTTGTCCACACTTCCTCATATGAAATTATCACATTTGCACAACATACAAAGCATAATAGTATGTTTTAAATATAAAATAAAGAATCTTAGCGAGGAAATAAATATAATATATATCATACATAAATATAGTTCCATAATAATGGCCACCATTATAGGTGTTAAAAGAATATTGAACAATCATCGTTTTGTGAGGCAGTAATTCATCACCCACAGAAACAATATGCTCTTTAACCATTAGACGGAGGTGTGTGTAAGTGTATGTAAAATACTTATCATAATAAAATATTAGTATAGTTGTGATACTGGTGTTATTATGAGATCAAATAATAATAATATAGTGGTGAGTGAATAAGGAAAATAAAAGAAAGAAACTCGAGAGAAGACATTACCTCTAAATCGGGTAACTCGTTTTGATTCGAGCCAAAGGCTTCCTTGGAAAGACTTCTGTCCAAATTGAGGCTTCTAAGAGTAATATAGGGATTTGGATAGATAATATGAGCATATTTTGGACGATCCAATGGCTTGAGAGGTGTGGGTAAGGGGGTAGAGGTGGGTGCCTTTTATAAGAGGGAGGAGGGTCACTTTTGGAAAGTCTCAAAATGTTACATTATTATAAAATGATTTTCAGATTTTAAAGGTCCCAAAATGATATATTTTGAGGATAAGGTGATAAGGTTTCGAAATCCACCCATAAAATAGGTTTTAGACAAGTTTATGTCTTATATTTGAACTTATCTTTTCATTTTATTTAAATCGTTCATTAATGAGGTAATCACTGCATCATCATGGTGTCAAAAATAAATTTATTTATTTAATGTCCAAATATTATAAAAAAATACCATGATATAGTAAATATTTTTAACTTTCCAATTACTATTTATAATTTAAGATATAATTTATGTAAACAATATTAATATAGTTTTACTTAGGATATATAAACCTTTGTTATATTTAACTTATTTTATAAAAATAATGTCATAAATGTCACTATCACACCCATGTGACTCCATGGGACCTCAAGTTTGGTAAAAGGATTCTCATAGATGGAAATGACTCGAAAAAGAGGATTTGGACACGTTTTGGTATCATTTTTATATTATTATGATATTATTTTATTACCCTTAACAACCTGATTACTAATTAATCACGATAATTAAAGATAATTATCGCCGTTACTATTCATAATGTTGAAAAACAAAAGAGTCTTAATTAAATAATTTTGAACTTATGATTCCAAATAAGGAATTCATTTTAACAAATTAAAAACACAGAAATTGCAGTAATTAATTTAAAAATAATTACTATTGTCAAAACGAAAGACGTGTTTTTAAGAAGTAAAATCTATCAAAAGATTGATCTGTTTTTATATCCAATTTAAAAGTGAAATTATATCCAATGACCAAAATTGTATTAAATTATAATAAAATAATTAAAGTAATCCTTATAACCAATTAAAATTAAAATCTAACTATATAAATAAATTGGATGAAAATGCTGTTTTGAATTAAAATGCGGTATTTTTCTGTAATGCCCCGACCCCAGCTACCTAGAGTCGGTGCATTACTTCGTAACATTGGCATGATCAAAAAAGATCAAGTCTCGAAAGACCGATTAGTTTAGTAGCCTTGGAAACACTAGATACATTCATAAACATTACATTACATCATAAAGTGAAAAACTACAATAACAAAGTCTCCATAGTCCACACTCATATCCTCTTCTGACAATCCCTGCAGGTCATTAATAAAATACTTCTTCACATCCTAGAAAATATTAAAACATTGAAAGGGGTGATCTCAGATGCTCAGTAAGGATAACAATATAGCGGAAGTTTTCATCAATAAACATAATCATTTAAGGCAATGTATAAATAAAACAAAAGCCTTTTAAACTTGAACTTCAACATAATATGGCAAAAGTAAAATGAGATAATGCCATTCACTTCCTCACATGGATATTCTACTGGTCGAATAATCACATGCAATATCAAAAACCACTTTCATAATGAGGGAATGTATAATGCCAAACGTTCTGAAACATTTTGTCAAGGCCTCGGCCAAGACATCTAAAATGATTAAGGCCTCGGCCAAAACCATAAATCAAATTGGGAAAGGTCCTCGGCCATTTCCACGTCTAGTTGTCTCATGAGACCTATCGATGCATCGAGGAGCTATAGCGGGCTCCACCCGTAACTTATTAAGTCCAATACATTCCTCATATGAATAGGTTTAAACATATCATAAACCATAACATAATTGTATCACATAAAACATGCATAAAAGAAACATAACATTTCCACATTTCAATCACAAGTTATCAATACAACCCATTGATATAATAAAAACTCTTTGAAAACCATTTTCAATACCAAAATAAAAGGAAGTTAAAACTTTGTATTTATTTGTCATTAAAAAAATGATGGCTTGTAGAGGAAGCCGAAACTCAAATAATGGTCACGACGGAGGAGAAGTCGTTGTCGCCGCATAAGTACCAAAAGAAAAACATTCCCTTTTGTCGTTTAGAAAAACGCTTCGTATAAAAAGATTCCTTTTGAATAAACATAAAAGTCAAAGGGGTTTATACACCGTATAAAAGATAGTTTTGTATAAAACCAAATATGCCTCAATGAAAAGAGATTGAGACGAAGTCCTTAAAAATATCATTTTTAAAATAAAATAGATCTATTATGTGTATTCACTATAGGTACACATAAAGAATGTAAAAATACAAAATAGGACATAATAATATCATGACATATTTTGAAAGTAGGAGATTAATCCAAAGAATGGATGTTGGGTTAAGAAATTCTCTTACCTCGTGTCTGACTTGACTCAACCGTTCTTTAACCTCCTGAATAATAAACTAGAGTTAATATATACCTTATTAAGAACCATTTTAAATTTCATTATCCTTATTATATCACTTGTTACAATGATATGAACATTATGTAATTATTTAAGTTAATAACGGTCGTTTTGTCGATCTTTGGTACATGAGTCAACAATAAAATTCTGATAATTACAAGTTGTTTATGTGGTAGAATATCCATTATCTACATAATTATATTCATGATTTAGATGTCATATATATCTTATATATCCAGTATATATATTCATTTATAATATTACATAACATTTAGAGGTAAGAAATGAAATGCACTGTTCATGGAGACGGTAAGCCGTACGTATGCATGAACGCTACTTTCATTTCAATTTCATATTTAATTGAACTAAATAATAATTATATAAATGTATAATATAATTCCAGTATAATATATTGTATAATACCATTTACTCCATCCTTTATTCATCCCACATATGGCATTAACGATTCAAATCACTTTGAGGGGGCGGTGGTCCGCACTTCCTAAAATGAAATTATCGCGTTTTACCCATAATGGAAATCATAAAGTATGCCATAAATGAGAAATACATAATCATAAGTACAACATAAACATATTATATATCATATATAAAAATAGTTACATCTTAATGGCCACCTTTGAAGGTGTTATATGAGTGTTGAACAATCATCGTTTCGTGAGGCAGAAATTCGCCATCCACAGAAACCGTATGTTCTTTAACCATTAGATGTAGGTGTGTATAAGTGTAGATCGAATCATTCTTATAACAAAATCCTAGTATATTGAGGATTACTGTTGTTGTTACAAAAGAAATGAGTAAAAAGAGTTTAGGGGGTTGGCGAAGAAAAATAAAACAAAACAACATTAGAGAAGACATTACCTCAAAATCGGGTAACTCTTTTTGATTTGAGCCAAAGGCTTCCTTTGGAAGAGTTATTCCCAAATTGAGGCTTCTAGGAGTAATAGGGGGTGTTGGGATAGTATTTGGTCAGAGTTTTTCTGAGCCAAATGGCATGAAAGTGTGAATGATGCGGTAGAGGTGGGGGCCTTTTATAAGTGGAGAGGAGGGGCACTCTTGGAAAGTAAGGAAATTTTACATTATTATAAAGTGCTTTCCGGATTCTAAAGGACCCACAATTATATAATTCGAGGATAAGGTGATAAGGTTTCGAACTATACCCATCCAATAAGCATTGGAAAATTGTAAGCCTTGGATTTTACATTATCTTCTCATTTTATTTAAATCTTTAAATAATGAGGTCATCGCTGCATCATCATGATGTCATAAATAATTTAATTTATTTAATGTCTAAAAATTATAAAAAAAAATACTATGATGTAGGAAATATTTTTAGCTTTCTAATGAATATTTATAATAAAAAATTGGACTTGTTTAACCCCATTTAAAAACTGTTTTAGTAAAATAACTCATGTTTGTGTCAATTTAATTTTAACATTAAATAAATATATATTAATGTCATTTTCCAACCAAAGTGGCTCCATGGGATCCCCAAGTTGACCCATGGGTTGTCTTGGTCGGCCATGACTCATAAAATAGGAGTATGACAAGTGTCAAGCTCATATCATATTATTAAAACATTATTTTTACCTTAAACTATACTAATTACCTCTAATCGCGATTAAGAACTTAAAAGTTACTATTCACCAAAACATTATTTTAATCTCATTGAACCACATTTTACTTCTTAATGAAAACCATGTATGTCGGATTTTTGAAAATCAAATCATAGAAGTGGTAATATTTCATTTAAACGAAAAATCAGTTATTTAACTACCACTTAGTGGTTTCACTATTCATCAAAAATTGAAGTTTTTCAGAACATTGCCAAAATTTCACCCTAAGCTATAATTAATATTCCGAATTCAAAAATGATGTCTATTTTAAACAATTCCAAACATATAAGTTTCATTAATTAATTTTATAATTAATTCCCGTTGTCACAACAAATAGCGTGTTTTTAAGAAACAATTTATATCAAAAGATTGGCAATTGTTTATGTCCAATTTCAATGTAAAATTAATTCTAATGACCACCATTGGATAAAATGGTAAAAATATATCCTAATTATACTTTAAAACCACTAAATAGTATAATTTATCACAATAAATTATTTTGATTAAAAAAGTTGTTTTAAGTATTTATCACTATTCATAAAAAAATTGGAAGTTCTCCGAAAGTTACAAAAAATTCAACTTAGGATAATTTTGATATTACGAATACAAAAATGAAGTCCATTTTGAAATATAAAATTTCTATAATTTTAAAAAGTGTTTATTACTATTCATAACGGCTACTTTGATTAGTCACGGTGTTTTAGAACTCGAAGTTGCGTACAATGCATGCTATTGCATTATTGAATGAGAAGCGTATCGTGGAAGCTCGGGGTGTAACATTCTCCCCTCCTTCAATAAATTGCATCCTCTCAATTTTAAATTTTTCTTTATAAATAAAAGGATGAAAATAGAAAATACCTTTGTGGAAAACCCACATCGGAAATAAGGTTAGTAAATATATAACATTAAAAGAAAGCAAGATAAGTACAAAGGTCGCCCGATATAGCCCATTCTAGGATTCTATGAAAATATGGATATGGAGGAGAAACAAACCATCAAGGTCTGATGGAGAGTTATAGAAAACAGAATTAGGAGAAAGTTTAACTACAATAAAATCACAAACTTGTGATTGGTTAAACGGTCATTGAATCCCCAGTTGGAAAAGTTAACCGACAACATTTTTGTTTTAAGTTACCTTTTATAATGTTGAGGAATTTATTTAGGAGATTTACTAAGAACGTAAGGGAATATACATACTTGTTATGTATACTTTCATTCGTTAATAAATTTTTACCACAAACCCAACTTTTACTCCAAATGGTAACGGAACTCAAAAATATTCTATTTATCCTAATAGTATAAGGTTCCAAATTTTAACACATACCATTTAGATTATTAAAACTATTTTTTAATAACCATGGACTTCCTGTAGGCTAGTGGTGGGAAATAAAGGCTTGTCGCACTATGATTGTGGGTTCGATTCCTGCAGCTTTGTCCGACACGACGGGTTATGCCCCACCCTACAGGTTGTCCTTTTCCTAAAACTATAGTATCATAATATTCCAAAAATAGTCTTCATAAATGCTTTAACATTAAAAAATACTATCCATGGTTCAACTTAATCCATTCCAACCTTAATATTTATCCAAAATACCTCCATCCAGACTTTCTCTAAAAGGTCTCTAAATTCCAAAATCAATTTTAACATCAGATTCCACAAACAAAGAAAAGTTTCTCTTGTTGTCACATACTGAAAATATGATTACCTTAATCATATTACCTTAATCAAAAAGTACTGCAGTAAAATCTTTATATATGTCACATTATTCTTATAACCAGAATATAATCCTTGAGTCCAAAAGCACCAATACATTAATTATTCCGCTTCAACTGTAGTCACAGCATAAGATTGTCCTTGATCCCTTGGCCTTTTTTGAGGTAAGTTTCCCGGACGCATAGGACATTCATTTGCATAATGCCCCATTTCCCTACAATTGTAGCAATCAACATTGATAGCCTCTTTCTTTCCCTTGCAATAACGAGCCTGGTGACCCTTTTCTCCACATTTATAACAAACTCTCATTCCTTTTAGGCAAGTACCAGGGTGATTCTTCCCACAATTATCACATAATGGAAAATCCTTCTTTCCCATTTTCCCTTTATCTGTCTCTTGTTCCACCGTTCTCTTCTTCTCTTGCTTTACTTTGTTGTCATAAGACTTAGAGAATTCCTTTTCTGTCTTGATAGCACACGAGACAATATCTTTGTATGATGAGAAGGATTGTGATACTAAAGCTCGACGGAGAAATGGTTTTAACCCATCAAAGAAACGATCAATCTTACTCCTTGGGTTACGTATATAATCGGCAGCATGCCTCGCTAACCTTGTAAAGTTAGCCTCATACTTTTCGACATTCTCATCCTCCATCTGCCTCAGACTCAGAAATTTCCTTTCCATATCTGATCGATGGTCACGGGGAAAGTATTTTTCTAAGAAAATCTCTTTGAACTCCCTCCATTCCATATTCGATACGTCATCATATTCCTCTGTGTTTTGAATCAGCGACCACCACTAATCGGCATCTCCAGTGAGGCGGTAAACTGCCATGACAACCTTCTCCCTTTCACTACTCCCCAAGGCATGGAATATTTTCTCTATGTAATTTATCCATTGCTCAGCTACTATAGGATTTGTACTCCCATTGAAGGTTTGTGGTTGTTGCCTCATGAAACAGTCTAGCATTGATCCTCCACGTTGCGGATCAGGGTGCTCCATACGAGTAAGTTTATTATTCATAACCTGAGTGAGTTGTCCCAGTATAGTAATAAGTTGATCAGCACCAGTTGTATCTCCAGATCCAGAATAATTATCTTGAGCAGGAGGGAAATCCCTACACGGAGTTCGTGCATTGATACGGTTTCCATTCCTTCCACTAGGAGCCATTTCTAAACAATGGCATAAACTAGATTAGTTTATGAATCAAAATACATAATTCCATACTTGTAAAACATTTTACATAAATTGAACTATTTATGGATATAATCCATAATCATAAAAAGAAATGTTTTCATTGAGGAATTATATACTCATAACCCTTCATAGTGGGTTGTAAATAAAATGAGAATTATCCTAAGCATATCCCCCAGCAGTGTCGTATCCAAGAGTGCAGCAAGGCCCATTGTCGTGCACCAGTTCCTGTTCGAGTCTAGCTCAAAGCGGTGTTTTCGGGTTTTAACCCTAGGTACATATGTTCCAGAGCCGCCTCTACCTACTCATATCCAGACAGGGATGTATTTCTCGGAAAACTCATAACATCTCTATAATACCAAAATTCTAGGAAGTTCTTCTATACTAATCCTCAAAGTCTATCTTTGGGCTATGTGCTCTAATCAGAGTTTATCTAAATCTAGTTTCCAAGGTTAGTACTAAACTGCCTCTGATACCAACTGTAATGCTCTGACCCCAGCTACCCAGAGTCGGTGCATTACTTCATAACATTGGCATGATCACAAAAGATCAAGTCTCGAAAGACCGATTAGTTTAGTATCCTTTGAAACACTAGACACATTCATAAACGTTACATTACATCATAAAGTGAAAAACTTCAATAACAAATTCTCCATAGTCCACACTCATATCCTCTTCTGACAATCCCTGCAGGTCATTCATAAAATACTTCTTCACATCCTGGAAAATATTAAAACATTGAAAGGGGTGAGCTCAGATGCTCAGTAAGGATAACAATATAGCGGAAGCTTTCATCAATAAACATAAACATTTAAGGCAATGTATAACTAAAACAAAAGCCTTTTAAACTTGAACTTCAACATAATATGGCAAAAGTAAAATGAGATAGTGCCATTCACTTCCTCACATGGATATTCTAATGGTCGAATAATCACATGCAATATCAAAAACCACTTTCATAATGAGGGAATGTATAATGCCAGACATTCTGAAACATTTTTTCAAGGCCTCGGCCAAGACATCTAAAATGATTAAGGCCTCAGCCAAAACCATAAATCAAATTGGGAAAGATCCTCGGCCAATTCCACGTTTAGTTGTCTCATTAGACCTACCGATGCATCGAGGAGCTATAGCGGGCTCCACCCGTCACTTATTAAGTCCAATACATTCCTCATATGAATAGGTTTAAACATATCATAAACCATAACATAATCGTATCACATAAAACATGCATAAAAGAAACATAACATTTCAACATTTCAATCACAAGATATCAATACAACCCATTGATATAATAAAAACTCTTTCAAAACCATTTTCAATACCAAAATAAAAGGAAGTTAAAACTTTGTATTTATTTTTCATTAAAAAAAATGATGGCTTGTAGAGGAAGCCGGAACTCAAATAATGGTCACGGCGGTGGAGAAGTCGTTGTCACCGCATAACTACGGAAAGAAAAACATTCCCTTTTGTCGTTTAGCAAAACGCTTCGTATAAAAAGATTCCGTTTGAATAAATGTAAAATTTAAAGGGGTTTAAACACCGTATAAAAGAAAGTTGTGTATAAAACCAAATATGCCTCAATGAAAGGAGATTGAGACGAAGTCCATAAAAAGATAATTTTTAGAATACAATAGATCTATTATGTGTATTCACTATAGGTACACATAAAGAATGTAAAAATACAAAATAGGACATAATAATATCATGACATATTCTGAAAGTAAGAGATTAACCCATAGAATGGAAGTTGGGTTAAGAAATTCCCTTACCTCGTGTCTGACTTGACTCAAACGTTCATTAACCTCCTGAATAATAAACTACAGTTAATATATACCTTATTAAGAACCATTTTCAATTTCATTATCCTTATTATATCACTTATTACAATGATATGAACATTATGTAAGTCGTACGTACGCATGAACGCTACTTTCATTTCAATTTCATATTTAATGGAACGAAATCATAATGATATGAATGTATAATATAATTCCAGTATAATATAGTGTATAATACCATTTACTCCATCCTTTATTCATCCCACATATGGCATTAACGATTCAAATAACTTTGAGGGGGCGGTAGTCCGCACTTCCTAAAATGAAATTATCGCGTTTTACCCATAATGGAAATCATAGAGTATGCCATAAATGAGAAATACAAAAGCATAATTAAAACATAAACATATTATATATCATATATAAAAATAGTGACATCTTAATGGCCACCTTTGAAGGTGTTATATGAGTGTTGAACAATCATCGTTTCGTGAGGCAGAAATTCGCCATCCACAGAAACCATATGTTCTTTAACTATTAGATGTAGGTGTTTGTATGTGTAGCTTGAATACTTCTTATAACAACATCCTAGTATATTGAGGATTACTGTTGTTGTTACAAATGAAATGAATAAAAAGAGTTTATGGGGTTGGAGAAGAAAAATAAAACAAAATAAGATTAGAGAAGACATTACCTCAAAATCGGGTAACTCTTTTTGATTTGAGCCAAAGGCTTCCTTTGGAAGAGTTATTCACAAAGTGAGGCTTCTAGGAGTAATATGGGGGTGTTGGGAGAGTATTTGGTCAGAGGTTGGCCGAGCCAAATGGATTGAAAGTGTGAATGAGGGGGTAGAGGTGGGGGCCTTTTATAAGTGGAGAGGAGGGGCGCTCTTGGAAAGTAAGGAAATTTTACATTATTATAAAATGCTTTCCGGATTCTAAAGGACCCACAATTATATAATTCGAGGATAAGGTGATAAGGGTTCGAAATCTACCCATCCAATAAGCATTGGACAAGTTTAAGCCTTGTATTGTACATTATTTTCTCATTTTATTTAAATCGTTAAATAATTAGGTCATCGCTGCATCATCATGATGTCATAAATAATTTAATTTATTTAATGCCTAAAAATTATAAAAAAAATACTATGATGTAGGAAATATTATTAGATTTCTAATGAATATTTATAATCAAAATTTGGACTTGTGTAACCCCACTTAAAAATTGTTTTAGTAAAACAACTCATGTTTGTGTCAATTTAATTTTAACATTAAATAAATATATATTAATGTCATTTTCCAACCAAAGTGGCTCCATGGGATCCCCAAGTTGACCCATGGGTTGTCTTGGTCGGCCTTGACTCATCCAATAGGAGTAGAACAAGTTTCAAACTCATATCATATTATTAAAACATTGTTTTTACCTTAAACTACACTAATTACCTCTAATCGCGATTAAGAACTTAAAAGTTACTATTCACCAAAAAATTATTTTAATCTCATTGAACCACATTTTACTTCTTAATGACAACCATGTATGTCGGATTTTTGAAAATCAAATCACAGAAGTGGTAATATTTCATTTAAACGAAAAATCATTTATTTAACTACCACTTAGTGGTTTCACTATTCATCAAAAATTGAAGTTTTTCAGAACAATGCCAAAATTTCACCCTAAGCTATAATTGATATTCCGAATTCAAAAATGATGTATATTTTAAAAAATTCCAAACATATAAGTTTCATTAATTAATTTAATAATTAATTCCTGCTGTCACAACAAATAGCGTGTTTTTAAGAAACAATTTATATCAAAAGATTGGCAATTGTTTATGTCCAATTTCAATGTTAAATTAATTCTAATGACCACCATTGGATAAAATGGTAAAAATATATTCTAATTATACTTTAAAACCACTAAATAGTATAATTTATCACAATAAATTTTTTTGATTAAAAAAGTTTTTTTAAGTATTTTTCACTATTCATAAAAAAATTGGAAGTTCTCAGAAAGTTACAAAAAATTCAACTTAGGATAATTTCGATATTACGAATACAAAAAAAAGTCCATTTTGAAATATAAAATTTCTATAATTTTAAAAAGTGGTTATTACTATTCATAACGGCTACTTTGATTAGTCGTGGTGTTTTAGAACTCGAAGTTGCGTACAATGCAATCTATTGCATTATTGAATGAGAGGCGTATCATGGAAGCTCGGGGTGTTACATTTTCACTATTAATTAAAAAATGATCATTATCAGAATAATACAAAAAATTCACCCTAATCTATATTTTATATTCCAAATTCAAAAATTATTTACATTTTACCAAATTCAAAACATAGATGTTTCATTAATAAATTATATAGTTAAATCTCGCTATCAAAACATATAGTGTGTTCTTAAGAAACAATATCTATCAAAAGATTGACACTTTTTTATGTCCATTTTTAGTGTGAAATTAATTATAATGACCACCATTGGATTAAATGGTAAAAATATATTCTAATTAAACTTTTAAAACAATTAAAATGATAATATAACCATAGAAATAAATTAGATTAGAAGGAGGTTTTGAATTAAAATACAGCATTTTTCACTATTCATTAAAAAATGAACTTTATCGGAAAATTACCAAAAATTTACAAATAGTAGATTTTGATGCCTTTATTCTAAAGAAGAATTTTATTTTTTCAAACATAACATATAAAAGTGACAAAATGTAGATTTAAAAATGGTTTTCCAACAAAAGGCGGTTAATCGTCCTTTTAAAGAATATTAGAATATTTATGCTTAAAATTGGATTCATTCTCATTTTAAGCCTCTATCATTTATTAGGTAATTTTTAAAATATTTAACAAACATATATAATCATTTTGTAGTTAGTTCTATTCATTCCCAGCATTACAATGGCGAGGCATGTACTACCATTTAAAAAAATATTATAATATTATTAGTGTGCAATGTATGATTTCAAAGAAACTCATTGTTGTGTATTGGGTACTCCATCGAACATAGAATCACCTTTAAAGTAATATTAATATTTTATTCACAAATATTAATAAATATGAAAAGGTCATATTCTTTATTTACCTGAGATGCTACATTTAGTGGAAGGCATCAATTGAAACATGGAATATTTTATATAATTCCAAGGAAGGATGATGTTTTAATATAAATTATTGTACTTCTAGTATCATCAACCGGACTATGATTGTTTTTATCTTCCATTTTTTTTGTTCTTTTAAAAAAAATTGTGTGTTATACTATTTTGATTGTCTGAATGTTGGTTTTTTGGGGGGGAATGGATTATTTGTATTCCTAGAGTGGGGTGCATAAAAGGTGGAGAGGGAGGGGTATAGATTGTGTAGGGGTGTAGCGCATGGGGGGGGGAAGTGGGAGGGGTGTATGCATAGGGCTTGGGTTTTGTAGGGTTTCAACAAATGGGGGAGTGGAAAGGGGGAAGGGGGAGGCTGGTGTAGGGGGAGGGGGAGGGGTCTGCTGGTGCATGGGGGAGGTTGGTGTAGTCCATCAGGGGTAAAATTGAGGAGGTTTATTTGGAATAGAGTTGAGGGGTGCAGTAGAGGGGGAAGGGGTAGGGGTGTAGGCCGGTGTAGGGGGGTAGGGGTGGGGTGTAGTGCAATGGGGGTGGGGAGGCTGGTTTGGGATAGTGTGGAGGGGTGCTTGTGGTGCAGGTGCAGTGTAGGGGCACTGGTGGTCCAGGTGTTGTGCATGGGGGAGGGGCAGGGGATGGTGCAAGGGGGAGGTTGGTGTAGTCCTGGAAGGGTAAATGGGGGGGTTTGGTTTGGTTGGAGTGGAGGGGTGTGGTAGAAGGGAAGGGGTAGGGGTGTAGGTTGGTGCATGGGTGCAGGGGTCGGGTGTAGTGGGGGTGGTGAAGGCTAGGTTGGGCTAGAGTGGAGGGGTTCTGGTGGTGAAGGTGTAGTTCAGGGGGGGCTAGTGGTGCAAGGGATGTGCAGGGGTCTATCTGGGGGGTTTGGGTTCAGGTTGTTGATTTGGGTTTTTCGGGTCGGGTTGAGTTGGGTTGGGTTTACCCCTATAAACTGACCCGAACTGACCCAACGCACATCAGGTTTGGTTGGGTCTTGTCCTTCAGCCATGCGTCTGGTGGCCCAACCCCAAAGGGTCGGGTTGGGTTGGGTCAGCTGCTCACGAGGCATGTGACCGGACCATAACTGTTTTTCTCGAGTCGGGCCCTAAAATGCCCTCAACCTGACCCAACCTGACCCATGGACACCCCTAATATACAATATGTTTTAAATTCACTTTTATTAGAATAATTGTAGATATAAGAACCCTTGGATCAAATTAATATTATCTAATTACTATTTATAGTCTCAATAATCAACACTATTTCTTATCCTGAGAAAAATAATAAACTAATGAATTAAATATTCAGAAAACTCTCTCTCTTCAACTATAAAAACCACCCTCACCCCCCTCTACTCTTCACTCCTCTCAAGCCTTGTTCCTAGTCCAAATTATACTCAAATATATCCCTAAGACCCTATCACATGTCCATCATCCCAAGGAATCCTAAAAAGACCAAATCCTCTCCCCTAGATTGGTTCTAAAAGAAAATATATTCAAGAGGTAAATTCCTCTTTTCATTTCTTTTATTTTCATTCAAGATCCTTTATTTCTTTTTATTTCCTCATCCAATTCCATCCAAATGTTATGAGAACTCCAGTACCTTACACTTAATGAAATTTTTTATGATAATGGAATAAATTATCATCATCTCTCCTTTCCTGACCTTTTATACTACAAATGAAAACACCATCTGAGATGTGTTAATTTATCACATTCAAGAATAAAAGGTTTTCAATTTATGTTGTTGTCTTTAATTCTAGTCCGGAAGCCATTTTGATGACTGAACCAAATATAATATGTGTATTATGACTTATTTAAGGTTATTAAATATTTTTTTACACATGATATTAATCTATAAAGAAAATTTTGTTTGATGTTATCAGAAACTGCCAATTAACCTCAACGCTTATCTTTAAAGTTTTATATAATAATTCATCTTCCCTCAAAATAAAAAATGGAATTTTATAAGCACATAATCTTCTATATATTAAATAATAACATATAGCTTCAATTCTGGACAACCATTCTCCTCTTACATATTTATCCTTACATGTATATAAGTAAACCAATCATGGAAACCAGGGAAACAAATGCTCACAAACAATGAAATTGAACCTCCTAACACGTAAAAACGGTCATGAAGGAACTTAATAAGGTTATAATAAATATATTATATGAATAATAGGTTCTTTAAATATTAAATAATGAATGTAAATTGGTTTTCCAAGACATTAAGATCATGTTAAGGACACCATCGGACTTAAGGTAAGGGATTCTACCTGAACCTCCATTATTCCTTTGGGTTTCTCTATATTTATTATCACCCAAATGAAGTTATATATTATTTTTATGTACATATTCTAAATGTTTTTTAAATTATATAAACTCATGTATCAAGGATCATTCATCATTCTCATTTTGTAGATATACATTTTTTAAGTGGTTCTATCCTCAGTACTTCTTAATAAGCAAACCTGTTTTAAGGGAACTTCCCAAATCCTTAACATTTTCAAGTACACTATATAAAATATTTTAAGACGCAAATATTTTCATAAAATAAATATTTTTATTATTAAAACCTTTTGTTTTATTTCTAGTTTTATATAAAATATTGTGCTCGTTTATGTTTTAAAAGGGCTTTGATATTCTCCTTTAACTGTACTAAAATATTTTAATTCTAAAGTTTCTTAAGTGCTTTTTTACATGTTATTACTTCAAGTTGAAATCACTTTTTAGGATACATGCTTATTATACCCAATTATTTTCTATGCATGATCTAATTCCTTTACTTCATGGACATTTTTATCATACACTCATTTTTATGCTTTATGACATGATTATGATACCCAATTCATACCATGGATAACCCATATATTTATGTATGATTGATTATGTATGATTCTATATGTGGAATGCATATCCATGAACATGTTATGATGGGTAATCCAAGATATCACTCCAATTAATTGGGTAAAGTTGAGTCTCATGACACGTTATGTGAAATGGTCTTGGTGGTTAGCCTTAACTCGTGCTACCATGTGCAATGGTCTTGGTGGTCAATCCTGACTTGTTCTCCTTTATGTTCAACGATCCTTGACTCATTATAAATTCATGTTTTATATTTCTGATACATTACTATGAATCCATGTTTATATGTTATGATTCCATATGTTACATGCCTTTTATATCATTATTTTGTTCCTTATAACCCATGTGCTAAAGCTTTATTCTTATATTAATTACCTTGCTGGGATTTTTAGCTCATCCCTTTGTTCATGTTATCCCCATGTTATCCTACGCAGATGTATGAGGACAATTGAAGTTAGGATCTCATTATTAAGATTAACTAAAAGTTGTTTTATGATGTTTAATTATGTACCTAATCTTCCAAGAAGCTAGACTTTACAATCCTTGGCTTGTAATGTGATGTTTTAATATGCTTAAAATCATGTAATGATATCTCTAAAAGGTAAGGGTCGCTATAATGATTCTTGAACCATAAATCAAGATTCTTCATAATTATATTAACTCATTAATTTAGAATATGCTTGGTAGAAATGGAACTTCAATATGTTTATCCTTCACTACTATGATTTTTTCATCATGTTATTTTAACCTTATCTCTGATTTTATATATTATTTCCATAAATATCCCTCTTTTTAACATATTTCATAACACATTTTCCATTCATACCAAATAAACTATTTAAAATAGTTTGTTTTTTGTGTTTTTATTTCTATTGAAAATTAATTCTTATAAAAAACATAGACTAATAATTTATGGGTTTTCTAACTTTGGAATATCCATAGTTAGTGATTTGGATTCAAAATTCATACCATGGGATAATGAAAGGGAACATAGGACACATGTGATGGGGTAACAAATTATTCGTATATAATGGTTATTATCAAGAACAACCGTTCATTAGTTCTTTGTTATACAATTTTTTCCCTTCACCTTATTCAATGTCTTGCAGTTTAACCTACTTTTCAAGATGGAATATCATGCTATTTTAAGGAAATATAAAGAACAAGAATGACGATGGTAGCGGGTATACACGTTTTCTCTATTTTTTACCTTTCCCTTAAACTTTTATTTATTTCTATTTTAGGTTCGATTCATGTAGATATTTTTCATTGATTTTTGGGTATGATCTTTGGTTGCATGTGGTGTAGATCTTGGAGCTAACGGGTGTGGTATAGTAGTGAATTGAGGTTCCTCACTAGTACTGTAGTTAACTTGGTTTGTTTCTTCTGGTGTCCTACTTGGGGGTGAAGAATGATCTTTGGCAGGAGTAACTATTAATCTACCATGGTGGCTGCTGGAGGATTGCAGTGAAGAGATGACATGCCCTTAGGGGTGGCTTCATTGATGGATCCCAGGTTTTTGTGTTTTTTATGGTCCTTTAATGTATCAAGAAAAATTTTGATTCATTTTGTATTAAATTACATTATTAATATAATTAATCTTTCTCCAAGTTTGAACAAGTTTGAAAATCATCTTCTGTTTGATAATTAAAGCAGGTTTATTATATATGATAAATTAATAAATATAATATAAAATTTTACTAGAAATTAAAATTTATAATGTTCATTTAAATATAATTTATAAAATAGATATTATATGTTTTTAGTATTATTACCAATAGAAATATTTGTTATATAAATATGTTGCTAAACATTTTTCCCGACATATATTTATCTCTTGGTATTATTATAATTATAACAGAACTATTTTAAATGTCATAATAACATTTAGTGATTTATTTTTTACTATCATCTTAGTGGTAGGTACATATATGTCGGTAAATTGTTTTTCCACTAGAAAATGTACTTTTACCAATATATATGTCTCTATTACAAAAAGTTAAATATTTTGTAATGACTGTCTCACAAACTAATGTATTTTATTTTTTTCCTGCATCACATGGATGGGGTATAAAAATGGGTTCAAATAAAGAATATGATATTTATTATATTATCATAATTCTAGAAATGTAAAATTATAATTACATATTTTCCCTCATTATCATTGAAAAATGGAAACATTACTCATGTGTACAAATAGAATACGTCTCCATGATGTAACATAATTAATTTTTGATAAGAACCTAACATGGTTAGTTTTGAAGTTATAATTAATGTATAAAATTGATAATTGTAACATGAATATGATTATAGAAAATATATAATCATGATTCATTTCACAATAGTCAACATACCGAAGTCACATTGGATATATGAACTAAATATCCTCAAAACATCATTCATTTACTTTATCGATTAAGTAATAGAATATGAAAATTTTAAAAGTGAAATAAATGGAATAATAAACATTAAAAAATTTACTATGAAATTAATCAGATAGCATTAGTTTATTATTCATGAAATTAAATAACGTACTTGATGATTCAGACTCAAGGTAAGGGGTTTCTATTCTCAATTTCCTTTCTTTGAGACATAATCTATATCCCAACATATTTTCATTTTTTTGGTGTATAAACTACCTCATGGATGAATTTTATCATTATTCCCTAAAAATTAAAATGTTTAAAAATATATTCAATGTTCTTTCCTTGAATGTTTAATTAGTTTAATAGTTATCAAATTATGGGGGGATTTTCTATGAAAAATTATTTCAAACATTTTTATGTTTCCATTACAACTCTTTTTCTTCTATATACATGTTTTATTTATAATTTTTTATATTAAGGATATTATTTACTCATAAATAGTTTATCAACTAATCTTTATTCTACCATTTAATTTCTTAAAAATGATTAATAACTAATCTTTTTATTATTTTTCAAATGTTGTACTTTTAACGAATGTGTGAAAGGAATAATTGTTTAGACTTTTAAGGCATGAGCAAAATTTCCCATTATCATGAATTCCTATTTATTTGAAGATACATTTATAATTTTTAATTTTTATTTTTAAATAAAATAATTTCCATCATAATTTGGGAATTTTTATTTTATTTTTTTTTTTTAAAAAATATTTATCCTTTTTTGAGAATTGAAAATGCATTTACATATGGCTTAAAAAGAGTTATTCAAGGGATTTATGATGAAAATGTGAATGATTTTAAAAAAAATTGTTCATGATATTGTAATTGAGTTTTATATATGATGATGGGTGGTCCTGATACATCTTATACGATGGGTGAGCTTGTTACAGTATATATGATGTGTGAGCCCAATATATCCCTTAAATTCATTGGGTAATATTCTTTATCATAAAATTAAATAAGGGGAGAGTTAACTAGGAAGTTTTATCATATGTATTAAAATAGTGTCTAGTTATTTATAAAATTATTAAACATAGTTTATGAATATAATATTCTAAGATGCATGTAAGGGTTTCTATTTACTTTTTATGGACTTATAAAAGTTTAATTTGAGAAAATATTGATTTTATAATATGAATATGTTTTATTTATGTGTTTAGTGTTTTATTTCAAAAAAGTTAATCATTTATGGGTTTACATGATTTTTACTGGACTAATTTACTTATGTCCTATGTATCCCTTAGAGATATTTTTTACCCATCTATAGTTTTCAAATGTTTTTCACTAGTATTAAGGATGATTATGAACTATTATGAAATCTAGATCCAAATAAAGGAAATTGTTCTGGAATTAATCTGGTGTCTCATGATTGAAAACTGGACTGTAAACATATAAAAACTATTTTTGTTAGAAAAAATGGACAATTTGTGTCAATGTTACCTATATAATGTAATGGTTTTCCTATTTATCTAAAACTCTAAACCTGTAAGATCATGTTAATGTAATAATGTAAACTCTTGTTATTAAATTTGTAATTATGGGTTATATATGACACATGATGTTATAGTTTGTATCAGAGAAAGTATTTAGATAAATTTAGAGGATATGATGTCACTAAAAGATTTGAAAAACATTAAGGGTTAATATTTTGGTATGGGATCATAAATTATAATACTTATTTAACCTTAATGTTTTCTATTCTAAGATGAATTATGGTTATTTTGGGACTATGTTATGAAATATAAAATATCCAAACTTAAGGAAACCTTGGTCAAATGTATGGTGAATCATAAGTATCCTAGACTAATTGAAATGTGTCATAGAGTAAGAAATTCACAAGAGAGACAAATAAAATTTATTTAGTTATTCACTCTGATCTATTTAATGGAATTATTGGTTATTTACTCAAAAATTTATTTCATTGGGTAAAAATCTATTTTTCACGATGGATGGGATGAAATGAAACCCAAACCAACTTTCACTTCCCTGATATTCACTTGTAAAAATAATAGTAAAACCATTATCATGTGATTTAGAAGCATTCTATAGTATTAAAATTACCTGTAAAACACTATAATTAATACCTATCCTCTTATATACTTTGATATAAAAAAGGACCTTTGATATATTTGGACATCTTTTGAAAAGAGTTTTCTCTTATCATACCTGTTTTGAAAACTACCATAAGATACTCAATCAAGTTTTTATAATGTATGAATGGAAAAAAATAATCCCAAACCATATATTTGACTAAAAAAAGGGTGACCATGGATAAGCTTATGTCTTCATCTTATTATATGAATTTTTTTGAGATTTATAAACACTAATCGTTATTTGAATAATTCAATTCAGACTATATCATAATGTATCATGGGAAACAAGTTCCAGATGATTTCAGAAAGATATATATTCAAAAAATGGTATTGTTTAAAAATTTCAATCTCTAAAAACATCTATTTCAATCAAGATGTAATGATTGTACATAGATAAAGAAAGTAGTATAAATTAGAAATTTGTTAAGGTGTTCTAACAATTGATGGATTCGACCGAGTATTTCATGGGTTATCCATCTTCAAAACTGGGATTTGAATGAATGTTTATATATTTTCAAAGGTTTGTGTTAATTATGTTTAAAGTATGAAGTATTAATAGATTTATATCGATGAATTTTAGGATATGATTCATATTTTTTTGAATTTGTAGAGAAATTATATAGAAATAAAATGGAAAATCTTGGATAATGGATTATAAATAACATTGAATGATTTAATGTATCTATATATAAGTTTTAAATAGATATGATGTAGTGTTATTTTATTTTAGGATTTATAAATATAATGAGGATCATAAGTTTAAATTCATTACTATTTTTTGAGGTCTTATGTGATTGGAGTACTTTGGGAGACATTTATTGATTTTTCATAAATGTTTGTGGTTTATGTAACCCTTATTTTTAACATGTGATGTATTGAAAACATTATTTAAGGAATAATTATTTTATATTTTGTGTACATGAGTTGAATGGTATTAATAGCCTTTAGATTTAAGATGATATTTAATGTTGAGGTGATTACTGATATTTGGTATAAAAATTATTTTACATTCTCAAAACAAATGATTTATTGTATAGATTGTGATGGGATTGAAATTTTATTTCATTAATAAGTGTTTAAAGTTATTTTTTAAGAATATCACTATATTGGGAACATTATATAATTAAGAATAATTGAAATATGTTTTGCTAATATGGGGTTTTATTTAAGAAATAAAGGATGAATTATCTTTAGGAATCATATATGATTTTATTGTGGCCATATGTGTTATTCAATGTTACCTTAATATTTACTTCTTTACATTATAAAATAATGTGTTATTATCGCTTTTTATGATGTTTTTTTTCAAAAAATATATTTTTAAATAGTAAAAAGGATTTTCTTTTCATGGTCATATGTTTTATTTTCCACTCATTGGAATTGATTTTTTTAAATGATTCACACCATTTTTAATATGAATGAGATAAAATTGATATAATTAAATTTATTTATGGGTGGTAGACTATAACACCGTGAACATTTGTTTTAAATTAATAATATACTTGATAGCTAGATTAATACACAACACCGAGCTTTAAGTGAATCGTGATACACTATAAAAATATTATTATTTTAATATTACAGTTATAACTTAGACATTATATTGGTGTTATGAATAATAATAACCAAATTATAAACAATATGAATATAGTTTTTATATAATTCATATTTATTGATTAATTCATAATAAATAAGTATTCCCTTTTTATTAAAGTCATTTTAAGCTTCATAAATATGTTTTCTTCAAAAATGGGTTTTATTACATTTTGTGAGAGAATATTATAAATATTTTCTACTAATTTTAAGAATTTTATTTTATTAATAGGATATAATTTTTTAAATATGTTAATTAAAATTATCTTGAGGTGAAATTTTAGGATATTTTAGGAAATATTGATTTTATAATGAATAGTAAAAAAATACTGATTTTATAAAAAAAATGTATTTTCCTTTCAAGTATTTGAAAAATAATAATTTTTTAAATTGGTTATAAAATATAATTAATATATTTTAATTATTAATAATATAATTAATATCATTGGAATCAATATAGTGCTTTATTTTTGTATAAAATCATTTTTAGACTTCCAAATTCATTTTTCATGAAACCCGTTCTTCTGTTCATTTTGCAATTTTATCTTGAATTTATATATTCCATATACAGTGAGTTAATAATGAAAATGAATTATATAATTGGAATTTTTAGGGTGTAATTTTTTAAATAATTTGTCTTTATTTTTTGTCATTATGAATAGTAACATTGGTAAAAAACATCGTTACCACAGTAAGAGTTTAACCGGATTGAAAGGGTTATTCTAAAATGATAAGTCTTAAAATGACATTAAAAAGTAAAAAAAATTATATTTGAAGAAAATATTTATACCATATACCCTCTATTCATTGATTATTTCCATTTTAGAATAACTTTTCTTGAGTAAAGCATTAATATATTTTAATATTTTGAAAAATTCCAACTTTGACCTATCTGTCACTTATAATAGGACACTCACTCTCCTCTATTATACACAATTCAAGAGCATATTTTATCAAAAAATACCTACCTAAATACCTTCTTAACATTCCTACCCATGTTCAATAGATCCTATTTGGATCAAATTATCATCTTACAAAGGCTTTTGGTATCAACCTAAAGAGGTGTCCTAAATAAGGTGTACAGTTCTTATCCATGTGTTTTCTTTTTATTTATTATTTTTCTTACATCAAAACAATATTAACCGTTGACTTGTATTGACATAAATAACTCCCATATAAGGAATTTTTATTATGGATATGTTATAACACTTTTTAATCTATTTATTTATATAATGGAAAATAATAAACATCGCATCTGCGTACGTGTGGACTACCGTATCACAAGATAATGCATTTACTTTTCAATCACCACCTCTTATGGGTGGAAATAAGGATGTATAAAAATAAAATAATATTATATATAATATGAATTTATTTCTAAAATGTTAAATAAATATTATAATTCTTTATTTTTCATCCAATAAAAAACAAAATCATCACTCATGCGTATGTGAGGACTACCACTACACGAACCGATGTATATTATTTTTCATCACTATCTCACATGGATAGTGTGTATAAATGGTTGTAAAGAAATAATATTATATTTATTATATATTCATAATTCTAGAATTATAAAATTATAATTACCTTATTCCCCTCACGATCATTGAAAAAAGGAAATGTTACTCATACGTACGTACAATCTATCATATCCATAATGTAATGTAACTAATTTTTTGTGACCACCTTGCTTGGTTGGTTCTAAAAGTATAATTAATATATAAAAATTAAGCTTATAACATGATTAAGATTATATAAATTATATAATTATGATTAATTTTACCATAGTCAACCTAGTGAAGTCATTTTGGACTTATGAGTTGAATATCAACAAAATATTCGTTATGAACTTAAGTAATTAAGTAATTAGATATGAAATAGATAAAAGTGAAATAAAAGAAATAATAAAATTAAAAAAACTGTAATTATGTAATTAAATAATTAACATAAGTTTATAACATAGGATATTAAATAGCGTACGTAAGGATTCAGACTTAGGGTATGGGATTTCTAGTCTGAGTTTCCTTTTTTGGTGACTTAAGTTACTCTCACCACATGTTTTATTTTGCGTGATGTATAAAATTCCTTATGGATAAATTTTAAAAAAATTATCTAAAAATTAAATTTTTTATAAATTCATTCAATGTTCATTCCTTAAATATTTCATTGGTTCAAAAGTTATCAAGTCATGAGGAATTTTCTTTGAAAAAATGTTTTAAAGTTTCCGTTTGGAATCTTCCCCTTCCATATACATGTTTTAATTTCAATTTATTATATAGAGGATATTATTTACTCATAAATTGTTTATATATAAAAATCTACCACCTTTGAATTTCTATAAAAGGATTAAAAAATGAATTTTCTTATCATTTTCCAAATGAGGTACATTTATCGAAGGTGTGAAAGAAATCATTATTTTAACTTTTATGGTATGAATGAATCTTCCAACCATCATAAATATTAATTTATTTTACACTTAATTAAATAAATTCCATGTTTATCTTCAAATAAAATGATTTCCTTAATATTTTGGGAATTTTTTGTTTTATTGATATTTCAAAAGAAAGGTATATTTCTACTTTTATATGAAATTTGAAAATGTTTTTTCATATGGGTTCAATTTATTTTTTCAAGTGATTTATGATGAAAAGGTGAAAGATTAAAAATATTTTGTTCATCATATGTTACTTGACCATTATAGATGATGACAAGTGAACTAGATATAGCTTACATGATATGTGATCCTAATAACCATATACAATGGCTGAGGCCGATATAGATCTTTAATGCATTGGGAGATGTTTCTTGTATTCAAATGAAAAATGGATGGTGATAATGTTTTAAAAGTAGGTTCCATATACCCATCATGAAAAATAATTTTGTATTACTATATCATGTATATAATAAGATATTCATGATATATAATTACCATAATAGTGTTGATATTTTTTCACCCACTATTTATATGGTAAAATGTGGGTGCCCTAGACCCAACATGAATAATACTTTTCAATTACCATATCAGGTATACTATGAGTTATGCATGATTTACACTTACTATGATATTTTTTATATTTATGTATCAACATTTTAAATGGTAATTTCCATATATTATTTTCCATATAAAATTATTATAGCAGTTCTCATGATACAGTGATTACCACATGATACTATACAATTAATCTTAAACATATATCCTATGATCCAGATATATCACATTGAAAGGAAAAAGATGATGTGAGACTATTAGTATGTAAGGGATCATACGGATTTAGAATTATTCTTGTGAAGTTCTCACATGGTTATCTATAGTAGATGAAATCATGAGGACTGGTCTATCAATATAAAAATCACAAGATTCAAGTTTCATTGGTAGTACCTATCTGTGGAAACATGTAATGGTCTCCAAACATGAGATAATTATGATTGTATACCATTTGATTGCGTACTTTTATGAAAGAAAAATTCTATGACATTAATGTCATAGCAAGGTGTCTTGTGTAAAGAGAATCATTAGTGGTATGGCATTGATTGAATAATCAAGATAGAATTTGTCAACTCCAAAAGAAAGTGATATCTCAGGCCTAGTTTATCAAGATGGCAGCATCATCCCTAAATTTATGGTCATGATATTAGAAGGTAAGTCTGTCTAATTTTTTTAATGAACAATAAAGCAAAAAAGTATGATCACACAAAGTGTGTGTTCTTCTTTATGAGATAACGCAAGACAAATAGATTAAATTACACGGTGTGTGTTTCTATGAAAGGTTGTTGTTTCTATGACATTTTTTATATCCTTAGGGGCCTTGATGAGTTTCTAAATTATGTTCATGATCTATGAATAGTATTCACTACTATTGATATTATTTCCTAAAAGGTCAAACACTAAGAATATTAGAAAATATGGATTATTCTAATTAATTGGAATACAGGAAATTGTGGGCCCCACAAAAAGTTCTGGGAGATGTTTTTGAATATATGATCACCAAGAATAAATAAATTAATTATTATTATAGTATAGAATAATTATATTTGAAATTATTTATTAAATGTATATAAAAATATTAAATTAAATTCATGAGAAAATATTTAACTAACAAATATTATTTTAATATTCAATGTTATTTTATTATTTATATAAATATAAATTTTATTTATTGACTCAATTTTATTAGGTAATATATTTATTATATTACATGAAAGTGTGAAAAATAAAAAAATTTATGACATAGTAAATCAGTGATAAGATTTCATTTATAGCTTATTTAGTATGTAAAATATATTTGGGGGTTGGGGAGCCATTTCCATGTATTTTGTACCTCACTATATAAGTGGGATGAGGATATAATTAGGGTATTATTTACTTCAGGATTTTGAGTGTATTTCTCTCCTATCTCTAGATTTATAGATAGAGAATCCCTCAATCCATGAAACTGATCTGAGTTCTCAGTGAAGATTTGAAGGATTAACATAGTGGTGATCGTCGGGACGTCGAAGGCATCATTCGATCTCTGCACTAGCACCCTAATTTCAATGATTGATTCCTCCACATACATTCAAAGTGTTTGTGGATGATCTAGAGAGTTTAAATATTGGTTTTATTGATAAATGGTCACTAGTGATGAGTGGTTGTCAAACGCGTCTTCAAATCGAATGAGGTATTTTTTTTAAATTTCTGTGCTTAATTCCTTCACATGGGATCCTTGACTTTTTTATCACGATGCACATTATAGGAATTGATGTAGTTACATTGGTCGGTGATGAAAAAAATTTAATCCCTAGCTCACATACTTCTGTTGTGTGCCCCAGTATGTTCTGTTAACTGGAGAGGTTTCTCCTTTCAATTAAACTAGAGCCCAGTTATTTCTGACATGAGTAAACATTGGTTATGAATATAATGATCTTATATTCCTACAAGGATATGAATTTACTTGTTATGGGGTTTTAAAGGTTTTCATTTAGAAAAGAATGATTTTCTAATGTAGATATGTTTTATTTATGTGCTCAAAGTGTTATTGTGAAAGAGGTAAAAATTTTATGGGTTTTTATGACTACTATATGTAGTGATTTAAACAGTGCTAAAAATTGTCTAACAGTGCTTTAAAATAATTTTTAATCCAAATTTTATAAAAGCCTCCCTTTATGGTGTTAAAATACACTTGTAAAGGAAACCTTTGTTCGGTTATTTTCTTAGAACTAATAAATATGGCCTTTTATCAATGTTTTTTAGTACTTATAAAGACATCATTTAGCAGTTCTATGAAAGCACTTATAAAGATCACATTTATCTTTGCAAAAAAATGATTATAAAGGGGGGATTAGTTTTCTGGATTCCCCCCCCCCTTTGGTGCTTTCCCCCTTATTGCCATTTCTTTTCACTCACTCACTCCCCCACCCCACCTATAACCTAATTTTCCACAACCCCCCCCCCCATTATCAGCACTCAGAATGGACATTTTTCATCACTTTTCTGATGTCCGACCTCCTGTTCACACCCCATGAAGGCTTGGATTTGATCATTGTACCTCTCTTTTAAAACTACAATGTTTGTACCACTACATAAAGATGTTTTATTCTATATTTGTGGATATTTCTATATATATTTATTTATTTATTTATTTACACATGTTAGGACCAATAGGAGCCTATATACCGTGAGAGGGGGGGTGAATCAGGGTATGGATATTCTTTTTCAAAGTTCTTCCTGCCCCACTGGATCTTGACCTCTTTATTACAAGGGTCACTTTGTTTTCAGTTGTGTGTTTATTATGATTACTTATTTTCTTCTTTATCTGATGATGATGCTTTAAATGCAATGAAGGGAAGTAAGCAGGTAGACATAGAGATTTTTACTTGGTTCACCCTCACTGGGCTACGTCCAAGGAGCATACGCCGACAAGTTTCCGGTCGGACCAAATTCCACTATTCTTCACTTGATGTGGATACAAAGGTTCGGGATAGATCAATTCTATTCTCAGGGTCACTACCTTTACAAATTTTAGGGTCATCTCACTGCTTTCCCAAGGGTCACTCCCTATTTCTCTCTCTCTGGCTCACTGCCGGTGGAGAGGATAACTTTATTCCTCTTCCTTTACACACTGCTCCGGAAAGGATTAACTCACAGTTTATAGACCTATATGACTCTTCATTTTCATGAAGGAATGAATCTTTCTTTGTATGTAGATTCTCGGTTGAAGTCCAAATTTTACCCGTAGATGAATATCACTTTTCACCAAAGGTATCGGGCAATCTTCCAGCTTCCACACGACATGAAAGTATGGCCAGGAAATCAACCTTACTTGGCCTGCAAGTCTGACTGGGCGCGCAAGTATCGGCACGCAAGTAACAGCTGGCACGCAAGTCCTCCTCATACATTTTTGCGACACAGGCTTCTTCAACTTCAAACCTGCGTGACTCACTTCCTTCCTCGCTTAAACCACCCCAGGCGCGCATTTCACACATGGCGTGCAACTTCCTACTCTGGCGTGAATGTCCCATTTGCACGACACACCACCACTTGCGCGACTTCCACACATGCATGGCGGGATCTCTGATTTCTCAAAGTGTTGAACTCCGGTGAGAAATGAGGAGGGGTGGTCCAGTATTTATAGGCATTTTTAATACCCTGTGCTACGGCGTGTGAGTCACCCCTCCATGCACATGTTTTGGCGCACAAGTCTATTTTCCTCTTAGACACTTGCGTGACAAAACCAAATACATGCACGACCCTCTTTCCTTTTCCATATTTTGATCTTTTGATCATGAAAAATAATAGGTGTGCAAGTTCCCAAGTCTCCTAGGCATCAGCGCGCAAGTCTCTTCATGGCGCACAAATCTCTTCACGGCGCGCAAGTCACCTGCATGACAACACCAATACTTGCGCGACCCTTATGCCTTTTCCATATTTTGATGATCTGAGCTTCAAAAAAATATGGTGCACATGTTTCCTATCCTCCAGGACCTCGGCACGCAATTCCCTTTTCCAAAAACACCTTTCTTCATTTGTCGATTTTCAGGCCCAAAAATTTGGCAAACACTGGAAAATGGTGCCACCTCGTATCTGTACTTTTTATGCCGCCTCCATATCATTCATTCCTTTATCGACGTTCTTGAATAAAACATGGATCATTGACCACAACTCTTGAACTTGACATTCCACCATGAAATCACCTTTGTCAACAAATATGTATGTCATGGTTTTCTTTGTCAACAATCACAGCCCAGTTGTCCACTTTGTCAACAAATACAATCACCTAAAAATTGCTTTAATGATGTCATGAGATATTTTCTCTCAACAATCTCCCCATTTGGGTTTGTTGAAAACTCTTCCAAAAAAGGATACATCGTTGATTCTTCGGCCACCATTCGCTTATTGTGATTCTAATAGCGATCAAGGATTTACTCAACACATCCTCTAAGCCCACATGAGCAATGTTCAGCGTGATAAACAAGAGTAAATGAAAAGTTAATCAATGAATCACTTCATCTCTGACATCAACTATTGACACCAAATTGATACCAAGTTTTACCAAACGGATACCAATTGTTGTAAATCTTCTTACCACATTCCAACATCTCTCATTTTCTTTTATCACAATCATCAGCTATCATGATATCTATTCTTTGATTGATCACTTCTAGCATTGTCAGATTTGTTATGCTCCCCCTTTCTGCTCACAGCTTCAACACCTCTTTAGCCCTATTTCATGTGTTGTCCAAGCTAATATCTTGCTAAGAACATTCAACTAGCTTCCACTCCCCCTATCCGGTGGCTCCACCTGTCAGCTTCTCCCCATATCATTCATGATTTATCAAATCTCCACACTATCTCCCCCTTGAAAAATCATTATATTCTTGCCCTTTGTCAACGAACCCAAAGGTCAGTCCTCTGTAGTCTATAACTGAGTAGATAACATATCAGTACATCCGGGAAAAACACATCATACATCAGGGAGAGGGGGTGGAGTTCCACATCAACAATATTTCAAGTGTGGGGAATTGACTAAACTCCCAGAGCCAGTCGATGCCTCTCAAAAGCTTCCTTAGGTAAGGCCTTTGTCAGAATGTCTGCAACCTGTAGCTCTATAGGCACATACTCAAACTTCACGATACCCTGTTCAACATTCTCCTTGATAAAATGATACTTTATCTCAATGTTCTTTGTCCTTGAGTGATGGATGGGATTTTTGCTGAGATTTATAGAACTTGAGTTATCATAATGGATTTCGATTGAAGACTTCACTTTAACTCCCATATCTTCAAGCTGCTGCATCATCAACAATAACTATGTGCATGATTGAGTGGCCGCAATATACTCAGCTTCTGCGGTGCTCAATGAAATGCAATATTTCTTCTTAGTTAGACAAGAAATACACAATACACCAAGATAGAATGCACCTCCTAACGTTGATTTTCTATCATCCGTTGAACCAGCCCAGTCTGCATCAGTATATCTCAATAACTCTGTCTAAGATTTTTCAGTATATGTCAAGCCGAAATCCATTGTGCCCTGGATATACCGAAGTATTCTTTTCACTCCAATCATGTGGCTTTCCTTGGGATTATTCTGATATCTCGCTACTTGGATTGTGGCAAAAACAATATTAGGCCTGGTTGCGGTCAAGTACACAAAAAACTACTGATAATCTGCCTGTTTTCAGTGATATTAACTGCCCTTCCACTATCATCTTTTGATGATTTCATCGGGGTAGCAACATGAGTCTTCGTCTCCATGGAATTTTCAATTCTAAATCTCATCAGAACCTTCTATTCATATTTCTAAAACCCACCTTCACTATGCTTCATTTGAATTAGAGATTATGAAAATATTGATTCAGCATTGAATATCATTCTCTCAGTTCTTGTTCCATCCCATATAAGGCCTTCTTCAGATGAAAAACCTTTTTATCATCCACCTGAAAGAGAAAACTATATAATTTCTCATTATAAACTTCTTCCTCCAGAATCTAGTTCATGAAATGTTGATTTGACGTCCATTTCAAACACCATGAACTTTCTTTGCACTGATATGGCTAAAAATAATCTAATATTATCCAACCTTGCAACCGGTGCAAATGTCACATCAACTTCAATACCCTCTATTTGGGAGTAGCCTATGATCATAATTTGTGCTTTGTTTTGAATCATTATTCCATCTCCATTCATCATGTTCCGAAAGACACATTTAATCCCGATGACGTTCTTATCTGCTGGCCTCGAAAAAATCTCCCATGTATGATTCTTTTCAATCTGATTTAGCTCTTTATACATGGCATGAACCTAGTTATTTTCTTCAAATGCATCATCAAATCATTTCGGCTCAACCTGAGATAGAAACGATTCTTGATGCAGTGATTTCGTTTTCCTTTTCTGAACTGGAGCTCACTGATCACTAATGATATTCTCTCTATCAATTTCAGCTCGACTCTTTGGCTTTTGTGAAGATAAGGATTTTACATCCTTGTATTCATCATCAGTATTTTCTTATGAATCAACATCAACCACTTTTGTTATCCCTAAGTCTCTTAGCACTTCCTCACATTCAATAGAAAACATTTCACTATGTCATTGTTTAGTGACTCCTTTTCTTTCTACTACTATTCTGATCATATTGTTGAAACATTGTTGATACTCTCTTGCAGCTTCTTGGTATCCTGAAAACAATCAGCAGATACCACATTGTTAGATCAAAATAAATAAGCATGAAATGATTTATTATTCCTATTTCCCCTACAACATGTCTTCCATCCATAAACGACACTTGGTTCGAGTCATTAAATCATTGCATTGATGGATCTTGCATCTGATTTTTTTATTGAATTCTACTTGTATGTTATACAACACTTCCTAATGTTAGGCCCATTCTTCTTTTCATGCATTATTTATTCTAATTTGGCACTCAGCATCAATCCATTAACCAAATATCTAAGCCTACTGAGATGGAACTCAGAGTAGGAACAAGAGAGAGAGTTAATAACACAATCACTTCCTATTGTGATCTATTGCTCCCTTTCTTCTTCAACTCTAGTACCTGATTTGAATCAATTGAAACTCTAGAGAAAATCACGTCTCCACTTCACATCCTTATATTCCACTTCCCCTTGGATCATATCTCCCTAAAAACTGAAACACATGAATCATCAGTTAATAGCATTTATATACATAGAGAGAGGAGTTCTTCTGGAATCCTCAAGTCAAGGATGGTGGTTGATCCTGATGGGTCAACCCTTTTATTCTTTCTTGCAGAGCATCACACTATTTCTTTGATTCTTCTAGCTTCCTAGTGAACTTCAACTTCTCTAGCCACATGACTAAGCATTCATTACCCACATGCTGAGCCATCTTCTATTATATAGATTCTGCAGACTAGGATTTTCTCACCATATGGGTCTTAACCCCACTAGTACATATCTTCATCTTTGTTGTTCCACCCAAATTCCATTTCACTTGATTCTTTCTCTGGGTAGGAATCTCTCTACATTTAATCTTCCCTTGCTTCTTCCACCATTGCAAGGATCTTGCTCCTTCCTCCACTTTTCGATGTGGAACACAACATGTGAATTTTTCAATACATTCTTTCTTCATCTTTATTTTATCATATGTCTAAGTCACCACACTCTTTTTCACTGGTGGTTAGTCCTCCCTTGAAAATTCATTCTTCTTTATCACACTTGGAGTAGATATCCCCTAAATCTTCCAGGTTTGTTCACATTCTCTCCTTGAGAGCTGTTGTGAGTATGACAAAAGAGGTGACTGATACACCTTTCATTCAGCTTCATGTGATTCCACTAAGGTTCTAATCCTATTCTTCTCTTTACCATGTTATCTCCTAGTATAGAATTTCGCATTATGCATCACTGGAGTCGAGAATCTCCTTTCGAGTTCCTTTTCCTTTCTCGCATTCTTTTTGCTGCAATTTCTTGCCAAATGCCCATAATCTGAACATAAAAAACATTTTCCATAAAATTCAAACCTCATTTCATCATTTCTCTATCGAGATATTGATGTATATTGAGTTCTTCCTCTAACATTGATCTCCTGAGCTTCCTGACACATATTCATGGTGTGTCCCATTCATCCATAGTAATAGCATCTAATGAATGCTTTCCTCTAAGAGACTCTTCTCTCTGATTTCTCATGAAGCTTCTTCTTAATCTCATATTTTTCAAAGTTTTTATTTTCACAGTTTGAAATGTATTCCAGAGTCTCTGAACAGAATCTTGATGTGTGGCCATGAATCCCACAGAAATAACACATGTCATCACTTCTTTTTGAAACTATCCTCTTAGGACTATCCCCAGCACCTAGAAGTTTTGTTCTACCTATGAAACTATTCGCGACTCACTTTCTTTCATGCACGAGAGGGAATTCATCAAATCCAATTCCAGATTTTCCCAAACTATATGGTCTTTGAGCTGAGAAAATATTTTGTTGTTTCTCCTCAGAAATCTCATACTTCCTTTTCATTTTATCATCACCTTCCGAAGGACAATCGAATTGCAAGTGTTAGGCATCCTTCATTTTGGGATTTCCTTTAGCATTGGATTTATCGACTTCCTTCTTCACTGATTATAGCTCTTCTTCCAGCTTTTGAATCTTAATATCCCTTAATTCAATTTGGGAATTGATTTCTCTTCTGAGATTCTTTCCACAGCTCATATCATCATCCAGTTCTCCTGTGAGCTTTTTTACCATGTCACCTTGCTTCAATACTTTCAATTTTTCCTCAAAAACATATTTAGAGATAGATTCATCATCTTGTTGTAGCCTTTGATTCTTCTGAAATTATTCCGACAACTGTGTTGCTAGATCATCATTTCTAGCTTTAATATTCTGAATTTCATCTGACTTTTGATCCTCTTCATAATCACCAGCCTTTTGTTTTCCTTTAATTTTAGCCATATTTTGTAGTTCTACACTTTGAGAATCATTCTTCTACTTTAGTTATGTAGCCACATCAATAAGACTTTGATTTAAGCCTCTTAGCTTGTTTACCTCAATCTCAAATACTTTGATCCAGATAACTTCAGATTTGACTTCTTTATCCAACTTCTTGTTCACTTCCTTTTTCATGTTTATAATATCTACTCGTGGCACCCGTCTTGAAACTTCATCATCATCTGTTGTTTTAGCATCACTTTTAAGTTCAAGTACTTCACTCATTCCTACATAATTATTGAGTGAATGAATCTTTTCCCTATCAGATTCATCCAAGCCTTCTTTCAGTAAGTTGTTTGATTATTTTAGTTGAATCACACTTTTTCTATACACACTTTCATACTGAGGAATACCACATGACTTCTGATTCTTCTTTGATGATTTTCCTTTTGCCATGGCACAGCGAGATATGAGCAGACTAATTATTTGACCACACAGATCGACTATACCAAGTCGGAGCAAAAAAATATGATAACAACAACCTACCCTCTAATACCAATTGTTAGGACCACTATGGTCCTATATACCCTAAGAGGGGGGGTGAATCAGGGTACGAATATTCTTTTTCAAAGTTATTCCTGTCCCACTAGATCTTAACCTCTTTATTACAAGGGTAACATTGTTTGCACTTGTGTGTTTATTATGATCACTTATTGTATTCTTTGTCTGATGATAATGCTTTAAATGCAATGTAGAGAAGTAAGCAGGCAGACACATAGATTTTTACATGGTTCACCCTCACTGGGCTATATCCAAGGAGCATATGCTGACAAGATGCCGGTCATACCAAATTACACTATTCTTTACTAGATGTGGATACAAAGGTTCTGGAGAGATCACTTCTATTCCTAGGATCACTTCCTTTTCAAATTTTAGGGCCAGCTCATTGCTTTCCCAAGGGTCACTCCCTGTTTCTCTCTCTCTGGCTCACTGTCGGTGGAGAGGATCACCTTCTTCCTCTTTCTTTGCTCACTGCTCCAGAAAGGATCCACTCACAGTTTATAGACCTTTAGGTCTCTTCATTTGCATGAAGGAATGAATCTTTATTTGTATGTAGATTCTCTGTTGAAGTCCAACTTTCACCCGTAGATGAATCTCACTTTGCACCGAAGGTATCGATCAATCTTCCAGCTTCCACGCGGCCCGAAAGTACAGCTTGGAAATCAACATTACTTGGCATGCAAGTCTACCTCAGCGTGTAAGTATCAGCACGCAAGTCACAACTGGCGTGCAATTCCTCCTCAGACACATGCATGACACACGCTTCTTCAACTCCAAACCTCCACGACTCACTTCCTTCCTCACTTAAACAACCTCAGGTGCGCAATTCACACTTGGCACACAACTTCCTACTCTGGCGCGCAAGTCCCACATCTGCGGCACGCCACTACTTGCGCGACTTCCAAACCTGCATGACGGGAGCTCTGATTTCTCAAAGTGTTGAACTCTAGTGAGAAATGAGGAGGGGTGGTCGAGTATTTATAGGCATTTTGAATACCCTGCACGACGGCGCGCAAGTCACCCCTCAGCGTGCATATTTCGACGCGCAAGTCTACTGTCCTCCTAGACACTTGCACGAACAAACCAAATACATGCACGACCCTCTTTACTTTTCCATATTTTGATCTTCTGATCTTGAAAAACAACATGCGTGCATGTCACCTGCGCGACCACACCAATACATGTGTGAACCTTATCCCATTGCCATATTTTGATGATCTGATCTTCAAAAACATATGGCGTGCAAGATTCCTATCCACCAAGACATCGGCATGAAAGTCCCTTTTCCAAAAAAAACCTTTCTTTATTTGTCGATTTTCAGGCCCAAATAATTGGAAAACATTGGAAAACGGAGCCACCTTGTATCTGTTCTTTTTATGCCGCCTCCAGATCATTCATTCCTTTATCAACGTTCTTGAATCAAACATGGATCGTTGTCCACAGCTCTTGAACTCCACATTCCACCATGAAATCCCCTTTTTCAACAAATTTTTATGACATGGTTTTCTTTTTCAACAATCACAGCACAGATTTCCACTTTGTCAACAAACACAATCACCTCAAAAATGCTTCAATGATGTCTTGAGGGATTTTTTCCCAACAACATATATATTTTTTATTCATATATTTACATAACTATTTTTAAATACATTTATAAAATATATGTTTGCGTGTGTGTGATATATATACTTATATTTTTATAAATATATTATATATTAATAATCATTTACATGTATTAAAATATAAATATAAATATATATCTGTTTATTAATACACACACATATGTGTATATAAACATTATAATTATATTTATAAGTATATATATTGTCACGACCCATCCCCCGGGGCCCATGTTATGACTTCCCCAATCCCGCCTTCCATAGGCCAGGGGCTGGGGACTAGCACCGAAAAGACATATCCCAAAAAGGGAAGGAATTTTATTTCAACCTATACACACACACATAGCCCATACGATAGAATGTAAGCTGAAACTGGAACCAGAAACAAATAAAAGTACTGCATAAAGTAAAATGGGTCGGAATACAAGCCCAAATGAAAGGAAAGTACAACAAATGAAGTACAAGATCTGAAGGTCGTTTTCGATGGATCCTACCTAAAGGGTATGTATAACTCATTTTTGGATGACACTGTAGCACACCACATATATAGATCCACCTATGAGCACCATCTAGCCTTGGCTTCCCAAAGTCCCAGTCAAATCTGTTTATCATCTTCACAAGACACAACAGGTGCGGGGGATGCCTGTGAAAGGGTGAGTACAAAAATACTCAGTAGGGACCCCAAGTCCCCTGAAAATATCTCAAAATTCTACAAAGGAAATACCACAAATAAATATATCAATATAAAGCACAAAAAAAGACATCTCACACCAGGTATAACATAAGTATATAAGTAAAGATGATTAGTCAAAAAGCTAGATCATCTTTTTCTATTGACAGTCTCTACTGCTGATCCATGAAGGGTCGCTCTACTGTTGATCTACAAAGGGTCTCTCTCCTATTTATCCATGAAGGGTCACTCTCATTTAGATCCATGAAGGTTCCTTCTACTACTAATCCATGAAGGTTCTCTCTACTGTTGATCCGTGAAGGGTCGCTCTGATGCTGATCCATGAAGGGTCGCTCTCATGTTGATCCAAGGAGGGTCGCTCTACTACTGATCGATGAAGGGTATCTCTCATGCTGATCCACAAAGGGTCTCTCTAATTTTGATTCATGGAGGGTCACTCTACTATTGATCCACGATGGGTCGCTCTACAGTTGATCCATGATGGGTCGCTCTCATTCTTCACTCACACCCAGCCACTGGATTCCTGCACTTAGCACGCTTGATTCTAGGAGTATCTGCTCCTCAATCCATTGGTCATACCTCAACCACTATGAAGTCCGAAATAGAGTAACACAAAGTTATGTCTCGTCATAGGGGTCCCAACGCAACAGATTGCGCGTTGAACGGATTCCCAGTCTGTAAGATATGAGCATTTTTTTAAAAATTGATCAGTTAGATTCATGTCTGATCTAACCCGGTCATATGCCAACCTCCATCAAAAATCACGTAGAGTATCTCAGAAGTACCACCTTGTCTCAAGGTTCCCCATGTTGTAGATGTCGCATCAATCAAACACTCGTCATGTTAGTTATTGATGTTTTCCCAATAAGGGGTCAGTTGGGTCTGGGTCTAGTCGGACCCAGCCGGGCTGACCCGACCTAACCTGGCCAGGGGTCCATCGACTCGGCCTGGACCTGGTCCATTCGGGGTCCATTCCATTAGGTCGAGGGCCTATTGGGGTGTGCTTCTTGCCCACTATCCTGCCCGGTCCCCCATAGGCGGACTGGTTCGTCACTAAGTCGGGACGTGGCTGGAAGCCGCGTCTGGATTCCCGCTTGCCCCACGGTCGACGCAGGGCGGTTTCCTCCACTATGGTCAAGCGACTGCGGCTTGCACCATGAGACCGGCCAAAATCCCAAACACGGTCAATGGACCTCATGCCTCCAACGCATTCGAGTCGCCTGGATGCAATCTTCCCCCTCCACGTAGAGCCGGTCGACGTTGCATCTCCACACCACCATGACCAGCCCGCCGCAGTTTTCTGCCGCTGCGGTGCACCGACAAGTGCAATGCCACCTTCCACCTGTGGCCACCACCGATGCATCGTAGGTTCCATATGCAGGCCACCATAGTTGCTCTAGTGGTCCATTTCTCAAACCGCATGTGCCTATGGGACCGTAGGGCTACCACATTCACTACGAAGGCCTCAAACTCTCCTTGTCACCATTTCGAGAATTTTTCCATGAAAAATGCACAAGAAAGAGGATCTTGGGCCTTTTTCGTGTCGTCCCACTCCATCTACATTAAAAGTTTGAAATAGGGGAGGTTCAGGATTACAATTCTATCAAGCTATTAATAATCCCTGTGAAAAAACCCAAGGAAATCACCCTCCCACAAGAACACCCAATTTGCGAATCAAACTGTTCGTGGGTTGATCTGTGTTTGTTATTTTAGAATTAAGATCAATGAATTCAAGAACAAAGAAATCCCTACCATGATTCGGATCTATCATAGGTGATTGATGATGATCCAATTTGTCTTCGACCCATGATCCACCATCATTCTTCTCCATTCATCAATTCCTGGATCTAATATCGTTTTCCATGAGATTTGTAGCCACATTCTGATCCTCCATCGTTCGTCATTGGAAAGGGTTTCTCCGGTGTTCATTGTTATTTTTTTGGAGAGTAATTCCATAGTAGGTTCATCATATAATCCCCATGGTTTAATTCTCAACTCTCCAACATGTTAGTTTAATAAAAAGAAACACTTCATAGCATTTTTGTTAAACTGCGACGTTGCTTCTTTACGCCGTTTGATTTATGAAGCAGCGTAGCAGTTATGCTCACACAAAAATCCATTAATGATCCTCATTTAATGTGCCTCATCATCACCTTGTCACCACACTGTAGTTTCGACATCTTCAACTCAACGGTGTGAAAGAAAATAAAATAACCTTTTCTAAGTTATTTTATTATTTTTTGAAAAGTGAAACAATTAACTTTTATGTCTTACCCTTTCTAGTCGAAGTTAAGTATTTTCTAGGAAAATCCATGAATATCAAGTTCAACGGTGCCCTCATATTTTCAATCTGAACACCGGTTCAAAAGTTCGAAAAATCTACTTGTACGTTTACTTAAGTGAACTAAAGAAAAGTTTCAAATTAAATTTTGGGCACCCCGAGCCTTAGAATCACATGCCGTCAGATCTTGTGGTCTCAAAATAATTCCATATAATTTAAAAAAAAATTACATTGAAATTTTGAGGAATAATATTCTGCCTACCTTAGGGATTTTCATCCTTGAAATCCAAAACAGGGGCTACATAAACAAATAGGGGTAATGGGAATGAATCTGAGCCTCCCTCTCCCATGTGCTCTCCTGGAGGTTCGCCTGCTTCCACTGAATGCACACTAGAGTAATTGACCATCCACGAAGGACCCACTTCTTTTGATCCTCTATCTCCACTGGGAACTCTACAAACGTCGCCCCATCATCAATGCTCAGATCTCCCCAGTCTATGACGTGCGATTGATCATGCACGTACCTTCTCAGTTAAGACACGTAAAAAAATCATGCACCCGATGCATCTACGAGGGATGATCTAAGAGGTACACCACCTTGCCAACTCTACTGAAAATCTGGAATGGTCTGATGAACCTCGAAAATAACATACCACCCAAACCAAATCTCTACAACCCCCGTCATTGTGAGACCCTAAGGAAAACATGGTCTCCCTCCTCAAACTCTAGGGGTTTGTCTCTTGTCATCATAAGAATTTTATCTACTGTGTGAAGTCCACATCTTCTCTTAGACGATCTGCACCTCTCAGTGGTAGCCCATACCTACTCTGTACCCCAGAGTGTTGACTCCACATGGCCTGACCAGCATAGAGGTGATATGCTTGGATGCCCATACAAGGCCTAAAATGGTTTCATGCCAATGGTGGAGTGATATCTATTATTGTATGCAAACTTCACTAGTGTTAGGTGTTCCTCCCAACTGCAACCAAAATCCAGGACATGAGAATGAAGCATGTCCTCCAAGGTTTGTATGGTCCGCACCATCTGACCATCTATCTAGTGGTGAAAAGTTGTGCTCAAGCCCAACTATATCATGAATTCCTCCTAAAACCTCTTCCAAAACCATGAAGTAATGCGTGCATCATGATCTGAGATGATCGTCGAAGGAACCCCGTGAAGTCATACTAACATCTAGACATAGAGGCTCCCCAATCCCTCTACCGATCCTTACTCCCATATGGGTAGGAAGTGAGATGACTTTGTAAGTCGATCAACGATCACCTAGATAGATTCATGGCCCCTAGATATTTGTGGTAACCCCATCACGAAGTCAATGGGGATACCATCCCACTTTCACTCTGGTACCTCAAGTGGTTGTTCCAAGCCTACTGAGGCCTGATGCTTAGTCTTCAGTTGCTGACAAGTGAGGCATCGTGAAACGAACTCTTCCACTGCTTTTTTCATCCCTGGCCACCAGTACTGATTTGGAGGTTCTGGTACATCTTTTCTATACTAGGATATACTACCAATTGGTTTTTATGGAACTCCATCAATACCTCATCTCGTAATACCACTAGTAACATGGTGCGCCCTCTGAAAAAGATAATGTGCTTACCACTTATCGAAAATCTATCAGGAGCATGTCCTGAGGATATCTATGAATGTCAGGCCTCGTAGTCAGCATCCAAAAGTTGTGCCTCCCTAACTCACCGAAGGAGTGGAGGAGTGATAGCTGGAGGTAATGTTCTCTATCATCATCCACGATGGATATCTACATCGTGGCTAGTTTCTTCGTCACCTCACCCAACAGTTGCAAACCAGACCTCTTACTAAGCACGTTAGCCACCACATTCCCCTTCCCATGAGTATATACTATCTCAAAGTCATAGTCCTGGAGAAACTCCATCCATAATCATTGTCTCAAGTTCAGACCCTTCTATGAGAAGATATAACTAAGAATCTTGTGGTCAGATTAGATGGTAAATCATTCACCCATAAATTAGTGCCTCCACATCTTCACGGAAAAGACCACTGCTATAAACTCCATGTCATGGGTCGTGTAATTATTCTCATGTTGCCTCAACTACTATGAGTCGTAGGCGATCATTGCTTGCTCCAGCATTAGGACACAACCTAGTCTGGTCCCTGATGCATCACAAAAGACTACATACCCAACACCCTCTTCTGGTATTCTCAAGATGGGGGCACTCATTAGTCTCTGCCTTAGCTCCTGGAAACTCTGCCAGCACCTCTCCTTCCATATGAAGTGTTGTCCCTTCTTTTTGAAAGTTGACAAGGGTGATGTTGTAACGACCCAAATTTTTTCAATAAAAATTACCTTCTTAAAATTCTGTAATAAAATCACATGAAAACACAACATATTAAACTACTAAGTTCTAAGTGACCTTTAAACATAAATTTTTCACTTTTTTGATTGGAATTTTGAGAATCGGACATGCACAGTTGTGTTCAAGATGATATATGGAATCTAATAAAACAAAAATAATTTTTGGTGAATAGTAACCTACCCTTATGAATAGTAACATACCCTTATAAATATTAAATCATCCAAAATAAGTGTAACCTTACCGATGAATAATTATATATAATTTAGACATCTTAGAAAGTGACAATTTGACCTTAGTAAACATTTTGGTATTTTGTAAGTCATAAATAATTAATTATAATTAATTAGTTAATTTAAAAGAAAATTTATTTTCTTAAGATGTGTTCATAAATTAACAAATCAATGTCTTATAGTTTTTAGATAATTTTATAAGACCCTACGTAATTTTTGAAAGAACTATAAAATCAGTTTTAATTTTTTAAAAAAAATTAAAAAAATTATGATTTTAATTAAATATTAAATTAATAATATTTATAAAATACTTTTTTAAAAATGGAATTCATTTTTGGATTCTAAAAATCAAAAAATGGTTGGGGTAAAGTTTGGGATTTTTCAAAATACTTGAATTTTTGATGAATAGTGAAATACCGTAATTTAAAAAAATAAGCTAAATAAGCTAATTATAGAGTCATTTGTGATTTTATGATGATGTAAGACCAATTGTTTCGGGATCACATGATAAAATTACTATTATTGGTCATTCAAGTCTCATTATTCCTTGTCTTAGGGTAAATTAGTAAACTAAATAATTTTATATTAAGGAAACCACTCTCCCCTCCACTATAAAAACCACCCTTTACACCCACATTTCCTCGCACCTCTAAAGCTCCAAGACTTCTATAATGTCTACCCAAACAACCTTCCTAGCCCCTCTCCAACGTTAAAGAGATTCTGGTCTCATCAAAAGACCAATCCTAGCTTCTTTAAGGAGGATCTCAAGAGGAAGATTTAAGAGGTAATTTTTCTCCCTCTTCTCCTTTAATTTCCTTTCAAGTTCAAGTTCATTTCTTGATCTCTCACCACCTATCTTCATCCAAATGGTATTTTAACTCCATTATTATAAATTTAATATAATTTTATGATGCTAATGGGATATTATATCATCCAACCCCCTTTCCCTCTTCCTTTTATTTTATTAAAGAGAACGTTGTTCGTGAGGTGCTAATTTATCACCTTCAAAAAAGACAAGTTTTATTCTTCCACTTATACCTTCAGATCTGGTCATGAAAAATTTTTTATGGTTGAACCAGAATATTTCATATGTATTATCTCCTATTTAAAGTTCTAGAACTAACATATGACCATTTTTCTAGTGATAAAAAAAACAAGTTCATTATGATCAAAAAATCACTCAAATTAACCCAAACAATCATCATTTAATTCTTATCTAATGATTCATCCAAATTGATCTAATATAATTCATTATAAGATCATTAAAACTCCTGTAATATAATTAATAACATGTAATATCAGTTATGTATGTTTACCCATGTTCTACCAAAACTTCAATTTAAGAATACAAGTGACCCACTAAAGAAAACCATAAAAACAAATATTCCCAAACAATGTTTTTAAATTCCAAAACTCATCCAAGGGAACATTAAATCACATAATGAGACCATAACGAACCTTATTAAAGTAAAAAAGGTTATTTATTTCTAATTAATGAATATAATTTCATTATACAAGACATTAAATAGTAGGAAGCATTCAGATACAGGGTAATGGGAAATTCTCGAACCCAACTTTCATCCTTCGGGTTCTCCCTCCTTCACCCCATTTTTTTGATATGGTTACTCATAAAAGATAAATTTTTCATCATTTTCTTTACCTTTACAGGATATATTTTTTTTCACTAGTTTTTATGTCGAACAAATTTTTTTCAAAAGAACTCTTCTTTTAAGAACACACATTTTACTTCTCTCTCAAAGTGGACGGTTCTTGAACCATGTATGTTATTCCCTATTTATTTTGGGAACCCAATGTTTATGAATGTGTTCTTATGAGATGTAATCCATTACATTCCCTAGGTTATTTATGTTCACTTTTGATATATTTTCCATGTGGCAAGCATAATAATGATAATGTTATGATGTGACGGGTGTGCCCGGAATTATATAGCGCAATTTGAATGTATCAATGTGACAGGTGTGCTCGAAATTATACAGCGCTCCAATACATTGGGTAAAGTACTGAATCTCATGAGTAAATTTGAAATGATGTGTGAACAAGATGCTAGCTTGGTTCAAAAGTATGTGTGGTATTTAACCATTAAGACGTGATGTTTCATTTTTTATGCATTGCCATATTTCAAGTCTTATATTTATTCTTCCTATCATGTTCATGATCTTTTTCCCATGTTATTTGAATGCTCACCCCATGCTATATTGTTCTTATATATCTTCTTATTTGGATTCTAGATCACCCCTTTTTATGTATATACTCAAGTGGCTACATGTACTAAGGACCGGACAAGTGCCAATAATAACTAAAGAAGAAGAAATTAAATAAACATTTATGCTTGATGTTGTAATTGTTATGCATGGTCCTAGTTTTCCAAAGACATTAAACCTTTGGATCATCTATGTGTAAACTATTATGTTTTTTATATTTAAAATAATATAATATTAATGTAAGAGAAGACAGGGTCTCTATAGTTGGTATCAGAGGAAAGGTTTAGTTAATTTGGGAATTAGGATTATTGAACCCTAGAGAAAACCTATAGCATGAGACTAAGTACAAATATTCACACAAGAATATTTACATAAGGATCCCATATGTTATGATTTTAGTATAAATTGTACAAATGAATATGTTATTTATTCATGACTTGTTTACTTATGTTTTGTTCTATCCTTTTCTATTTTAGAAAATGGTGGGAACTAGGAGAAATCAGAACAACAACTCGTGCGAGGGACAATGCAATGATTTCCCGAACGACATCCCCAATTATTTGGGAGGTGGAGTTCAAAACTTCATGGAGATGCTTACCCAATTATCTCAGGTGTTGAATAATAATCATATCAATGGGGAACGTCATCCTTCGCCAAAGAGGCAAAAACTGACTATCGAATGTTTTATGCGGTGACGACCACTGACATTTAATGGATCTTCTGATCCACTGGTTGTGGAATAGTGGGTCAACTCCATGGAGAAGATCTTTTCTGTTCTTCACTGTTCTATGATGGAGAAGGTGTCCTTAGCTGTTTATCGTCTAGATGAAGAAGTCGATTATTGGTGGGATTTTATTAAGAACACCAAGCCAAGGGAGGAAATTGAAGAGATGGAATGGGAAGACTTTAAGATAATGTTTCTTAATAATTATTTCCCACAAACACTTCCTACGAAGATGGAGATATACTTCATAGAGCTCAAGAAAAAAGAAGAATAATATGTCACAACCTACGAAGCGAATTTCCCAAGTCTTGAAACATACTCTTTGGGATTTGTTATCAACAATGATAGTAATATTGATAGATTCTTTAGTGGATTAAAACCACACATTTGAAAGGATATTGCAATTCAAGAATTTCAGAGTTATGAAGAATTTGTTCGGTTTTCATTCAAAGTGGATATGGAGTTTGGAGAATGGTCCCATGGCTACAGTGATAAGAAACGAAAGAAGGAGTTTCAAGCTAGAGGGTCTAATGATAAAGGTGGGACGAAAACTCAACAACCCACATGCCAAAAATGTGGAAAGTTGCACCATGGGAAATGCCTCAAAGGGATGGGTAAATGCTTCAAGTGTGGGAAAGAAGGAAATCATGCTTAAGAGTGTCAAAAAGACGCGAAAAGGAAGAAGAATGTAGCCTACGAAAGGAGAGAACCACTCACAGTTCAATGCTACAACTATAGGGAGCTAGGGCACTATGCAAACCAGTGCACTAAACCTCATGTTCTTGAGGGTAATCAGCATCAGCAGCCACTAATGCCAAAAGAACAAGGGAAGGAGTATTCCATCACTACTGCGGAGGTGGAGCATGATTATAAAGTCGTACAAGGTACACTTCCTATTCACTCAAGAATGTTAAAAGTCTTATTTTATTCTGGTTCTACGCATTCCTTTATATCTTGAAAGTTTTCTAGAACTATAGAATCAAAGCCCTGAAACCTTGAAGTAGATATATCTGTAAAAATACCAAGTGGTGCAATCATTGCAACCCAAGTGTTTACTCCTCTCCTATTGGCGTATGTGGGAATATTCTTCCCGAAAATCTTTTAATACTTCCCCTGGTAGAATTTGAAGCTATAATGGGAATTGATTGGCTCTTGTTATATAGAGCACTTATAAACAATTGGGAAAAGGAAATGTCTTTTCATATTTCGAACCATCACATGCACCTCTACAAATTCAAGGAAGATCATGAATCTCCTTTAAAAAATCATTTAATGGTGTGGGTGTTGATACCCTATGAAGAAGCATACCTCACCCAAATGATTGAGTCGAAGGAAAGTGTCAACCTTGAGGAAATTCCCATTTTGAGGGAATACGGTGATGTATTTCCCAAAGAGTTACCCGGAATTCCCCCGGATTGTGAGGTAGAGTTCTCAATTGACTCACACGCGGAGCAAATCCTATCTCAAAGTGTCCCTATAAGATGGATCCTATTGAACTGGAGAGTTTAGAGAAGCATTTGCAAGAGCATCTAGACAATGAGATCATACACCCTAGTGCATCACCTTGGGGTGCACAAGTGCTCATTATGAATAAGAAGGATGGAACAATGCAGCTGTGTATCGATTATCGGGAACTCAATAAGATCACCATAAAGAACAAGTATCCTCTCCCAAGGATTGATGACTTCTTCGACCAATTAAGAGGAGCTCAAAACATATCGAAGGTGGATCTTCATTCTGGATATCATCAGGTAAAGGTGAATAAAGATGATATTTAGAAGACTGCCTTCTGAACAAGGTATGGGCATTATGAGTTTTTTGTGATGCCCTTTGGACTTACTAATGCCCCTGAAATATTCATGGATTTGATTAATAGATTCTTTATACATTACATAAAACAATTTGTGGTAGTGTTTATCAAGGATATTCTAATCTAATCCAAGATCAAGGAGTAACATGAAGAACATCTAAGACTTGTGTTAGTGACATTGAGAAAGGAGAAGATGTACGCCAAGTTCAGAAAGTGTGACTTTTGGATGAAGGAAGTCAATTTCATGGGACATGTGATCACAATTGAGGGAATTTATATGTATCCTTCAAAAACAAAGGTGATTGAGGAATGGACCAAGCCCTCTAGTGTCAGAAAAATCTATAGTTTTATTGGATTAGCTGGTTACTACCGACGTTTTATGAGAAACTTCTCACGATTGTCAAGACCGATAACTATGTTAATAAGGAAAGAGGTAAAGTATGTATGGATGGAAGAATGTAAGGGAATCTTCCAGGAGATAAAGATAAGGGTGATCACTGCACCTGTACTCACACTACCAAAAAGTGGAGAAAGTTTTTTGATATACAGTGATGCTTTGAAGAAAGGCTTGGGTTGCGTACTCATGAAATATGATAATGTGATAGCTTGCGCCTCCCAACAGTTGAAGATCCATGAGAAGAACTACCCAACACATGATCTAGAGCTGGTAGCCATTATTTTTGCCTTGAAAATATGGAGACACTACCTTTATGGGAAAAATTGTGACATATACACTGACCACAAGATACTAAAGTATATATTCACACAAAAGGAACTCAACATGCGTTAAAGGAGATGGTTAGAGTTAATCAAGGATTATGATTGCTCCATTCACTATCATCCTGGAAAGTCGAACAAGGTAGATGATGTTCTAAGAAGAAAGGAACCTGCTACTCTATCCATGCTGCAGATTGAGAAAGACCCTATCTTCTTGGATATGCAATGAATGGATTTGGAAATAATAAGGTCAGGGGATACGTCCTACCTTGCCGAAATTAGTGTGCAACTATCCATCTAGGATAGGATTAAGGAAGCACAAAGGGATGATGTGGAGATACAAAAGAGGGTGAATGCAGTAAAGGAAGGGAAGCTACTGGAGTTCCATATCAACGATGATGGTGTGATTCAGTTTGGAATGCGGCTTTGTGTGCCTTCATCACCTGGGATAATGAAGGAGATGTTGGATAATGCACATAGCTCAATGTTATATATCCATCATGGGAGAACCAAGATGTACCGTTATCTTTGAGAACACTTCTGGTGGGATAACATGAAGAAGGAGATTGCGTAATATATATCAAGGTGCTTGGTATGTCAGAAAGTTAAAGTTGAGAGACAAAAGTCAAAAGGTATGATTCATCCACTGCCTATACTCATGTGGAAATGGGGAAATGTTACCATGGACTTTGCCACGGGTCTCCCAATTATGTCAAATGGAAATAATGCAATATGGATTTTGGTTGACCGACTCGCCAAGACTTCCCATTTTATCTCTATTCGGGAAGATCTCTTGCTTGAACAACTTGAAAATATAGATGTGAAGGAAGTGGTGAGACTGCAGTATGTTCCACTCTCAATTGTATCTGACCATGATCCAAGGTTCACATCTAAATTCTGGAGGAGCCTTCAACATTATTTGAGTACTAAATTAAATTTCAGCATGCCCTATCACCCCCAAACTGATGGCTAGTCTGAAAAAACTATTCAGTTGCTTGAAGATATGCTAAGATCCTACTCTCTAGAATTCAAAGGTCAATGGGATTATCATCTCCAATTGGTTGAGTTCTCATACAAAAATAGCTTCCACTCGAGTATTCAGATTGCTCCATATGAAGCTCTATATGGAAAGCTATATCGATCTCCAAACTGTTGGGATGAAGTTAGAGAATGAAAGCTACTTGGACCCGATCTTGTTCATGAAATGACAGAGAAGGATAAAGTTATCCAGAAACACATCAAAGCTGCTCAAATTCGGAAAAATATCTATGTTGACAACCATCGAAGGGACTTGGATTTCGATGTTGTAGATAAATTCTTCCTTCTAATATCTCCAGGGAAGAGAGTCATGTGATTTGGGAAAAAAAGGGAAGTTAATCCCAAGTTATATTGGCCCCTTTGGGATCCTTGACCGCATAGGAGTCATGGCCTATCATCATGCACTTCCACTGAGTATGGCTCAATTTCATTATTTGTTTCATGTATCACTACAGAGGAAGTACATACCAGACCCCTCACATGTACTAAACTCAGAGGTGGTGCAGTTGGAAGATGATCTATCTGATGAGGAGCAGCCAGTAAAGATTCTAGATCAGAGAGATAAGGTTCTACACAACAAGGCAACCCATCTTGTAAAAGTGTTTTGGAGGAACCATAAGTTTGAGGAAGCATCTTGGGAACCAGAAGAGGTAATGAAGGAGAAACACCCTCACCTGTTTGTGTAAAGTGAAATTTCGGGGGTGAGATTTCATAAGGGGGGAAGAATGTAACGACCTAATGTTTTTCATTGAAAATACCCTTCTTAATATTATGTCATAAAATCACATGAAAACACAACATAATGAACTACTAAGTACTAAGTGAACTTTAAACATATGTTTGTCACTTCTGTGTTTGAAATTTTAAGAATCCGATATGCACGGTTGTGTTCAAGATGATTTTTGGACTCTAATAAAACAAAAATAATTTTTGTTGAAGAGTAACCTACCCTTATGAATAGTAACATACCCATATGAATAGTAAATCATCCAACATAAGAGTAAACTTACCCATGAATAATTAAATAAAATTTATACATCTTAGAAAGTGATAATTTGACCTTAATAAACGTTTTTGGTATTTTGTAAGTCATAAATAATTAATTATAATTAAATAATTAATTTAAAAGCAAATTTACTTTCTAAAAATATGTTAATAAATTAAAAAAACAACATCTAATTGTTTTTAGATGATTTTATAAGACCCTGCATAATTTTTGAAAGCACTATAAAATTAGTTTTAATTTTAAAAACTGTTTTTTAAGTAAGTTATGATTTTAATTAAATATTAAATTAATAATATTTAGAAAATTATTTTTTGAAAAATTGAATTCATTTTTTGATTCTACACATCAAAAAATTGTTGGGGTAAAATTTTGGGATGTTTTTGAAATACTTGAATTTTTTATGAATAGTGAAATACCGTAATTTACAAAAACTAAGCTAAATAAGCTATTTATAGAGTCATGTGTGATGTTATACTGATGTAAGCCCACTTGTTTTGGGATCACATGATAAAATTACTATTATTTTTCATTCAAGACTCATTATTCCTTGTCTTAGGGGAAATTAATAAACTAATGATTTTTATATTAAGGAAACCCCTCTCTCATCCACTATAAAAACCACCATTCACACCCTCATTTACTCACACCTCTAAAGCTCCAATCCTTCTCTAAAATCTTCCCAAACATCCTACCTATCCCCTCTCCCACTTTCAAGAGCTTCAGGTCTCATCAAAATACCAATCCTAGCTTCATTAAGGAGGATCTCAAGAGGACGATTTAAGAGGTAATTTCTCTCCCTCTTCTCCTTTAATTTCCTTTCAAGTTCAAGTTCATATCTTGATATCTCACCACCTATATTAATCCAAATGGTATTTTAACTCCATTATTATACATTTACTATAATTTTATGATTCTAATGGGATATTGTATCATCCAACCCCCTTTCCCTCTTCCTTTTATTTTATTAATGAGAATGATGTTCGTGAGGTGTTAATTTATCACCTTCAAGAACGAAAAGATGTATTCATCCACTTATACATTCAGATCTGGTCATGAAAACATTTTTATGGTTGATCCAGAATATTTTATATTTATTATCTCCTATTTAATGTTATGGAACTAACTTATGACCATTTTTCTAGTGATAAAATAAAAAAAGTTCATTATGATCGAAAATTTGATCAAATTAACCCAAACAATCATCATTAAATTCTTATCTAATGATTCATCCAAATTGATCTAATATAATTCATTATAAGATAATTTAAACTCTTGTAATATCATTAATAACATGAAATATCAATTCTGTATGTTTACCCATGTTCTACCTAAACTTCAATTTAAGAATACAAGTGAACCACTCAAGAAAACCATAAAACCAATCATTCCCGAACAATGTTTTTAAACTCTATAACTCATCCAAGGGAAAAAAAATCACTTAATGAAACCATAATGAACCATATTAATGTACAAAAGGTTATTTATTTCTAATAATGAATATAATTTCATTATACTGGACATTAAAGAGAAGGAAGCATTCAGATTCATGGTAAGAGGAAATTCTCGAACCCAACTTTCATCCTTCGGGTTCTCCTTCTTTAACTCCATTTTTTGGATACAGTTACTCATTAAAGAAAATTTTTTCATAATTTTATTTCCTTTTATAGTATATACATGTTTTTTAGTGGTTTTTATTTCTAAAAAAATGTTTTTTAAAAGAACTCTTCTTTTAAGAACACACCTTTTACTTCTCTCTCAAAGTGGACGGTTCTTGAAACATGTATGCTATTCCCTCTTTCTTTTGGGAACCCAATGTTTATGAATGTGATCATATTAGATGTAACACATTAATTTCCCTAGTTTATTTATGTTCACATTTGATATGTGTTCCATGTATCAAGCATGATAATGATAATGTTATGATGTGACGGGTGCACCCAGAGTTATATAGCGCAATTTGAATGTTTGAATGTGATGGGTGTGCCCAGAATTATACAGCACTCCAATGCATTAGGTAAAGTGATGAATCTCATGATTAAATGTGAAATGGTTTTTTAATAAGATTCTAGCTTGGTTCACAAGTATGTGTGGTATTTAACCACTAAGACATGATGTTTCATTATTTATGCATTGCCACATTTCAAGTCTTATATTTATGATTCCTCTCATGTTCATGATATTTTTCCCATATTATTAGTATGCTCACACCATGATATATTTTTATTATATATCCTCTTACTAGGTTTCTAGCTCACACCATTTTATGTATATCCTCAGGTGGCTACATGTACTAAGGATAGGAAAAGAGCCAATAATAATCTAGAGAAGAAGAAATTATATAAATGTTTATGATTCATGTTGTAATTGTTATGTATGGTCCTAGTTTTCCCAAGACACTAAAACATTGGATCCTCTATGTGTAATACTAATATGTTGTTTATCTTTAAAAGTATGCAATAGTAATGTAAGGAAAGGTTTTTTTGCTATAATGTTACTCAAGAAAAGTCAAGTACAAACCTCCAGTAGTACCCAACCAACCCTAGGAAACTCCACACCTCAGTCATTCTCCTGCATGGATCCCAAGAAATCAATACCTCTATCTTTGTTGAATCCACCACAACTCCAGCCCCCGAGATGACGTGTCCCAAAATGTGGACCTCTCAAACCCAGAACTGGCACTTCAAGAGATTACCATAAATCTGGTGCTCTTAGAGTGTATCCATGACTTTCTGAAGGTTTCTATCATGATCCTCCTTTGACGTTGAGTAAACCAAGATGTCATCAATGAAGACTACTACAAAATTATAGAGGTAAGGCTATAAGATAATTTTCATGAGTCCCATTAACACATTTTGGGCATTGTTCATGCCGAATGGCATCACCAAGAACTCGTAGTCACCATACTGACATCTAAAGGCTTCCTTCGGTATGTTCTCATCACATACCTGGAGCTGATGATAGTCTAAATTGATATCAATCTTCAAGAACCACTTCACTCCATTCATATGTTTGAAGAGGTCATCAATCCTTGGCATTAGATACTTGTTCTTCATTGTCACCTGGTTCAGGCATTGAATGTCCACGTATAGTCTCAATCTCACATCTACCTTCTTGGAAAATAACATCAGCGATGACCATGAAGAAACACTAGGTCTTACGAACACCTTCCTTTTCAAGTACTCCAACTATACTACTAGTTCCTAAAACTCCATAGGATCCATCTGATATAGAGGTGTATGTATTTATGACATCTTTAGGTTCTTGTAAATGAAAAATTCTACCTCTCTGTGAGAAGGTAGTCATGGGACATCTTCTAGAAAGACGTCCACATACTCGTCCACCACTACAAGAAAGCTTAGATTCCTCTCATCCACCGCACCAACAGTGAGGCTAGCCAACTGGTGAGTGATCAGTCGCACCCTCCTATGAGAAATTACATCCTATGTTGCAAAGTTTCCATTCTCACTACTGAAGTAAAACCTGGTCCCATCCTCGCAGACACACTACACTTTGTGCCTAAAACAGTTGATCTGAGCATGGACTGTAGATAATCAGTCCATACCCAAGATGACAACATAAGGCCTTGACACTGCTACTAGGAGATCTCGTCCGAAGCTATTGCCTCATAGAGTAATCTCACACTACTGGAACTAGAGTGTAATCATTGAATCTCCTCCCGTATGAATCTCTAATCATAAGGATCGAGCCAACAGCTCCACCGGAATCTCCGAGCCTTAAATGCGGTTTGTGGAAAGGAAAGAGTGACTAGAACCTGTGTCTATAAGAACTGCATCTAAAGAAGAAAAGACACAAATTTTACCCTTAATCATCTCTGGATCACTATGTTTGTAGGCCTACACTACCTAAAGCTGAGCTCGCCCATATCTTCCAACTCCCTAATCCCATGGTCTACAACTTGGGGGTGGTGGAGGTAGTACCTCGAACCGTTGTCCCCCACCTACTGCTCAGCCTGCTCTCCTTCCATGTCGGCCACCCTACAGACCTCCTCAATCGAACCTATTCCTCTTCCTTGGTGATCCCTAGACCATCTTCTTATTGTTTGTGTGGTAGGTTGGGAATTCACGAGCCATTTTCTCTATCCATTATAGGAATAACAAACTCTAGCCCTTAGTTGACCTCCTCTTCCTTGCAATCTCTACACCTCTAACCCTATGTCCTAAGGTCGTCCTTTAAAATATCTGGCCCATTTGGGCCTTTGCATCATCTACCTACTACATGTTGTAGATGACTCAGCCACCTGTCTTCTACTGGCGGCTCCCACCGTCGGTTCCTACTCGGCTAGGAATCGTTCCACTAGTAGAACTCACTCTAGCACTCCAGCCTATGTCGGGATACTGAGCGAAATCATCAACGCCAGGATTTCCCGTCGAAATCCTTGCTCAAAGGTTCATACCCTAAATAAATGGTCTTATACCATGTCGATGGAGTAGTGGGAGTGGTTAGTAAACATCACTGAGTAATGGTCCATAGTCAAGGTACCCTACTATAGGTGCAGTAGCTCCTGAATACGCACTGATCATAGTGTTGCTGGTACAAACACCTCCTTAAAGAGGATCTCAAAGTCTAAATAGGAAAGGGTCACCTACTTGTGTGTCTAAAGCATCAAGATCCTCCATATCTCTATAATTCCCTGAAAAAGGATAGAATCTAGGACCACCATCTAGTCTGTAGGTGTCTCTACCAGGCGAAAAACCCGCATAACTACCTCCAGCCAATCCGCAACTACCTGAGGATCTGTATCTCCTTGAAACCTCCAAGGCCTCTGTCTCTGGAACTCGTGCAGTGTGCTCAGTCAGTGTGCACTATCTAATAGTGAGGCTGGTAGAAACTTTTTCTCTATTGGTAGTGGTGGTGCTGGTACACCACCCGAAGGTTCTATCACTGTAAGTGGTCCCTGCACCAACACCTCATCGCTCGGTGGTCCATCGTCATGATCCCTCACTGGAATCTTGATTGGTTGCCTTTGTGGAGGCATCCTATAGGGATACTGATGTGTCATGTTCAATAAGTTATATCTGGTGAGCTGACTCAAAAGAGGTTATGAAAAAAAACATTTACAAAACACATAAAACTAGTGTTTTCATGTACTGTGACTGAAAACAGAATTCAGGGTACTGGTTTATGGATACGTCGGCCGCCGCACCAACACTGGACTCCCCAAACTAAAATCCAAACTCAATACACTTAAAACTATTGCCTCTATAGAAAATAAACACTCTTAGTTCTTCTGGTAGAACTGAACACCCTCTAATAACACTTTGTCATGACCCTTCACTCAGGGACCATGTTGAGACTACCCCAAGTTTGCCTTCCACAGGCCAGGGGCTAGTGACTAGCACCGAAACGACATATCCCAAAAGTGAAGGTATTTCCTTTGAACCTGTACACACACACAGCTCATAATGCCGAAAGTAAGCTAAAACTGGAACCAACAACAAAAACAAGTACTACAGAAAGTAAAATGGGCCGGAATACAAGCTCAACTGAAAGGAATGTACAACACAAGAAGTACACTCTATGGAGGTCATCCACCAAGGATCCTACCTAAAGGATATGTACAACTCACTATTGGATGTCATTGTAGCACACCATATCTATTGATCCACCTCTGAGCACTATTTAGCCCTGGCCCCTCAATGTCCCAACCAATGTTGTCTGTCATATACACAAGACACAATAGGTGCGGGCGAAGCCCATACAGGGATGAGTATAACAATACTCATTAGGGACCCTAAGACCCCTAAATTTCTCTCAGAAATCCACAAATGAAATACCACAAAGTAAGATCTCAACACAAAGGACAAAGCAAAATACATCTCACACCAAGTATAACTTAAGTACATAAGTATAGATGATTAGTTTTAAGGCTAGATCATCGTATTCTAATGAGAGGATATGCTACTGATCCATGAAGGATCGATCTACTGTCCATCCACGAAGGGTCACTCTGATGTTGATCCACAAAGGGTCACTCTCATGTTAATCCATGAAGGGTCTCTCTAATACTCATCCATGAAGGGTCGCTATGTTGCTGATCCACAAAGGGTCGCTCTAATGTTGATCCACAAAGGTTCACTCTCCTGTTGATCCACAAAGGTTCACTCTAATGCTGATCCATGAAGGGTCCCTCTAAAGCCTATCCACAAAGGGTCACTCTCATGTTGATCCACGAATGGTCGCTCTCATGCAGATCCACTAAGGATCGCTCTACTGTTGATCCACATAGGGCTGCTCTAGTATTGTGTATTGTCCAGGAATTTCTATATAATTTTTTTTAATTATATGGAATTATTTCGAGACCATGAAATCTGACAACACATGATTTTGAGGCCCGGAGTGCCTGGAATTATTTGTCGATGTTTTGTTAAACTTTAAATATTGTGCGTAAGTAGTTTTCTAGAAAAAAGTGTAATAACTCTTAAACGGTTGGCCAGATCAGAAATTTTAGGGCACCATTGAGCTCAGGAAGGCAAGTTTACCCTAGACACAACTTACGTTTAGTCAGCGTGGGAATCCTTTGAGAAAACCTGAAAATGGAATAACCATAAATAAAATAATTAAATAAAGTTATTTTATTTTTAAAATGCTTATAAATCACAAACGGTAACATGAATTGAAAATATGAGACCACCGCTGAACCCATGAGGGCATGCTTTCCTTAGGCTGATACTAACATTGGTCGGCACGGGCCACCAGAGAAAGTTAGATTTTGGGCATATATAAAATAATTAGGTGGAAATTATTTTATTTTAAAATTCATGACATCTAAACAGTAACTTAGATTGAAAATATGATGGTACTGTTGGGTTTGCTGGGGCGTGTTCTCCATAGGCGGAGCCTAACCTCGACCGTCACGGGTCGAGGTTGAACGTTAATAATTTATTGAACTTTTTTCCAGGTACATTCATTAAACGCGTAAGCAGAATTTTCTAAATTTTGAACCATTGCTCAGATTAAAAATCTAAAGGCACCGTTGAATATGCAGTTCCAGGTTTCCCTTAAGGGAGGCTCTACTTTGACCGCAATAGGTCTGGAGAAAATTTTATGTTTTGAAACATTTTAAAGGAAATGAAATTAAATAATTTTATTTTTTTATTTCATATCCTCCGATGGACAAGCAAAGGGGTGGAGCCAGTGATGTGTCAAGCAAATAAATGGATTGACCTTCCAACCCTAAGTAATGACTTCGTTGGGGAATTAGAAAGCGTCCTAATTGATGAGCCTCATTAAACTCCAACGTCATTACTTACCCTCCCCCTCTCCTATATATATGGACATTGGGGAGGGGTATTGGCACAACTTATCCAAGAAAAGTAGTACTGAAGGAGCACTGTGACATCGAACCATGAACCAAAGGATGACATGCGAGTGTCGTTGTTGGGAACCGATTGCAGAAACAAAGAACATGATCCACCTTCAAGCCACGGACGCTCTCCAATGGGTTATGAGGTAGGGGTTTATTCATTTACATTTCTTTAAAATATTATTTCTTCCCTATTCTTGAAAATTATAAGAAGAACACGGGTCAAGTGACTAATGGGTTGATCTGTGAATCATTCATTTTGCTGGAGGTTGTTACAGGGTATCCTTGTGGGGGTTTTATTTATTTTTTAACTAAAGAAATTGTAAAACACATTTTATCATCCCTTGATCACGAGCTAACTAAGAGTGCGAGGGTGAAACGAACCCGTACCGAACCCTCCAAAACATTGTTACCCTTGCACCTTCTGTGGAACAACGCCGGCACAGTGGCACCAACCGGCTACGAAGGAGGTGACACGCCAACGTACGTCGTGAGAGGGGTCCGCGACATGAGCAGGAGACTGTGGCCAAAATCATGGCGAAGGAAGTTGAACCTGTGCCTCTGGAGGGTTCTATGGCGACGGGGGGCACCCACGTGGTACCGCTGCTTCAAAGACCGAACGGCCTCTGGCCATTCGGTATCTCGAGGGAGCGGCTCTCTTGAGCCACCTAGAGGATGCACCACAGGCCGCACCCTAGCGGGCCGCCACTGAACTGGGTCACCGCCCTAGCGGGCTGCCGCCTTTGCGGGCCACACCCTTGCAGGCTAGGCCACCCCTTTTCGGGCCGCACTATATGGGTCGGGCTTCCCTTGCAGGCCACCCTATACGGGTCGGGCCACACCTTTTTGCGGGTCGGGCTGAGTCCACTGCGGCCCAACCCATACTGGGTTGGGACGGGTGGGTCTGACCGAGTCGGACCAGACCCGGGCCCAACAGGACCTAGAAACACTTAAAGGGCCTTATCTCGATAACTGGACTTCCATTTGACGAACTGTCTACGACGATCAGATCCATTGAGAAAGATTGTTCTTTTAAATTACTCCATGAGAGTTTTGGAGAAACATGGAGTACAGGTGGGTTTGATCGTACCCGAATCCAACTGGGGCCTCGGCACTGAAATGCCAATAACGCACAGATTGGGAATTTGTTTGATGTGTCGCCTATTGCGTTGAAACCCTTGTGACACAATGGATCATCAGGTTACATCTTTGTGAGACTTCTTGATAGTTGAAATATGACTGATGGGTTGGGTAGTGGTTCTCCCATGCGTGCTATGTATAGTACCCTACGGCTGGATGAGACCTAATGACTGCTGACTTTTTGACTCGGAGTGACCTGGCGGCCAAGAAACACGATGGGGAGGAGTACCTCAACAGGCCATGATGGGAAGCGACCATGGAACACTATGGGAAGGAGTACCTCAGTAGGACATGGTGGGGGAGCGACTCTGTGTGACCCGACAGACCCACAGTACGCAATGGGGAGGATTACCTCAGCATTTAAAGGTTAGTGGGAAGCACCTCTCTGTGATGCGGCAGACCCAGTATACTCATTAGAGGATGAGTTCTCCAGCAGCTGAGGTGTTTGAATTTGTGACTGGGAATGTTACTTGTTCTTAGTCCTAGAGAATTCGTGGATGGGTATCAACATTCATAGCAATCCTGTGTGGGTCAGCATCATAATCTAGTTTCTCTAAGTCGTATACCTGGTCTGAGATGAGGCTCTATTTGAACTAAGTATTTTACCTTTGTGGTACTATATTCGTGGTGTTACTTGCGTGGTACTTCTACCATCGTGGTATTACCTTTTTGGTATACCACCCTCATGTATGAGATTTGTATATCTTGATAACTTAGGTATATGTATGGGCATATACCTAAGTAGAGATGATATCTTGTTTTGTGGATTTTCCTTTGTGTAACTTTAGGAGACTATAGGGTCTTGAGGTCCCTACTGAGTATCGTTATACTCACCCCTACATAGGCTTCGCCCACACCTCTTTGTGTATTGGGAAGACAAAATACGTCATTGATCGAGGTTGAGGGAGCTAGGACTGAACAGTGCTTAGAGGTGAACCATTTGGTGTGATGTGATGTTAGGACTATTGATCGTGAGCTGTACCTACCCTTCAGGTAGGATCCAGGGTGAACCATTTGATGTGACGCGACGCATGGACTACTGATCGTGAGTTGTACCTACCCTTTAGGTAAGATCCATGTTGGACAATCTAGGAGCTTCTTTTCACCTTTTCAATTGTCTTGTACTTTTCAGTTGTACTTTTACTTTTTTTAGTTGGGATTGTATTCCAACCCCTTTGCTTTCAGCACACTTTTACTACAATAGTTTACTTCACAATTGCTTCTTTTTGTGTTCTCAAACCGTCTATTTGTACAGATTTAAAGGAAATTCCTTCTTGTTTTAGGTAATACACCTTTCAGTGCTAGTCGCTTCCCCTGGCCTATGGAAGGTGGGATTAGGGTAGTAATGGCACGTGCCCCGGGGGACGGGTCGTGATATAGTGGTATCAGAGGAGTTAATTTATACCGAAGAACTAGGACTCTGATCTTTTCTATGTGGAAATAGTGTTAAGAGTTATGAGTGTGGTTTTCAGTTCGGGGAGTCCAGTTTTGGTGCGGCGGCTGATGTATCCATACACCAGGACCCTAAATTCTGGTTTCCGAATCAGTGCACAGAAACACTGATTGCATGTATTTTTGAAGAGTTTTTCTTATGATTTATTTGATGTCATATCACAAGGTATAACTTAATGACCGTGGAACACCTGTTTCTTATCAGGATTTCTCCATGTAGATAGTTAGATGGATTCCCAAGAAGGTACACGATGACGGTCCACCGAGCAATGAGGCCTTGGTGTAGGGCCCTCTTACAGTGTTATCACCTTCAGGTGGTGCACCAGTAGCACCACCACCCGTTGGAAAAAAGGTTACAACAGCCCCACCAGTAGATGGTGCACACTGACTGAGCATGTTGCACGAGTTCCAGTGGTAGATGCCTCTGAGGTTTCTAGGCGAGATAGATTCTCAGGCAGCTGAGGACTGGCTGGAAGCTGTGGCTAGAGTTTTCCGCCTATTTGGGACACTAGATGAGTAGATGATTATCCTAGCTTCTGGTCTTTTCCAGTATATGACCATGAGGACGGTCCGTAGGATAATGAGGCACTGGTACGTGGAACGTTTCTCAAGATAGTACCTTCGGGTAGTGTGTCATCTATATCACTGCATGTTGGTCAGCAGTTACAACCAGCGATACCGGTAGAGGACACATGTAGGCTTAGTGCCTAACACATGGTTCAACATCAGATACCCCTAGGTTCCGAGACGAGCCCGACTCATAGGCGGCTAAGGACTGGCCTGAGGAGGTGTAAATGTTTCCATCTATCCAAGGCACCATTCAATCAGATGGTGGTCCTGGTAGAGAGCCTTATATTTGGCTCAGCATGATGATGACAGTGTTTAGATTACTCTGATCTTGCGAAGAGGTGAATTTTTCTGTAGAAAAGATTGATAACCTTCCTTGGAGAAGGGGGTCTCTTTCTATAAAGAGATAAGGTATTAGAGTTCCCTAGAACTTCTACATCTTCGGTAGGACAACATGTCGGTAGCTGAGTATTCATCGAGGCGTATCGACTATCCCAGGTTCTCGATGAATACAGTACGATCGATGCTTGGGGGCTCAAACCATTGAGAATGGTGTGTTTAAGGACATCTGAGCTAGAACTATTACTCTATGCATTCCTACTTATGTTAGGGTGATAGAGAGAACCTTTTTGGTTGAATGTTCTTTGGTTGATCCAATACAGCCAATGAATGTTAACAGTGGGAAAGCAGGAAACTAATGCCTGTCTCAGAGACCTGGGTGTGTAAAATGTTTCGGGAAGAGGATGTGATAGGGACAGATGAATCTGCCGGGCTGTAGATGTTTGAGCATAGCTAGGAGAGGATCATTAGGTGGTGTACATTTCAACATTTTACAACCCACCCACTATGTGGTCCCCACCATGTTCAGGGAGCTAGAGGACAAGGGAAGGGAGTTACTTCATGCGGTCAAGGAGTGTGACCCAAGGTCTCTAGGAAGGATTCGAGGTATGGTTTGTCTCTACTACTAGTTGTCGTATAAATAAACATAGGTACCAATCATTCCCTCCTTCCATAAATAATGTCCATGACCTAGGGTTTCTGGTTAAACTATTGACTTGACCCTCAGGTATGGATATACCTTTGGGAGGAGACTCAATAATTACACTTACGCCGACAATGAGATATGACCCTTGTGGAAAGAGTTTCGGTTGGAACCTCTTGGTGGTCGTGTTGAGGCCTTACAATGATAGTTTTGGTATGTACTATACATCCACAGTTCATACTCATATTGACTGTATCAAGAAAAAAGGTCGTGGTTTATCAACAACATTGGTATGGTGTTTTCCTTAGTTGGTAAAAAAGGAAAACTAGGAAGCATAGGATAAACTCATGCATAGGAGGATTCAGTTGATCGTCTTTGAGTTGGCCAGACATACCCTCGTCGTAGTAGGAGTTTTGATTTTTCCGTTCCCAAAAGGAGCGGAAGAGTGTGGGGACATCTTTTCAGAAGATGTTTCTAAGATTACCTCCCCAAAGGGAGAGGGACTTCTGCTTTGGCTGGGTAATAATGGAGAATTTTTCCTAACTTTTCTAGAGTTGCAACACCCTTTTTATCTTTGAAGAAGAAGGTAAAACCCTTCGTATAGGTAGATAGATGCCAGTAGAGTTTCCCCGAGCTGAGGTAGAGACTGATGAGTGCCCCCATATTGGGGATACTAGAAGAGGGCATTGGGTATGTAGTCTACTACGACGCATCAGGGACTGGACATGGGTGTGTCCTGATTTAGGAGCGAGTATTGATCGCTTATGGATTGCGATAGCAGAGATAGTATGAGTAGAACTATGCTACCCATGACCTTGAGTTAGCAGAAGTGGTCTTTTCACTGAAGATGTGGTGACATTACTTGATAGGTGAATGTTTTACAGTCTAATATGAGCACAAGATTATAAGGTATATCTTCTCTCAGAAGGAATTGAACCTGAGACAGTGTCCATGGATAAATTTCATCGAGGACTATGACCATGAGATAGTCTATACTCTTGGGAAGGGGAACATGGTAGAAAACACACTCAATATGAGGTTTAGTCTAAAACTGCTGAGTGAGGCGTCAGAGCATCTAGTCGCACTATGGATATCCTTCGTGGATAAAGATAGATCAGCTTACCTTTAGTCTATGACATTTTCTCCCCTACTCTTTCAGTGAGTCAGTGAGGCATAGCTTGATATGTTGATTGTGAGGCCCGACGTGCTCAGATATCCTTAGAACGATCTCCTGAAGGATTCTCTGAAGGTGGGTAGCATGTCATCCTCTTCAGAGGACACACCATGGTACCAGTGATTCTCCAGGAGGAGGATTTGAGGGAGATCCATACATCCCCATTAACAGTACATCCTGGAGTGGCGAAGATGTTCTAGGACCTCCAATGTCAGTACTAATGGACAAGAATGAAAGAAGTAGTGGAAGAGTTTGTATCATGATACCTCACTTGTTAGCAAGTTATGACTACACAGAGCTGGTATAATTCTTATGTCGATATGAGGAGGAAGACCATGTCTTTCTATGTGTCTCACATCGAAAAGGTTTGCGGAGATTTGGCCGGGGGCGGAAAGTTATCTCTGAAGTTCATCAGACCATTCTAGATTATCAACAGAGTGGGTGAGGTGGTGTACCATCTATCTCCTTCCCCACAGATGCACCGAGGGCATAATGTTTTCCATGTGTTGCAGCTGAGGAGATGCGTGCATGATCTATCACACGTTATGAACTAGGGTGAGTTGAAATTTGACGATGGGGTGACATTTACGGAGTTCCCGATGGAGTTTGAGGATCGATATGATTCGGTCCTTTTTGGGTGGTCAATACCTCTGGTGTGCGTTTGCTGGCAGCATGGGAACCTCCAGGATAGCACATGGGAGCAGGAGGCTCATATTTGTGATTAGTACCCTCATTTGTTTGTTTTCCTCTGTTTTGGCTTTTGAGAACATAATTCCCTAAGGTGGAGAGAATGTAATGTCCAGAAATTTCTGTATAATTTTTTTTAATTATATGAAAATATTTTGAGACCATGAAATATGACAAAGCATGATTCCAAGGCCCAGAGTTCCCGAAATGATTTGTCAAACTTTTGTTAAACTATAAATAGTGTGCATAAGAAGTTTTCTAGAAAACGTGTAATAACTCATAAACGGTTGCCCAGATCAGAAATCTGAGGGCACCATTGCACTCAGGATTGCGGGTTTACCCTATGAACGACTTAAGTTTAGTCAGTTCGGGCCTCCTATGTGAAAACCCGAAAATGGCATAACCATAAATAAAATAATTAAATAATGTAATTTTTTTAAATACTTATAACTCAAGAACGATAACTTGTATTGAAAATTTGAGACCACCACTGAACTCATGAGGGTATTCTTTTCTTAGGCTGATACTAGAATTGGTCAGTGCGGGCCACCATTGAAATTTAGTTTTTAGCCATAAATAAAATAATTAGGTGGCAATTATTTTATTGTAAAATCCATAACATCTAAACGGTAACTCGGATTGAAAATATGAGAGTATTGTTGGGTTTGTTGGGGTGTCTTCTCCTTAGGCGAAGCCTCTCGACCGACATGGGTTGAGGGTGACCCTTGATAATTTATTGAAATTTTTTTCAAGTATGTTCATTAAACACGTGAGCGGTGTTTTCTAACTTATGAACCATTGATCAGATTAAAAATATGAGGGAAATGTTGAATAAGAAGTGCCAGGATTCGCATAAGGGAGGCTCTACATTGACCGCAGTAGGTCCGGTGAAAATGGTAAGTTAATGACTTTTTAAAAGAAATAAAATAAAATAATTTTATTATTTTATTTCATATCCTCCAACGGACAAGAAAAGGGGTGGTATAGCGATGTGTCAAGCCAATAAATGGCTTCACCAGCCAACCCTAAGTAACGATGTCGTTGGGGAATTAGAAATCTTCCTAATTGATGAGCCCCATTAAACTACAACGTCATTACTTACAATCCCCATCTCCTATATATATGGAGCTTGGGGAGGGGTATCGACACAACTTCTCCAAGCAACATAGTACTGATGGAGCATCACGACACTTAACCAAAAACCGAAGGATGATGTATAAGTGCCGTCATTGGGAACAGGTTGAAGAAACAAAGAACATGATCCTCCTTCAAGACGAGATTCACTCCAATGGGTTATGAGGTAGGGGTTTATTTGTTTATGTTTCCTTAAAATATTCTCGCTTCCCCTTTCTTGAAAATTAGACAAATAATGTGGGTCAACCCTCTAACGGATTGATCCATGAATCATTCATTTTGCGGAAAGATATTACGGGGTATCCTTATGGGGTTTTTGTATATTGTTTAATACAAGAAATTATTAAATGCATTTTATCCTCCCTTGATCATGAGATAAAAAGGAGGGCACGGGCCTAACTAACCTGACCGAAACCATCTGCAGATTTGTTACCCTTGCGCCTTCTGTGGAACGCCTCCCGCGCAGCAGCACCAACCGGCTACGAAGGAGTCAACGCACCAATGTATGCCGCGAGAGGAGTTCACGGCATGAAGTCACAACAGACATCGGAGTAGTCGACAACGGCCGGCCACGGAGGAGGTGTGACGGGTCGTCACGTGCCACTGGTGGGAAAAGGAGTCACGACTAGTCAGCTGTGGTAGTCGGAGAAGGCGGCAGGCTCGTCGGTCGGCCGCGGAAGGGAAGGGTGGTGCACCGTCACGAGACACCGGTGAGCAGGAGACTATGGCTGAAGTCATGGTGGAGGAGGCAGAACCCACACCTCTGGTAGGTTCTGTGGTGACTGGACATCGCCCACGTGGCATCGCCGCCAAACCGGGTCGCTGCCTTTGCGGACTTCTCCCTTGCGGGCCGCCCTATACCGATCAGGCCGCCCTTGAGGGCCACCCCTTTTTGCAGTCCTGGTTGGACCTCGGCTCAACAGGCTGATTCTGCTATGGCCCAGCCCAAACTGGGTCAGGCTGGGTGGGTCAGACCGGGTCAGACCGGACCCATGCCCAATAAACACTTAACATGCCTTATCTCGAGAATCGGATGTCCATTTGATGAACTGTTTGCGGAGTTGAGATCCATGGAGTTGGATAGTACTTTTTACTTACTTCATGAGAGTTTCTGAGTAACTTGGTATATGGATGGGTTGGATCGCACCAAAATCTAATCGGGCCCTCGGTACTGAAATGCCAATAACGCACAGACCAGGCGTCTGGTTGATGTGCCATCTATTTTTTTGTAACCCTTATGACATGAAGGATCTTCAGGTAACTTCTTTGTGAGACTTCTTTCTAGTTTAAATACTATCAATGGCTTGGGGAGTAGTTCTCCCACGCATTCTACGTACGGTACCCTGCGACTGGCTGAGACCAGATGACTGCTAACTTTTTGACTCGTAATGACTCGAAGGCCATGGTACGTGACGGGGAGGAGTACCTTAGGAATTCAAGGTTAGTGGGAAGTACCTCTGTGTGACGCAGCAATCCCACTGTACTTGATAGAGGAGGAGTTCTCAATCAGTCGAGGTGTTCGATGTTGTGACTGGGAATGTTACATGTTCCTAGGCCTAGAGAGTCTGTGGATGGTGTTAGAGTTGGTGTCCTAAGAACCAACTATTTTTACTTTGATTACATGAATGTACATTTATTATATATTGTTCATTGTTCTGCATGACTATAATACAATAATGTCCTGGAATATTTGTTGCATTAATAAGGTCATGTCAGATCCCCGCTATGAAGAGAACCATGAAATGCTATAACAATATTCTTAAATAATGTCCTATGGTTGGATGACATACTATGATAGGACACATAGTATATAGACAGTTATGTTTGAGTATTCGTAAGAAGACGAGACTCTATCTCCTGGATTTTGCACTTGGTAATCACCAAGATGGAAGATTATGAGAACAGACCCGCTGGTAGTAATTCTGCATGTCTAGGTGTCATCATACACTGCTATCTATGAGCATTTGTAATGGTCCTTAGACTGTAATATTATCATTAACTCATGTCATGACTCAAGCACTTAGATTTGCTGAAAACAACAGTCATGAAGACAGTTAGCGAGAAGTAAGGTACGCTGGGTGCATCACGAATGACATGTTGTTAATGGATAAGTCGAGTAAGGATTTGGCCCTTCCATATTTATAGAAGTAGATATCTTGGTCCCTTTGATTGAAATATAACTGTCTCCCAAATCCCTTGGCCATGGTGTCACGACGAGTTTATTTCTGGTAGTCAAAGAATAACGGATCAAGCATATAGGTTTATGACACTACCATGAAAACTACTTGATGAGATATTGAGACAAAGGTATTAAATTACATAGTAAGCATTCGTATGAGGTGACATGTCAATGTGGCGTTAATTTTTTTCTCTTGGGTGCCTTGACCCGTTGCTAGACAGTAATCTTGGACTTTAGGAAAGCCTACTTAATTCCAACGAGAAAGTGGCCTAGAGGGTCACACACTATGTGTATCCAAGTATCTCAAGTATAATAAAGATTATTCCTCTATGTGGCTTAATAATTATTCCATAAATCTTAAATGTTTTTAATGTTGGAGGAAGAATAAAATGAAAAAAAAAGATATACACACCATGTACATTGAATATACACACCGTGTAGTTTTCATTTTTGAAAGAAAATGAAAACAATATATAAACATCATGCACATTGAATGTACACGTCATGTAGCATTCATTTTGGAATGAAAATGAAAAACGGGTACACGTCGTGTACATTGAATGTACACACTGTGTAGTTTTCATTTTGAATGGAAATGAAAAATGAGTACACATCGTGTGTTAATGATTACACGTCGTGTAGTTTTTCCAGTCGGTATTTTGAGGAAATAATATCATTTTCTTAAATAATATTTATTATAATCAGTGTGGGAACATATTAAGGAATTAATGATTCAACATGGGGGTTTTCAATAAGATTTAATGAAATAAATAAAACACATAATGCGTTTATTTATTTTCATAACTCTATAACCTCAAACCTGATTATAAATATCCTCACAACCCCAACAGTATTCCTTAATCGTTGTGAACAAAAATTCTGTAGAATTCTCTCAAGGCCGAAAGAACTCCTTCCTCCAAGAATTCTCTAAAGACCCAGAGAGATCCTCCTCCATCGGATCAAGGTGATCTATGGTGGAAAACACAAGCAAAGGATTCTCTACACTAGCACCCAGAGATTCCTTTGGTGATGTCCATAGATATGTGGTGCACGTGTGGATCACTACTAGAAGAAGTATACACTTGGATTCTACGACGCAATGACGAATCACATCGGAATGTGATCAGAAATATTAATGATGAAAGAACGCCATAAAAGGTACTTCTTTTCAATTAATTAAATTAATTATAATCAACCTATGATGATCCTCCTTTGTGGTTCCGAGACTATTCTTCTTCTTTGTCTATTTATGTGATTCGATCTGTGGAGTCTGGAATTTATCATCGTATTGATCCCGGATTGATCATTGTTAATGACAAAAGTCCAAGTGGGAACATCCACCTTGGAGCTTTCCCTGCGCACGAGACCTACAATTGGTATCAGAGGGGTCACACCATTGATTATAGTTATTTAATTTTCATTGATAATTTAAGCATTTATATTTGATTCAATTCAAGATAAATCATTCTATAAAACTAAATGAACAATACCTATTATTCCTCCTTCATTTCTCGATTCACATCACATAAAAGACCTTTTAATTTTAATTTTTATTAAAATAAAAACACGGAACTCATCTGGAGGAGCCACTCATTATGTCTGTACAATACAGGAATACATGGTGTGTAGTGAAATCTATACGACGTGTACTTAGGTTCAATGAATCGGTATTGTTCTTCCATACCACGTTGTGTGAATTGATCATACCTAAGTTTTTTTAAATACACTGTGTTGACCAGAACTAAACATCACATGGAAACCGAAATACACAGCGTGTATGTTGAATCAACATGTCGTGTAGTCTGATCCGACCCAAGTGAAACTGTGTACAAGGAGAAGTCATGTAACCACATACATGGGATTTCCAGGTCAGTAACCGCGTAACAGGGAATTACACATCGTGTTATATTAATCTACATGTCGTGTACTCCAAAATTTCGAAATTACAAAAAACACACAAAATCCCCTGGTGTGTACTTTGGATAAAGGGTGAAAACAAATACAAGTCGTTTAATACAGCATACACACCATGTAATTTCTATAAATGGAATTTCACTAGGTTTCCTCCAAAGTACAATGACCTGTACAAGGAATATGGATGAGAATAATCTCAAAGAAATTCATAAAGGAATTAAAGATAAATAACTGATTAATTACAAGATCATAATTAATTGAATTAAAGTGTGACTTATCTTGAATAAAATTATGATTTAAATAATGTTAATACTAAATATGCGTAAATGTCATTGCGTGATATGGATTATCATAAGCTAGACCAAAGACCCTTTGTGTGTGTATGGTTTCATTTAAATTTATTTAATTTAAATTTGTTGGCCTGTGAGCCTTCTTCCAATAAAATTTTGGGCCTGCGTGCCCATGGTTTCTTTAATATAAACCCCATGTAATGGAGGATCTCCCAAGCCAGAGGAGATGGTTCAAAATCCAAAGCTGAGGTGAAACCAACCCAAGAAGACACAAAGGTGGACAGGTGGGAGCTGCAAAACATAAACCATCGGGTTCAAGGTGTTTTTCCCTAGGTCAGGGTTAGCTTTTCAAAACCTCTAGATAAGCTAACCAATAGAAGCTCATGATCATTCCATCATATTTGATTTATGTCTGATTGCATGGTTTATTTATTATGTATGTGTTGTCATAATCACATTATTAATGAAATAAAAAATCATGCAACGATAGATTAAAATAAAAATTGGACTATGCATAAACACTATCAAAACATGGTTAATCACTTAAGTAAGAATCACTTAATATTCACAAGCATGCGATAATGAGAAACTATGAATAAAGAATTGAAATCCATAAAATACCATATTATGTCAAACCAAGCATTATTTTACTTGATTAAGGGAAAGACTCAATAAAACTATGTGTTTGACCAAACCTTGTTGGGACACTTACTTTTATAAAGGAAGATCATATGAATGTTTCGGGTTGACTTAAACATTTTACATCAAAAGTAGTAGTACTTTCTTGACTTGTTGTAAAATGGAGCAAAGTGTTGAGGAAATCCAAGTTAGGATTTCAGGATTGGGGAGTCCACTCAACAGATCAAGGAACTGTAAGCTTATAGTTGGCAAAGACCTACCTACCTAAATACCTTTATATAGCTTGACCAACCCTTGTTGGGGTTATGCAATGGGGAATATGTATCCTTTCCACTATAATGTCATAGAAACTAGGCATTCCAAGTTCATTCGTGGGGGCTGTTGGGACATGATAAAATAGTGAGAGAGTTAATAAATTCATTTATTATTTTTCATAAAATGTAATCAAAAGGCACTAATAAATCTGCTCTTTTAATTTATAGAATGAATTTGAAAAACTCTTCAACCACATTTTATCTGCGATCAATTCTAAATAAATACAATATCCTCACCAACAAAAACTTTCAGGAATGGTTTAGGATCCTTCAGGTTATCCTATGCCATTAATGAATGTTTTACGTGTTGGAGTCCTCACTTCCTGATTCGCCTTCCCAAGGGGCGAGTGAGGAAGATTTTCTAGTCTGTGATCAACATTTGAACGATATACTCGACGTTCAATATTTGATGTTGTCATCAATGTCTAGTGAGCTCATGAATTATCAAGAAGACATGGATTTTTATAGCATGCTCAAGAACCTCTGTGGTCTATACCTGGAGGGAGAAACATAGGAACAGTTTGAGATCTCCAATGCTCTATTTCAGAGCAAGCATGGAGAGGGTGCCCCAGCTGGGCCTCATGTAATCAATCCCATTGGCTATATTGATCACTATAAGGTTCTAGGGTTTAAACTCTCTAAATAACTGGGTACCGATCTTATTCTTGCATCACTCCCCTAGATCTTGTCTAACTTTGTTGTAAATTTCAATATGAACAACATTGAAAAGTCTCTATCTGATCTTATTATCCTCATTCTTCAAGTGGACATTGATATGAATCATGAAAATCCTTCTTTCCATATGGTGAATAAAAGGAAAGGGAATGCGAAGAGCTTTAAGCCCAATGCTTCTTCAAGGCCTCACAAGAAAAAGATGATCAAAGGGGAGGCAGGAGAACAAGAGGCTATTTGTTTCTCATGTGGCAAGAAGGGCCACTGGAAGAAAACTGCACCTAGCCAAGGTAGAAAGGGGAAGCTTCAGGTGCGTTTGTTATCGAATTCAATCTATCTATTTCTACCAATTGGATATTATATACTTCTTGTGACACTCACATCTATATCCAAATACAAGAACCAACTAGATTCAAAAAGATTGACTGAGGTGAGGTGGATCTACGAGCAGCCAACGGAGCCAGACTTGCTACTTTAGTTGTCAGAGACTACCAACTCACATTGCCTATTGGGATGGTATTTGTGTTAAAGGATGTTATTATGTACCCTATGTAACCAAAAACATTATTTCAGTATCCATATTAGATACTAATGTATTCATCTTCATGTTTGGAAATGAATGTTGTTACTTTTATAAAGATATCATTTGTTTTAGTAGGGAACATTTATATAAAAGCCTTTATGTGTTAGAATTCACAAACCAAGTAATGAAAATCAATGACAAAGTTAATTTACATGACTCATACCACACCCAACTTTGGTGTCACCTTCTAGGTCATTTCAATGTGAAATGTTTGATAAAATTACATCAATATGGGTATATAGATTCTTTCAAACTAAAACCACTTGGTGTATGTCATGCGTGTCTACAAGGTAAAACGACCAAAGCCCCTTTTAGTGGGAAAGGTGAAAGGGATAAAAAGGTTCTAGAATTAGATCACACAGATGCATGTGGACCATTTCCAGTTGAAGAAATGGGTGGGTTCTTGTACTTCATAACTTTTACTAATGATTTTAGTAGATATAGATATATTTACTTAATGAGGTATAAGTCAGATTATTTTGATCGGTTCAAAGAACACAAGAATGAATTTGAGTACCAGCTTGGTAAGAAGATTAAGAAACTTCGCTTATATAGAGGGGAATAATATATTAATCATTACTTCATTTATTTCTTACAGGACATTGGGATTCTATCTCAACTCACTCCTCCTTACATGCCTCATTGGAATGGTCTAAGTGAAAGGAGGAACTGCACCCTGTTGGACATGGTGAGATCAATGATGAGTCATGTGAGTCTTCCATTATCCTTTTGGGACATGCATTACAAACAACAGCACACATAATAAACCACGTACTGACTAAATCAATAAATGGTATTCCATATGAGTTATGGAGTGGACGCAAAGCCATGTTATCAAATTTACATGTGTGGGGTTGTGAAGTATTTATTAAGGCCTCTACAGGTTACACACTTACACCCTGAGGCACAAAGTGTACCTTTATAGGATATCCTAAGGAAACAAGGAGATATTACCTATACAACCCCTCAGATAAAAAGGTTACAGTGGCAAGACATTCCATATTCCATGAGAGGGAGCACATCTCTAAAAGAGATAGTGGGAGCGATATAGAATTCGATTAATTTGAGGCTCAAGATACATAGGAGTTAGTACAAGAATAGATTCCAAAAAGCCTCGTGGAATAATAATCTATTCCAGAGACACAAGAACTACACAGGAGCATGATAGAGGTAAGAGAACCATAATGATATGGTTTTCTTGTCACCGAGGATGGTGACTCATTATTGGTTAACAATGATGATCCTATTATCTATAAGGAAGTAGTTGAATACACAACTGTTTCCAAGTGGAAAGAATCCATGAATTCTGAAATAGAATCCATGTACCAAAACCAAGTCTGGATTTTGGTAGATCCTCCAGTTAATGTTAATCCAGTTGGTAATAAATGGGTATTCCGGAAGAAACTGGAAATGGAGAGACAATTTAGCATCTATGGAATGAATATTTGCAAAAAGTTTTAGACTACGTCAAGGAATTGAATATAATGAAACCTTTTCACCGGTTTTCATGCTGAAATCCATCAGAATCCTATTGGCCATTTCCACATACCATGACTATAAAATTTAGAAAATGGATGTCAAAACAGCATTCCATAATAGGAACCTCCAGGAATATTTCTACATGACACCACCTAAAGGGTTTGTGACTATATAGTATGCCAACAAGGTATGAAAGTTACAGAAATCTATTCCTGGATTAAATAAGGCATTAAGATCATGGAACATTAATTTTGATGAATCCATAACGGAATTTTGCTTTGTTAAGAACGAATGTGAGACTTGTGTCTACAAAAGGTTTAGAGGAAGTGCAGTAGTTTTCTTAATAGTATATGTTGATGACATATTACTAATTGGAAACAAAGTACCTGTCTTACAGTCAGTTAATCCATGGTAGGATAAATGCTTCTTTATGAATGATTTGGGTGAGGAAGCATATAATATTGGGATCAAGATCCATCATGATAGATCCAAGTGATTATTGGGACTAAGTCAAAGTATAAATATTGAAAAGATCCTGAAGAGATTTAGTATAGAATAGTCCAAGAGGGGATTGTTTCCAATGCCACATTGTATTCATATTTCCAAGAAAATGTGTCCTCAGACACATGAAGAATGAAATAAAATGGAAAGGATCCCTTACTCATCTGCGATTTGGTTAGTCGTGTATGTTATGCTATGTACAAGGTTAGATATTTCTTACACAATAAGTGTGGTATGAAGATATCAAACTGATCCAGAAAACTACCATTGGATGGAAGCCAATACTATCCTTAAGTATCTGAGGCCTACTAAGGATATGTTCCTGGTTTATGGAGAAGATGAGGAACTAGTCATCAGAGGACATCTAGATACTAGTTTCTAGACTGATCAAGATGACATGAAGTCTCAAACAGGATACATCTTCAGTTTGAATAGAGGTGTAGTGAGCTAGAAGTGCTCAAAGCAAGCTATGGTTGCAGATTATGCAACATAGTTCGAGTATATCTTAGCTTCTGAGGCAGATAAAGAAGCAGTATATATGTGAAGCTTCTTCCAGGCGCTGGATGTAGTACCAAACAGTAGTGATCCTATCACACTCTATTGTGACAATACTGCAGTGGTAGAACTTGTAAAAGAGCCAAGGTCACATCAGCAGTCAAAGCACATACTTTAGAAGTATCATCTCTTGAGGGATTTTTCTCAAAGTGGTGAAGTTTCATTGAGTATTATTTCCACAGAAGACAACATGGCGGACCCCTTGACTAAATCTTTGACTCATTAGAAACATGATCATCATGTGAGGTCTAGCGAACTAAATGTCGTAGGTAGTTGGTTCTAGTAAAATTGGGAGTTTGTTAGAGTTGGTGTCCTGAGAACCAATTATTTTTACTTTGATTACATGAATGTACACTTATTATATATTGTTCATTATTCTGTATGATTATAATAAAATAATATCCTGGAATATTTGTTACATTAATAAGGTCATGGAAGATCGCCTCTATAATGAGAACCTTGGAATGAAATAACAATATTTTTAAATAAAGTTTTACGGTTGGATGACATAATATGATAGGACACATATAATACAGACCATCATGTGTGAGTACTCGTAAAGAGACGAGACTCCCTCTCATGGAGTTTGAACTTGGTAATCTCCAAGATGGGAGATTATGAGAATAGACCTGCTAGTAGTAATTTCGCATGTCTTGGTTTCATCAGACAGTTCTATCTACGAGTGTGTGTAATGGTCCTTAGACTGGAAGATTATGAGTAACTCATGTTATGACTCACACACTTAGATTTTCTAATGAAAACTGTCACGAAGACAGTTGGTGAGAAGTTGGGTACATTGGGTGCATCACAAATGGCACGTTTTTAATTGACAAGTCGAGGAAGGATTTATCCATTCCATATTTATGGAAGTAGATATCTTTGGCCCTTTGATTGAAATATAACGGTCACCCAAATTCCATGGACATGGTGTCACAATGAGTTTATTTCTAGAAGTCAAAGAATGACGGATCAAGCATATAGGTTTATGACACTGCCATGAAACCTGCTTGATGAGATATTGAGATAAATGGATTAAATTACATGGTAAGCATTCATATGAGGTGACATGTCAATGCGACGTCAACTTCTTTCTCTAGACTGCCTTGATCCATTTCTAGACAGTAATCTTGGACTTTAGGCAAGCCCACTAAATGTCAACGAGAAAGAGGCCTATAGGGTAACACACTAAGTGTATCCATGTATCTCCAGTATAGTAAATATTATTCTCATATGTGTTTTAATAATTATTCAAGGAATCATAAATCATTTTAATGCAGGAGGAAGAATAAAATTAAAATAATATATACACTCCATGTACATTGAATATACACGCCGTGTATATTTCATTTTGGAAATAAAATGAAAAAAAGATATACACTCCATGTACATTGAATGTACACGTCATGCAGTTATCATTTTGGAAAGGAAATGATGAACGAGTACACACCATGTATTAATGATTACACTTCGTGTAGTTTTTCCAGTCAGGATTTTGAAGAAGTAATATTGTTTTATTAAATTATATTTATTATAATCAGTGTGGACGCATGTCAAGGAATTAATGATTCGACATGGGGGTTTTCAATAAGATTTAATGAAATAAATAAAATTGGTAACACGTTTTTTCATTGTCATAACTCTATAACCTCCAAACCAATTATAAATATCATCACAACCCAAACACTTTTCCTTAATCATTGTGCACATCAACTCTGTAGAATTCTCTCAAGGATGAAATAAATCCTTCCTCCAAGAACGCTCTCAAGACTGACAGAGATCCTCCTCCACCGGATGAAGGCGGTCTAAGTCATACAATGCAATCAAAGGATTCTCCACGCTAGCACTCGATGATTCATTTGGCGACCTCCAGAGATACGTGGTGCACGTGTGGATCACCACTAGAGGAAGTCTACACTTGGATTTTGCGACGCAATAATGAATCACATCAGAATGTGATCAGAAATATTAACGATGAAAGAATGCCATAAAAGGTAATTATTATCAATTAATTAAATTAATTATAATCAACCTGTGATGATACTCTTTTGTAGTTTCAGGACTATTCTTCTCCTTTGTCTATTTCTATGATTTGATCCATGGAGTCTAGTTTTTATCATCATATTGATCCATGATTGATCATTGCTAATGATAAAATGCCAAGTGGGCACATCCACCCATGATCTTCCACTACACCCGGGACCTACAGCTAGCTATTAGAATTCATAGTTATCATGTGTGGGTCAACATCATAATATATTTTCTCTGAGTTGTATACCTAGTTTGAGCTGATGATCTATTTGAAATAATTCTTTTACCATCATGGTACTATCTTCGTGGTGTTACTTGTGTGGTACTTCTACCTTCATGAAGTTACCTTTGTGGTATACCTCCCTCATGTATGATATGAGTATATCTGGATAACTTAGGTGTATGTATGGTCATATACCTAAGTAGAGTTGATGTCTTGATTTGTGGATTTTCCTTTATGGAACATTAGGAGACCTACAGGGTTTTGGGGTCCCTATTGAGTATTGTTATAATCACCCCTGCATGGGCTTTGCTCGCACCTTGTTGTGTCTTGTGTAGATAACGTACAACATTGATCGAGGTTGAGGGATCCAAGAATGGATGGTGCTCAGAGGTGGACCATTTGGTGTGACGTGATGTAGGGAATACGGATTGCGAGCTTTGACTACCCTTTCAAGTAGGATCTAGGGTTGACCATTTAATTTGATGTAACGTAGGGACTACTGATCGTGAGTTATACCTACCCTTCAGGTAGGATCTGTGGTGGATGATCCAGGAGCTACTTTTCACCTTTTCATATGTTTTGTACTTTTCAGTTGTACTTGTACTTTTCCAGTTAGGCTTCTATTCTGGCCCCATTTCATTCCTCACTCTTTTACTATATCAGTTTACTTCGAAGTTGCTTCTTTTTTTGTTCTCATACCATGTGTTTGTACAGATTTAAAGGAAATGCCTTCCCATTTTAGGGAATACACCTTTCAGTGGTAGTCGTCACCACCTGGCCTAAGGAAGGTGGGCTTAGGGTAGTCACGACACGTGCATTGGGGGACGGGTCGTGACATGTTGATCCACATAGGAACGCTCTACTGTTAATCCATGAAGGGTCACTCTACTGTTGATCCATGGAGGTTAGATTTATTGCTGATCCATGCAGGGTCGCTATCATTATTCACGTCACAGCCAATCACTGCATTCCTGCACTTAGCACGCTTGACTCCAAGAGGATATACTCCTCAAGCCATCAGTTGTACCTCAACCGTAGGGAATTCCTACATAGATTAACATAAAGGATTGTCTTTTCATAGGGGTTCCAACGCAACAGACGGTGCATTGAATGGATGTCTAATCTGTAAGATATGGGAATTTTTGTAAAAAGGGTCTGGTTGGATTCAAGTCCAATCCAACTCAGCCATATGCCAACCTCCTCCAAGACTCACGTAGAGTATCTCATAAGGACCACTTCGTCACAAGGGTTCTCATGATGTAGATGGTGCATCAATCAGATGCTCGTTCTTTTAGTTATTGGCATTTTTACAAAAAGGGTGTTGGTTGGTTCCGATCTGTTGGGTCGCAGGCCCATTGGTCGTAGGTCCGGCCTGCTAGCCTACCCGGTCCGCCATTGGTGGACCTATTCGTTACCCATATGGGACGTGGCTAGAAGCCACATCCGGCTTCCCGCTCACCCTGCGGTCGACGCGGGGTGGCTTCCTCCGCCACGGTTAAGCAATTGCAGCTTGCGCCATGCGGCCGACTGTATTCCCACACACAGTCAATGGACTGTGTGCCTCTAGAACATCCGAGAGGCTCGTATGTGGGCCCCTCCCTTCACGCGGTGTTGATCGGTGCTGCATCTCCACTCTGCCGTAGCCTGACGGGTGTGACTCCTCCCTCCGCTCGCGGTTGCCGACACATCGGTGGTTCCTTCTACAGGCTACCAGAGTTGCTCTGGTGGTGTGTTTCTCAAACCATTTGCACCTACATGACCATAGGGGTTACACCTTCACTACGACAACCTCGAAACTCGCCTTTCCACAATTTTGAAAATTCATCCATGAAGTACACACAAGGTGGAGGGGCTCGAGCCTTGTTTGTGTCATCCCGCACCCTCCACGTTAGAAGTTTGAAACAGGGGATGTTCTAGATCTCAACTCTATCAAGCTATCAAGAATTCCTATGAAAAAACCTAAGGAAATCACCCTCCCACAAGAACACCTGATCTACTGATCAACCTGTTCATGGGTTGATCCGCGTTCATTGTTTTATAATGAAGAATGGTGAATTGAAGCACAAAGTAATACCTACCTCGATTTGGATTTGTCATAGGCGATGGATGATGATCCAAATCATCATCGACCCATGATCTGCTATCATTCTTCGACATTCATTAATTCCTGAATCTGATCTTGTTCTCCATGAGATTTATCACCGTGTTCCGATTTTCCAATGTTCGTCGTTGGGGAGGAATTCTATGGTGTTTGTTGTTCTTCGTTGGAGATGAATTCTTCCATAGGGTCATCAGAGAATCCCCATAGTTTAATTCTCAACTCTCCAACACATTAGTTTAATAAAAAAACATGTCGTAGTGTATCTGTTGCGTTACGACATTGCGTTGTTATGCAATTTCATTTATAAAACAATGTAGCGGTTACACATTCACAAAAATCCATTAATGATTCTCATTTAATGTTCCCCATTGTCGACTCATCTCTACACCACAACGTCATTCTCTGCCGCTCAATGGTGCAAAAAAAAATAAAATAACATTTTCTAAGTTATTTTATTATTTTCCCAAAATTCCAAAAATTAACTTTTCCATTCGACCCTTTCCGGTCTATGTTAAGACTTTTTTTGGTGAATCACGATGTTTTGAGTTCAATGGTGCCCTCATATTTTTGATCTAAGCACCAGTTAAAATGTTAGAAAAGTCTGCTCGTACATTTATTTAAGTGAACTAAAGAAAAGCTCACAATTACATTCTGGGCACCCTGGGTCTCGAAATCATGTGTCATCGGAGCATGTGGTCTCAAAATAATTCTATATAATTAAAAAAAATACATGGAAATTCCAAGACATTACATATATATATATATATTCATATATATTTTTATAATATAAAAAATGGTTAAATCTTGTTTTAAATATATTTTTATAATATGAGTGTATATGGTATATTTGGATATAAATTTTATACATTGCATATATGTCACAACCCATTGCATATATGTCACAACCCATCCCCCGGAGCCCGTGTCGTAACTACCCCAAGCCCGCCTTCCATAGGTCAGGGGTTGGGGACTAGAACCAAAGGTGTATATCCCTAAACTGGGAAGGCATTGACTTTATAAATGTAAAAAAACACATCAGAGTACACAAATGGAAGCAAAAAACTAAGTATAAACTATATAAAAAATGTGTGTTGGAAAGTAAAAGGGGACAGAAATACAAGCCCAATTGTAAAGTACAAGTACAACTGAAAAGGCGGAAAATAGCAGAAAGGTAAAGGGAAGCTCCTGGATCAGCCTTCGGGGTTCCAACCTGAAGGGTAGGTACAGATGGACACCTCAGCACTCCACGTCTGTCAGACTCCTCTGTGTACTACCTCATCGTATGGTCCACCTCTAGATACCATCCAGTCCTGGCGCTCTCAGCCTCCGTCAGTGTTGTCCATCATTTGCATCCAACACAATGAGGTGTGGGCATAACCCGTGTAGGGGTGAGTATAATGATACTTATTAGGGACCCAGATACCTTCAAGGTCTCACAAAATCCAAATTGGGTAAACCACAAAGTAAGAAAACAACGGATAACCATTTCTTAGGTATATGCCCATACATGTACCTACGTTATCAAGTAACTCATCTCAATCATGTGGAAACACAAAATTTAAAGACTCAGCTCAAACCATGATTTTTATTATCGAAACCATACCTGGTGGCGTAATCCTCCTCTATCGAGTACAGTGTGTCTTCCGCGTCACATAGAGGTGCTTCCCACTATCCTTGGACTACTGAGGCACTCCTCATGTCGAGTATCATGGGTATGTTTTTTCACAAAGTGGCGCTCCCCACTGTGGGTATGTCGCATAACAAAGAGGCACTCCCCCTAGTAGCTTGCAGTGGTACTCCTCCTATTAAGTACTGCAGGTATTCTGTGCTCACACAAAGGCACTCCTCCTCCATGGGTCTGCCACATCACACAGAGGCACTCCCCACTGGGATAGTCGAGTCACTCCGAGTCGAATCGGTCAAGCAGTCGTCAGGTCTCAGCGAGCTATTAGGTCTCTGTACTCTATCCGCTCTTCACCCAAAGGATGCACTCCACGAGCTATTGGTCAATACTTAAAGTGTGATGAATTATCACGTAGAAGTATCTCAAAGGACCGACACGTCCTAGGGGTCTCAACGTAATAGACGGCACGCCAATCGGACGCCCGGTCTGTGAGTTATTAGCCTTTTAGTCCCGGGGGCCTGGTTGGATTCGTGTACAAACCAACCCGACCAAATATCAACTATAGCCTAAACACCAGGGGGGTATACTCAAAGGAACCATCTCTCATCGAGATTACCAACACTGCGGATGGCTCATCAAATGGACGTTCGGTGCCACAAATACGGCCAAAGTAAGCAAAGGGTCGGTAGTCGGCCCGGGTTCGGTCCGACCCGGTCGGACCGACTCGGCCCAACCCCATCTGGGCCGACCCAGTCTGGGTCATCCCAGTCAGCCCGCTAATTTAGGCCCGGTCCACTGGGCCCGGTTTGGCCCGGATGCCGCCATGCAGGCGGCTCGGCCTGAAGGCCGAGGCCGGTTCTGCCAGCGCCATGAGGGGCACGACTCAGGAGGTCAGTGGTCGGGAGGCCAGCGGGCAGGCTGTGCAGGGTGCGGGTAGGCCGCACGGGGCGCGGGCAGGCCGGATGGATGTCGGGTAGGTCACAGGTGTACCTGGAACGCCGCGAAGGCACCGGGCAGGGCGTGAGGGTGCCGGGCAGGCCGCGGTGGGACACAGGTAGTGCGTGGGGGTTCTGGTCAGTGCATGGGGGCACCAGACAAGTCGTGGTGGCACGCGGGCAGAGCGTGTGGTGCGTCGGGAAGGGGCGCGACAGCGTGCGGGCAGGCGGCGCAAAGCGCGACAACACGCGTCCAGGTCAGCACGGAACGCAGCGGCGCATGGGTAGGCCGCAGGGCGGGCCGGAGTGTGCGGGGAAACACGTGAGTAAGCCGCGGTTCACGTGGCGAGGCATGACGGTGTTCGTCTAGAAGAATAGGTGCTCCACGTCGGCGGTTTGATTCGCGGAGGCCGCGGGTAGCGCGGCCTTCATCGTTTCTACCTTCGTTCCCAACGCCTCATCTCCATGCCGAAGAAACATTACAAAAGAACGACAGAGGGAGTCAGTCCATGTTAGTTTGGCCCACACCCTCTGCGTTTAGAGATGATAACATTTGGCTCATCATATTGAAGCTCAATAATTAAGTACAACACTTTGTATCAATTTCTCATTCGGTGATGAGAGGAAGAAAAGGCAAGCATCAACATGAAATAAACCCCTACCTTACTATTTGTCGTTAATCATTCGTTGACATTTGAAGTCACGGGAAGAAGATGAAAGAATTCATCGTTCGTCACATCCTCCACGCTCTCTGAATCCCGAGTTGTGTCGGCCGCAGAAGGTGCTCCATGTGTGTAGGATTTGGGGAAAGAAGTCAAAGAAGAAATGTTAGGACCAATAAGGACCTATATACCCTGAGGGGGGTGAATCAGGGTATGGATATTCTTTTTCAAAATTCTTCCTGCCCCACTGGATCTTGACCTCTTTATTATAAGGGTCTGTTTGTTTGCACTTGTGTGTTTATTATGACCACTTATTTTCTTCTTTATCTGATGATTATGATTTAAATGCAATGCAGGGATGTAAGCAGGGAGACACATAGATTTTTACTTGGTTCACCCTCACTGGGCTACATCTAAGGAGCATACAACGGTGATGTGCCACTGTACCAAATCCACTAAAGCACGCTGCTGTTTACAAGGTTTGGTCTAGATCTCTTATATTCCCAGGCTCACTGCCTTTACAATGTTTAGGGTCAGCTCACTGCTTTCCCAAGGGTCATTCCCTATTTCTCTTTTTTCTAGCTCATTGCCGGTGGAGAGGATCACCTACTTCGTCTTACTTTTCTCACTACTCTGGAATGGATCCACTCACAATTTATAGACCTGTAGGTCTCTTCATTATCACTAATGAATACATCCTCTATTGTATGTAGATGCTCTGTTGAAGTCCAACTTTCACCCATAGATGAATCATACTTTGCACCGATTGTATCGGGAAATCTTCCAGCTTTCACGCAGCCCTGAATCACTGTCTTGCTTAAACCATACCTGGCATGCTTCTCCAAGACGGTGCGCAAGTCTCAGCGCGCATGTTAAAACTGGCGCACAAGTTCACCTCAACCACTTACATGACACTAGCTTCTACAACTCTAAATTTGTGTGACTCATATCCTTTTATGCCCAAACTAATTTTGGTGTGCAACCATAAACTATCGCGCTTCTTCAAAACCTAGCATGAAAGCATCTCCCAACCACTTGTGCGGCACCACCTTCTTCAACCCAAAACATGGTAGAATCTTTTCCTTCCTCGCCCAAACCACACTTGACATTCAACCACCAACTGGCACACAACTTCTACTTGCGCGACCACACCACCAATTGCGCGACCACCACACCACATGCGCGACAACCACACCTGGGTGACAGGATCTCTGACTTTCTCTATGTGTTGAACTCACACATAATGAGGAGGGGTCGAACTTTATTTACAGTCATTTGGACACCCTGCATGACAGCATGCAAGTCTCCCCTCAGCGTGCAAGTCTCGGCGCGCAAGTCTCTGTCGCGCTAGTCACTTACACGCCCAACCCTAAAACTTCGGTGCACCTTTTCCCTTTTCCATATTTTGATGTTCTGATCTTGAAAAACTTATGCTGCGCAAGTTTCCAGTCCTACAAGACACAAAAACGCAAGTCCCATTTCCAAAAACACTTTTATCCATTTGTTGATTTTCAGGCCCAGAAATTTGGAAAACATTGGAAAGCGGTGTCACCTTGTATCTACTCTTTTTGAACCACCTCCAGATCGATCATTTCTTTAACGACGTCCTTGAATAAAACATGGATTGTTAACAAATTCCCTTGAACTCGACATGCCACAAAGAAATCCAATTTTTCAACAAATTTGTACGTCATGGTTTGCTTGGTCAATAAACACAACACAGAGACCCACTTTGTCAGCAAACACAATCACCTCAAAAAATTTTCAATGATACCTTGAGGGATTTTTTCCCAACAATCTCCCCCTTTGGTTTTATTGAAAACTCTTCCATAAAAAGATACATCGTTAATTCTTCATCCACCATTCGCCTATTGTGATTCCAGTAGAGATCAAGGATTTACTCAACACATACTCTAATCCCACATGAAAAATGCTCAGCGTGTGAAACAAGAGTATATGGAAAGTTCATCAATGAATCACTTCAACTCTGACACCCACTGTTGACACCAAACTGATACCAATTTTTGGAAATATTTTTACCGCATTCCAACACCACTCTTCTTCTTTTATCACGATCCTCAACTATCGTGATATCCATTCTTTGATCGATCACTTCTAGCATCGTTAGATTTGATACTCTCCCTATAATCTCATAGCTTTAACTCTTTTCAGTTGTAAATCCTCTTCAGTACTATTTCTTGTGTTGTCCAAGCTACGTTTTGGCTAAGCGCTTTGAACCAGCTTCAACTCCCCCTACCTGGCTGCTCCACCTGTCAGCTTCTCCCCCTATCTGTCATGATTTCTCAAATAGTCACATTGACTCCCCCTTGAACAATCACTATTTTCTCCCCCTTTTTCAACGAACCTAAAGGTCACTCCTTTGCAGTCTGTAACATTGTAGAGAACAATATCAGCACATTAGGTAAAAACACATCATATCTCGGGGAGAGGGGGTGTTCCACATCCACACTCTTTTATGTGTGGGGAGTCGACTGAACTCCTAGAGCCAGTCGATGCATTTCAAACACCTCCTTGGGTAATTCCTTTGTCATAATATCTGCAACCTGTAGCTCTGTAGGTACGTACTCCAACTTCACAAGCCCTTTATCCACCGTCTCATTGATGAAATGATATTTAATCTCAATGTAATTTTCCCATGAGTGATGAACTGTATTTTTGCTATGATTGATAACACTTGAGTTATCACACTAGATTCCGATCGGAGACTTCTCTTTAACTCCCATATCTTCAAGCTGATGCTTCATCCACAATAACTGTGTGCATGCTTGAGTGGCCGCAATATACTCAGCCTCTATGGTGCTCAATGAAATTAAATCTTGCTTCTTTCTTATCCAAGAAATACACAATCCACCAAGATAGAAAGCACCACCTGACATTGATTTCCTATCATCTGCTAAACCGGCCCAGTCTGCATCAGTATATCCCAATAACTCAGTCTGAGATTTTCCATTATACATCAAGTATAAGTCCATCGTGCCCTTGACATATTGAAGTATTTTTTTCACTGAAATCTTGTGGATTTCCTTGGGATTGCATTGATATCGTTTTGCTTGGCAGGTGGTGAAAACAATATCAGGTCTTGTTGCTATTAGGTACAGTTAACTGCCGATAATTTTCTTGTATTTAGTGATATGAACTGCCCTGCCACTATCATATTTTGATAATTTCATCCAGGTAGCAATCAGAGTCTTCATCTCCTTGGAATTCTCCATTCCAAACCCTCTCAGAACCTCCTTGGTGTATTTGGAATGAGAAATGAAAGTGCTATTAATTCCTTGTGTCACCAAATATTATGTCATCGACATAAACTAGCACCATTAATCTTGTTGCGAAAGACCGATTTAGTCCCAGAGACATTCTTATATGCTAGCCTTGAAACAATCTCCCACGTCTGATTATTTTCTAAATCAGCATCAGTAAATTCTGCTCCCCTTGTGTTGCTTTCTTCCTCAACACTTTCATCAATAAATTTCTCACTCTTTCATTATTCGGTGGCTTCACTTCTTTCAGCTACTTTTCTGAGATTCTTGTTGAGACAAGTTTGATACTCTCTTGCATCTTCTTGGTATCCTAAAAACTGTCCGCTAATACCATTTGTTATAATAAAATAAATAAGCATGATACACATGATTATTGCTGCTTCTCCATGTGTTTCTTTCTTCCCTAGATAGGGAACACCTAAGCCGAGTCATCCAATTATTTATTTGATGGCTCTTGCATCCGATTTTGTTATTGAATGCTCCCCCTATGTTATGAAACCCTTTTGGGGGTTAGGCCCACTGTTTAGGCCCATAAAAATTCTTCTTCTCTTGTATCATTTATTCTCATCTTCCACTCAGCATTGAACCACTAACAAAATCTCTAAGCCTACTGATTTGGAACTCAGTTTAGAAAACAAGAGATAAAGATAATAACACAATCACTTCTTATTCTACTCTATTGCTCCTTTTCTTCTTCAACATTGGTACATTATTTGAGGTAATTGAAACCCTGGAGCACATCACTTCTACACTTTTCATCTTTAGATGCCACTTCCCCTTAGATCATATCTCCCTAAAACATGAAACACATGAATCATTAGTTAACAACATTTATATACATATGGAGAGGGTCAATTTATGGAATCATCAAGATGAGGATAGTGGTTGATCCTGATGGGTCAATCCTTTGATTCTTTCTTGCAGATCATCACACTCTTTCATTGATTCTTCTAGCTGACTAGCCAACTTTAACTACTCTGGACATATGACTAAGCATTCATTACCCACAAGCTGAGTCTTTCTATGATATGTAGATTCCACAAGCCTGGACTTTCCCATCATTTGGGGTTTACACCCACTAGTACACATTTCCTTCTTTGATGTTCTAGAAAAATTCCATTTCTCGTGATTCTTTATCTGGGTAGGAATCTCTCCACTTGTCATCTTCTCTTTCATCTTCCACCATTGCAGGTGGATTTCTCTTTCCTCCACTTCTCATTGAGGAATTCAACATGTGGATTTTTCAATGCATTCTTTGTTCATCATTCTTTTATCAGATATCTGAGTCCCCACACTATTTTTCACTGGTGGTGAATTATTCTCTGAACGTGCATTATTCATTCTAATAGCTAGAGTAGATCTCTCCTTAATCTTCCAGGTTTGTTCACATTCTCTCCCTAAGGGTTGTTGTGAGTGTGAAAGAGAAGGTGATTGACAAAACATTCGTTTATCTCCTTGTGATTCCCTTGAGGTATGAAACTTTTTTTTCAATATACCACGTTCTCTTATAATGTAGGATTTATCATAATACCCCACTGGAGTCATGAATATCTTCTCGAGTTCCTTTTCTTTTCCTACTTTCCTCTTACTGCAATGTCTTGCCAAATTCCCATAATCATAACATATAAAGTATTTTCCATCAATGTAATACCTCATTTCAACATTTATCTATTGAGATGTTGATGCAGCTTGAGTTCTTCCTATGACATTGAGCTCCTGAGCTTCCTGACACATACTCATGGTGTGCCCCATTATTCCATAGTAATTGCATCTAATAAATTCTTTCCTCTGATAGAATCTTCTTTTTGATTTCTCATAACACTTATTTTTTTTCTCAGATTTATTAATGTTTCTATTTTCACAGCCCAAAATGTATTCTTGAGCCTCTCAACAAAAGCTTGATATGTGGCCATGAATCCTGCAGAAATAGAACATGTCATCACTACTTCTTGTAAATGTCCTCTTAGGCCTATCTCCAACACCTATAGGATTTCCTCCGCTTATGGAACTATTCATGGATCACTTTCTGTGATGCACGGGAGGTAATTCATCAAATCCAATACCAGTTTTTGCCAAATTGTATGGTCTTTGAGCTGAGAAAATTTTTTATTCTCTCTTTTCAGAAATAGTTAATTTGCTTTTTCATTACATCATCTCCTACTGAAGTATAATAAAATAGTAAGTCCAAGGCATCCTTCATTTTAGGCTTTCCCCTAGCATTGGATTTCTCCACTTCATTCTTCACTGATTATAGGTATTCTTCCAACTTTCGAATATTCATATCACTTGATTCTAGTTGGGCATTGAGTTATATTCTGAGATTCTTTTCACAACTCATCTCATATTCCAGTTCTCGTGTAAGCATTTCATCCATATCACTTTGCTCCTTTACATTCAAATTTTCTTGATAAACTACATCAGAGACAGATACATTCTCCTATTGTAGCCTTTGATTCTTCTGAACTAGTTCAGATAGCTATATAGCAAGATCATCATTTTTAGATTTCAAATTTTGAATCTCATCTATGTTCAGATTATTCCCCTTGATAGCTTTTTAGTTTTCTACCTTTGAAGATCTCTTTCGCAATTCTTCATCTTGAGAATATTTTTTCTCCCTCATATCAATAGATATGTCAACAATCCTTTGATTAAAACCTCATAGATTGTTGATTTCAGTTTCCAGTGCTTGGATCCGAATATATTTAGATTTAATTTCATCAGTAAATTTCTAATCCAATTCCTTCTCTTTGGGGACAACTTCCACTTTTCGACATCTAGGAGTTTCTTCATCATCAGTACTTCCAACATCACTTGGAATGTCAGGTTCTTCACTCATTCCTTCAAAATCATTGAATGAGTATGTATTTTAACTATTTGATTCATCAAACCCATTCTTTTGTTCACTACATGATTCTTCTAACTGAATCACACTCTTTTCATTGACACTTCCACTCTGAGGGATATCACCTAATTTCTGATTATTCTTTGATGTTTTTCCCTTTTCCATGGCACGCCGAGATAAGAGAAGACTAATTTAACCATACAAATTTACTACACCAAGTCGGAGAAAACAAATCTTATAAAAGCAACCTTCCTCAGATACTAATTTTTAGGACCAATAAGGGCCTATATACCCTGATAGGGGGGGGGGGGTGAATCATGGTATGGATATTGTTTTTCAAAATTCTTCATTCCCCACTAGATATTGAACTATTTATTATAAGGGTCACATTGTTTTCACTTGTGTTTTTATTATGACCACTTCTTTTCTTATATATCTGATGATGGTGCTTTAAATGCAATGCAGGGAAGTGAGTAGGCAGACACATAGATTTTTACTTGGTTCACCCTCACTGGTCTACGTCCATGGAGAATACAATGGTGATGTGCCACTATACCAAATCCACTAAAGAACATTACTATTTACAAGGTTCGGGCTAGATCACTTCTATTACCAGGCTCACTGCCTTTACAATGTTTAGGGTTAGCTCACTTCTTTCCCAAGAGTCACTCCCCATTTCTCTCTCTCTGGCTCATTACCGGTGGAGAGGATCACCAAATTCCTCTTCCATTGCTCACTACTTTGGAAAGGATCCAATTACAGTTTATAGACCTGTATGTCTCTTTATTATCACTAATTAATACATCATCTGTTGTATGAAGATTCTCTATTGAAGCCCCACTTTCACCCTTAGATGAATATTACATTGCACTGAAGGTATTAGGCAATCGTCTAGGTTTCACGCAGCCCTGAATCACTATCATGCTTCAACCATACCTGGTGTGCTTCTCCAATATGGCACGTAAGTCTCGGTGCACAATTTAAAACTGGTGCGCAAGTTCACCTCAACCACTTGCGCGACACTATATTCTGTAACTCTAAAGATGCGCGACTCACACCCTTTTACACCCAAACCAATTATGGCGTGCAACCATCAATTATCACACTTCTTCAAAACCTGGCACGCATGTGTCACCAAACCACTAGTGAAATACCCCTTAATTCAACTCAAAACTTGGGAGAATCCCTTCCTTCCTCTCCCAAATCACTCTGGACTCGCAACCATCAACTGGAGTGCAACTTCTACTTGCGCGACCATGCCGCCACTTGGCCGACCACCACACCACTTGCGCGACCACCACACCTGCACGACGGGAGCTTTGATTTTCTATAAGTGTTGAACTCACACCTAATGAGGACGGGTCTATCTATATTTATAGGCATTTGGACACCCTGTGTGACGACGCACAAGACTCCCCTCGGCACACAAGTCTTGACACGCAAGTCTCTACCGCGAAAGTCACTTGTGTGACCAACCCTAAAACATGGGCACCCCTTTTCCCTTTGCCATATTTTTTTTTCTGATCTTGAAAAACATATGGCGCACAAGTTTTAAATCCTCCAAGACACTGGTGCACAATTCCCTTTGTCCAAAACACTTTTCTCCATTTGTCGATTTTCAGGCCCAAAAATTTGGCATACCCTGGAAAACGGTGTCACCTTGTATCTGCTCTTTTTGAACCACCTCCAGATCGATCATTCCTTTGTCTATGTTCTTGAATCAAACATGGATTGTTAAAAACATCCCTTGAACTCGACATGACACAAAAAAATCCCCTTTGTCAACAAATTTGTACATCATGGTTTGCTTGGTCAACAAACACAACACAGAGACCCACTTTGTCAACAAAAACAATCACCTCAAAAATGCTTCAATGATACCTTGAGAGATTTTTTCCCAACAAGAAATATGGTGTTCTTCGTGTTCTTTGTTCTTTGTTGGGAGGAGCATTCTTCGTTGGGAGAATTTTTCTCCCAAGCTCATCTCAATTCCACCAAAAGAGAAATGCCAACGAAATAATATTAGATTAGTTGTATAATATTATGTTGGTACACCAATTCAAAAAGTAGAATTAAAAACCCGGCTCCAACAAATAAAATGCACGTGTGTTGTCTCATAAATTTGAAGGATTACAAGATGCTCTCCTTAATAATACACATGTGTTGGCGTAATTAATTTCACAAGGTGGTAAACAGGCTCTCCCTCATTAATGAGGGAGAGTGGAGAGGTTTCATCCTCCACCATCAATAGGGGTCGGGTGGTCCCCACCCTTATCATTAATAGGGAGGTTATGCGGCTCGTGTGGTCCCCACCACAAATATCCTCTTATGGGAGGTAATTCTGGGGTGGGACCCACCACCATAACCTCTCATAGGAGGTTAGGGTGTGGCGGTCCCACCACCAACTCCCAAGGGGAGGTTTTAACCAACACACTCAACACATTGCCGTTTAAAAATAAAATAAAGTGTTGTACTTTATTTTATTATTTTTTTATAAAAATCCGAAAACTAAATTTTATTCTTGATCGTCCGTCGTCAAGGTGATTGTCTTCTTAATTGAATACGGGCGCTATGAGTTCAACGGTGCCCTCAGATTTCAGTTCCGAGCACCGACTCAAAAGTTATAAAAACTCTCTCGTACGTTTATTGAACATACCCGAACAAAACTTCAAAAAATTAATTCCGGGTACACCAGGCATCGGAATCAATTGCCATCAATTTTTTCGAACTCATAAAAAAACCCATATATTTTTTTAAAAAAAATACTTGGAATTTCCGGGTCTTTACATTCTCTCCAACTCCGGGATTTATGTCCCCATAAGCTACAACTCACAATAAGTGAATAAATGGGGATACTGAGCATGCATTTGAGCATCTTGTTACCATGTGCTCTCTTGGAGGTTCTCGTGCTGGCATCGAACATGCACCAGAGGTATCAACCATCCTCGTACGACATGCTCATGCCAATCCTCAATCTCCACTGGAACCTCCGTGAATGTCGCCGCATCATCGATGTCCAGCTCCCCAAGTTCGATGATGTGAGAAGGGTCGTGCACATATCTCCTCAACTGAGATATGTGGAAGATGACATGCACCCAGTGAAACTGAGGTAGAAGAGCTAGGTGGTAAGCCACCTCGTCTACTCTACTGAGGACCTAGAAAGGTCTGATGAACCTTGGAGATAACTTGCCGCCTCGGCCAAATCTCCGTAGACCTCATCGAGGTGAGACCCGTAGGAAGACATGGTCTTCATCCTCAAACTCCAGATGTCTCCATATCCTATCAACATATGACTTCTGCCTGCTCTGTGCAGTCTTCATCCGCTCCTGGATGATTTGCACCTTCTCTGTAGTAGCTCGCACCATCTCTGGCCCCAACAGTGCTTACTCCCCGGGGTCTGTCCAACACAGTGGCGATCTGCAAGGTCGACCATACAATCCCTCAAAAGGTGCCATACTGATGGTAGAGTGATAGTTTTTGTTGTACGCAAACTCCACCAAAGGTAGATGATCCTCCCATCTACGACTGAATTCAAGGATACATGCATGAAGCATGTCCTCGAGGGTCTGAATGGTCTGCTCGGTCTGACCATCCATCTGTGGATGGAAGGTGGTGCTCAAGCGAGGCTATGTCCCGAAAGCTCCCTGCAATCCCTTCCATTGCCAAAAATTAAATCGTGTGTCATGATCGGAGACAATAGATGAAGGTACTCCATGTATCCGCACAATATTTTTCATGTAGAGGTGTCCCAATATCACTAATGAGCCCTGCTCTCTGATCGGTAGGAAGTGGGCCGACTTGGTAAGTCGGTCGACGATGACCCAAATCGAGTCATGACCCCAAGATGTATGTGGAAGACCCGTCACAAAGTCCATGGATATCCCATCCCACTTCCACTCTGGGACCTCTAAGGGTTGAACCAAGACTCCTAGTACATGGTGATCTACCTTCACTTGCTGACAAGTGAGGCATCGTGAGAAAAACTTTGCTACTGCCTTGTTCATACATGGACACCAATGATGTCATCGATGGTCCCGGTACATCTTCGCCACTCCTGGATATACCGCTAAAGGGGTAGTGTGTAACTCCCTCAACACTTCCTCGTGTATTTCTACTGGTACTATGGTACATCTTCTGAAGAGGATGAAGTGCTCTCCACCTTCAGAAAATCCATCAGGTGTCTGCCATGTGGATATCTGAGCACATCGCGTCTCCCAGTTAGTGTCTTCATGCTGCGCCTCCCTGACTCGCTGAAGAAGTGGAGAAGTGACTGTAAGAGACTATAGATAGGAAGCTCCATCCCTATCTACAAAGGATATCTGTAAGGAAACCAACTGCTCTATCACCTCTCCTAGAAGCTGTATACCAGATCTCCTGCTGAGAGCATATGCAACAACGTTCCCCTTCCCAAGAGTATAGACTATCTTGAAGTCATAGTCCAGGAGGAACTCCAATTCATCGTCGTTGTCTCATGATGAGGTCCTTATGAGAGAATATATACCTTAGACTCTTGTGATCAGAGTACATGGTAAAATGTTCACCCATAAGATAGTGTCACCACATCTTCAAGGCGAAGACCATTGCTACTAACTCCAGGTCATGTGTAGCGTAGTTCTGCTCGTGTTGTCTTAGCTTCCGAGAACCATACAGGATCACAACTCATTATTGCATCAGGACACACCTATGTCTGGTTCCTGATGTGTCACGGTAGACTACATACCCTATGCTTTCCTCTGGAAGCCTCAAGATGGGGGCACTAGTCAGCTTCTTCCTCAGCTCCTGAAATCTCTGCTAGCATCTCTCTGACCACATGAAGGGTTTCCCCTTCTTCATTAAGGGTGATAGTGGTGCCGGAACTCTGGAGAAGTCTGGAATGAATCTACAGTAGTATCCAGCCAAACCCAAGAAACTTCGTACCTCCGTCACACTCTTAGGTGGCTCCCAAGAAAGTACCACCTCGATCTTCACTGGATCCACTACAACTCTAGCCTCCGTGATGACGTGTCCTAAGAAGTGCGCCTATCAGATCTAGAACTGGAACTTCAAGAGCTTACCATAAAGCTGGTGCTCTCGGAGTGTGTCCAGTACTACCCGCAAATTGTAGGCATGCTCCTCCTTTGTAGTCGAGTAGATCAAAATGTCATCGATGAAGACTACGACAAAGTGATCGAGGTAAGGATGGAAGATCCTGTTCATGAGACTCATGAACACTGTTGGAGAATTGGTTACACTGAAGGGCATAACCAAGAACTCGTAGTGGTCATAACGACACCTAAAGGTCATCTTCTGCACATTCTCGTCTCAAACTCTGAGCTGGTGATAGCCAGATCTGAGGTATATCTTTGAGAACCACCGAGCTCCATTTAGCTGATCAAAGAGGTCGTCAATACTCAAGAATGGGTACATGTTCTTCACAGTCACCTGTTTCAGGTAATGGTAGTCGACACAAAGCCTCAAGATCTCGTCCGCCTTCTTGGAGAACAGAATCGGGGCTGCCTAGGGAGAAACACTGGGCTGGATGAATCTCTTTCCCTGCAAGTCCTCTAGCTGTACCCGCAGCTCACGAAGCTCAGCAGGAGCCATCTGATATGTTGGTGTAGATATCAGTGTCATCCCAGGGTACAAGTAAATGTAGATGCCAAACTCTCTGCGATGAGGAAATCCTAGAACATCGTCGGGGAAAACATCCGCGTACTGGTCCACCACTACAGGATAAGTCGGACTCTCCACATCAACCGCTCCAAGGGTGAGGCAAGCCAACTGATGAGTGATCAGTTGTACCCTCCTCCGAGTAAGTCCTTTATGTGCTGCAAAGGCTCCCTTCTCACCGGTGAAGGTAATACTGGTCCCATTCCTGCGGACACACCACACTTTGCGCCTAATACAGTCAATCTGGGCATAGACTGTAGATAACCAGTCCATACCCAAGATGACGTCGTAAGGCCTCGACGCCACTATTAGGAGATCTCAGCCGAAGCTCTCGCCTCCTAGAGTAATCTTGTACTACTAGAATGAGTGTGTAATCATCGAATCAGCTCCCGTATGATTTTATAACCATAAGGAATGATCCAACGACTCCATCGAAATCTTCGAGCTCCGAACGCGGGTAGTGGCAATGAAAGAATGACTGGCACGTGTGTCTATAAGAACTGAAGCTAAGGTGGAGTAGACACAGATAGTAACTCGAATCATCTTTGGAGCGTCGTGATCGTATGCCTAAGCTTCCTGAATCTGATCTCTCCCCTATCCACCTCCTCCCTTCGGTCGGGGTGGACCTCATATTGGTGGTGGTGGTAGCACCTAATAGCATCGTCCACCGCCAGCTGCTCGACTAGCTCCTCTTCCATGTCCACCTGCGCCCTATGGACTTACTCGATTGAATCTATGCCTCGGCCTAGGAGGTCCCTCAACAGTATGTTGATCCTTGGTATGGCGGGTCGGATAGTCATGAGCCATGTGACCCTGCCCGTCGCATGACTAATATTGCCCTCTACCGGAATGTGTGTCTCTGCTCTGTGTGACCCGCACGACCGATCCTGAGTCATGCGTTCGACCACCTATAGGTCTGGTCCTCTTGGATATCTATGACATCTGTCTAATGCCAGCTATAGAAGACTCCGCTGCATGTCGGCTAGTGGTGGGTCTCACTGCTGGAGACTGATCAGTAAGGAAACTCCCTACTAGGAGAGCTCTCTCTAACATCCCATCTTGAGTCGGGATGCTAAGTGTGATAACTGAAGCTCTGATATCCACCTTGAGTCCCTGATCAAAACTATGGGCCCTAATGAACGGGTTTCGTACCATATCAGTGGAGTAGTGCGAGAGGTCGGTGATCCTCATTGAGTACTGTACCACTGTCATGCTACCCTGTCGTAGATGTAATAGCTCCCTTATACCCACTGATCGAAGGGTGTTTGGGACAAACTCCGCCCGTAATAGGCTCTCGATGTCTTCCCAAAGAAGTGTCACCTCATCATGAACCTAGAGTATCAGGCTCCACCATCTGCCTACTGCTGCCTGAAAGAGGTTGGCAGCAAGGATCACCATGAAGTCTACCGGTGTCCCTATTACCCTAATGACTCTCACCACAGCCTCCATCCAATCCTTAGCCGCATGTGGGTTTGTCTCTCCATTAAACCTGGGTGCGCTCTGACACTGGAACTCATGCAATGCGCTCAAGCGGCATGAATCGTCTGCTGCTGGGGCTGGTGGCATCGGTGGCCCAACAGGAAGTAGTACCACTGTTGCCTCTGCTGGTAAAGAGCTCTACACCGAGGCATCGTCGCTCAGTGGGCTATCAGTGCGTACGACTCTCAGGGCTCTAAATGGTTGTCCGCGGGGAGGCATCTTGAATGAAACAGATGTGACATGGTCAAAGATTAAACCTGGTGAGCTGACCTGGTTGAGCTGACTTAATGAATTCACAAAGGAAAACACACACACAATCAGTGTTTTCATGCACATTGTCAGAAATCAGAAGCCAGGGTCCTGGTGTATGGATACGTCGGCTACCCGCACCAACACTAGACTCCCTGAACTCCTCCTATCGAGTATCGTGGGTTTGCTGCGTCACATAGAGGTGCTCCCCACTGTGGGTCTTTCGCGTCATAGAGAGGAACTCCCCCTAATATCCGGTAGAGGTACTCCTCCTGTCGAGTACCGCAAGTCTGCCCTGCTCACACAGAGGTGATCCTCCACCATCGTTCTACCTCGTCACACAGAGGTGCTCTCCACTAGGCTAGTCGAGTCACTCCGAGTCGAATCGGTCAAGCAGTCGTCAGGTCTCAGCTAGCTACTAGGTCTCCATACAATGTATGCTCGTCACGGGAAGGATCCGCTCCACAAGCTACTATTCGATACTCCAAGTGTCACGAAGTCTCACGTAGAAGTATCTCAATGGACCGCCACATCATAGGGGTCTCAACACAACAAACGGCGCGTCAATCAGACGTCTGGTCTGTGAGTTATTAGCCTTTTAGTCCCAGGAGCCCGGTTGGATTCGTGTATGAACCAACCCGACCATATCTCAACTATACCCTGAACTCTAGTGGGGTGTACTCAAAGGGACCATCTCTCATCGATATTACTAGCTCCACTGATGGCTTGTCAAACGGACATTCAGTGCCATAGATATGGCCAATGTAAGCAAAGGGTCGGTAGTGGGCTCGGGTCCAGTCCGACCCGGTCGGACAGACTCGGCCGAACCTAGTCTGGGTCGACCCAGTCTGGGTCAACCTAGTCAGACCCATTGGGTCTGACCCAGCCCGTTGGGCGGGTCATCCCACTATGTTAGGCTCGGTTCGTTGGGCCCGGTTCAGCCCGAATGACACCACACAGGTGGCTCGACATGAAGATCGGGGCCAGTTCGGCCAGGGCCGCAAGGGGCGCGGCTCGGAAGATCAGCGGTCGGGGGCCAACAGGCAGGTCGCGCGGGGTGCGGGTAGGCCGGCTGGACGCCATGCAGGGCACGGGCAGGCCGGCTGGACACCGAGCAGGCCGACGGGGCACCGGGAAGGGAGCGAGAGCGCTGGGCAGGGCGCCGGCAGGGCTGGGCAGGCCGCGGTGGTGCACGGGCAGGGCGTGGGGGCATCGGGTAGGCCGCGGCGGTGCGCAGGCAGCGCGCCGGGGGCGCCGGGCAGGGGCGCGGCGTCCGGCGGGCAGGCATCGTGAGGCGCGTCGGCACACGGGCGGGCGGCGTGGAGCACGCCGGTGCGCGGGCAGGCCGGCTAGGGGCGCAGCGATGCGCAGGCATGCCGCAGGGTAGGCCGAAGCTTGTGGGTCAGCACGCGGGTAAGCAGTGGTTCACGCGGCAGGGCGCAGTGGTGTTCGACCGAAAGAATAGGTTCGTCACGGGGGAGGTGCGATTCGCGGAGGTCGCGGGTAGCGCGGCCTTCGTCGGTGCCACCTTCGTTGTCATCACCTCATCACCATGCCAAAGAAACATTACGAAAGAACGACGGAGGGAGTCGGGCAATGTAATTTTGACCCGCACCCTCCACGTTTATAGATGATAACATTTGGATCATCAAAATGAAGCTCAACAATTAATTAGAAAACTTTGAATCAATTTTTCATTCGGTGATGATAGGAAGAAAAGGGAAGTATCAACATGTAATAACCCCATACCTTACTATTTGTCATTCGTCGTTCGTTGACTTTTGATGTTGCGGGAAGAAGACGAAATAATTCATCGTTCATCGTGTCTTCCACGCTCTCTGAATCCTGATATGCGTTGGCCGCGGAAGGCGCTCCACGCCGGTAGTATTCGGGGAAAGAAGTTGAAGAAGAAATCTGGCATTCTTCACGTTCTTCTTTCTTCGTTGGTGGGAGCGTTCTTCGTTGGAAGCACTTTTCTCCCAAGATCCTCTCAATTCCATCAAAAGAGAAATGCCAACGAAATAATATTAGATTAGTCGTCTAATATTACGTTGGCACAGCAATTTAAAAAGGAGAATTAAAAACTATATTCCACCAAATTTAATGCACAAGTGTTGTCTCATAAATTTGGAGGATGCCACGAGGTTGTCCTTAATAATACACATGCGTTGGCGCAATTAATTGCACAGGGAGGTCAAGAGGCTCTCCCTCATTAACGAGGGAGAGTGGAGATGTTTCATCCTCCACCATCAATAGGGGTCGGGTGGTCCTCACCCCTATCATTAGTAGGGAGGTTATGCGGCTCGGGTGGTCCCCACCTCAATTTTCCTCCCATGGGAGGTTATGCTCGGGTGGGCCCCACCAACATAACCTCTCAAGGGAGGTTAGGGTGTGACAGTCCCACCACCAACTCCCAAGGGGAGGTTTTAACCAACACACTCAACACATGGCAGTTTAAAACTAAAATAAAGTGTTGCACTTTATTTTATTATTTTTTTATAAAAAACCAAAAACTACCTTTTATTCTCGATCGTCAGCCGTCGAGGTGAAAGTCTTCTTAAGTGAATACCGGCGCTGCGAGTTCAACGATGCTCTCAGATTTCAATTATGTGCACTAGCTCAAAAGTTATAAAAACCCGCTTGTACATTTGTAGAACGTACCCGAACAAAACATCTGAAATTGATTTCGGGCACACCGGGCCTCAGAATCAATCGCCATCAATTTTCGCGAACTCATAAAGAAACCCATGTATTTAAAAAAAATCCACGGAATTTCTGGGTCTTTACAATATATATTTATATGTATCTATATTTCCATATATATATTTATACATATTCACCAATAATTGTATATTTATATATAATTGTTTTGTAATGTATTTATAAATACGTACTATAAAATATGTTTATATACTATATTTAATGATAATGATAATTATTTCTTTATAAAAATACATTTATATAGGATGCATATGCATAATATTGGCATAAAAATATTCACACACGTGTACATTTATATTTCTCTCATACACGTACAAATATTTACACATATATGTGTTTATTAGCATATATTAGAATATACATATAAATATGTATTTGTTTATAGACACACACATGTTTATATATAAACATTACATGTATAGATATATATATATACATATTAATTCATTTTTATAATGTAAATAAAATTGATAATGTTTCATTTTAAATAAAATTAATAATAAATATTTATTTCTATTTGGTTTATATATTTAAAAATAAATTTTTATGTAAATATGTTTAAATATGTATTTATACATTTGATTTCTTATAAGTAAATATAAGAAAACAACCATATATTTAATCATAACTAATATTGCAATATGAAAAAAGATAAAATTTCAAAATCATAATATCTATATGAATGTAATCTCTAAGAATAAATCCAGTCACCACTAAAAAGGGATAAAAAGACTCTTAGATGAAGATGAAATACTATCGAATATTAAAAAATTAGGATGTCCCAACAACAAACATAGTTTAAGAGGTCTTCTAGGGTTTTTTTGAGCTCGAAAAAATAGCTACTAAGGTCTCCCTAAGTTAACACAGTGTAGAACTCTTCGCAAACTTTGATTTGATATGTGGTAGAGTTCAAACAGACACCTGAATCAAAAGTTATGATCATTTTGAAGTTATAATAATATATTCAACTTATCATAGATTTTTCATTAGTTTATTGAATTTTTATTCCACTCAATTGTTATTAAATGACTATTACTCAATGATAATTAGAAAATTATTAATTAATATTTTTTAAATTATTTTATAATTTATTTTTCACTAAATATCTTATATATTAAGTATAAATGTATATTTAGCTTTATATAAAACATATTTAATAAAATATATTATATTTATATCAATATCAATATATTAATATATTAATATATCATTTTTAATGACATATACATTTTTTAGGAAATATATCTTTTATCAGTGTTAGCAACAAAACGATGATTACAGAGGGTTTTATCAACACTAATAAAAAATCACTCATATATGGGGCCTTTATCAGTGGGTTTTTAGCGTATATAATAACCCCCTATAATTTGTGCTAGTAAAAAACAATGATAATGGGAATCATTATCATCAATAAAAGAACACTGATCAATGCCCTATCCTTATCAGTGTTCTTTTATTAGCACTCGTAATGATTCCCTGTTATCAGCACTAAGTAAATCCAAATTTGTAGTAGTGTTCATTTTTCATATGACTAATGGATTTCCTTCGTTTATATCTATTACTGTGATTTTGTGTTCATCCCATGTTTTCAAAAAAAAATCACAGGGCCAAAGGATGAGTATGATCTATTATGAAGTCAAAATCAGAATAAAGGAAATTGACTTTGAATGAAGCCAGTGTATCATGAGTGAAAAATGGATTGTGAACTTAGGAATCTTAATTTTGTGAGACAAAATGGACATTATGTGTTAGTGTTCCATTTTTAATTTAATGGTTTTCCTAATCCTCTTAAATCTCAAAACCTAAACAATCATGATAATGTAAGAAAGTCCAACCTTGTTATTAAACTCATAATTATGGGTTGAATAAGATATGGGGCCTTACTCTCTCTATCTCTCTCTCCCACACACATATTTGAAATTTAATAATATTATGTAATGTTAAATATAAAATATAAAATATTAAAAAATAATATATATATTGATTGCGTTTGTGAGTGTCGGTACACAATATAGTCAATTGTAATATTTAATAAATATAATTTAAATCAAGATTTTATAACATAATTATATTTTAAATAATATTCATGATAATTTCCCAAAAACCCATCAAACTAGAATAAAGTCCATTAAATAATATTCATGATAATTTTCCCCAAGTAAATGATTATTCATGGTTTCTCCAAGTGACTGTTCTATAACACAATAAATATTCCTAACAACTACAACTGTGTAAAACACATTAAGGATAACTACCAAAAATAAAATTAAACATAAACCCTTATAAACAAAAATAAATTAAATAAATAATTAGGAATCAATAATTAATATAATAGAGCATGATCGTATGAAAAAATAAACAAAAAATAATATATTATTGATTAAATAGTTTGTAGGAAAAAACAAACAACTTAGAATAATTAATTATCATAAGGTAATGTATTATATAATTAATTTTCTCTGTATTAAAATTCATAGAATATATGAAAACAAATAGAAAATAAATCCCAATGAATTTAATAATGATATCATCCTTTTAATAATTATCTCTACAAAATTGATAAATAATATTATGGTGTGTTTTCCATTCATCGAGATGCAATATCATTAGAAATCATTATAATACATTAATTTCTAAAATGTATAAGGACATGTCTCAACTTAAATCTATAATTTAGTAAATTTTATTTCATCTAAAAAACATCCATACAAAAATTTCCAACTATGAATTTTTATTTAGTTGTAGATAGTGAATTATAATTTTCCTATTTAATACACCATGATACCAATGGCTTTCACAAATAGTGATTTCTTCTGGATGCGATTTTCATATAAAATTACTATTCACCCTAATCAGTGTTTGAATAGTTTTTTAATCAAATAATTTACCTTTAGAATAATGAAATAAAAAATTTAAAATACTCTTAAAATGTTTTAAAATCCTTTAATAGTAATCGAGTGAGGTTCTTTAGGTGTTTCTTGAAAACAATTACAAATATAATCAATAAAAATAATATAAAGCTGAGTATGCATATAAAATTCAGGTTACCACCATCAAATTACGGCTCACACATGCTACGATAAAACCCGCAGAGAAACAGCCCAGAGACTTGACCCCGTGACCGACGCCCCAAAACACCTCCCTCCCTGCCACCCCATCCGAATGTAGGGGCATGGGTATGCATATATTGTGGTAAGATTCTAATCATACATATAAAAAGTGATTGTATATGGGTGTATCATTTCCCTTAGTGGTGTCTTCTGAAAAACATTTTAATAGTTATCCAATGTAATGTTATTGAGTATGCATATTAAAGTTGGGTTACAACCGTCAAATGACGGCTAACGCATGCTATAAGAAAACCCACATAGAAAAAGTCTGGAGACTCGACCCCGCGACAGATGCCCTAAACCCCCTCCCTCCCTGCCACCCCAGTCACATGCAGGGGGCCTCAGTATGCATATATTGTGGTACAATTCTAATGGTACATATACTATGTTTCTGATAAATATTAAATAAGAGTAACAACATTAGTTATTCCATGAAAGTCATTTTAATTTCATATTTCATAATCATTGAATCAATTTCATAATAAGATTTATTTTGGTTATTCAATAAGTAATATCAATGACATAGATTTGAAAAATTAAAACATCATTGGAAATCATTTTCATAAAATGAGTAGGATAAACATGGTATTTAGTAAAACTATTTTCCAAAAGAAAAGTATTAAATCTATTTTACCAAGATAGTGGATCCTATGTTTAAGAATACATATATTTATAATTTTTTAAAACGCTATTTTGGAATTGATAATTTGGAAGAAAATGAGGACGTTTAACAAAAAATTCCACAAGGAAAAAATATTTTAAAAATAACTCATGACACCCATCAATTAAAGCTTTATGATCAAACGTGTTATATAATAAATACAAATTATAATTTCTACAATTATATCCATTAGAGAAAAGGTCCCCTCATAAATTATCCCTTATTCTTATATACAACAATGTCTAACTAACTTCAAATTATCTATCACTACTACAAACTTGGCAAACTTATTTACAAGCACATATTTCTCTCCCAAATTATATTTTCTTATTTTCAAAAAAATAACTTCAAGGGGATAAATTGGAACCCATACAACCATGAGATAATATTATTCCGAAAGACAATACCTTATAATTTTTATTGATTTTCGGATAATCCACCTTTTAAGGGATGAGAGGGAACTCTTACATGACGTATATACCCATAAGGTATGTAACCAGAAGATATTTTGGTGGCCTGAAATTTTTGTGGCCTAAAGGACTTGGTGGACTAAAAGCCCTATGGAATAAAGGCCTATGGTGGCCCAAAGGCCCTGAGATCCATAGTCCTATATCGGTGGCCCGAAGGTCCATATCAGATAAATAGTTCCGACTACTACAGTACCACACAATACCCACTACAATAACTACTATAGTACCCTGGAAATTCACTCCACCCGGATTTGATCTTGGGTCTATTGGATACCAAGCAGAATCCTCTACCACTCGGGTACACGCTCGTCGGTAGCATGAGACAAAATCAAAATAGGATTAGACATAAAAAAACATGTCATTATATTTCAAATAAGCAATGTTTTATTAGAACCATGTACCTTTTGGAGGCTCTATTCCACTCTAACTCCTTTTGAATGAGATCCTCGAAGTGACATTCCATCTTCTCTAAGGTCTTGATATACTCTTCCACATTTATCTTCCTTCATTGAATCCATGGAAAAATATTATATCTTGGTTGTAAATCCATTCCAATTTTCCATTATTTATGTAGACATGAAGTTTCATTGCATAAATCCAGTTGAAGAATTCAATTACAACATCAACATCAAAGGGATCTTCCACCCTATCAAACTTGGAGTGAAAAAGCATGTTTGTAGATGTTTCAGGTTCAGTTCCTTATTCCTCAATCTTTCTTACACTACCATGTAGGTTGCTCAAAGCCTCATATACTTCCATGGATACCTTATTTGGAATGGTTCCCCCATATTTAAAATATATTGAATCACAAATGGACTTAGATTTAAAATCCACATTAGTTGCGGATTCCTCCTCCCTTTGCACCCCTCCATTTATAAGCTAATGATTACTCCTAGGAATCATTTACATTATCTCTTTATGAATAAATCCCCCTCATGTAAAACCCTATTTCATTCCCATTCATCATACCCAAATGGATATCTCTATTGTCATTATATCCTCATACTAATAGGAAGTTAGGGAAGGATCACTAGTCCCATTAATTTTATCAATGGAACCTTCAGGTCCCACACTTTATATGTTCTCTGAAATTACATCCTTAAAATAATTGGCACTAACCTTATTCATTTTCCATATACAAACTACTTCCTTCCATCCACATGATTCAACATTACCGATAACATATTTATTTAAATACATGAAGTAGTTCTGTAGGTGAACTCCAGAGGATTTCTCCTATCCATCAACCTCTAGTGATATGAATAGTTCAACTGATCTATTCACAAGAATCCATGGTGGAACACCATTTAATCCTTATGCATCCATTTCACGATGTTTCTTGGTATAAATAACTTTACTAACACTAGGCCTAGAATCATCCCAAGGTAGACAACCATAAATTGAGATTTATCCTTTTAGGATTTAAAATCATCCTAGATGCAATGCTTCTATAGAGGTTGAAAGACTAGTTTCCAGACTTAGGAATACCTTTCCAACCCAATAATTTTCATTTAGGACTAGATCAAAGGGATCTATACAAATATGTTTTCCATCGTCCCCAAAAGCAACCAAATTGAGTGCACCAACTCCAACTAAATCACTCATTGTAGGACAATGGAGACAATCTTGATGATAATGACCCAACTGGAAGTTGGAGGAGAATTAATCACATGATGACTCAAATTCCACCACCTAATAAAAAAAATCTTCTTCAACCTCAATCTAAATAGATTTAAATAGTGTCTCAGACACATCAACTTCAACAAAAATTTATAGCATGATGGGGTGGCATAGATCCTTTCACCTACTATCAAAACTATGGAATTTGACAACTAAATTAACTAGAATTTCATGAATGGATGTGGTTTAGAAGGGAAAGGGAAATACCTAGGATTCTTATGAAAATATTTATAGTAATAGGATCATGCTTCGTGTGAAAGGAAGAAAACCATACGAATAAGGAAAATTGACTGTCATTGATGAGGTGACGATCATTATACCAGTAAAATGTGACTTATTTATCAACCTCAAAGAGAACCAAAATGTGGAAAGAGTCCTCCAATGAAACTATTATCCATCCATTCAATACCAAAGATGTAAACAGGGTTGTATAATGGATTAACTAATGGATGTGTATAATTAATATGGAATGCTAGTGAAAACAAATGGGGGCTCCAAAGCTATAGTGAACTCAAGGAGGTAGAGCGTTGGCTTTAAAATCCCTAATTTGAAGGTAGGGATTGATGGCACTGGGTTGCATAGCGGAAGCCGATGGGCCAGAGATTTATAAAAATTCATCACCAACGTGACAAAACTTCTTGTCTCCAATTATCCAAGCATCGATAGAGGTTCGAGGATCTCACGTGAATTTCATAAGCCCAAAAAATAAACTAGACAAATACCTTGTTCGATAACAAAGCATGCATGACTACAGATCGTCACCAGAGGCCATTGCTTGAAGGATCTGAAGTCGAATTCCTCAAGATCATCCACACATTCTTCATGAATATACAAAATCATCATTCATCTGATTATTGTTGTTAGCATAGAGCTCTGATGAATCCTTCAACGTCGTGACGATCACCATGATCTTGCCCCTTCAAACTGTCGAAGGCATTCTGAGATCAGTCACTTGAAGAGAGACTCTCTCTCTAAAAAGCGGGAGGAGAGATAGGATCTCATTTCATTGGAATGAATAATGCAATGAATTAATGCCTCTCTCGTACTTATATAGTGGGAGATTCAAAAACCCGGAAAGGGTTCCCCGACCCCCAGAGATAAAACACCAAATAAATAATAAATAAATAAATAGTTATGATGAACTAAATTCATCATAAATATTATTTGTATTTTATCATATTATTTTAATATATATTAAATATATTACGTAATAAATCCAAGTCATTTAACTTGACTCAAAAGTCCCACAATATTAAACGAGCCTTGAATATTAAAATAATATTAGTTCGGATAATATTTTTCTTATATTCACTTATGTAACGCCCCGACCCCAGCTATCCAGAGTCGGTGCATTACTTCGTAACATTGGCATGATTACAAGAAAGATCAAATCTCGAAAGACCGATTGGTTTAGTAGCCTTGGAAACACTAGATATATTCATAAGTTTTACATTACATCATAAAATGAAAAACTACTACAATAACATAATGTCTCCATAATCCAAACTCATATCCCCACATAATATCACTGCAGGTCATTCATAATTTACTTCTTCACTTCCTGGGAAAAATAAAACATAGAAAAGGGGTGAGTTCAAATGCCCAGTAAGGATAACAATATAGCGGAAACTTTCATAAATAAGAATAAACATTTAAGGCAATGTATAACTAAAACAAAAGCCTTTTAAATATGAACTTTCAACATGGTATGGCATAAATAAAATGAAATAATGCCATTTACTTACTCACATGGATATTCTACTAATCGAATAATCACATGCAAAAATCAATAACCACTTTCATAATGTTGGAATGCATAATGCTAAACTTTAATTACTTTTCAAGGCCTCGTCCCAAGACCTTGGGGCTAACTGTAACCGGAACCCAACCCGGAGAGCCTCTAATAACCAGACACCAACCCGGAGTGCCTCTAATAACCGGACACCAACCCGGAGTGCCTCTAATAACCGGACACCAACCCGGAGTGCCTCTAATAACCGGACATCAACCCGGAGGGCTTACTTTTACCAGTCCCTAACCTGGAGGGCTTACTTTTACCAGTCCCCAACCTGGAGGGATTACTTTAACCAGTCCCCAATCTGGAACATACATGTCCAACACATTCATATGAAGTAAATATTGAAATATAACATAAACATTCTAATTGGAACTAGCATACGAAATGTCAATACTTTCACCATAAACTATGAATGGTATAAAAATAGCACATCCACAGTCAAACATATCACAAAACCTTCAAAACAATATAGAAGTTTTGTATCATAATAAATCAACTTCAAATAATCTTAAAACCCATCAAAGGATGTTGACATAGATGAAATCAAAATTCTTTTTAAAGAAATATCTCCTTTTATTTTGAAATCATTTAAGATCCACATAAAATCAAACATTTTCTTTGAAAATAATCTTATAAGCTTTTAAGGAAAGCTTTGACGATTTTATAATGGCGGAAAATAACCGCACCCGCCGTATAAGTTAAAAAAACTTTCTTACCTCAATTCTGTCGAAAAGGTTAAAAATCACCTTGTTTGGAAAACGACGGAAAGATTCCCTTATAAACCTCTTATAAAAAAATCAAACAAGGGTATAAATGACTTTAACCCATATTATTTTAAATATTAAAAATGTTTTGAAATACATTTTGAAGAAACATGGATGTGGATGATAACGAGATCCCGGTAGATTATTACATATAAACAACCTCGGATAATGAAGAGATTGTGAAATAACCCTTACCTTGTACTTTTCCTTTGTTGGGGTAGGTTAACCTCCTGTATAATGGTGAAATAATTGTTATTAAATTATACCAGAATCATATACATTAATATGATATCATATATGATCTTTTAATATTGGTTTGATAATAATATCTTAGTATTATCGTTGTTTCGGGTGTTAACTTACTTGTTTTCTTTTATATGTTTTGTTACGTAAGCCATGTTTGTAAAGGATAGGATGTATATTATTCAAATCCAGAATGGTATCAAGTCTTTAAACATCATTTTTAAATCATCAAATTATAATTATACTTGAATGGATACGATGGAGAATGAATCTCATCGCGTTCGTGGAGACGGTAGTCCGTACGTACGCACGAACGCTACTTCCATTTAATTTTTATTTTAAAAAAATCGAATACAAATGATACATAGGTATATTACTATTCCAGTATAATATAATATTTTATACATGTTACTTAAGTTCATTAACACCATCCTTTATACGTTCCATGTTTGGTATGAACGAGTCATATCATTTTAAGGGGGCGGTAGTCCGCACTTCCTCAAATGAAATTATCGTATGTATATACAACATGAAACGAATAATGGTATGAAATAAAATGGAATTACAGAAGCTTATATTTAAAATATATATCATTAATATCATATTTAATTACAGTGCCATCATAATGGCCACCATGAGAGGCGGTAAGATGTATTTGAACAATCATCGTTTCGTGAGGCGTTAGTTTTCCATCCACAGAAACATTATGTTCATCATCCATTAGATGGAGTTGTGTGTATGTGTAGTTTGAATCCTTTTTATAACAACATCCTAGTATATTTAGGACACTGGTGTTGTTACAAAAGAAAGGAAATAAAAAGAGTTTGGGGGTTGAAGAAGCAAAATAAATGAAAATAATTTAAGAGAAATCGTTACCTTTAATTTAGGTAACTCACTTTGGTTGGAACCAAAGGACTTATTGAAATGCTTTCTGCCTAAGGGAAAGCTTCAAGGAGGAGTAGAGGGATGTGGGGAGCTTAGTTGGGCAGAGTTTGGACGAGCCAAGTGGCTTGAGAGGTGTGCGGAAATGAGAAGGAGGAGTGCCCTTTTATAAGAGGGGTGAGGGGCACCTTTGGAAAAGCTAGAAATATTAATTTATAATAAATTCATATTCGGTTTCTAATGGCTCCAAAGTTGATTATTCAAAGGTTAAGGTGGGGATAGGTCGCAAACCACTCAAACAATAGAATTTAGACAGGTTTGGGTACTTATATTAACCTTATCTTTAAGTATTAACTCTAAGTTAATTAGTTACACTTTAACAATGTCTCTTTGTATTTTTATATAATATGGTTAATAAACTTACTATAAACATCCAAGAGACCCCCAAGTGGTCCATTAATGATTAACCTATCATGATATAAGTCTCTTGGACGAACCTTAGATTTTTAAGAATTTAATATCAATTAATAATATAATATTTGTTTTAAGAACTCTTTTATGTCAATTTTGACACTATTCAATAGTTGATTTTTGTGAAACTCATAACAGGTTGATTACTTCGAAAAAAGTCAATTAAATAAATCCTAATATATCATATTATACTATAAAATTAGTTTAATTTATTAAAAGATTCATATTATATTTATTTGGGTATTTATAATATCAATTATTTTAATTTTTCACTATTATAGTAATTACTGCATCATCATTGTGTCATAATTAAAATAAATTATTTAATGTCTAAAAATTATAAATAAAATATAATTATGTAGGAAAGCTTTTTATCTTTCTAATTAATATTTATAATCTAAAATCCAACATATATAACCCTATGTAACAATTGTTGTTCTAAAAGATATATGCTTGTGTCATTTTTGTATTCATTTTGACTTAATTAAAATAAAGTGTCATTATCACTTACAAGTGGATCCATGGGGTCCCAAAATCGACCCAAAGATGCTCATGGTCGACCATGTATCAACCAATAGGTTTAATACACGTTTTAGGGTAATTTAGTATTATTATAATATTATTTTGTAACCCTTATTTACCGGATTTACATTTAACCATGGTAAATAAAATATTTACCGCAGTAAATATTCAAAATGTCTAAAAATAAAAGTTACCTATTTACACAATTTGAACATCCTGATTCCAAATATGGAATCCATTTTTCTAAATTCAAAACACAGAAGTGGCAGAAATTAATTTAATATTAATTCCCGCTGTCAAAACAAAAAGCGTGTTTTTAAGAGATAATAACTATCAAAAGATTGACACTTGTTTATGTTCGGTTTAATTGTAAAATTATGACTAATGACCAAAATTATATTAAATTGTAAAAATATATTCTAAATATACTTTAAAACCACTCAAATTCATAATTTATCACTATTAATTATTTTGATTAAAAAAGTTGTTTTTAATTAAAATTTAGTAATTTTCACTATTCGTCAAAATATGAAAGTTATCCGAAAAGTACCAAAATTTCACCTTAGGCTAAATTCGATATTCCGAATCCAAAAATGAAGTACATTTCAAAATATAAAATATATATAATTTCAAAATTTAGGTATTACTATTCATAACGGCTAGTTTGATCGGTTGTGGTGTGTGTTAAAATTCGAAGTTGCGTACAACACACGCTACTGTTTATTCAAAGGAAAGAGTACCGTGGAAGCTTGGGATGTTTCATTTTAAATTTTTTTGATGTCTCCATTTAGTCAAAAAGTTTAGAATATTGTATTTAAAAAGGTTTCACTATCAAAATTTGATAAAAGTGCAATACTGAAAATGAATCTATTCTTGCATTATGACTAAGAAACTCATAATATGGATTCTAAAATTATAAGGATTATATAAAGTTAAAAATGTAGTTAATGCTATTCATGACCTCTTTTAATGGCTTTTTTTTTGGTAAGTCATGGTGCAATTGATCTCGGTGTTGCGTGTAGTGCAAGTTATTGAATTATTTTGAAGAAATAACACACTATGAAATCTTGGGGTGTTACATTCTCCCCTCCTTCAATAAATTGCGTCCTCGCAATTTGAAATTGTTCTTAGAAAATAAAAGGTTGAAAATAGATAATATATTTGTGGGAAAACCCACATCAGAAATTGGGTTACTAAAATTTAGTCTTAATATGAGGAAAAGAGAAATGAAAGGGTCACCACCAAATTATGATCTTGATTAGGAGAACATTGGTGACAATTAGAGACATATAATCGGAGGAAAAACGTAAATATTTATAGGTAGTGATTGAGGTCATCAATCACAAACAAGTGTATAATTGAGGTCCTTAAACTCATCAATCTATGATGATTTGAAGTACCATCGGTTCAACAAAATATAGGGTATTGGGATAACACATTTTTGACGTTTCAAAATATCTTAGTTAAAATCCCACATCGAAAAATGAATTAACGAGGCCTCTATTTAAAATAAAGAGTCGAAAGTATGAAGATTACTGAAAATAACACATACTAGGGTTCCATGTAGGAAAATATGGATATGGAAGAAAAATCTAACCATCAATTATCTGATGGAGAGTGGTAGAGAACATGGCTACGAAAAGCCCAACAATCCCAAAGCCATAAATTAGTGAAGATTTAAGGAACCATCTAGGAAAACATTTTTGTTCTCAGTTGCTTTTCTTAATATTGAGGAATTTATTTATGAGATTTGCTAAGATCATAAGGAGATATACTTACTTTATAATTAGAGTTTTATCCATTAATAAATTTCTACCACAAACTCATCTTTCACTCTAAAAGATAATAGAATGTAAAAAAAATACTATTTACACTATTCGTATAGGGTTCCAAAATAAACGAATTTATAATTCATCTACATGATCTTTTAATAAAAACTACATTATTTAATCCAGGACATCTCGTGGGCCAGTGGTAGGTGATACACCCTTGTCGCCCTTCGGTTGCAGGTTCAAGTCTCGCAGCCTTGCCGGACGCGACGGGTTGCCGCCCGACCTCCAGGTTGTCCTTTTATGGCAATCCAAAATAATCCAAACTAGAACTATCCAAAATACTTCTATCCAAACTCACAGTCCAACATTTATAAGTAAGGTAAACATAATGTAGAACCTTTTTACCCCGTAATAGCATATGAATACCATCATCATGTATTCTTTTAATACACCGAAACATCCTGAATTACCATATTCCTTATTGATTACATTCATGCTCCCTTATTCCATATAGAAAGCTGGATATACTTCATTAATCCAAAAATGTTTTAAAACCCAACAATGAGGGAATATACAAATCATTAATCAGTTCCAGGGTAGTCAAGAATATCCAATATAATTTATCCAAAACAATCACATATTATTCCAAAATCACTACCTCAGTATCAGAACTATATTATGATTTATCATTCTCTCAACCATATATTTTCCAAAAATTTATCCTGCTACTGAGTCACTTTTCTTTGTTCCACACAATCTCAAGTCCTTAATGAAATAGTACTGCAGTACAATCCTTATATACTCCATGATCATTATAACAAGTACATTGTTGATACAACACTCAATTGACATAATCAACATAAGAACTCTAATCATTCCTCTTCATCTGTGGTAGTATCATAACTTGATTATTATCCAATAGAATCATTTGCGGCATAGTCTTATGACTGGGACATAGGTTCGCTTAGTGTCCAAACTCCTTGCAAATGAAGCATTGTACATTTGAGACCATTTTCTCACCCTTGCAGTCACGTACTTTGTGCCCTTTTCCTCCACACATATAACAAACTCCCATTCCTTTCAGGCAAGTTCCAGGGTGTTTCTTTCCACAGTTACCACATATGGGAAAATTCTTCTTTTCCCTCTTCCCTTTATCCATCTTTCTCTCTTCCATCCTTTTCTTCTCTTGCTTCCCTTCAAAGCCATAGGACTCAGTAAAATCTTTACTTATCTTATCAACACGTGATATTATTTCTTCATATGATGATAATACATGGGAGACTATTTCTCTTATAAATTCTAGCTTAAGACCATGAAAGATATGATCCTTCCTTCTCTTTGAATCATGTGTATTTCTGGAGTTCTCATTCCTTCTACTGGGCGCCATTTCTAAACAATGGCATACACTAGATTAGTTTATGAATCAAAATACATAATCCCATACTTATAAAACACTTAACATAAATTGAACTATTTATGGATATAATCCATAATCATAAAAATGTTTTCTTTGAGGAAGTATATACTCATAAACCCTTCATAATGATTTGTAAAGAAAATGAGAGTTATCCTAAGCATATCCCCCGGGAGTGTCGTAACCAAGAGTGCAGCAAGGCCCGTTGTCGTGCACCAGTTCCCGTTCGAGTCTAGCTCAAAGCGGTGTTTTCGGGTTTTACCCCTAGGTACATCTGTGCCAGAGCCGCCTCTACCTGCTCGTATCCAGACATGGATGTATTGCTCGGAAAACTCAAAAAATCTCTACAATATCAAAATTCTAGGAAGTTCTTCTATACTAATCCTCAAAGTTCATATTAGGTCTACGTGCTCTAATCAGAGTTTATCTAAATCTAGCTTCCAAAGTTTGTACTAAACATCCTCTGATACCAACTGTAACGCCCCGACCCCAGCTATCCAGAGTCGGTGCATTACTTCGTAACATTGGCATGATTACAAGAAAGATCAAATCTCGAAAGACCGATTGGTTTAGTAGCCTTGGAAACACTAGATATATTCATAAGTTTTACATTACATCATAAAATGAAAAACTACTACAATAACATAATGTCTCCATAATCCACACTCATATCCCCACATAATATCCCTGCAGGTCATTCATAATTTACTTCATCACTTCCTGGGAAAAATAAAACATAGAAAAGGGGTGAGCTCAAATGCCCAGTAAGGATAACAATATAGCGGAAACTTTCATAAATAAGAATAAACATTTAAGGCAATGTATAACTAAAACAAAAGCCTTTTAAATATGAACTTTCAACATGGTATGGCATAAATAAAATGAAATAATTCCATTTACTTACTCACATGGATATTCTACTAATCGAATAATCAAATGAAAAAATCAATAACCACTTTCATAATGTTGGAATGCATAATGCTAAACTTTAATTACTTTTCAAGGCCTCGTCCCAAGACCATGGGGCTAACTGTAACCGGAACCCAACCCGGAGTGCCTTTAATAACCGGACACCAACCCGGAGTGCCACTAATAACCGGACACCAACCCGGAGTGCCTCTAATAACCGGACACCAACCCGGAGTGCCTCTAATAACCGGACACCAACCCGGAGGGATTACTTTTACCAGTCCCTAACCTGGAGGGATTACTTTTACCAGTCCCCAACCTGGAGGGCTTACTTTAACCAGTCCCCAACCTGGAACATACTTGTCCAACACATTCATATGAAGTAATGACTGAAATATAACATAAACATTCTTATTGGAACTAGCATACGAAATGTCAATACTTTCACCATAAACTATGAATGGTATAAAAATAGCACATCCACAGTCAAACATATCACAAAACCTTCAAAACAATATAGAAGTTTTGTATCATAATAAATCAACTTCAAATAATCTTAAAACCCATCAAAGGATGTTGACATAGATGAAATCAAAATTCTTTTTAAAGAAATATCTCCTTTTATTTTGAAATCATTTAAGATCCACATAAAATCAAACATTTTCTTTGAAAATAATCTTATAAGATTTTAAGGAAAGCTTTGACAATTTTATAATGGCGGAAAATAACTGCACCCGCCGTATAAGTTAAAAAAACATTCTTACCCCAATTCTGTCGAAAAGGTTAAAAATCACCTTGTTTGGAAAACGACGGAAAGATTCCCTTATAAACCTCTTATAAAAAAATCAAACAAGGGTATAAATGACTTTAACCCATATTCTTTTAAATATTAAAAATGTTTTGAAATACATTTTGAAGAAACATGGATGTGGATGATAACGAGATCCCGGTAGATTATTACATATAAACAACCTCGGATAATGAAGAGATTGTGAAATAACCCTTACCTTGTACTTTTCCTTTGTTGGGGTAGGTTAACCTCCTGTATAATGGTGAAATAATTGTTAATAAATTATACAATAATCATATACATTAATATTATATCATATATGATCTTTTAATATTGATTTGATAATAATATCTTAGTATTATCGTTGTTTCGGGTGTTAACTTACTTGTTTTCTTTTATATGTTTTGTTACGTAAGCCATGTTTGTAAAGGATAGGTTGTATATTATTCAAATCCAGAATGGTATAAAGTCTTTAAACATCATTTTTAAATCATCAAATGATAATTATACTTGAATGGATACGATGGATAATGAATCTCATCGCGTTCGTGGAGACGGTAGTCTGTACGTACGCACGAACGCTGCTTCCATTTAATTTTTATTTTAAAAAAATCGAATACAAATGATACATAGGTATATTACTATTACAGTATAATATAATATTTTATACATGTTACTTAAGTTCATTAACACCATCCTTTATACGTTCCATGTGTGGTATGAATGAGTCATATCATTTTAAGGGGGCGGTAGTCCGCACTTCCTCAAATGAAATTGTCGTATGTATATACAACATGAAACAAATAATGGTATGAAATAAAATGGAATTACAGAAGCTTATATATAAAATATATATCATTAATATCATATTTAATTACAGTGCCATCATAATGGCCACCATGAGAGGCGGTAAGATGTATTTGAACAATCATCGTTTCGTGAGGCGTTAGTTTGCCATCCACAGAAACATTATGTTCATCATCCATTAGATGGAGTTGTGTGAATGTGTAGTTTGAATCCTTCTTATAACAACATCCCAGTATATTGAGGATACTGGTGTTGTTACAAAAGAAAGGAAATAAAAAGAGTTTGGGGGTTGAAGAAGAAAAATAAATGAAAATAATTTAAGAGAAATCGTTACCTTTAATTTAGGTAACTCGCTTTGGTTGGAACCAAAGGACTTCTTGAAATGCTTTCTGCCTAAGGGGAAGCATCAAGGAGGAGGAGAGGGATGTGGGGAGCTTATTTTGGCAGAGTGTGGACGATCCAAGTGGCTTGAGAGGTGTGATGAAATGAGAAGGAGGAGTGCCCTTTTATAAGAGGGGTGAGGGGCACCTTTGGAAAAGCTAGAAATATTAATTTATAATAAATTCATATTCGGTTTCTAATGGCTCCAAAGTTGTTTATTCAAAGGTTAAGGTGGGGATAGGTCGAAAACCACTCAACCAATAGAATTTAGACAGGTTTGGGTACTTATATTAACCTTATCTTTAAGTATTAACTCTAAGTTAATTAGTTTCACTTTAACAATGTCTCTTTGTATTTTTATATAATATGGTTAATAAAATTACTATATACATCCAAGAGACCCCCAAGTGGTCCATTAATGATTAACCTATCATGATATAAGTCTCTTGGATGAACCTTAGATTTTTAGGAATTTAATATCAATTAATAATATAATATTTGTTTTAAGAACTCTTTTATGTCAATTTTGACACTATTCAATAGTTGATTTTTGTGAAACTCATAACAGGTTGATTACTTCGAACAAAGTCAATAAAATAAATCCTAATATATCATATTATACTATAAAATTAGTTTAATTCATTAAAAGTTTCATATTATATTTATTTGGGTATTTATAATATCAATTATTTTAATTTTTCACTATTATAGTAATTACTGCATCATCATTGTGTCATAAATAAAATAAATTATTTAATGTCTAAAAATTATAAATAAAATATCATTATGTAGGAAAGCTTTTTATCTTTCTAATGAATATTTATAATCTAAAATCAAACATATATAACCCTATGTAACAATTGTTTTTCTAAATGATATATGCTTGTGTCATTTTTGTATTCATTTTGACTTAATTAAAATAAAGTGTCATTATCACTTACAAGTGGATCCATGGGTTCCCAAAATCGACCCAAAGATGCTCATGGTCGACCATGTATCAACCAATAGGTTTAAGACACGTTTTAGGGTAATTTAGTATTATTATAATATTATTTTTTTAACCCTTATTTACCGGATTTACCCTTAACCATGGTAAATAAAATATTTACCGCAGTAATTATTCAAAATGTCTAAAAATAAAAGTTACCTATTTACACAATTTGAACATCCTGATTCCAAATATGAAATCCATTTTTCTAAATTCAAAACACAGAAGTGGCAGAAATTAATTTAAAATTAATTCCCGCTGTCAAAACAAAAAGCGTGTTTTTAAGAGATAATAACTATCAAAAGATTGACACTTGTTTATGTTCGGTTTAATTGTAAAATTATGACTAATGACCAACATTATATTAAATTGTAAAAATATATTCTAAATATACTTTAAAACCACTCAAATTCATAATTTATCACTATTAATTATTTTGATTAAAAAAGTTGTTTTTAATTAAAATTTAGTAATTTTCACTATTCATCAAAATATGAAAGTTATCCGAAAAGTACCAAAATTTCACCTTAGGCTAAATTCGATATTCCGAATCCAAAAATGAAGTACATTTCAAAATATAAAATATATATAATTTCAAAATTTAGGTATTACTATTCATAACGGCTAGTTTGATCGGTTGTGGTGTGTGTTAAAACTCGAAGTTGCGTACAACACACGCTACTGTTTATTCAAAGGAAAGAGTACCGTGGAAGCTTGGGATGTTTCATTTTAAATTTTTTTGATGTCTCCATTTAGTCAAAAAGTTTAGAATATTGTATTTAAAAAGGTTTCACTATCAAAATTTGATAAAAGTGAAATACTGAAAATGAATCTATTCTTGCATTATGACTAAGAAACTCATAATATGGATTCTAAAATTATAAGGATTATATAAAGTTAAAAATGTAGTTAATGCTATTCATGACCTCTTTTAATGGCTTTTTTTTTGGTAAGTCATGGTGCAATTGAACTCGGTATTGCGTGTAGTGCAAGTTATTGAATTATTTTGAAGAAATAACACACTATAAAATCTTGGGGTGTTACAACTTAAAACCTTGTGAATAATTTTAATAAATAAACACAATATAATTATTCTATACTCAAATAATAATGAATTTATTTATTCTTCAGTGATCGATAATACTTAGACATCTCTAGGACCGTATAGAGGGGCCCACCATATCCTATATACCTATTCACTAGAATAGAGAATATTCTTGAATATGTTATTGTGTGTGACCATGTAGGCCCTTATATCAATATAAATGAATAATATTCATAGACAAAGAGTAGAGTCTAGAAACCCATCAAAGCTCTTAAATAGATAAAGAATATTCATAACAACGACAACCATCATACGAACATGCACTGTGTAATATAATCTCTTTGTCTCATGATATCTCATAATGAAGGATGCACACTTGCGTCATCATCCTTTATTGATTTATTATTTATTGATCTAACTAGATAGACTTACTTTTGACTATCTTGTCCAAGGTTTTATGTAGGTACTACCATCCTAATCTATTAGGCTCGAGATATAAATTCCTTAACTCAGAAGTAATAAATTCTATCTTGAACATTCAACCAATGTCATACCACTAATGATGCACCTAACACAAGATACCTTGCCACAACATCATTATCCTAGTTTTTTCCTTGCATCATTATAAATGATCAAATGACAGACATTGATAATGATATAAAGTCAGGAGACCAATACACATGTCCATAGATAGGAACATCCAATGACACCCCAAACATGTGGTGTTCTAATTAGAGATTCTATCCTCACAATATCACCTACTAGATATCACTAAGCGGAAACCTTATGAGAATAACTCTCAATGTTTATAATCCCCTAGCTTCTGATATTCATACATCAATTGTGTTTGGTGAGTATGATGTATCAAGATCATATGACATTTGTTTAAGATTATGTAATAGTATCTCTAGGATCTCATTATATACTGTGAACTACCATTACCATTTGATACAAAAAATAATCTATGAACATTAACATTTAAATTGTGGACAAAGAAGTATCTATACTATAATGGTAAGTGTACATCATATATAACTCACGGTATACATGGTATGGTAATTGAAAATTAGTGATAAAGTTGGGTCCATGACACCCGCTATGACAACACTCCCACTTGCACTAGATCCAACTTTTTAACTATCCTTGATAGATATAACATGATAAGATCATCTTTCTGCTTAGGTATAGATTTATTTTCTGGTTTTTCCATTTCTATGCCGCATGACTATTCTGCTATGTGTGACTTTACCTCCTTGAGTAAAAATTCTTAATAGATGACATCCCCGAGTATATCCCTTTTTTCCAATATAAAAACTTCACATCATGAATAGTACCAGCAATAGTATTATCATAATTAATATTATGATAAAACTTATATGTACTAGGTGTGATTTCAAGAACTAGAATAAATCATTGATTAATCTATACTACATCTTTAGCTACCTTACAAGCTTCAACGTACTCAGTATTTGTAGGAATGAATACCACTATATTGTATAAGATTTTCTCTCTCATTACCTTAGCTTGAATGTGATATTAGATTACATTGATCTAATGAATACTAGTTTGTGTCCCCTAAAAACTAGTACCCTTTTCTCTCCACATAACAAGTACACATCATTTATATTTCTTCAACTGCAATTAGATATTTCTGACTACATCCCTTGCAGTTCCCCTGGATATAACTAATATTTTCCTACCCTAAAGTATATGTCAGAAATATCATTTCTTTTACATATCATGTCATATGTGATTTATCCATTCCATAAGTGTATAAAATTAAAATCAACACATTATTATCCTCCTATGTCCTATACTTATCTTCTCAGAGAGATTTATGCCATGTGATATTGGTAATAATTCTATCTATAATTGTTCTAACTTTTATTTTTCAATACCTTGTTAGTATATTTACTTTGACTTGGTCTAAGACACCTTTATACCTACCTTAGTAGATTACTTCCCCTAAAATATTGGTTTATATTTTAAGTCAATCTATGGAGAGTTTCATTCATTCTGGTCTTAATTAGTTTCAAGACCAATAATTGTTTTTCCTATGTTATAAAACATATTTTACTTTGAAAATAATGGTGTTCCCACTAACCTATGGTAAACACATGGAAACAATTCATTCCAGATGAATGTTCTAAGATCTTAATGATTAATTTAATCAAAAACTAGATTTTATAAACTCACTCCTTATTATCACTTTATGGTGTCACCATCCCTGTCTAGTTGTATCATATAGATACCTTCCATGATTGGTGGTCTTGACATCCAATGCTCTATGACATGATCATATAAAGTAGTTATAACAAGTAAAATTATAACCGATTTATTCATAATGACTTGGTGTTACCAATCAAGCCTCATAGGTACCGCCCTTGTACCATCCACACATAATTTCACTTGAATACCCACTGTAATATTCAAAATAATGACCCCCTTGTACTTTGATACAAGGAATCCATTATTGAATTTTAATTGATGTGTTCAATTTTATCTAATTTTCATATACAACATAGTTATATAAATTATTATTCTCAATTAATAATGCATCACCAACCTCAATGAATATAAAACCATCACCATTGTTTTATCCTTCCTACGCATTATGTGTCTCGAAAACATTCCTCTTACACACCTCTTATGGAACTTGTTTCTATTTCAAATATTTTTGCATCTCTACCATTGACTAAACCCAATTCAATCTCTCTATCACTATATCAAATATATATGTGCACAATTTTTTGGAAATATAGTATATAACATGAATATATCTTTTCTATCATAGGATTCTCAGTAATATATTTAGAAACTTTAGGATAATTAATATAGATTCATTCCATTTTTTTCTTGATAAAAATTTATCTATATCCTTAACAAACACTTTGCATTAAAACGCATGTTCTTATGATATAATGGATTTATATCATAATATTTCTCATATGATATCCATTTTTCATAATAGTTGACATATCGTTATGGGATAACACCATTATTTATGAATCATGGCTCAAAATATAAATTTTTCATTCTACATATAAATCTAAAAAATGATGCTCATTTTACTTACATCATGAATTTGATGTATATAATGAAATGTGCATTTAGGAATTGATCCATGCCACATTTTATTGATCAATGTTAACATGTAAGACTCATCATTAATCCTCATTATTTGAATTATGGACTTTATGTGGATAAGGTATTTTGAATTTTGGAATTACTCCATGCTACATTATATTAATTGATGAATGCTTATTCAAGGTATTATTTGGCACACCATCCTGAGGAATGTCATACCTTTTGACCATGAATATACCATACTTCGCCTTTTAATTACTTAATAAACACTTAAATAAATATTGTGAAGTATATTTACAACTATATTACCCTTGGAATAGTTCACTCTCTCTAGCTAAACTAGTTCTGAAATCCTTATGGCTTACCTTTATTTCTAAAGGCTTCTCTATCCAAAAAAATAATTATATATGTCAATAATACCTAAGGAACTTCGCTCTAATGAGTATAAATATCATACTCATTATATCCTTGATGTCCACTTTTATTTTAATTTGATAAATAATTATCTTTCTATAAATGGGTATATAAGTCTTACATTTTATATTCATCATGTTTTGCCTATGATTCATGTATCACTGAACTATTGGTTGAGTGTGAAACACCACAAACAAAATTCATTCTTGTACTAGAATAATTTATCATAGTGTGCAAAGGACACATGAGATAATTTTATTTAGTAACAATCAATAAAATTTCAACTAGAATCATTAACATGGTAATAAAAATGTTGTGTTCTTCTCACTACTGACATAAGAACCACCATTTTATAGCTACTTGGAGAACGTTACTTAATTCATTCAATATTTCTATACATACTTGGTTACTGTATTCAAATACACATATGTAATTGGAATATTGTATTTAATAACCACAAATTACAATTGAATCATTACATAAAATTGATGAATATACTGAAGAAGAAGCAATTACTTGCTTATTTAATTTAGTTCATTTCATTTTCAAGGAGTTATTTCATGACATGCATATTAAATAACCTATTGTTTAATAACTCTTTCTTCGTTGAAGTATAATGTGAAGATGCCTTTGAAGTCACACTTTCTATTTGGCCTTTTCACCTTTTCGTTCAAATTGTTTTCCATAAGAACAAAATACGAATATTTCTTTAATGTTCTTATTTCTTGGTGAACCTTACCCAAAAGTTAACAAAGAATTTTCTTCATACTATTTATTTTGTGCTATTAAAAGAAACTGGAGTAAATTGGTGAAGATGGTAAAGAAATGTATCTATTGAAATGTTATGATTCATCTTTCAATTTACACATATCTAGTGTAATAATCACCTATTCATATATGCGCTTCACTTTATCCTCACAAGCTTATCAGAGATGAGACAACAAGAAAACCCATCTATTTACAAATTTTGTATCCACAAATCACTTCATATGTTGATGATAACATTAAGATATAACCATAATATGTGTCATACATGAGTCTCATGTAAGCATTTATAACACCCTCGCTTCCCAAGGGGGCTTAACAAGTATTGGGGATACTAGAACCTTAATTTTCCAATGCTGTGGTACTTTTCTCAAGTGCTTGTTCTACTTTTTTGTAACTCATGTTAGTTTGGAAATTTTCATTTTCCAATGTTATCACATTGTACTTGTGTTATTACTTTCCATTTTTCTACAAAAATAAAAATCTAGTAGATCGTAATTTTATCTTGATTACCAATTAGATAGTACCAATTAAAAATTACCAATTATTTAAATCATTAAATGTCTTCAACTATTTTATATAAATCTAACAATCCTCTATATTAGAATCATAATACAATGTCACTTGAGTATTTTAGTGACATGGATCCTTGAACCTCTCTTCATAATCAAGAAGTTATGGCTACACCACTACTCGAAGAGTTCAAGATAGATGTTTGACTGGACAACCACATTAACTGCAGTTCTTTGATCTGTTGAGTGAAGTCTTGGCTTCTAATATCAAAAAATTTATTTACTCAATGACTTCATCTAAAAATGAAAAAATCTATCTATGGATACTAATTTTCTACCATCGTTAGTCAAGTCATCTCATCATTCTCATAAGAACTCCCCAGTAGTAGAAGAGACCCTCAACTATGGATGATGAGCACCACAAACTCTTGGTTGTGTTCAAATTCAAATGACAAAAGACGTTTGCATCTTAATATTTCGTTGACGGTTTTTATATTTTTTGACGAATATAATCCATTTATATTAATCTATTCCTTCTATGTTGTTGTTCTCACTACTAAACATTAATAGAAAAACATTCATCAGATCTTTATGTATTTTTCTATTTATTATTAAGTGTTTTCTGCGGTCATGAAAATGCATAAAATAATAAACACTGCATGAAGGATATATAAATAACCATATGGTCTTGAGAATCTAATATAGGTTGATCCATTTAAACATAATGGATCAACCATGACCTAGGTAAATCATACATGAGTCCTGTCTTGACTCGTGATGCAACTCATCCCCGTCTAGTGTGACCATTTCTTGTCTGCATTTTGCCTTGACATGACGTGGTTCATGACTTAAAACGTCATCATCATAGTATAAAAATACTCACACAAAGGCGAGAGGATCTCCAGAGTATAAAATACAGACAACTCACTTTTATCTGGATGCGTAGAACCTTATGAATATCAAATAATAATAAGATTATGCATAGACCGTCATGAAATTAAATACTTATTACAAACATTGCACACGTGCAATAAATAATTAAATAAAAATAACTATACATACACATATTTGGCCAATTATCAAGACCAATCAATGGGTAATGTAAAATCATGATAAAATTAAATTTAAATAAATTTCAATATGAGGAATATTAAATAAATTAAAGAATTAATTAAATTCAAATAATTTATGTTCATTCGGTCTTAGTATTAATTTAATTTTAATCCCAAAAATTAAATTAATTTATTAATTTAATTTAATACCAATATTAAATTAATTTTTTTGGAGTATTAATATATTATATTTTTAATCAAAAAATAATTAAATTAATTGTTGATAATATAAAAAATTCTCGGGCCCCGAAACACTACGTATGGCCAATGGGGGTCGAGCTGACCCTGTGCAGACCTATTCTGAGTCGAATAGAGATTGTGAAGGGTTTTTTTGGGTCAAACAGACCCTCCCTGTCTCATTCCAGGTTGGGCATATCCACTCAAGCCCTTGTAGGCCTGTACCGGGTAGGAAAAACTCAGTTGAGGTTTGATTTGGGTGTTACACCAGACAAACAGGGTAGGGGTACCTTGGGTAGGGTCGCATAGGATGGCGGCAGCGTCTGGTGATGGAATCCGGGAGGTTGTGACGTAGATTTGGTTGGGTCTGAGTGCGATGCAGTGGGGTTCGACAGTAGTGGTGATTGATAGTATCGATGAGGAATGGTTGTGGGGTCCAATGATGCGGCGGGTGAGGTTTCTTGGTGTGGTTAGCTGCAATTTTGGCAAGGTGCAGTGGTGCTCGTGAGGGAAGAGGCCCATCGGGATTGGGTCAGGTGAACTCAATGGCGGTTACGACAGGGGAACCCAACAACATCGAAGATAGGGGAGATAGTGGGAGATGAAAATCCGGCATGCGGTTGGCCTAGGTGGAAAAGAAAAGCGGTACAAAAACAAACCTAAAAGGTGGAGGACACGATCTCGATCCGGGCGATGGTAAGGTATTAGCGATAGGAGTAGTGGGCATCAGCCGTCATGATGACCAAGGAGGAGGAGGCATGGTCTGACGATGGGATAGAGACCTCGAAAGGGGATGGCCCACAAATGGAGAAGAAGACCCATGGCACCTTTCTGTAACGACCCAAAATTTTATGAATGGAATTTATCCCTTCTTATAGTAATTTCATATAGTATAAATCACATATTATCACTTATAGACCATAATAAAAACTTTATAAATGAATAATTAATGAAATAAGAAGTATTTCTGGAAGTTAAGGAACCAATATGGATGAAATAATAACTTGAACTTAGGAATGGTAATATGAACCTTATGAATAGTAAACTAGCCAAATGAATAGTAGCCTCACCCATGAAAGTATAAATAAAACTTAGGAATTTTATAAATGAAAGTATGGATATTTATATCATATTCTAAGTAAATAAATTTTATAAAAATTATTAATTAAGTGTTTTCATTTTTGTATGTCATAAATATTTAATTACAATTTTATGATGAATTTAAAATTTTAAAAGAAAATTTATTTTCATAAAATGTATTCACAAATTAATATTTTGATGCATTATGATTTTAATATAATTTTATGAGACCTTAAGTAATTTTCAATGTGTTATAAAATCACATTGAATTTTAAAATATGAATTTTCCAAATAAATAATAATTTTAATTAAAAGTTAAATTACTAAAATTTAGGAAATTATTTCCATAAAATAGAGTTCATTTTTTTATTCTACACATAGAAAAATGATTAGGGAAATTTTTAGGAATTTTCTAAAATACTTGATCTTTTGATGAATAGTAATATACGATAATTTACAATAAAAGCTAAATACATGAATTATGGAGTCATAGATGATGTAATGCTAGTGTAAGACCCAAATATCAAAATTTACATCATTATTTTAATATATTTAGTTATAATTCTCAAACTATTCATATTCTTGATCTAAAATAATAAACTAATGAATATAATAATGAGAAAACACCCCTCTCGTCCACTATAAATACCACCCCTCACCCCCTCTTCTTCTCACACATCTCAAGCTTTGAAAATTTCCCAAATTCTACCAAATAATATTTCATATACCCTTACACACCACTAGGATCTCTTTTTATCATCAAAAGAATAAAACCTTTTCCCTAAGGAGGTTCTCAAGGAGATGAAATTCAAGTGGTAAACTCCTCTTTCGTTTCTTTTAATTTATTTTCAAGTTCCTTTATTTTCTTATTATCTCATCACCCACACTCTTAAAAATATCATGATAAATCTAGAAAATTAAATATATAATAATTATATCATGTTAATGTATGATCCATCATTAAACTCCTCCCTCCCACTCCTTTATTCTAAAAATAAAATCGTCGCATGTGATGTGTCAATTTACCGACATCATGGGCGATGCACTTTCATTTCCCTTTTAACACCTTCAATTATGATAATAAAACCCTTATAATGGTTGAAATATATTTTAAAATGTATCTTATAACACTCTTTATGTTATAAAACTAACATATATACATAAAGCTTAATGATAAAACAAAACGAGTTCATTGTGATTGAAAAACCGCCAAAATTAACTTAAAACGACCATCATTAACATTTATCTAATGATTAATCCTCATAACATATAAGTAAATTATTTATTAGATCATTTAAATTTATGTAATATCATTAATAACAAATAATAAAAATTCTGGATATTTTTCTCCATTTTACACAAACATCCAATCATGTATACAAGTGAACCGATCATGAAAATTATGAAAACAAGCACTCCCGAACGATGAAATTAAAGCCTATAACTCATAAAAAATCACATTAATAAACATAATAAAACCATAATGATTAAAATTAATGTATAAAGTTTATTTCTTTTAAAATTAATGAATCTAATGTGATTATAAAAGATATTAAAGTGAAAAAAGCTTTCAGACATAAGGTAAGGGGAATTCTTAAACCCAACTCTCTTTCTTTATGCTTTCCTTATTTCACCCTATTTTCAATATGAATATTCCTTAAATATTATTTATTAATAATTATATTAACTTTTTTGGTATATAAATAATTTCTAATTGAGTTTATGAAAAACACAATGTTTTCCAAAATAACTATTCTTTCAAAAAAACACACCTTTTACTTCTCAAGATTTTGTCTTCTTCATTCAAGGTTGATGATTCTTATATAAAGTATGTTATTAAATATTTCATTTAGGAATCTAATGTTTATGACTATATGATTTATGAAATGAAACACATTCCTTTACATGGGTTATTTTATTTCCAATATTGATATATGTTCTATGTCACATGAATAATAATGTAAATGTTATGATGTGATGGGTGTTCCCAAAATTATATAGCACAATATAAATGTTATGATGTAATGGGTCTGCCCAAAATTATATATAAATCTAATTCATTGGGTAATGTGATTTATCTCATGATAAAAGTGAAATATTCATGAACATGATGCTAGCATTGTTCACAACAATGTATGGTATTTTACCACTAAGACACGATGTTTCATTTTTATGCATTGCCACATTCCATGCCTTTATCTAATGATTCTCTCATGATTATGATGATGATGTTATGATTATGCTCACCCCCTGATATATTTTTTCATGTTATTATATATCCTCTTACTATTATTTTAGATCACCCTTTTCTTTGGTGAATATCCTTAGGTGACTACTTGTACTAAGGAGAATTAAAGGGCCAATAAGAAGCTAGAGAAGAAGGAATTAAATAAATGTTTATGTTTTATTTTTTAAATTTTATTCATGGTCCGAATTTTACCAATAAAATAAGCCTTTGTATCATAGTCATAATTTTTTTTATTTTCTTTATCATTAAAATGATGCAATAGTAATGTAAGAAAAAGTAGGGTCACTATAGTTGTTATTAGAGCGCAGTTTAGATAATTTAGGAATTAGGATTAGAGAACCTTAGTGAAAATCCATAATATGAGACTAAGTATATGTAATCACAAAATAATATTTTCTAAACATAGGTATCCCATTAGATAAGCCTTTAGAGTTAATTTTAGAAAGGTAGAAAGTATTTATGACTTATTGACTTATGTTTTGTTCTAACCTTTTCTATTTTAGAAAATGGTGGGAACCGAGAGAAATGGGGCCAACAACCAATGCGAGGGACAATACAGTGATTTCCCAAACGACATCCCCAACACTTTAGGAGGTGGAGTTAAAAATTTCTTGGTGATGATTACCTAGCTATATAATGTTATGAATGATACCCTTAATAATGTGGAATGTCCTCCTTAACCTAAGAGGGAGCAATAGGCTATCGAGTGTTTTATACCGCAACGGACACCAACATTTAGTGGATATCCCGACCCACTAGTCATGTAATAGTTGGTCAAATCAATGTAGAAGATCGTTTCTATGCTTTATTTTTCTGAGATGAAGAAGGTGACTATAGTAGTTTTCCATTTAGATGGAGTGGTTAATCAATGTTGGGATTTGATCAAGAACACCAAGTCGAAGGATAAAATTGAAGATATGTAGTTGGAAGACATTAAGATAATGTTTCTTAACAAGTATTTGCCTATAAGTCATTGAAAAAAATGGAGAAATAAATCATAGAGCTAAAGAAAAATGAAGGATAATTGTTCACATCCTATAAGGAAAATTTCACAAGGCTTGCAAGGTACGCTTCAGGTTTTGTTATCAACAATGATAGAAAGATCGATAAATTCTTTAGTGGATTAAAACCACACCTTCTAATAGATATATCAATTCGAGACTATGTGTTACATCCCAACCCATCACCTTGCGGTCACGATTATTTTATTTAGATTTGAGTATTTTTTTTAAAGTATAATTTTTTTTAATTTAAAATCAAAATAAAAGAAAATAAAATAAAAATAAAATGATTTAAAAATAATAATAATGACAATATTATTATGGATAATAATAATATTATTATTATGTTTTTTATTATAAATTTTATTATTATTATTAAGGATATTATCATTATTATTATTATTATTATTATTATTAGGGTTTGGAAAAAACTCTAAGTAGCCCCCTCCCTTTTCTCTCCCTCATACGACATGACCCCCTCCCTCTCCCTACATCGCGTCGCCCCTCCCTCTCCCTGCATCATGATGCCCACTTCCTCCCTCTCCTCCATGCGTGCGTGGTCGGACTCCTCCCCTCTGGTATCTCTTCCTTGCATGGATGGTTCCTTCCGTCCCTTCCCTTCTCGCATGACCCAACCCCCTCCACCTCTCCTCCATATCGCGTGCCACCGCCTCTTACGAGATCCCTATCACCTAGTGTTTCCTTTCAATTTATCTGGGATTATTGGTCGGCTTGTCGTGGTAAGCTTCTCTCTCCCTTCTCCTTCCATTTTCCGACCATGATTTCGTCTCTACGTCAACCTATGAAATTCGGCCAAACCCTAGGTATGGGAAAACTCTGATTTCCTTTATTTCATCCATTGTATGGTGGTGCGGAAGGTCCATTGGGACTTCCTTGTATGTGTTTTGGAAACTGCTACTGAAGGCAAGGCAGTTCAGAGTGTTTCGGTTTCACACCAATGTTTTGGGGTAAGTTGTTCCTTCTGTTTTGTTTTTTGTCACCTCTATTATTAGGGTTTATGGGTGTTGTTGACTTCATTTTGATTAATAGGTAGGGAGTTGGGCTGTACTATGTGATTTTTGGCCGATGACACCATCTGAGGTGAGGTTTAAATCTTTTTTATTTGTTTTAAACTCTTTATTTAGGGTCTACCAGTGTTTATGTGACTCGGGGGAATTTTTGTAGGGTGTTGCAATTGATTCCAAAGGCACGAATACATATTACAATGAATGAATATATATATATATATATATATTTATATATATCTTCCATGTGTGGGTTCTTTCATGATGTGGGGAAAACATGTATCATTTTAAGGATATATATATGGATGTGTGTGCATAAAAACAGGCTGCTACCCAAGTTAGAGAGCACCAAATGCCAAGGGTTGGCTTGGTCTTCCTGAGGTAGGGTCCCTATATTTGATTCTTTATTTAAGAATACCTTATTTTCTTCTTTATATAAGTTCGGTTTTGAGTTTCATAGTTTAATGGAGCTATATAGCTTGATTGAAATGTTGAAATGTGATAAATGGCTTGTTGTTTGATGAAGTCAGGTTTTACAATAAAACCCCTCCAACGGAGGTGCGCTGATTTCAAACAAAAAAGTAGTGCTAAATTTTATATTTTGATTAGTGTGGTTTGAGTTATATATATGTCTTCCTGCTAGTGTTGATATATGATATGTTATTTAATGAACCTTAAATGTTGTTAAAGGATGTTTCCCACATGAGTTATGTCAAGTCCGTGCCAGGTGCGATAGTTTGATAAACTGGAAGAATCCCTTGTATTTTCTCGTTAAATAGAACATGAATGGATTTGTCCTTGGACACCCTTTGGTGTTCAGTTTTACCCCATGTCATGGGATGCTAATTATGAAATTGATTTTTATATCAAATGAATAATTAAATGAATTAATTGGGAATGGATTTTATGTTTTTTGAGTTGTTGGTATTGTTTATATGGTGTGTTGGACCTCGTTACGGTAGTTTCGGGATGCAAGTATCAAGAATTCCAATATGTACATTCATAGGGTAAGGCATATATATATGCATTCATTTTTCAAAATTTATAAAGTTTCCAATGTGTGATTTTATTATTATTATATTCCCTCGACCCTATTTAGAAAAAGGTTGTTGGACCCTTTGTGAAATAGTTGTTTTAATAATCACAAATCATACCAATTTATACATTATGTTATATCTCCGGTTAATCTCGTCAATGGATATTTATAAGTGAATCGATTATGTCACATAATATAATATATTTCAATAAGTCATAAACTATGAATATTTATTCTTTAATATGTTTAAAAGTGTATATTTATATGTATTTATGGATGTTACTTAATTTGGTAGTGTTCTGTGTAAGACATACACTTTATAAGTTTTTCAGAGTCCCTAGAACCGATAGTTCAAAAGGAGTCACCATTGGTAGACTAACCGATGAGGGCTCACAGATAAAAGAAGACACTGATTCTGGACTCACTGATAGAACAAACGACTCACCGATGGACGAGTCACCGATGATTTGTCACACCGACAGTTTAAATGACTCACCGATGAATGAGTCACAAATGGATGACTCACCAATGAACGAGTCACTGATGGACGACTCACCGATGAACAAGTCACTGATGGACATCTCACCAATGAACAATTCACTGATGGATGACTCACCGATGAATGATTCCCAGATGGGAGACACACTTATAATTAAAATCGAGTCACCAATGACGAGTCACCGATGCACAAACAGAACAATAGCACAAATGTCTCACTGATTCACCTAGTCACTGATACCTATGAAAAAGACTCACTAATACACGGAGTCACTGATGCTGACAGACTAATGCTGACAGACCGATGATGACAGAATGATGCCACTGAGTCACTGATACTTACAACTCATCGATAGTCATAAAAACTATTTTATTTATTCAAATTCATATCTAACGGCCATGTTTATACAAATTAGTGTTTTTAAAATTATTCAATGTTATCTGTAAGACTATAAGTAAATAGTATGAGGTACATGCACGTGACAAGATCATCATTCTTATTAGACCTCAAAGTATAAATGAATTATACATGGGGTCTTTTATGAGACAATGAGGAATGTGCTATAAAGTAGAAATAGAAGAAGAACTAAAAACCCCTACAACTCTCAATATTTCTTCAAAATTCCATGAACATAAAGCTAGGCCATATTGGGAGATCAAAAAAACCTGTCAGGATACTCTGAACATCCTATCATTAAGGATATAAACTTTTCACACCCGGAAGCTAGAGTAAAATAGGCTCCAATAATCTATTTTGAAGCCATCTTTTAGAAGAGGACTCAATTCTCATCTCCACTACATCAATCGATTACAAAACCTCACTTCATAACACACATAGCTTTCTAAATCTTATTATACATCTCTATCACTTTTATGTTTTATTTTTATTACATTTTTTAGCAGTGTGTGTATCTATTTCACTCACACACACACAGACACACAGTATCCTATGCAAAACTAGGGGATACTCGATATCCTCAAACACACTCTCATTATTATCTCTTGTATCCCACAAAGAATAGTGGAAGTGGTCAAGTGTGACCTGTTAGTTATTTTTCCCACAAATAACTGTGGTAGAGGTGAGGTGTGACCTGTAAATCATTATGTGATGTTGTGAACCCTGATCTAGGGTGTGGATCAATTTTTTTATTAAATTAAACTACTTGGTGGAAGGTGATCACAAATTGGAGAGGACTAATTCTCAGATTGACACTGAACCTCTTGTTTATATACACTATGCTTTTACCTTTTACTTTTAATCTATGTTTATTGCATTTTATATAAAACTAAAGTGAACTTTGATAGTTAGTTTAGCAAGTATTTATATCTGTGTTGAACTAGTAGGTTAGTTTCAAAAGTTATATTAATATTTAAATTAGTATTGCTGAGAACTAATCAATATTATATGAAATTAATTGAACATTCTGTACTTTTATAAATTCACTACAAACTGACTTTGATTATATTTTTAATTTGGGTAAATTTTTAGAGAACCAAATTTTAACAGAAATTTTTAGAGATACTCAATTCACCCCCCTCTTGATTAATCTACTCTGCCCAACATTGGGTATTAGAGGATTTAGAAAAGTGTAAGTTTTCAAAACATATCAAACCTTCTTTAACTGTGATTTTAGTTGTCCTTTAAAGATTTGTAAATTTCTGTTAGTTCTAAATTTATATCTCTTTAGAAGTATTTATTTACTATGGAAAATAGACTATAAGGGGATGAAATAAATAGACCAACTTTTTTAATGGAACCAACTATGCTCAGTGGAAGATTAAAATGAAAATACATCTAGAAAGCATGAGATTTGAAATTTGGACTACTATTAAAAGTAAATATGCAATTCTTGAAACTTCTATAAACACTTGGGATGAACCTATAAAGACTACCTATAACAATAATTGTAAATAAATAAATGATCTATACTGTGCACTAGGAGATGAAGAGTTTAATCTTATATCTTCTTGTAAAACTGCACATGAGATTTGGGAAACTTTGTCTCTTTCTACTGAGGGAACATCTAATGTAAAATAAATGAGATTAAATACTTACACTATTAAATATGATAATTTTAAAATGAATCCTGATGAATCTATTTCTGATATGTATCTCGGGTTCAATGAAATAGTAAACACAATGATTTCTCTCAGAATATAAGTTACATCAAAAGAAAAAATCATGAGGATTCTTTGATGTTTACTTGATACATGGAGATGAACCTATGTCTTAATAAAGAATCACGTGACATCATAAAATAACCTATTAAAGAAGTCATTGCAAAGCTAATGTTGTATGAAGAAGAGATGAAATTCAAAAAATAGAAAGATGGTGAACCTCAGAGGATTTTTGTAGCCTTCAAGACTACTGCATCTAAAATCAAGGAAAAAGAAAAAGTTCAAGCTTTTGTTGAGATCACAAGTAGTGAGGAATTAGCTTCCGAAAGTGATGAAGAAATGGCCCATATGGCCATAAGAATTGAGAAATTTTATATGGAAAAAGTAGTTTTTTCAGAAATCCAAATTACAAAGGAAAATATGAAAATATGGGAAATTGGAAAAAGGATTGGAATATAAATGAAAAATCAGAAGAGATTGTGTGATACGAATGTAAAAGTAATGGACAGGTCAAGGATGACTATCCCAAGCTCAAATACCAAAAGAATTATGAGAACGAGGATAGAAAATATAAGAAAGAAATGAAGGTCACATGGAGTGCCACTGAGGATAGATCCAGTGAATTTGCTTCTTATCATGATTAGAAAGATAATATTGATAGTATGTGTTTTATGAAAAACCATTATAAGGTAATCTTATAATCTCATATTAAAAATTATTATTATTCTAAAAATTAAAGTGAGTCTGAGAATATGAAAAATGATGAATTATTTGAATATTTGAACATGTTGGAAGAGAAATGTAATGAGTAAAAAGATAGGTATACATCTTTAATGAATCAACATGATATTACTGTAACTATTAAATATGAACATACTATTGAAAAATAGAATAATGCTCAATTACTCAATGAAAAAAAACAAGTTAAAATTGTCTAATGAGAAATTAAAGAAGGACATAGAAAAGTTTACCAATGGTAAAAATAAACTTCCACAAATTCTTTGTAAACAAATATCTCCTAAGTACACATCTAGAATAAGATATCAACCATGACAATGAAATTTAGCAAAAACACATTTTATGACCAAATATAGAAAATCTAATTCATTATTCAAAAACCAGAATTTTACTACAAGTTCCAGTTCTAAAAATTATTTTATACATCCTGTTCTTCTGGACCAAACAATGTTTATTTTTCAACTTCTACATATAGAAAATCCATAAGACAATTGTGGGTTTCTAAAGATTTTATTACTAATGTTTCTGGATGTAGAAAAATATGGTTACCAAAATCATTTCTTGAATAAACTATTTTGTAGGTAAACTGGCTAAAGAGTTCCTATATAAATCTATGGTACATGGATAGTGGGTGTTTAAGACACATGATAGGGGACTATTCATGCTTCAAAAATCTTATCAAAATTGATGTTAGCCATGCCACATTTGGTGACAAGGGTAAAGGAAAAATCATCGTTCTATGCCAGATTGGTAACCCTAACTCAATCTCAATTTCCAAAGTACTTTATATTGATGGAATAAAGTATAACCTGCTTAGAATATCTCAATTGTGTGATGATGTATTCAATATTAAATTCAAAAATGATTCATTCCATATTTTGATTCCACGAATAACATAGTATTTAATTCTCTTAGAAATGATAATGTATATGCTATAAATTTAGACATAGTAGCCTCACAAAATGTTTCTTTTGAATGTTCCTTTCACAAAGTGTATTGGATCTAGCATAGAATACTAGGACATTACAATATTCACTACCTTAAGAGGTTAACTATAAAAGGATTAGTTGAAGAGCTACCCAAATTAGAGTGTCGAGACAATAAGGTGTGTAATCCTTGTCAAAAAGGAAAGCAACATAAAATTTCTTTCAAACCAAAGAAAGTAGTGACTACTTCTCAATCTCTTGAGTTGGTTCACGTGGATTTTTTGTACCATATAGAGTTTAATGTCTCAATGTGAAGCCTTATGTTTATTTTCTTGTAGATGAATTTTCTAGGCATACTTAGAACTTTTTCTTATCTCACAAAAGTGAATCTTGCTCTCACTATAACAAGTATTCTAGATCTGTAGAAAATATTAATGAACATAAAATTAAATCCTTAAGAAGTGACCATGGTCATGAGTTTAAAAATAAATATTTTTAATATTTTTTCTCACAAAATGGCTATCGAAACAACTTATATTCCCCTAGGACATCTAAAAAATGGATTAGTAGAAACAAGAAATAGAACCCTATAAGAAATTAATTGAACTATGCTTAATTAATATGACTTACCGATTTACTTCTGGGATAAAGCTATCAATAAAACTTGTTATATAATAAACACAGTCTTAATCAGAACTATCCTTAAGAAAACTCCTTATGATTTGTGGAACAATAGGAAACCCAAAGTATGTTATTTTAAAGTGTTTGTATGTAATGTTTATATACTAAACACTAAATACAATTTAGATAAATTTGCCTCCAAAAGTGATAAAGAAATATTCCTTGGATATTCTACATCAATAAAAGACTATATAGTCTTTAATAAAAGAACCAAGTGTGTGGAAGAATCTTTACATGTCAAATTTTATGAAACAGATCCACATGAGCCTAAAACCCTACAATAAAATCCTGAAGAGGATATTTCGAATCTGGAAATTAGTGAAAAAACCTCAAATCATCCTATAAAGGAATCTGTGAAAACTTCTAGTTCTAGAAATTCTCTATAATTTGTCCATAATGAACTAGATAAAAATGATGAACCTGAAATAACTAATCCTACCTTTACTAGACCAACTAGGACCCTTAAAAACCATCACTTAGACGTTGTTGTTGGAGATTTAGACAGAGGAACACAAAATGGAACCTCCTTGATAAATTTGGTTGAACATCAAACATTCTTCTCAGAACTTGAACCTAAAAATTTCAATGATGCAATCAATGATGAATTTTGGGTGATGGCTATGCAAATACAGCTTAACTATTCTGATAGGAATAAAGTCTAGAATCTTATTGATAGACCAAAAGATACTTTGACCATAGGAACCAAATGGGTGTTTAGAAAAAAATTTGATGAAGCTGAAAATATAGTTAGAATCAAAGCTAGGTTGGTTACACAAGGCTATAATCAACAAGAAGGAATTGATTATAAAGATACCTTTACACCCGTAGCTAGGCTTGAAGCCATTATAATCTTACTTTCCTATGCATAACACTTGTATTTTAAACTTTATCAAATGGGTGTTAAAAGTGAATTCTTAAATGGTTATATAATTGAGGATGTTTTTTTGAACAACCCACAGGTTTTAAAATTCTGCATTTTCCAAATCAAGTTTTAAAATTTTATAAATATTTATATGGTTTAAAACAAACTCCAAGAGCTTGGTATGAAAGGTTAAGTAACTTCCTTATTTCTAAAGGTTTTACAAAAGGAGTTGAAGATCCTAATTTATTTATAAAAATAATTTTTAAACAAGTTTTAATAGATCAAATATATGTAGATAATATTATCTTTGGATCTTTTAAAAAATTCATTATGCAATGATTTTTCAAAAATGATGCAATGTTAATTTGAAATGATATTGATGGGTGAACTTGAATATTTTCTTCGATTTCCAATATTTCAAAATAAATAATGTATTATTATAAATAAAAGTAAATATACTAAAGATCATTTAAAAAGATATGTATTTGCTATAATTAAAATTATTGAAACCCCTATGAGTTCTACATGTAATTTAGATATTAATGAAATGAGAAATATCTTGATCAAACTACTTATAGTGGAAAGATTGGGAGTTTACTGTACTTTACTTCTAGTAGGACAAATATTATGTTTAGTGTGTGTATGTGTGAATGATTTCAAGATAAACTGAAATATTCACATTTAAATGTTGTTAAAAGAGTTTTCAAATACCTCAAATATCAAACTTATTTAGGATTGTTCTACCCTAGAGGACAATCATTTGATTTGGTTAGTTATTTAGATGCTGACGTTGTTGGATGTATGTTAGATTGAAAGAGTACCTTTGGAAAATGTCACTTTTTGGGAAAGTCTCTGATATAATGGTGTAGTAAAAAGAAAAATTCAGTTTCATTATCAACTACTGAAGTAGAGTACATTGTTTCTGGTAGTTGTTATGCACAAATTTTATGGATGAATCACACATTATTAGACTATGGATTTCAATTTAAACATATCCTCATAAACTGTGACAATAAAAGTGCTATTAAAATTTTTAAAAATCCAATTTCTCACTCTAGAACAAAACATATTGATGTAAGACATCACTTTTTGATAGATCATTATCCAAAAGTTGATATAAATCATGAGTTGATTGGAACTAAGCATCAACATGATAACATATTCACCAAACCCTTAAGCTCTGAGAGAATAAATTACATTAGAAATAAACTAGGAATGATAAATCTCTAAATTCTATTCAACCTCTTTCCCCTTAGGAAAAATATGTTTTCCTGTGATACTGGTTTAGGTGAAACCGATCTGTCAAACCGATCTATCAAACCAACCAGTGGAACAGTTCATGTGAATCCATTCTTGTGAAACCATTCCTGTGAAACTATTTGTGTGAAACTGTTCATGTGAAACCAATCCCTTGAAGCCAATCACTTGAAGACGATGGTGTAACACCGTTTATGTGAAACTGATGCCTTTAAGGATATTTTTGTAATTCTGTCTGTTTTAAGTGAAACGACACAATTTTGTTTTCTTTTACAATTTTCATTTTTTGTTTTTATGATTTACAATACCTAAATTATAAAATAAATACAATCCACTTTGACCTTTCACCTCCCTCACTACCTTATGAACCTTCTACTCTTCGATACTCTACCTCTCTACCCATGACCATTCGACTCCCTTTGAACCCAAACCTTTAGAATGGAAAGGAGGAAGCATGTGATGGAAGGGTCGAGTGAATCTCCATATTCTATGCATCCAAAAGGTGAAATATAGTGGTACTACAAATCTAGGATTGGGAATCTGAGTAGTAACAACTGACAAAGAAGTATTTTGAAAATGGCTTTTGTCAAGAAAGTCTCTTTTGCCGAGAGTGCTGGAATCTCATGGTTGGCATAGTTGGTTTTCAAATAATGAGAGTCATTTTTACCCTCAGCTGGTATACAAGTTCTATCTCAACATAAATATATTTTTCGATGGTGCTGAGGTAGAAAGGATGAAGTTAGTGGTGAATGGAAAAGATATTTATTTTTCAAAAATGGAAGGGGATGAATATTTGGAAATGCCTCATGAGAGAATCTATGATGCTACCATGGTAACATACCTTCAACCTCAGATTTTTTTTCATATGATGATTCCTTAAAATACTTTAATTCGAATTAATAGTCAATGAGAGCTACTACTATTGAATTTTCTGGAAATGCAAGACTTCTCTTTAAGTTCATTTAACATCAAATCTTCCCAAGGAAGGGATAATTTTTTTCTGTGAAATACCAAGATGTATTCCTGATTTACCTATTGAAGAATGTGATAAAGGTAAATATATGTAGGTAATAAATGGTACACATTTCTGATATGATAAAACCCTCCAAGAAATCAACATGTTCGTACTACCCTAGGACGATCTCTACAATGCTAAAGAAGTTGGGCTGTGTGGAATATGGAGATGAAGTGATCAGTGCCTACAGTGGCTTATGCCTTTAAAAATAAATTTTCAAGAGGATGAAGATTTTCTGGAGCCCTTATAATAAGTTTTGGGTATAATATGATGAGAGATTATATGAATATTACAATCCCATTGACCATCCTACCAAACAAATGAAAAAAGTTGATATAGGCCTTAAACCAAGAGAGGACATGGTTTATTCAGATGAGGAAGTTGAGGCTGAGATGCCAAGGGAAGAAGAGTATACTATTAATGATAGGAGTGATCCTAATATTACTAATATCCCAAAGGACATGTCTTATGGACCTTCCAGTCCACCTTTGGAACTACTCCCTAGGGAACCATTGTTAGGTGATGAAGATGAGGAAGAGACAGAAGTCACTAGAGTGGAAGGCTATGTAAGTAAGTCAGATGATGAGAATGATGACGATGATGATGAGGAAGATGATGATGAACATGTTAGTGAATCATTAAAAGGGGGTAAACAAGTAGTAGATAGATCAAGTGAGGAATCTGTGCATGGAGCTGATGATGGGGATGACAGACCCGAGGCTGCTGATCCTGTTGAACAAGATGATGTTTCTCAGGATGTTGAAGATGCTGGAGATGAGGACAGACCTGTCCATCTTTCTGATGAAGACCAAGGAATCATTCATGAGATAAATGAAATTATGGATAATGGACAATAGGAATAGTATGAGGATCAGTCTTCACATTTGGCTCAGGTTGAGGATGTTCCTGGAGTAGCTGATATTGCTGAAGGGCAAGCCAAAACTCATGTTTAGATGGTACCAGTAAATAGAAATGTTATTTTGGATAGAGGATAAGAAGAATAATATGATGAAGATTAGATTTTACAAAATCCTCACTGAAGAAGAGTCTGGATTTATATATTGGATCCCAAAGACTGGACATGTACTCGTGAGGGGAATTGAGATCCAGGTTACATTCTGTTTGGATTGGATTATGACTCAGATGTAGAGATGATGGCTCCTCCTCCTGCTCCACAAGATCAAGATGAGTATGAACCTATATCACCTGCTTCACCGATTACACCTCATGCAGTTGATCTAGTAGCACAACCATTTCATAGTGACTATGTCACTAAGTCTGATTTAGAGAAATTCAAAGTTGATATATGTCGTTTAGTGAGAGCTTCAATTGGATCTAGAAGTGAAGCCTCTACTTCCAGGAGAATTTCAAATGATAATGTTGCTAAAATTTCTAGGATGGTGATTCATGATATTGAACCTAATATCATTACTACTGCTGAGACTATCATCAGAAACAATACTATGCAGAGAAAAGAAGTGAAGAGTATGAGAAATGAGTTGAACTCTATGATTACTGATTTAAAGACTTATTTTAGTGGTTTAATGGAAGTTATTAGGAACTTAGTGACACATATAATAAGTGTAGATTTGAATAAATTGATGGAGGAACATGGAAATATCATCACTGTTCCATCTAGTTCTAAAGGTAGAAGGGATTCTGTTGTTGATTTGGAATCTCTCAGGGCTGTGATGAGAGAAGAAATCGGGAATATTCAGAGTGATTTAAATAAATAAACCCTTTATAAGGTGCATAGAAATACCGATCTTGTTTAAAATATGGTGAGGCCATGTACAAATGAAGCCTCTTCTTCTCAGAAGGATATTAGAGAGACATTGGATAAGTATTTTTCCAAGATCTATACCAAGTATGATCTAATCAATAACTTCAAATACATGGCATAAATTCTCAAAATTCCTCCAGTAACCGAATCCTTTAAGAAGAAAGTGGAACAGTTGAAGGAGTTCACTCCTCTTCTGGATAAATTCATGGGGAAGAAGGATGATTTTGAGAAGTCTATGCAATATTGTAGATAAATTATTAATGATTTCACCATGATTCTCAAACCATAGCCCCATGTTCAAGATGAATCCATCATGGTTCCACCTTCTACTTACATTAGAACTAGTTCTATGCCTTCTGATCAGATGTCTATATCTAAATCCCTCTCACATATTCGACTAGTGATTCAGGAGTAACCTTAGAACCATGTTCTATCATAAAAGAGACCTAGCCTCGCATCAAATCTTCCTATAGGCGTTTCCCTGTCTGTTTTTTCTGTTAGACTAACTCTACCTACAGCCAAACCAACACCTTCTTACACTACTCTTGATCCTCCAGATAAAGGAAAAGAAACTCAGAGTCCAAAGACTTAAATGTGGATTGTTTCATGGATAGGTCTTTGTACCTTTATTTTTATGATTGTACTTTTCTCACCTTAATGAAAACCCTTTTGTCTTCACTATGTCTCTCATTTTCTTTGTGTTATTTCTCTTTCTTCCTTATTATTTCTTTTAAACTATATGATAATCCCAAAAATGGGAGAAAGATATACATATATGGCCATAAATTCCAAATCTAAAGGGAAGAAACTTTGGCATAGGGATCATTTTATGTACTCCACATAATATATACATATATATGTCACCTCCTATACAAACTGGTTTATTGATATAGAGTCCCCTTATATATATATTTCCTCTGATACACTAATAAAGGGGGGGCTTAAAATGAATGCCTTAGTCACTTTGATAATTCACATTCACTCTAGTATTCTAATTCAATTAATTATTATTCATTAACATCCTATTTATGATATAATTTGTGATTATCAAAAAGGGGGAGATTGTTGGACCCATTGTGAAATAGTTGTTTTAATAATCACAAATCAAGCCAATTTATACATTAAGTTATAACTCCAGTTAATCTTGTCAATGAATATTTATAAGTGAATCAATTATGTCACATAATATAATACATGTCAATAAGTCATAAACAGTGAATATTTATGCTTTAATATGTTTAAAATTGTATATTTAGATGTATTAATGGATGCCACTTAATTTGGTAGTGTTCTGTGTAGGACATACACTTTATATGTTTTTCAGAGTCCCTTGCACCGATAGTTCAAAAGGAGTCACTGTTGGTCGACTCACCGATGAGGACTCACCAATCGAAGAAGACACTGATGCTAGACTCACTAATAGAACAAACGACTCACTAATAGATGAGTCACCGATGATGGGTCACACCGATAGTTTAAACAACTCACTGATTAACGAGTAACTAATGGAAAACCCCCCAATGAATGAATAATCGATGGATGAATCAATGATGAATGAGTCACCAATGGACGACTCACCGGTGGAAGAATCACCAATGACTGACTCACCGATGAATGATTCATCAATGGTCGACACACTGATAATTCAAAATGAGTCACCGATGATGACTCACCGATGCATGGACAGACCGATAGCGCAAACAACTCACCGATTCACCGAGTCACCGATAATGATGACAAAGACTCACTAATAAATAGAGTCACCGATGATAATAGAACGATGCTGACAGACCGATGATGACAGACTGATTCCAATGATTCACCGATACTTATGACTCACCGATAGTCATAAAAACTGTTTTACTTTATTTATTCAAATTTATATCTAACAGTTATATTTATACGAATTAATGTTTCTAATAGTATTTAATGTTGTCTGTAGAAATATCAATAGAAAATATGAGGTATAAGCATGTGAGGAGATATTAATGACTTATAGACCTCAAAGTATTATAGAATTACACACTGGGACTTTGATGAGATGATAAGGAATGTGCTGAAAAGTAGAAAGAGAAGAAGAACTGTGAACCCTTCTAACTCTTAATGTTTCTTCAAAATTCTAGGAACTCAAAGCTAGACCATACCAGGAGATCAACAAGACCTGCTAGGCTTCTCTAAACATCCTAACATCAAGGAGCTAAACTTTTCACACCTCGATGCTATAGTACAAGAGGCTAAAGTACACTATTTGGAATCCATCTTCCAGAAGAGGACACAACTATCGTCTCCACTACATCAATCGAGTCTATAACTTCACTGAATAACACAAAGAGATTTCTAAATCCTAATATACATATCTATCACTGTTGTGTTTATTTTTTATTACCTTTTTGAGTAGTCTGTGTATCTGTTTCACACAAACACACACACTATCTCCGGTGAATAATTAGAGGATACTCGATATCCTCAAACTCACTCTCATTATTATCTCTTGTATCCCACAAAGAACAATGGAAGAGGTTAAGTGTGACCTGTTAGTTGTTTTTACAGTGAATAACTGTGGTAGAGTTTAAGTGTGACCTAGACATCCTTGTGTGCTATTGTGAACCCTGATCCAGAGTGTGGATCAAATTGTTTATCAAATTAAACTGCTTGGTGGAATATTATCACCAAGAAGAGAGGACTATGTCTCAGCTTGAGACTGAACCTCCTGTTTATATCCACTGTGCTTTTACCTTTTAGTTTTAAGTTGTGTTTATTACATTTTATATAAGAATAAAGTAAACTTTTATAGTAATTTTAGCATGTTTTTATATCTGTGTTGAACCGGTAGGTTAGTTTCAAAAGTTATATTTATCTTCAAATTAGTATAGCTGAGAACTAGTAAATCTTCTAACAAATTAATTGAACATTAAATACTGTTATAAATTCACTAAAAAATGAATTTGATTATATTTTTAATTGGGGGAAATTCTCAAAGAACCAAATTTTAATAATTTTTTATAGATACTCATTTCACCCCCTCTCGAGTTATATACTCTGACCAACAAAGGTAATACATTTCTAATACTCAATTGGTTTTAAGAGTTAAATCATTAAAAATGGATTCCTAAATGGTTTTGAGAGTTTGGAGTATTTCTAAGGGTATTCGGCATGTGTATAATAGTTGTGCAAGATGGCATGAATGAATATGGGTTAGCGTGTGATATTAAAAAGGGTAAGTTTCATGTTTTGGTTAGATTAGAAAAGATGCATTGGTTTTGGTATGAATTTGAGGTCAATTAGTTGTTTGACTTTCTTAAAATGTCTGATATGTTTTAATAATAGTTACAAGATATTTTTTAAAAGTTTTGTGCCTTGGTTGATTTACTGGGGTTTTAAAGGGTTTTGGAATGTGTTGGGTGTTTATGATGTTTCTAAAATGAAAATATTTCTTGTAAAGTAACGAGGCTCGTTTGGCACTTTGAGAATGGTTTGAAAAAGTGGAAAACCCCTCTTGAGGCATTCCCCGTAGTTTGAGAAATGTGATTCACGTGTTAATATGTGATTTGGCATATGTGCCTAGTGTTGAGGCTTCTATATTAGCGTGTGATGTGAAAAAGGGGAATGCGCTTAAGGAGGGGTATTGGTGGTGAGAGGTTGAATTTGTTTTGGATAAATAAAGTGTTATGTTCGTATGCGTTTTCATAATAAAACCTCACCACCATTTGAAATAGAGAACAAGGGAAACCCTAGGTACCTAGGTTGGTATACTAGGACTAGTACGCTAGATGATTTAGAAGTGGTTTGTCCCAGTTTCTTCTGGAAGGATTGACACTACAACACTAACTAAATATTTCTGATGATTGAAGACCACTAAAATTTTAGATGTTTCTCCTCTCTAGTGGCTTATTCATGAGAACGATGTTGTTTATAGTTACTATACCATGTTTCACTGAGGTACAAGGATCCTATGTCCCCAACAAACACTAGATACTTAGGGATTGAACATGGTTCTTGTAATGTGATTTTAATTTCATTTTTTTCATGCTTTTTCTCTCTTTTGTGAAAAACATATTTTAATTTAAATTGATTTCGTTAATTTTGAAATTTTAATGAATGCATGGGGTCAATTTTTAAAATTTATCAGGTGAGAAATGCTATTATTGAAAATGAAAAACTTGTTACTTGATTTTGAAAAGAATGAACAAAATAATTTATTATGAATTGTTTTAAAACAAGCATTATTTGGTTTATTTTTTAAAGGTAAGGGAATAGGTCATTGTTATTCCATGGAATTCATACTAACCATCTAGATTCTCACACCTACTTTATCTTTTCAGTTTCAGGTTCTAGTTTTGGATCACTCTTGTAGCAAGCGTGGTTCTGTGTGAGGTGGTGACCCACGATATTGTTGGAGTTGGTGGCCTAGAACAAACTACATTGTACTATATGATAATATTTTATTCATGGATTTGAATATTAATAAACACCTTATCACATATTTATTATTCTTCTATGTGACAATGCATGTGATAATGTCCTAAGGATAGATGTTGCACTAAAGGGTCATAGTAGATCCCTGCTATGATGAGAACCCAAAAGTTCTATAACACTATTCTTCATTATATGTTCTATGGATAGATGATTTTATTTGAGGAAAAAGAATAATACAGGCCATTAGGGGTGAGGAATCATAAAACATTGAGTCACCTTCTCATGGTGTGCACCCTTGGTGGTATCCAACAGGATATGATGAGAATGAGACCTACCAGTAGAAAATCCACATTTCGTAGTGTCATTGGATGTTCCTATATACGAGCATGTGTTTTGGTCCTTAAAATTTAAGATTATTATTAATGGGTGTTAAAACATGCACGCTTATACATATTGATGAAAACTTTGATGACACATTTTTTGCATCGAGGTAGGATATGTTGGGTGTGTCACGAGTAATACTGCATTAATAGATAATGATAGAAAGGATTTGTCCCTTATATTTCATAATGTAAGATAATATCTCAAGCCCTTTGATGGAATTGATATAGCCTAAATAAATCCATGGATACAGTGAGGAATGGGTCAGGTCAATTTTGTGTTGATTGGAGATATTGAGACAATGTGATTAATTACACAGTAAGCTTTCGTAGGAGGTGGAACGTCATTGCGGCATTAACTTCTTTATCTATGGGTGACTTGGCATGTTTTTAGATGATAACCTTGGACATTAGGCAGGCTATGCCTAATTCCACTGAGAAAGAGTCCTAGAGGGTCACAAACTAAGTTTATCAAAGTATCTCAGTTAAACATTCATTTAAAAAGTTGAATAAATATTATTGCAGATTGTGGTTTAATAATTATTCAAGGATTCCTGATCACATTTATTTCGACACTAGTTATTCTAGAGAATATATTGTGGGAAAAATAATATATTTCTTAGTGAATAATGTAGTGATATTTATTTATGAAATAAATACTCATTATTCAAGGTCTAATAAATGTAGTGGAGTAAATAAACAAAAATGGAAAAACAAAAGTACACACTGTGTATATTAATATACAAGACGTGTAGTTTTTCTAGGAATTTGTGAGAAAAATATTATTTATTTAATTAAATAATTTTAGGTGTAATTCTCTAGGTGCATGTAAAGTAATAATAATAGTCAAACACTATTATTAGACATGGGTTCTTACTAATAACTAAATGAAATAAATAAGTACCTATGGGTAATTATTATATTTCATTATTCTATGTATTATAAATCCCAATTACATTATTCTAATTAATCCTAGACATTTATTTTGGTTGTGCACAATGTATCTGGAAAAACACCTCATGTCAAGAGAGAATTCAATTCCTCCAAGAACGATCTCAAGTTACGAGAGATATCCTCCTCCACCGGATTAAGGAGAGCACTTTGGAAGAGGATCTCAAGGAGATCGAATGCAGACATCGCAAGCGAAGGCTCTTCTCTTATAGCACCTAGAGATTCCTTCAATGACGTCCAGAGATACATGGAGCACATGTGGATCACTGCTAGAGGAATCCTACACTTGGCTTCTATGATGCAATGATAGATCACATCAGATCATGACCTGAAGAATAAATGGAAAAATAATTACATCAAGGTCATTCTTTTATTTTAATTAAATTAATTATAACCAACATATTATGATCCTCTCTACTGTTCCAAGACTTCCCCTCTTTCATTTTGTTTCTTTGTTCTATTCCAAAGATCCAGTGTTTTATCACTATGATGGATCACTGATTGATCATTTTCAACGGTAAAATTAATTTTTGGTACACCCATCCACATGGTTCTGATACGTTCAGAACCAACAAGTGGTATTAGAGCGATCATATCATTGATTATAATTATTTAGTTCTTTGTTGATGATTTATGCATTTAATAATTTAGTTGTTTCAATTCAAGTTAATTGTTCTATAAATCTGAATCTCAAGAATTGTTCATCTTCTTTCATTTCTCAATCACCTTACAAAAATGATTTTTTTCTTTTAATTTTTATTGAAATAAAACAGAGGATTTCATCTGGAGGTGCCAAAGGTTCCTGACCATACAACACCAGAACACACGGCGTGTCAGTTAGACTCACATGCCATGTAGTTGGACTCACACGACATTTATTCTTCCTCACATGCCATGTTTTAATGGTTCAATACATCGGGACTAGTCCTCCAAACCAAGCTATGTGTTGGATTTTATCTGATTCTTTAGGACTCTGTGTGTAGGTGTCAAACGGTTTTTAGATTACATGTTGTGTGGCCCACTAGACATGGTGTGTAGTCCCTTCGGGTTAGGGTTGGACCATGTACCCCATAGACGGATTGCCAAGCTGAGGACCATGTAACGAGGATACTACACGACATGTGACACACTGGAATTTTCATGTAATCTGAAGATTTCGGAAGTACATCTACATACTGTATCCCCGAGCTTGTACTATGGATGTATGGTGAACGATATTACACACCATGTAGTTGGAACTACATGCCATGTACTCAATGAAATTATGAATATTTATAAAAATTTATTATTATATTATAAAAAACCTTGAGACATGTACCATGTTGTAGGCGTAAAGTTGGGGCATAACATGTGATAGGTGTTTTATATATATGTGTTTAATTTAACATTTGTGTAATGTTCATTTATACTCACTGGGTAGTTATGAATTATAATTCACTAGTTTTCCTCTAAGGTAAAATTTACGGAAAAATATAATTTTAAATGAATTTATTTGTTTAAAATTACAATGGATGAGAATCTCAAGGAAATTCAGAAAAAGGGTTTAAGATAAAATTATTGACGAATTAAACATAATAATTAATTGATTCGAGCATGATTTTTCTTAGAAAATAATGATTAAATAATTTAATTCTAGTTTTATTTATTCATAAATATCATTTCATGTTTGGATGATCATGATCTAGACTATGAAATTTGTATCTGGATGGTTTCTTTTAATTTATTTTTTTAAATTAAATTTGCTGGCCTGCGAGCCTTCTTCTCATTAATATGTAGGGCCTACATTCCCAAGGTTTATTTTATTTAAAACCCCATTTTACTCCTCACATGCATGTGAGATAAAAGAATATGTAATGGATGGAGCTCCCAAGCTAGTGGAGGCAGCTCAAGTTAGGATCCAAGGTGAAACCAATCTAAGGAGATACAAAGGTGGAAAGGTGGAGAGATGTAAACAGGCACCCAAAAGGTTCAAGGTGTTTTCTCCCATAGGTTTTGGGTTAGTTTATCAACTGTTAGAAGAACTAACCAATAGAATAATCTCATGATCACGCCATTTATTTTATTTCTATCAGTTGAATGGTTTATTTATTATGTGTGTGTTGTCACGATCACACAATTAATGAATTAAACAAGCATGCAAGATGGAACTAAAATAAGACTGATTTATGTGTAAATATTATCATAGAAATGGTTAATCACTTAAGAATATCCCAATTAATATTAACAATCATCTAAGAAATATAATAAAATGTCATTTTATCTATAAGGATAAATACCTTAAGGAAATATTAAGTCGGTATAGCCTTCTATAATCTTGGTTAGAATCGAACCATAGTTTTATGTGATTGACCAACCCTAGTTGGGGTGATTTCAATTATCAGGTAATTCTAATTTGAGATTTTGGGTTGACTTGACTTGGTTCACATCGAGGGTTGACTTCCACAGTAGAACTTTGCGTGACCAAGATGAAAAAGTTTAGAAAATCCAAAATAAAAGGATTTCAAGATTGGGGAGTCCACTTAGTGAACAAATAAATGAACTGAGAGTTAATATAGTTTGCATTTGGAATGCCTACCTAAAACCCTTAAAGTTGCTTGACCAACCCTAGTTGGGGTAATACAAAGGAAAATATGGATCATTTCCACTAGAATATTCAGACAACCGAATATTCTGAAGTCAATGGTGAGGGATATTGGATTTCGATAAAATTATGGGAGACTAATAAGTATTAATTTATTTATTTGCATAAATTTTATCCTGATAAAGAACTAAATCTTTGATCATATTAATTTTTATAAACAAAAATAAAAATTTCTTCAAACATATCATTCTAAAGCATACTCGAGAAGGAAAACCTTCTCACCAGCACCAATTTCCATGAGTGGCAGAGGCATTTTTGTGTCATCTTTTTCCACCTGAGGAAATTGTATGTGTTGGAGGTGCCTATTAAAGTTGCACCTAGAAATAAGGGTAGTGATGAGGAAATATATCTCTATATGAAACATTTGGATGATGCCACATATGTCCAATGTTTCATGATATCGATCATGTCTAATGAGCTCTTAAAGTAACATGAAAACATAGACACATATTGCACGATGTCTCACCTTAAGGATCTCTATCACGATAAGGTGAGACATGAGAGATATGAAATATCCAACATTTTTTTCATAGCTAATCTTGGAGAGTCTATGTCAGCTGGGCCTTATGTAGTCAATCTTATTGGCCACATTGAATTCCTGGACATCTTAGGGATTATGTTCATGAATGATTTTCATATAGATCTCATTCTATAATCATTTCCTATGAACTTATCAATCTTTTTTGTCAATCATAACATGAGAAATAATGAGAAGAGTTTATTAGAACATCTGACCTTGATTCTATAGGTAGATAAGGACATGGGGTGTAAAAAACTCACATTCCTTAGGGTGAATAAGAAGATGAAGGACAAGGAAAAGGGTCCTAGGATTTATAAAAGGTCTAAATCCCATGATAATTATCCCTCTGTGAAGGATAAGATCTATATATCGGGCAATGAATGATAGGCAGTATGTTTTTCATATTGCAAGCCAGTACACTAGAAGTGAAACTGCACCTAGAAGCATGGGGATGCTAAAGGTGTGTTTGTTATCAAGTTTAATATTAACATTTCTACACATTGGGTATTAGATATAGCATGTGGGGATCACATCTGTATTAAAATGCAGGAAAAATTATATTGATAAATATTTCCAGAGGAGAGGTTGATCTTAGATCTACCAATGGCACAAGGCTGGCTGTGTTTTCCATTGTCAATTACCATTTCTCATTTCCAACGAGAATGCTTTTGGTTTTACATAACTATTGTTATGTACCCAGTGTTTCCAATAATATAATTTTTTTATCATGCATAGATATGGATGGATTTATTTTCATGTTTGGAAATAAGGGTTGTTTCTTCTATAAGAACAAAGCATGTTATGGTATGAAAAATTTAATTAATGGGTTATATGTATTAAATTGAAAAACCCAAGTGTTGGAAATTGATAAGGAATGAAAATCACATGACTCATACAAAAACCTAGTTGTGGTATCACCGTCTTAGTCATATAAATGAGAAGCGCTTGAAAAAACTCTACCAAGATGGTTATTTAGACTCTACTAATCTAAAACCAATTGATAGATGTCATGCTTGTTTACAATAGAAAATGACCAAGCCACCTTTCGGTTGATAGGGTGAAAGGTCCACAGAGCTTCTAGGATTGGTACACATGGATGTGTATGAACCATTTCTATTAGAAGATATAGGTGGATATTCTTACTTCATTACATTTACTGATGATTTTAGTAGACATGGATATATCTACCTAAATAGGTATAATTAAGAGTCCCTAGAGAGATTTATGGAATTCAAAAATGAAGTAGAGAATTATATTGGTAAGAAGATAAAGATGCTTAGATCGGATCACGGTGGAGAATATCTGAACCAAGAGTACATCATCCTTTTACAGGAGTATGAGATTGTATCTCAACTCACTCCACCTAATACACCATAGTCTAATGGTGTTAGTGAAAGGAGGAACCAAACCTTTTTGTACATATTGAGGTTGATGATGAGTCATGCATATCTTTTATTATCCTTCTGGAGATATGCATTTCAAAACAAAACATACACATTAAACCGAGTACCGACTAAGACAACAAATGGAATTCCCTCCCAGTTATGAAATGGAAAGAATCCCTTTTTGTCTCACACACATGTATGGAGATACAAGGTGTTTGTTAAGGCCTTATCAGGGAACAAAATAGCACCCCAAGTCATGAGGTGTATCTTTATAGGATATCCCAAGTAAATAAAAGGATATTACCTATATAACCCTTCAGACAAGAAAGTGACTATCTTCGGACAAGCTGTCTTTTTAGAGAGGGATTAAATCCTTAAAAATGATAGTGGGAGAAAGATTGAATTTTCCAAAGTTGATGCTCATGATACACAAGATTTTATACAAGTATAACTTCCACAGGTCCCCATGGAAGTGGTTCCAGAAACACAAGTACATCGTAGAAGATTAAGAGAGGTAAGGAAGCCAGATAGATTTGGTTTTCTGGTTACCAAGGATGGTGAATAATTATTGTTGGACATTGATGAACCTATATCCAACAAGGAAGTAGTAGAGAGAAAAAAATCTGAAAATGGATAAAATATATGAATTCTGATATGGATTTCATGTTTCAGAACCATGTCTAGGTTCTGGTCGATGAGCTGGTTGATGTAAAGCCTGTTGGATGCAAATAGGTATTCAAGAGAAAACTGGACATTTAAGGTAAAGTTAGCACCTATAAATCAAGGCTAGTTGCTAAAGGATTTAGATAATGTTTAGTAATTTACTATGATGAAACCTTCTCCCCAGTTTCCATGTTTAAATCCATAAGAATCATACATTCCATAATTGCTTACCATGACTATGAGATTTGGTAGATGGATTTCAAAACAACATTTCTTAACAGGAATCTTCAAGAAGATGTCTATATAACACAACCAGAAGGGTTTGTGATACTAGGTGAATCCAAATGGGTTTACAAGTTGTAGAAATCAATTTATGGATTAAATCAAGCATCCAGGTCATAGAACATTCGATTTGATGAATCCATAAAGGAATTTTGTTTCATTAAGAACGAATATGAGCCATGTGTTTATAATAAGTTTAATGGGAACGAATAAATTATCCTAGTAGTATATGTTGACAATATATTACTTATTGTAAATGACATACCAGAATTATAGTAAGTAAAAGACTAGTTGAGAAAGTGTTTCTCTATGAAGGACATAGATGAAGCAGCCAATATTCTAGGGATAAAGATCATTTGTGATAGATCCAAGAGGCTGCATGTACTATGTTAGGGTACATACATTGAACAGATACTAAATATATTTAGAATGGAACAATCCAAGAGGTAATTGGTTCCATTGTCACATGAATTACATCTTTCTAAGAGAAAGTGACCTCAGACACAACATGAGAAAGATAGGATGAGTAAGATCCCATACACTTCATCTACAAGATTCATCATGTATTCCTTGTTATGTACCAATATTGATGTTACCTATGCACTGATCATGGTAGGAAGATATCAAGAAGATCTAGGAGAACATCATTGGACTGTTATTAAGAGTATCATTAATCATCTGAGAAGAACTAAGGATATGTTCTTAGTTTATAGAGGATACGAGGATCTTGTCATCGTAGGGTATGCCGATGCTAGTTTTTAGATAGATCAGAATGTTCTGAATTTGAAATCAAGATATTTTTTTGTCTCAATAGTGGAGCTGTGAGCTAGAAGTGTTCAAAGTAGCAAGTTTTTACTGATTCTACAATGGAGTCTGAATATATAGCGACTTATGATACAACCAAGGATGTCATATGGATTTGAAACATTGCCTATGAGATTGATGTGGTGCCTAGCAGTAGACACCCTATCACATTATATTGTGATAATACCATAGTGGTGGATCTTATAAAATAACCAAGGCCACATCAACAGACAAAGCACATTCTCTGGAATTATCACCTCTTGAGGGATTTTTATCAAAGGGGTGAAGTTGCAGTGACCAGAGAGTCCATAGAAGAGAATGTGCCAGACCCCATGACTAAATTCTTATGACAGTAGAAGCATGAATATCATGTGAGAGCTAACATGTTAAATGTTGTTAGTAGTTGGATATAGTCTAAGTGGGAGTATGTCGAAGTTGGTGGCATAGAACCAACTACATTGTAATTTATGATAAACTTGTATTCATGGATTTGAATATTAATAGATACCTTATCACATATCTATTATTCTTATGCATGAAAATTCATGTGATAATGTCTTAAGGATAGTTGTTTTACTATAGGGTCATAGCAGATCCCTGTTATGATGAGAACCCGTAAGTGTCATAACACTATTCTTGAATATATGTTCTATATCCGGATGATGTTATTTGAGGGAAAGAAATAATATAGTCTAATAGGGGTGAGGACTCATCAAACATTGAGGCACCTTCTCATGGTGTTCACCCATGGTAATAGGCAGGAGGATATTATGAGAATGAGACCTGCTAGTAGGAAATACACATTTCATAGTGTCATTGGATATTCCTATCTGCGAACGTGTGTATTGGTCATTATAATTTAAGATTATTATTAATGGGTATTACAACTCTCACACTTAGATTTATTATTGAAAACAGTGATGACACACTGTTCACTTCAAGGTAGGATATGTTGGGTCCATCAAGAGTAACACTACATTAATAGATAACGAGAGAAAGGATTTGTCCCTTTTGTTCCATAATAGAAGTTGATATCTCATGCCCTTTGATGGAATTGATATATCCCATATAAATCCCTATCCATAGAGAGGAATGGTAAAGTTCAATTTCGAGAAGTCAAAGAAATAATAACCAAGCACATCGGGATGATGGTACAATCACGCAACCCGCTTGGTTGGAGATATCGAGACAAATGGATTACATTACATTGTAAGCGTTTGCAGGAGGTGACATGTCATTGTGGCGTTAACTTCGTTCTCTATGGGTGCCTTAGCATGTTGCTATAGAAATTAACCTTGGAGGCAAGCTTTACCTAATTCCACTAAGAAAGAGTCCTATAGGGACACACACTATGTATATCTAAGTATCTCAGTTGAATATTCATTTAACTAGTTGAATAAAATTTATTCCTGATTTTGGTTTAATAATTATTCAAGGATGCCTAATCGCATTTATTCTGACAGTAGTTATTCGAGAGAATATGTAACGCCCCGACCCCAGTTGCCCAGAGTCGGTGCATTATTACATAACATTGGCATGATCACAAGAAAGATCAAATCTCGAAAGACCGATTGGTTTAGTAGCCTTGGAAACACTAGATATATTCATAAGTTTTACATTACATCATAAAATGAAAAACTACTACAACAACATAATGTCTCCATAATCCACACTACTATCCCCTCATAATATCCCTGCAGGTCATTCATAATTTACATCTTCACTTCCTGGGAAAAATAAAACATAGAAAAGGGGTGAGCTCAAATGCCCAGTAAGGATAACAATATAGCGGAAACTTTCATCAATAAGAATAAACATTTAAGGCAATGTATAACTAAAACAAAAGCCTTTTAAATATTAACTTTCAACATGGTATGGCATAAATAAAATGAAATAATGCCATTTACTTATTCACATGGATATTCTACTAATCGAATAATCACATGCAAAAATCAATAACCACTTTCATAATGTTGGAACGCATAATGCCAGACTATCATAACCACATAGCCAAGGCCTCGTGCCAAGACTACAAATAAGATTTTGTCAAGGCCTTGTGCCAAGACACTAGTTTGTCTCATGAGACCTACCGATGCATCGAGGAGCTATAGCGGGCTCCACCCGTCACTTATTAAGTCCAATGCATTCCCATATGAAAAGGTTTAAACATAACATAAACATTCGTATTAAAACTAGCATACGAAATGTCAATAATTTCACCATAAACTATGAATGGTATAAAAATAGCACATCCATAGTCAAACATATCACAAAACCTTCAATACAATATAGAAGTTTTGTATCATAATAAATCAACTTCAAATAATCTTAAAATCCATCAAAGGATGTTGGCATAGATGAAATCAAAATTCTTTTTAAAGAAATATCTCCTTTCATTTTGAAATCATTTAAGATCCATATAAAATAAAACATTTTCTTTGAAAATATTCTTATAAGCTTGTAAGGAAAGCTTTGAAGATTTTATAACGGCGTAAAATAACCGCACCCGCCGTATAAGTTAAAAAAAACATTCTTACCTCAATTCTGTCGAAAAGGTTAAAAAGGACCTTGTTTTGAAAACGACGGAAAGATTCCTTTATAAACCTCTTATAAAAAGTCAAACAAGGGTATAAATGACTTTAACCCATATTCTTGTAAATAGTAAAAATGTTTTGAAATACATTTTTAAGAATCATGGATGTGGATGATAAAGATATCCCAGTAGATTATTACGTATAAACAACCTCAGATAATGAAGAGATTGTGAAATAAACCCTTACCTTGTACTTTTCCTTGGTTGTGGTAGGTTAACCTCCTGTATAATGGTGAAATAGTTGTTATTAAATTATACAAGAATCATATATATTAATATGATATCATATATGATCTTTTAACATTGATTTGTTAATAATATTTTAGAATTATCGTCGTTTCGGGAGTTAACTTACTCATTTTCTTTTATATGTTTTGTTACATAAGCCATGGTTGTTGTATCTTATTCATATCCAGAATGATATACAGTCCTTAAACATCATTTTTAAATCATCAAATGATAATTATACTTGAATGGATACGATGTAGAATGAATCTCATCGCGTTCGTGGAGACGGTAGTCCGTACGTACGCACGAGCGACAATATCATTCTTTTGATATTAAAATAATATATAAATGGATGGTATATCATATATACAGAATCATTAACATGTTATATTTATTATTTACATGAGTTACACATCATTATTATACACATCCAAATAATATTATATTGAATAACAATTACACCACCACGTGGAGACGGTAAGCCGTACGTACGCACGTATGGTGACATGTTATTCAAAGGGTGGATAGAATACTGAATATGATTGTACCATATTTATAATAACATCACAGTATATGTGAGATACTGGAGTTATTATTTCAGAATGGTAAGAACAAAGGAAGAAGAAGTGGAAGAAGAAATGAACTTAGAAAAGGGTGGTGAAATCATTACCTCTTCTTCGGGTTCTTCGTTTTGATTTGATCAAAAGGGCTCCTTAGGTTGGCTTTCTGATCAAACTAAGGCCTCTAGGTTGTAGTGAGGGATGTTGGGAGAGTATTTGGGCAGAGTTTGGCCGAACCAAAAGGCTTTGAAGGTGTGAAGAAATGAGAAGGAGGAGTGCCCTTTTATAAGAGGGGTGAGGGGTACCTTTGGAAAAGTTAGAAATATTAATTTATAATAAATTCATATTCGGTTTACAAAGGCTCCAAAGTTGACTATTCAAAGGATGAGGTGGGGATAGGTCGAAAACAACTCATCCAATAGAATTCAGACAGGTTTGGGTACTTATATTAACCTTATCTTTAAGTATTAACTCTAAGTTAATTAGTTTCACTTTTACAATGTCTCTTTGTATTTTTATATAATATGGTTAATAAACTTACTATATACATACAAGCGACCCCCAAGTGGTCCATTAATGAGGAACCTATCACAATATAAGTCTCTTGTCCGAACCTTAGATTTTTAGGAATTTAATATCAATTAATAATATAATATTTTTTTTAAGAACTCTTTTATGTCAATTTTGACACTATTCAATAGTTGATTTTTGTGAAACTCCTAACAGATTGATTACTTCGAACAAAGTCAATTAAATCAATCCTAATATATCATATTATCATAGAAAATTAGTTTAATTCATTAAAAGTTTCATATTATAATTATTTGGGTATTTATAAGATCAATTATTTTTATTTTTCACTATTTTAGTAATTACTGCATCATCATTGTGTCATAAATAAAATAAATTATATAATGTCTAAAAATTATAAATAAAACATCATTATGTAGGAAATCTTTTTAGCTTTCTAATGAATATTTATAATCTAAAATCCAACTTATATAACCCTATGTAACAATTGTTTTTCTAAAAGATATATGCTTGTGTCATTTTTGTATTCATTTTGACTTAATTAAAATAAAGTGTCATTATCACTTACAAGTGGATCCATGGGGTCCCAAAATTGACACAAAGATGCCCATGGTCGACAATTTATCAACCAATAGGGTTATGACACGTTTTAGGGTAATTTAGTATTATTATAATATTATTTTTTTAACCCTTATTTACCGGATTTACCCTTTAACCATGGTAAATAAAATATTTACCGCAGTAATTATTCAAAATGTGTAAAAATAAAAGTTACCTATTTACACAATTTGAACATCCTGATTCCAAATATGGAATCCATTTTCCTAAATTCAAAACACAGAAGTGGCAGAAATTAATTTAAAATTAATTCCCGCTGTCAAAACAAAAAGCGTGTTTTTTAAGAGATAATAACTATCAAAAGATTGACACTTGTTTATGTTCGGTTTAATTGTAAAATTATGTTCAATGACCAACATTATATTAAATGGTAAAAATATATTCTAAATATACTTTAAAACCACTCAAATTCATAATTTATCACTATTAATTATTTTGATTAAAAAAGTTGTTTTCAATTAAAATTTAGTAATTTTCACTATTCATCAAAATATGAAAGTTATCCGAAAAGTACCAAAATTTCACCCTAGACTAATTTCGATATTCCGAATCCAAAAATGAAGTCCATTTTGAAATATAAAATATATATGATTTCAAAAAGTAGGTATTACTATTCACAACGGCTAGTTTAATTAGTTGTGGTGTGTGTTAGAACTCGAGGTTGCGTACAACACACGCTATCGCATTATTCGAAGGGAAACGTACCGTAGAAGCTTGGGGTGTTACATTCTCCCCTCCTTCAAATAATTGCGTCCTCGCAATTTCTAGGGTATTACTGCATAAAAAGACTTGGGTGGTTCTTCATCATAAGTTCCTCGGGTTCCCACGTTGCCTCTTCCATCTTATGATTCCTCCACAAAACTTTTACCAGACGCGTCGTCCGGTTTCTCAGCACTTGTTCTCTCGTATCAAGAATCTTGATGGGCTCTTCGCAATAGGAAAGATCGGGTTCCAGTTCTAATTCCTCATAGGTGAGTACATGCGTTGGGTCAGGCATGTATTTCCTCAACAGAGATACGTGGAACACATCGTGAACTTTGGAGAGACTTGGCGGCATTGCCAATCGGTAAGCTACAGCCCCAATACGTTCTAGAATTTCGAAAGGTCCGATGTACCTGGGACTCAATTTACCTTTCTTACCAAAACGTATGACTCCCTTCCACGGAGATACCTTTAGGAAAACATGATCACCGACTTGAAATTCCAAATCCTTCCTTCGATTATCGGCATAGCTCTTCTGCCTACTTTGAGCTGCTTTAATGTAATTTTGGATTACCTTTACCTTTTCCATCGTTTCCTCCACCAGTTCTAGACCTACAAGTTTTCTTTCACCAACGTCATCCCAACAGGTTGGTGTACGACATCTCTTTCCGTATAATGCTTCATATGGTGCCATTTGTATACTCGAATGGAAGCTATTGTTATAGGAAAATTCTACCAGAGGTAAATATTGATCCCACATACCTTGAAAATCAAGTGAGCAAGATCTCAACATGTCTTCTAAGGTCTGAATAGTCCGTTCTGATTGTCCGTCTGTCTGAGGGTGGTATGCAGTGCTCAAATGACGTTCAGTATCCAGGGATTTCTGAAGACTTTTCCAAAACCTTGAAGTAAAACGGGGATCACGATCCGAAACAATTGATAGGGGTACTCCATGAAGTCTCACAACTTCATTAATGTATAGTCTTGCTAGACGTTCCAGGGGTAGATCTTCTCTTATAGCAAGAAAATGTGCTGACTTGGTAAGACGATCAACAATAACCCATATTGCATCGTTCCTTCTAGGAGTCTTTGGTAGCCCCATGACAAAGTCCATCGTAATATTGTCCCATTTCCACTCCGGTATGGGAAGAGGTTGCATGACTCCTCCAGGCTGTTGCCTTCCAGCTTTCACTTGTTGACAAACCATACATCTTGATACAAAATCAGCAATCTCCCTCTTCATGTTGTCCCACCAAAAATGTTCCTTCAAATCTCTATACATTTTGGTGCTCCCAGGGTGTATAGAGAAATTGGAACTATGAGCATCATCCAGCAATTCCCTTTTCAGATCAGGTAAATCGGGAACACAAAGTCTCTTTCCAAATTTCAAAGTTCCATCTTTATACACAAAGTCTCTCAATCTCCCATCATTCACAGCTTTAATCTTCTTCTGAAATTCTTCATCATCGGTCTGAGAACTCTTAATCCTTTCTAGTAAAGATGGTTTGGCAACCATTTGAAAAAGCATTGATGTTTCACCTTCCCTGGTTACTCCCATGTCCATCTTCTCTAGATCCATGAAAATTGGATCCCTTTCAATTCTCATCATGTTCAGAACTCCATGGTCTTTTCTGCTCAAAGCATCTTCTACTTTGTTTGCTTTCCCTGGGTGGTAGTGTATCGTGCAATCATAATCCTTGAGTAATTCAAGCCATCTCCGTTGCCTCATGTTGAGTTCTTTTTGTGAGAAAATATACTTCAAACTCTTGTGATCAGTATAAATCTCACATTTTTCACCATAGAGGTAGTGCCTCCATATCTTCAAAGCAAAGATCACAGCTGCTAACTCAAGATCATGAGTAGGATAGTTTTGTTCATGAATTTTCAACTGTCGTGATGCATAGGCAATAACTCTATCATTCTGCATAAGGACACAGCCAAGTCCTTTCTTTGATGCATCACTATAAATAACGAACCCATCATTCCCCGATGGTAGAGTCAATATAGGAGCATTGACTAATCTTCTCTTCAGTTCTTCGAAACATTCTTCACACTCTTTTGTTCAAACAAATTTAACCCCTTTACGTGTGAGCTTCGTTAATGGGTTAGCCAATCGGGAAAAATTCTGGATGAAACGTCGATAATAACCTGCCAGGCCAATAAAACTACGTACCTCAGTTATACTCGTAGGTGCTGGCCATTCTTGGATTGCTTTGGTCTTAGAAGGATCAACAGAGATTCCATCTTTAGAGACAATATGGCCAAGAAAAGAAATCTCCTGAAGCCAGAATTCACACTTGCTAAACTTCCCATATAATTCATGCCTCCTTAGAGTCTTCAAGATAATGCGCAAGTGATTTTCATGATCTTCGTAGGTTTTGGAGTATACCAAGATATCATCAATAAATACCACCACAAATTCATCGAGATACTCCTTGAAAACTCTATTCATCAGATCCATGAATACAGAGGGTGCATTAGTCAATCCAAACGGCATTACAGTAAACTCGTAATGCCCGTACCTGGTTCGAAATGCTGTCTTCGGAATGTCTTCCTTCTTTACACACAACTGATGGTATCCAGATCGAAGGTCAATCTTTGAAAAGTATTGAGCTCCATGCAGTTGGTCAAATAAATCATCAATACGAGGTAGGGGATACTTGTTCTTTACCGTTATAGCATTGATCTCCCTGTAGTCGATACATAACCTCATAGATCCATCTTTCTTTTTAACAAATAGAACAGGGGCTCCCCATGGAGAAACACTAGGGCGAATAAATCCCTTATTACTCAATTCCTCTAGTTGTTTCTTTAGTTCGACTAACTCTACAGTGGCCATTCTATAAGGGGTCTTCGATATAGGCCTTGATCCAGGAATCAAATCAATAGAAAACTCAACTTCTCGTTCTGGAGGATGTCCAGGTAAATCTTCTGGAAATACATCTACAAATTCTTTCACAACAGGCACATCCTCTATTTGAACATTCCTTTCCTCACCGACAGTTATTTCATTCTCTTCCTCCCCAATAATTGAATTAAGTTGAGCTACTGGGGGTGGATCTAAATAAGAATTAGGTGGTGACGATTCTGCTCTAAAAATAAGGTGTTCCTTATCATTATCATCAAGAATCGTAACCTCTTTCTTCTTACAATAAATCTTCGCATCATAGTCCGAAAGCCAGTCCATACCGAGGATTATATCAAACTCAATCATAGGTATGACGATGAAATCAGCAGATAAAGAAAATTTATGTGCTCTAATGGGGACTGATTCACAAAACTTTGTTGCAACGATACTTCCCTTAGGAGTTTTAACTGACAACTCCCTTATTAAATCAAATTGGAAATATCTAATTTTCTTAGCAAACTGGGAAGATATGAAACAATGCGATGATCCAGAATCAAATAATGCATTTGCTAAACTTGAGGAAACCATTAAATTACCTGCCACCACGTCTTTCGGAGTTTCTACCTCAGCAGTAGTGATAGCATAAGCCTGGCCTTGATCCCTTGGCCTTTTCTGAGGTAAGTTCTCCTGACGCTTAGGACATGCATTTGCATAATGCCCCATCTCCCTGCAATTGTAGCACTGAACATTGGTAGCTTCCTTCTTCCCCTTGAAATCATGAGCTTGGTGGCCTTTTTCACCACACTTGTAACAGACTCCCATTCCCTTCAGGCAAGCACCGGGGTGTTTCTTCCCGCACTTACCACAAGATGGATATTCAACCTTTCCCTTCTTCCCCTTATTTCCATTCCCAGATTGATCAGCAGGTCTCTTCTTCTCTTGCTTTGCTTTAAAGTCATAAGACTTAGAGAATTCCTTTTCGGTCTTGATAGCACATGAGACAATGTCTTCGTACGATGAAAAGGATTGTGAGACTAATGCTCGACGGAGAAATGGTTTTAACCCATCAAAGAAACGATCAATCTTACTTCTTGGGTTGTGAATATAATCTCCAGCATACCTCGCTATCCTTGTAAAGTTAGCCTCATACTTTGTGACATTCTCATCCTCCTTTTGTCTCAGACTCAGAAATTGCCTTTCCATATCTGCTCGATGGTCACGAGGAAAGTATTTTTCTAAAAACAGATCTTTGAACTCCCTCCATTCCATGTTTGATACTTCATCATCTTCCTTCATGTTTTGAATCAATGACCACCATTGATCAGCATCTCCAGTGAGGCGGTAAACTGCCATGGTAACTTTTTCCCTTTCACTACTCCCCAAAGCCTGAAATATTTTCTCTAGGGAAAATATCCATTGCTCAGCTACTAAGGGATTTGTATTCCCATTGAACGTTGGTGGTTGTTGCCTCATGAATCGATCTAAGATTGATCCTCCACGCTGCGGATCAGGGTGCTCCATACGGGTAAAGTTATTATTCATAACCTGAGTAAGTTGTCCCAGTACGGTGATTAGCTGATCAGCACCAGTTGCATCACCAGCCCCACTATAATTATCTTGAGCAGGAGGGAAATCCCTACATGGAGTGCGTGCATTGATACGGTTTCCATTTCTTCCACTAGGCGCCATTTCTAAACAATGGCATAAACTAGATCAGTTTATGAATCAAAATACATAATCCCATACTTATAAAACACTTAACATAAATTGAACTATTTATGGATATAATCCATAATCATAAAAATGTTTTTCTTTGAGGACGTATATACTCATAAACCCTTCATAATGATTTGTAAAGATAATGAGAGTTATCCTAAGCATATCCCCCGGGAGTGTCGTAACCAAGAGTGCAGCAAGGCCCGTTGTCGTGCACCAGTTCCCATTCGAGTCTAGCTCAAAGCGGTGTTTTCGGGTTTTACCCCTAGGTACATCTGTGCCAGAGCCGCCTCTACCTGCTCGTATCCAGACAGGGATGTATTGCTCGGAAAACTCACAAAATCTCTACAATACCAAAATTCTAGGAAGTTCTTCTATACAAATCCTCAAAGTTCATCTTAGGTCTACGTGCTCTAATCAGAGTTTATCTAAATCTAGCTTCCAAGGTTTGTACTAAACTTCCTATGATACCAACTGTAACGCCCCGACCCCAGCTACCCAGAGTCGGTGCATTACTTCGTAACATTGGCATGATCACAAGAAAGATCAAATCTCAAAAGACCGATTGGTTTAGTAGCCTTGGAAACACTAGATATATTCATAAGTTTTACATTACATCATAAAATGAAAAACTACTACAACAACATAATGTCTCCATAATCCACACTACTATCCCCTCATAATATCCCTGCAGGTCATTCATAATTTACATCTTCACTTCCTGGGAAAAATAAAACATAGAAAAGGGGTGAGCTCAAATGCCCAGTAAGGATAACAATATAGCGGAAACTTTCATCAATAAGAATAAACATTTAAGGCAATGTATAACTAAAACAAAAGCCTTTTAAATATTAACTTTCAACATGGTATGGCATAAATAAAATGAAATAATGCCATTTACTTATTCACATGGATATTCTACTAATCGAATAATCACATGCAAAAATCAATAACCACTTTCATAATGTTGGAACGCATAATGCCAGACTATCATAACCACATAGCCAAGGCCTCATGCCAAGACTACAAATAAGATTTTGTCAAGGCCTTGTGCCAAGACACTAGTTTGTCTCATGAGACCTACCGATGCATCGAGGAGCTATAGCGGGCTCCACCCGTCACTTATTAAGTCCAATGCATTCCCATATGAAAAGGTTTAAACATAACATAAACATTCGTATTAAAACTAGCATACGAAATGTCAATAATTTCACCATAAACTATGAATGGTATAAAAATAGCACATCCATAGTCAAACATATCACAAAACCTTCAATACAATATAGAAGTTTTGTATCATAATAAATCAACTTCAAATAATCTTAAAATCCATCAAAGGATGTTGGCATAGATGAAATCAAAATTCTTTTTAAAGAAATATATCCTTTCATTTTGAAATCATTTAAGATCCATATAAAATAAAACATTTTCTTTGAAAATATTCTTATAAGCTTGTAAGGAAAGCTTTGAAGATTTTATAACGGCGTAAAATAACCGCACCCGCTGTATAAGTTAAAAAAAACATTCTTACCTCAATTCTGTCGAAAAGGTTAAAAAGGACCTTGTTTTGAAAACGACGGAAAGATTCCTTTATAAACCTCTTATAAAAAGTCAAATAAGGGTATAAATGACTTTAACCCATATTCTTGTAAATAGTAAAAATGTTTTGAAATACATTTTTAAGAAACATGGATGTGGATGATAAAGATATCCCAGTAGATTATTACGTATAAACAACCTCGGATAATGAAGAGATTGTGAAATAAACCCTTACCTTGTACTTTTCCTTGGTTGTGGTAGGTTAACCTCCTGTATAATGGTGAAATAGTTGTTATTAAATTATACAAGAATCATATATATTAATATGATATCATATATGATCTTTTAACATTGATTTGTTAATAATATTTTAGAATTATCGTCGTTTCGGGAGTTAACTTACTCATTTTCTTTTATATGTTTTGTTACATAAGCCATGGTTGTTGTATCTTATTCATATCAAGAATGATATACAGTCCTTAAACATCATTTTTAAATCATCAAATGATAATTATACTTGAATGGATACGATGGAGAATGAATCTCATCGCGTTCGTGGAGACGGTAGTCCGTACGTACGCACGAGCGACAATATCATTCTTTTGATATTAAAATAATATATAAATGGATGGTATATCATATATACAGAATCATTAACATGTTATATTTATTATTTACATGAGTTACACATCATTATTATACCCATCCAAATAATATTATATTGAATAACAATTACACCACGACGTGGAGACGGTAAGCCGTACGTACGCACGTATGGTGACATGTTATTCAAAGGGTGGATAGAATACTGAATATGATTGTACCATATTTATAATAACATCACAGTATATGTGAGATACTGGAGTTATTATTTCAGAATGGTAAGAACAAAGGAAGAAGAAGTGGAAGAAGAAATGAACTTAGAAAAGGGTGGTGAAATCATTACCTCTTCTTCGGGTTCTTCCTTTTGATTTGATCAAAAGGGCTCCTTAGGTTGGATTTCTGATCAAACTAAGGCCTCTAGGTTGTAGTGAGGGATGTTGGGAGATTATTTGGGCAGAGTTTGGCCGAACCAAAAGGCTTTGAAGGTGTGAAGAAATGAGAAGGAGGAGTGCCCTTTTATAAGAGGGGTGAGGGATACCTTTGGAAAAGTTAGAAATATTAATTTATAATAAATTCATATTCGGTTTACAAAGGCTCCAAAGTTGACTATTCAAAGTATGAGGTGGGGATAGGTCGAAAACAACTCATCCAATAGAATTCAGACAGGTTTGGGTACTTATATTAACCTTATCTTTAAGTATTAACTCTAAGTTAATTAGTTTCACTTTTACAATGTCTCTTTGTATTTTTATATAATATGGTTAATAAACTTACTATATACATCCAAGCGACCCCCAAGTGGTCCATTAATGAGGAACCTATCACAATATAAGTCTCTTGGCCGAACCTTAGATTTTTAGGAATTTAATATCAATTAATAATATAATATTTGTTTTAAGAACTCTTTTATGTCAATTTTGACACTATTCAATAGTTGATTTTTGTGAAACTCCTAACAGATTGATTACTTCGAACAAAGTCAATTAAATCAATACTAATATATCATATTATCATAGAAAATTAGTTTAATTCATTAGAAGTTTCATATTATAATTATTTGGGTATTTATAAGATCAATTATTTTTATTTTTCACTATTTTAGTAATTACTGCATCATCATTGTGTCATAAATAAAATAAATTATATAATGTCTAAAAATTATAAATAAAACATCATTATGTAGGATATCTTTTTAGCTTTCTAATGAATATTTATAATCTAAAATCCAACTTATATAACCCTATGTAACAATTGTTTTGCTAAAAGATATATGCTTGTGTCATTTTTGTATTCATTTTGACTTAATTAAAATAAAGTGTCATTATCACTTACAAGTGGATCCATGGGGTCCCAAAATTGACACAAAGATGCCCATGGTCGCCCATATATCAACCAATAGGGTTATGACACGTTTTAGGGTAATTTAGTATTATTATAATATTATTTTTTTAACCCTTATTTACCAGATTTACCCTTTAACCATGGTAAATAAAATATTTACCGCAGTAATTATTCAAAATGTGTAAAAATAAAAGTTACCTATTTACACAATTTGAACATCCTGATTCCAAATATGGAATCCATTTTCCTAAATTCAAAACACAGAAGTGGCAGAAATTAATTTAAAATTAATTCCCGCTGTCAAAACAAAAAGCGTGTTTTTTAAGAGATAATAACTATCAAAAGATTGACACTTGTTTATGTTCGGTTTAATTGTAAAATTATGTTCAATGACCAACATTATATTAAATGGTAAAACTATATTCTAAATATACTTTAAAACCACTCAAATTCATAATTTATCACTATTAATTATTTTGATTAAAAAAGTAGTTTTCAATTAAAATTTAGTAATTTTCACTATTCATCAAAATATGAAAGTTATCCGAAAAGTACCAAAATTTCACCCTAGACTAATTTCGATATTCCGAATCCAAAAATGAAGTCCATTTTGAAATATAAAATATATATGATTTCAAAAAGTAGGTATTACTATTCACAACGGCTAGTTTAATTAGTTGTGGTGTGTGTTAGAACTCGAGGTTGCGTACAACACACGCTATCGCATTATTCGAAGGGAAACGTACCGTAGAAGCTTGGGGTGTTACAGAATATATTGTGCGTGAAATAATTTATTTATTAGAAAATAATGCAGTGATGTTTATTTAAGAAATAAATAGTCATTGTTTAAGGTTTAATAAATGTGGTGGTGGAAATAAATGAAAATGGAAAAACAAAAGTACACAATGTGTATATTAATATACATGCCACTGTGCGGTTTTTATAGGAATTTGGGAGAAATAATATTATTTATTTAATTAAATAATACTAGGAGTAATTTTATGGGTGCTTGTAAAGTAATAATAATAGTCAAACACTATTATTAGACATGGGGTCTTACTAAGAATTAAATTAAATAAATAAATACATATGGTTAATTATTATATTTCATTATTTAAAGTATTATAAATCCCAATTAAATTATTCTCATTAATCCTAGCCGTTTTTCGTGGTTGTGTACAATGGATTTGTAAAAAAATCTCAAGACAAGAGATAATTCCTTTCATTCAATAACACTCTCAAGTTAAGAAAGAGATCAGCATCCATTGGATCATGGAGAGCGCTTTGGAAGTGGCTCTCAAGGCGATCGAAGACAGACATCTCAAGCAAAGGTTCTTCCATGCTATCACCCAATTATTCCTTCGATGAAATCCAAAGACACATGGAGCATTTGTGGATCAACGCTAGAGGATGTCTACACTTGGATTCTATGACGCAATGATGGATCACATCAGATTGTGACTGGAAGTATCAACAGAGAGAGAATTCCAACAAGGCAATTCTTGTCTTTTAATTAAATTAATTATAACCAATATATGATGATCCTATCTATTGTTCTGGTAATTCCATCTTTCCTTTTTGTTCTGCATTCTATTCCAAATATATGATGTTTTATCATCACGATGGATCTCAGATTCATCATTGTTAACGGTAAAATTAATGTTTAGCACACCCATCCATGCGCTTCCGCTATTCCTGGAACCTAGAGATGTCACTTGGAGGGACATTTGGCTGTGCAAATTTATCTTATTTCCACTTCTAGTGTTTATCTATTTTGTTTAGTTTATATATATTTATTTTTTTCATTTTTGGGTCAAAATAATTCCCAACTATTTTAATTTGGTGTCCATCACTAGTTTCCAGCCCATGGTGATCGGGTATGCCCTTTGGGCCTTGTCGCGGGCTGACTTGGATGACTGGTTCAGGGTTGACCTAGATTGGTTTGTGACAAAGTTGTATCAAATAGAGATTATTTTTATTTGGGATGTTAGGTATCTTGGAGATTAACAATGTCATAACTCAACAGGTAGGTGCAGAAAGGACGTCATGAACCCTTTCTCATCCTAATCCTCGAGTTTCCAAGTGTAGTATGACATTTAAAATTTTATTTTGCTTGGTCTATGTGGATAAGTAATGAAAAAGGAAGTGATCTGGTGTTACGTGATGAGCTTGCATAGAGTAGACACCCATGTACAACCTGAGTACATGTTTCAAGATACTTTATATGGTTGATTCTCACTTAGATCATGGTATGATAATCCATGTTATTAGGTTTTCATAGCCACTAGTTCCTTATTTTCGGAGGTTTTGATGTGAGTTATGTTTGGGATTAGTTTTGGTTGGCTTGATTGGATTTCAAAAATGATAATGGTTTATAAAAAAGCGGTTTTCAAAAGGGAATGTGATTTTTGTAGTGGTAAAATAGTTTTTGAAATGGAAATTGTTTCCTTTTAATGGGATGTGTGGTTTCAAAGTGAAAAATGGAAGGTGTTTTGGAAATTATTTTGGGATCTTGGAAACACTTTTTGGAATGTGAAATGGAAAATATTTGGGAATTTGGAAATGTTTTTCTTTAATGATAAGTGATAGTTTCAAATTGGTTGGGAATCTGTGCTTTATGTTGAATGTTCTATTTCGTAAATGAGAACCATTTTGAATTGAACCGTGAAATTTCTATAAATGATCAAATATATGAATGTACACAAGCTGTGAGTAGATAGTTTTTGGTATTTGGGCATGGGTTCTTGAGCTAGAAAAAATATATATATATGTGTGTGTGTGTGTGTGTGTGTGTATGTGGGTGTGTGTGTGTATGTGTGTGTTTGTGTGACTCCAGGGAATACAAATGTGGGATAGTTAAGTCATTTGTTTTTCAAAAGGGGTGATTCCAATGCTTTGAAAGGAGAGTGGGCCATTGTTTAGTATTTTATTACCATGTTTAGAATCCATTTTTGTGGTCTTTTGGTTTTGACATGCTAAAAATGGGTGTGAAAGGGTGATTTGTGTTTAGTTTTTATTTTGTGACTGAAGTGTAGAATTTTGATTTATGATGCATTTAGATTTGGTTTCATGCTTCTTGTTTTTTAGCATGCTACCCTAAAAAGTCCCAGAGGATTCTAGTGAGTCTCTTCAAATTGTTGGTTCTTCTGAGAATCTTAGTGGAGTGGTGGATTTGAGTTCTTTTCAATTGTTGTCTATCTTCTATGGTGATCGTGGTCTATTGAAGGCATCATACTGGGTTAGTGAAATCATTTGTGTTTTCAGGTTATTATAAATTCCCAAAGCTATGAGTGTTTGTACTGGTTTGAGTTCATTTGAAGGTTTAACTCAAGATTGATGGAAGAGGGTGATCCTAGCATCACTTCATGATGGGATGTCTTAGAAGGTATTTAAGACCACTTTCCTCCAATGGTTATACCTGAGGAGGTGAAGGTGAGGAAAGTGGCAAAGCTCGTGAGTGTACAGTAAGGCCAACAAACAATAAAGGATTATGTAGAGTATTTCAAGGGGTTGGATCCCTTTTCTACAGAGGTAGCATCGTGGAATCAGCTAAAGTTACTCTTTTGTGGGGCCTCCATCCAAGGTGCAAGGACTGATTCTTTTTGGTGTCCGGGAAAGGTTCCCCATCTGGTGAATTGAGCAAACTGGAGGAACTTGTTTCAAACAAGTCTTCTTATCAATACCATATTTTATTAGTCATCATACTCTCTTGTTTGTTTTTGGTATAGCCGGTTTGGGTACTTTATTTTAACTTTTCATCATAATCCAAAGGCTATGCATTACTATTGCCATTTGGGACACTTGGAGAGGTTCATCTAGTGGTATAATCCGAAGGAGTATCGACCATAGGATGTCAACTTATGAATATGAGGTAGTAGATGCTTCAGACATCTGAGCTCTAGTTTTAGGCCTCGGAGTGAAGCTTGAACGTAATCAAAAATTCCCAGGGGTGTGGAGAACCTTGTTCTGGATTTGGTCTCTAGTACTGGAATGAGGATGGTTTAAATTTCCATGTTTCAGCTTCCTTGTATTTGATGGTTCTATTTTTTTTGTAAGAAGAGTAGAGGTCTCATTATTTCATTGTGGTCATTTTTATTTGATTTCTCTACTTTGGTTATAAGAAAGGCATGGTGATCTCATTTTCTTGTAAATCCAATGGTTTTAACTCCTCAAACATGAGTCTCTGATCAATTTTATTTCTTGAGTGGTTATCCTTTTTTTTTATAATTCTTTTTTGACGTCGTTCTCATATTGGAGATACTCGTATCTTGATGAAATGATAAATCTTGGTTTAGTTCACAATTTGGTTTGAGCTATTTCAGTGGGTTTTCCTATGTGTCAGAGGTTTTTGGTATGGGTTGGGAGTTCCCATTTCAGTCTGTGCTGGTTGGACTAGTTGATTCTTAAATGTCGGGGAGACCCACCATGGATCATATTGTGGTTTATTACAAAATAAGTTAATGTGGGAGTTTTGGTATTTGTTGGTGGTTTCTACATTGGTTCAAGTTAGTAGTTTGAGAGTTATCCCGTGATGAGAGCCTTAATGTTGGTTATGCTAGTTGGGTTCTTATGGTGGGGAGAACCCTACTCATTTCCCAATTACTCTTCTCATTTCAGTTTCCCTTAGAGATGGTCTGGTGTTACTGGAGGAGTGAAAAGTCAAACAGAGTTTGTGATTTCATTGGCCTCATTTAGTTTCAAACCTGATTTTGATTCCCCATTTAGCTGGTTGATTTTATGGGGGTAGAATGTTTTTATGGTGGGGAGAATTGTAACACTCTGACCCAAAAAATTACGGTCTTGGTTTTTTTATTTATATTTGAATCTTATATATAAATGTTTATTTTTTGAAAAAAAATTGAAATCATAATTAAAGAAATAAAAATAAAAATAATATGATTTAAAAATAAAAATAATGATAATATTATTATTATGGAAAGTAATAATATTATTATTATGTTTTTTATTATAAAGTTCATTATTATTATTATTAAGGTTATTATTATTAAGTTTATTATTAGGGTTAAAAAAACACTAAGGATCCTCCTCCCTTTACTCTCCCTCATGCGGCCCGATCCCCTCCCTCTCCCCGCATCATGCCACCCTACCCTCTCCCTGAATTAGAATGCCTCCCCTTCCTCCCTCTCCACAATGAACACACGGACGACCTCCTACCCTCTGGTGGAACTTCCTTACGTGGTCGGTTTCCCCCTTCCCTTCCCTGCTCTCACAACCCATCTCCCTCTGCCGCTCTTCCATATCACGCACCACCCCCTACGATGATCTCCCACTATTCTAGTGTTTCATCATAATTTCTTCAGTATTATTGGTCAGCTTGTCAAGGTAATCTTCTCTCTCCCTCCTCCTTCCAATTTCCAGCCATGATTTTCTCTCTCTACCGACCTATGAAGTTAAGCTGAACCCTAGGTATGGCATAACTCTGATTTCCTTTGTTTCTTCAATTATATGGTGGTTCTGAAGGTCCATCGGGACTCCCTTGTAAATGCTCTGATAACTATTGCCTAAGGATAGGTGGTTTATAGTGTTTTGGTTCACCGCAAATGTTTTTGGGTAAGGTGTTCATTTCGTTTTGTTGTTTCACACATCTATTCTTAGGGTTTATGGGTGTTGTTGACTTCCTTTTGATTAATTGGTAGGGAATTGGGCTATGCCATATAATTTCAGGCATCCACCGCCATCTGAGGCGAGGTTTAAATATTATTACTTTGTTTCACACCCTTTATTTAGGTTCTAATGGTGTTTATAAGACCCCCCTGGGGGGGATTGTTGTAGGGTGTTGTGATCGATTCCAAGGGCGCACATGCATATTCCCAAGTATGAATATATATATATATATATCTTCCATGTAAAGGTTCCCTCATTGTATAGGGAACACATGTATCAGTTTAAGGATATATATATATATAAGTGTGTGCATACGAGTAGGATACTGCTCGATTTAGAAAGTGTTGAATGCCAAGAATTAGCTTGGTCTGCTTGAGGTAGGGTCCATATATTCAACTAATTATTTAACAATTCCTTAATTACTTATTTATATAAGTTATTTTTATGAGTTTCATAGTTTAATAGAACTGCATAGCCTCACTAAAATGTTTAAGTGAGATAAATGGATTGGTGTTTGATAAAGTCATGTTTTGTAATAAAACCCCTCCAACATAGGTACACTGCTTTCAAACCAAAAAGTAGTGATAAATGTTATATTATGGTTAGTGTGGTTTGAGTTATTCATATATCATCCTACCAATGTTGATATATGGTATGTTATTGTATGGACCTTAAATGCTGTTAAATGATGTTTCTCATGTGAGTTATGTCAAGTATATTCCATGTGTGATAGTTTTTTAAACTGGAAGAATCCCTTGGGGTTTTTTATTAAATAGAACTAGAATGGATTTGGCCTTGTTCACCCTTAGGTGTGCGTTTTTACCCCCATGTCACATAATGTTAATTATGAAATTGATTTATATATCAAATGATGGATTAAATGAATTAATTTTGAAGGAATTTTGTGATTTTTGAGTTTTCGGTAATGTTTATAGGGCGTGTTGGACCTCGACGTAGTGGTTTAGGGCTACGAGGATTAAGAACCCCTATATATAAATACATAGGGTAAGGCACATATATATATGACCACTTTGCAGATATTCCCTCATGGTGTGAGGAATATGTGCAATTCAGCTAGGGATATATATATGTATAAATCAATATGCGTTTATGTGCTAAGGGTTGGTTCGAGTGGTCATCGAAAAATAGTGGCATGTTTGAGGTAGGTTCCCTATTCTTGACCCATTAATTTTTATTTCATAATTGCTTTATTATTTTAAAAATATATTTTATATTTATGTTGTATATGTATAGGGCATGTGATATGGTTGTACATGTTAGAAATGGTTCTTTATTCATTTTTCATAATGTATAAAGTTTCCAATGTGTGATTTTCTTGTTGCTATATAACCTCAAACTTATTTGGAAAAAGGTAATACATTTCTAATGCTCAATTGGTTTTAAATGTTAAATCTTTAAAAATAGATTTCTAAATGGTTTTGAGAGTGTGAATTATTTCCAAGGGTATTTGGTGTGTGTATAATAGTTTTGTAAGATGGATTTAATGAATATGGGTTAGTGTGTTATTTTTAAAAAGGGACGTTTCATGTTTTGGTTAGTTCAGAAAAAATGCATGGGTTTTGGTATGAATTTGAGGTTAATTGGTAATTTTATTTTCTTAAAAGGAATGATTTATTTTAATCATTTTTTCAATCTAGATTTTAAAAGTGTGGTGCCTTAGTAATTTAATTGGGTTTTTAAAGGGTTTTGGAAAGTGTTGGGTGTTTATGCTTTTTCTAAAATGAAAATATTTCTTGTAAATTAATGATGCCCATTTGGAACTTTGAGAATGGTTTGGGAAAGTGGTAAACCCATCTTGAGGCATTCACCCTAGTTTGGGAAATGTGATGGAAGTGTTAATATGTGATTTGTGATATGTGCCTAGTGTTGAGGCTTCTACATTGTTGTGTGATGTTATAAAGGGTAATGCCCTTAAGGAGGGAGATCGGTGGTGGGAGGTTGAATGAGTTTTGGATAAAAAAGTGTTATGTTCTTATGTGTTTTCTTAATAAAACATCACCACCATTTGAAATAAAGCACATGGGAAACCATGGGTACCTAAGGGGGATGATTATGACTAGTACTCAATATGATTTAGAAGTGGTTCATCCTAGTTTCATCTGGAAGGATTGATGATAAAACACTAACTAAAACTATTTAATGATTAGAGACGACTAGAATTTTTGATATTTCTCCTATCTAGTGGCTCAGGAATGAGAATGGTGCTGGTTGGGGTTACAATTCCACATTTCACTAAGGTATGAGGATCCTAAGTCCATAACTAACACTAGCTACTTAGGGATTTCCCATGGTTCTTATAGTGTGATTTTCATTTCATTTGTTTCATGTGTGTTCTCTCTTTTGTGAAAACCATATTTTAATTTTAATTTATTTCCTTCATTTTGAAATGTTAATGCATTCTTGGGGTCTATTTTGAAAATTTGGTGGGAGAGAAATGCTATTCTTGAAAATTAAAAACTTGTTACATGAATTTGAAAATAATGGAAAACATTATTTTATTATAAATCAATTTCAAACTAGTATGATTTGGTTTCTTTTTTAAAGGTAAGTGCTTATGGAGTTGTTTTTCTTTATCCTTCTTACTGAGCATATTGGTGCTCACACCTACATTATCTTATCGGTTTCATGTTCTATTTTTGGATCTCTCTTGCAGCGAACGTGGTTTTATATTAATTCGTGACCCATGAGGTCACTTGGAGGTACATCTGGCTACACGAATTTATCTTATTTTTTCTGAAAGTGTTTATCAATTTTGTTTAGTTATTATTTATTTATTTGTCTTTCCTTTTTGGTAAAAACTAATTCCAAACTATTTTACTTTGGTGTCTGACACTAGTTTCCAGCTCGTGGGGATTGGGAATGCCCTTCGGGCCTTGTTGTGGGCCGACATGGGTGACCAATTGAGGGTTTACTAGGGTTGGTTTTTGACACTTTAGGAGTTATGGATAAGTTTCTCTATGTTCTCTCATAGTGGAAATGAATTTTGTAGAATATTCCCATGGCTATGGTGATATGAAACTAAATATGGAGTTCCAAGATGGAGGATCTAATGAGAATGGTGGAAACAAAACTCAAACACCTACATGTTAAAAATGTGGGAAGAAGAATCATGTGAACTACCTCAATGGGATGGGAAAATTCATTTTGTGTGGGATAGAATGCCACCAATCTCATGAATTTCTAAAATACATGAGGAACCAAGACAATATGGTGGCAGAAAGGAGAGAACCACCCATGGTCTAATGCTACAACTGTAGAGATGAAGGGAACTATTCAATATAATGAACTAACCCTCAAGTCCTAGAGGGTAATTTGTGTTAATACCCAAAAAATACAAAGGGATAAGATAAGGATTATTCCATCACTACTTCTGTATGAGAAAAATAAAATGATGTCGTACAAGGTACAATTCTTATTCACTCGAGAATGGAAAAAGTATTATTTGATTTTGGTGTTATGCATTCCTCTATATCTTGAATTTTTTCTATTACTATTGAATTAAATACCCAAAACCGTTAAGTATAGATATCAATAAAAAAAATTTCAATCATTGCAAACCAAGTGTTTCACTTTTCTTCTATTGGCGTATGTGGAAAGATTCTTCTAGAAAATCTCTTGATACTTACCTTGGTGTAATTTTACGCCATAATAGAAATGTATTGGCTCTCATTATATATAGCACATGTCAAATTTTAGTAAAATGAAATATTTTTTCATATTCCGAACCATCCCCTGTTTATCTACAAATGCAAGGAAGGTCATGAATCTCTTTTGGAAAATCCTCCAATGACGTGGGTGTTGATTCCCTATAAAAATTACTAACTTGATCAAATGGTTGATTCAAAGGAAGGTATCGACCGAGGTGAAATTCCCATTGTGGGAGAATAGAGTGTTGTATTTACTAAAGAGTTACCTAGACTTATCCTGGATCATGAGGTATAGTTCTCAATAGAAGTCATACCCAAAGATACTCCTATCTCAAAGTGTCCCTATACTATGACTCTTATCTAAATTGAGGAATTAAATAAGTAGCTACAAGAGCATTTATAAAAAGGGTTCATACACCCGAGTTCATTATCTTAGGGTGATAGAATTCACTTTGTAAATAAAAATTAAGGAACAATGTAGCTGTGTATCGACTACTGGGAGCTGAACAAGATCACCATAAAGAAAAAATATCCTCTTAAAAGGATTGAAAACATGTTTGATCAGTTATGAGGATCTCAATACTTCTCAAAGGTGGATCTTAATTATGGATATCATCGTCTAAAGGTAAAGATAAAATATATTCAGAAGATTTATTTCCATATAATGTATGGGAACTATGAGTTCCTAGTGATGCCCTTCAGACTTAATAATGCCCCTGAAATATTCATGGATTTCATGAATAGAGTCTTTGGACATCACCTCAAAAAAATTGGTTGTTTTTATCGATTATATTCTCATCTCCACAAGAAAAGAGGAACATGAAGAACATATAAGGCTTGTGTTGGAAACATTAAAGAAGGATATGTTGTATTCCAACTTCATCAAGTGTGATTTCTAGATGCAGCAAGTCACATTATTGGGACACAAGATCACAAGGGAGGGAATTTCCATGGACCATTAAAAAACAAAGGTAATTGAATAATGTACAAGACCCTCTATTGTCATGGAAATCCACAATTTTCTTATTTTAGCAAGGTACTGCTGACATTTTATAAGAAATTTCTCATGATTGTTAAGCCCAATAATTAAGCCAACAAGGAAAGGGGTAATGTATATCTTGATGGAAGAATACAAGGAAAGCTTCAAGGAGAAAAATAAGAGGTTGATCACTGCACCTATACTCACATTAAAAAAGATATATAATGTTTTGTGATATATAGTGATTATTCAAAGAATGTAATGGGCTTTGTACTAATGTAAATTGATAATGTGATAGCCTATGCCTCATGATAGTTGAAGATCCATGAGAAGAACTACCTCATTCATGATCTGGAGCTAGGAGCTATGATTTTTGCCTTGAAAATCTTGTGGCACTACCTCTATGGTGAGATGTGTGACATATATACCGATCATAAGATACTAATGTATATATTCACACAAAAGAAGATAAACATGCGACAAAGGAGATGGTTAGAGCTAATTAATTACTATGATTTCTCTATTCACTATTATTATAGCAAGGAAAACATGGTAGCTGATTCTCTTTGAAGAAAAGAACTTGTTACTCTATCCATGTTTTGGATTGAGAAAGACCCTATATTCATGAATATGAAAAGGATATATTTGGAAATCATAACGGTAGGGAATAAATCATACCTTGCCCAAATTATTGACTAACAATCTATCTAAGAGAATATTAATGAGGCAGAAAGGGATGATCTGGATTTATAAAAGAAGGTGAATGTAGTAACAGAGGGGAATCTTCAAGAGTTCCATATCTATGATGATGGTGTGATTTAGTCTGGAATAAGGCCTTGTGTGCCTTAATCACCTGAGATAAAGATGGATCTATTTTATAATGCATATATATCACCTTTCTCCATTCATCATTATAGCACCAAGTTGTACTATGATCTTCAAGAACATTTCTGGTGGGACAACATGAAGAAGGATATTGAAGAATATATCTCAAGGTGCGTGATATGTTAGTAAGTTAATGTAGAGCGACAAAATTCCAAATGGTTGATGCAACCATTTCTTATACCCATGTGGAAATGAGAGAATGCCTCTATGGTCTTTTTCACTGGTCTCCCGAAGACATCCAAAGGAAATAATGAGATATGGGTTGTGGTGGACTAACTCACTAATATTTCCCACATTATCTCTATTCGAGAAGATATCTCACTTGAAAAACTAGCTAAAATAAATGTGAAGGAAGTAGTGAGACTTACTGGGGTTTCACTCTCAATTGTCTCTGATCGTGATCCCAGGTTTACATATAAATTCTAGAGGAGTCTTCAACATCCTTTGAATACTGAATTGAATTTAATCATGGAATATCACCCCCATACTGATGGAAAATCTAAAAGGACTATTTAGACGCTAAAATATATTCTATTAGTTTACTCATTGGAATTAAAAGGTGTATGGGATCAACATATCCCATTGGTTGAGTTTTCATACAATAATAGCTTCCATTAGAGTATTCAGATGGTTCCATATGAAGCCCTGTATGGAAAACTATATAGAACTCCAACCTATTGGGATGAAGTAGGTGAAATAAAGATACTTGTACCTGATATCATGAATGATATTATAGATAAAGTTCAAGCCATCCAAAATATATCAAAGATGTTCAGGGTCAGCAAAAGAGCTATGCTGACAACCATCAAAGGGACATGGAGTTATATGTTGGAGATAAAGTCTTACTTCGAACATCAACATGGAAGCGAGTCATCCGATTTAGAATGAATGGGAAGTTAATCCAAAGGTACATGTGCCACTTTTATATCCTTGATCTCATAGTAACCATGGCCTATCGACTTGTAATTCCACTGAATATGGCTTATGTTTGTAAAGTGTTCCATGTATCACTTTTGAGGAAGTACACACTAGATCTCTCACATATACTGAACTAATAGGTGGTACAATTGGAAGATGATATCTCTTTTGAGGAGCATCCAATAAATATTCTGGACCGGAGAGATAAGGTTATAAGTAATAAGACAAACCACCTTGTCAAGGTGTTTTGGAAGAACCATAAGTATGAAGAAGCATCTTGGGAACTGGACGAGGTGATGAAGGAGAAGTACCCTCACTTGTTTATGTAAAATGTAATATCGAGTGTGAAATTTTAAAATGGGGGAAGAATGTAACGATCCAAAATTTTATCAATGAAATTTATTCCTTCTTATATTAATTTTATATAACATAAATCACATAAAATCACTTATATACCATAATAAATATTTTATAAATGAATAATTAATGAAATAAAAAATATTTCTAGAAGTTAAGGAACCAATACCAATGAAATAGTAACTTGACGTTAGGTATAGTAATTCTACACTCATGAATATTAAACCATCCAAATAAAAAGTAACGCCACCCATAAAAGTATAAATAAAATGTAGGCATCTTATAATTTAAATTACAGTATAATTATATCATATTATATGTAAATAAATGTTTTAAAAAATATTAAGTGTTGGCATTTTTAGAAGTCATAAATATCTAATTACAATTTTATGATTAATTTAATAATTTAATAGAAAATTTATTTTCATAAAACGTATTCATATATTAATATTTTTATGTCTTATGATTTTAAAATAATTTTATGTGACCTTAAATAATTTTTCAAAGTGTTATAAATTCAGTTATAATTTTAAAATCCATATTTTCCAAGTACATGATAATTTTAATTAAAAATTAATTACTCATACATTGAAAATTATTTTAATAATATGGAGTTCATTTTTTAATTCTACACATAGAAAAATGGATAGGGATATTTTTTGGGAATTTTCTAAAATACTTGATTTTTTGATGAATAATAAAATACAATATTTTACAATAATAGCTAAATACATGAATTATGGAGTCATTGATGATGTAAGGCTGATTGAAGCCAAAAATATAAAAATATACTTAATTATTTTAATATATTTATAGATTATTCTCAAACTATTCATAGTCTGGAGCCAAAATAATAAACTAATGAATATAATAATGAGAAAACACCCCTCTGCTCCACTATAAATACCACCCCTCACCCCATCTTCCCCTCACACCTCTCAAGATTTTATACTTGACCAAATTATTCCCAATAATATTACTTATCCCCTTCCCCACATCTAGGATAATTCGGTCTCATCAGAAGACTAAAATCGTTTCCCTAAGGAGGTTCTCAAGGAGGAGAAATTCAAAAGGTAAATTCCTCTTTCTTTTCTTTTAATTTCTTTTTAAGTTCTTTTATTTTCTTATTATCTCATCACCTCTACTCATAAAAATAGAATTATCACTATAGTAACTTAAATATACCATAATTATATCATTTTAATGGAATATCCATCATTAAAATCCTCCATCTCTCTCTTTTATTCTTAAAATGAAATCTTCGCCCATGATGTGTTAATTTACCGACATCATGGGCAATGCACATTCATTTTCCTTTAACACCTACATTTATTTTAATAAAATAATTATAATGGTTGAAAAATATTTTAAAATGTATATTATAACTCTATTTATGTTCTAGAACTAACATATATACAAAATTCTATATGATAAAACAAAATGACTTCGTTGTGATCAAAAAACCGCCAAAATTACCGTAAAACAATCATCATTAACTTTTATCTAATGATTCATCCTCATAACATATAACAAAATTATTTATAATATCATTTAAAATTATGTAATATCATTAATAACATATATTAACAATCCTGGATATTTATCCGCATTTTACACGAACTTCCAATCATGTATACAAGTGAACTGATCATGAAAACTAAGAAAATGAACACTCCTGAATGATGACATTACACTCTATAACTCATCAAAAATACCATAAATGAACATAATAAAACCATAATGAATCCAATTATTGTACAAAGGATCTTTATTTTTTAATTAATTAATCTTATGGGATTATACAGGGTATTAAAGTGATGAAATCATTCAGACATAAGGTAAAGGGAATTCTCGAACCCAAGTCTCTTTCAATTTTCCCTCTTTCACCCCATTTTCAGTATGAATATTAATTAAATATCATTTATTCATAATTATCTTATATTTTATTGGATATACATGTTTTCTACTTGATTTTATGACAAACGGAATATTTTTCAAAAGAACTCTTCATAAAAAAAACACACCTTTTACTTCTCCAGATTATTTCTTCTTAACTCAAGGTTGATGATGCTTATATCAAGTATGTTATTACCTCATTAATTTGAGAAGACAAAGTTTATGAATATATGATTTATGAAATGAAACCCATTTATTTCCATGGGTTATTTTATTTCTAAGATTGATATATGTTCTATGTGGCATGCATGATAATGTAAATGTTATGATGTGATGGGTGCGCTTGAAATTTTATAGAATAATGTAAATGTTATGATGTGATAGGTGATACCATAATTATATATAACTACAATGAATTGTGTAATGTGATATATCTCATAAGAAAACTGAAATATGTATGAACATGATTCTAGATTTGTTCACAACTATGTGTGGTAGTTAACCACTAAGATGTGATGTTTCATTTTTATGCATTTCCACATTCCATGCCTTAACTAATTCTTCCTTTAATGATTATTATGATGATGTTATGATTATGATCACCCCATGTTATATTGTTTTATGTTCTTATCAATCCTCTTACTGGTCTATTAGCTCATCCCATTCTTTGATGTATATCCTTATGTGACTAGTTTTACTAAGGAGAATTCAAGGGACAATAAGAAGATATAGAAGAAGGAATTAAATGAATGCTTATGTTTCATTTTTTAAATTTTATTTATGGTACTAATTATCCAAAGAAACTAAACCTTTGGATCCTGGTCATGTAATTATTTTATATTGTTTATCATTAAAATGATGCTATAGTAATGTAAGAAAAAGCAGGGTTTCTATATTTTTTTGTTTATTTCCTTCTTTACCCAAAGTCCCACCGGCCCCATTTTTTCTTTTTATAATTTTCCTATTTTTATGATTGTCCATTAGCTAGACTAATCCATCGAACCATGCCACACAATTTTCATTATATTGTTTTTACAACAACAAAAACCTATCAATTAATATGATTTTAATTTTTTATCCAAAAAAATATTGCACAAAACAATTGATGCTTTGGAATAACTGGACACCCGTCTGTGAGGTTTCAGTCACTAGATTTCCATTCAGTTCTTCGCCCGAAATACAGAAGACACTGGAAATCATCAGAAAATTAATAATATGATCATAAATATATATATATATATATCATTCTTAAATTTTAATGCACAAAAAAGGATTTTGATCCATAAGTTGTTTCTTTCCAGATGGTTGTAAAATGGGAATACAAGCTCAGATCGAAGCACATTCAGGTCCATTAGAACCAAATTAAAACCCTCTAATTAATTTAATACACATTAATTTTTCTTGGATCATTAAATTCACATGCGTCCTATGATACCAGGTTATGGTACCAGTTTATGATGTGGAAGTCATTGGGTTAGGAATTTAAATTTTTTTCATCACCAGAGCAATGAAACTTTTCTTCTACAACAATTTGAGCCCTAGTGGAGGTATGAGGATCTCACATGAAATTAATAAGCACAAAAAATAAACTGGACAAATTACTTGTTCAAAAACTAAGCATGCACGATTGTAGCTCTTAGTCGGTGACCATTGGTTGAAGGTACCAAAGCTGAACCCCACTAGATCATCCACACATGATTAAAGAATCCATGTAATCATAATTTTGTGAGTTCTGAGTGCTAGAGTAGAGCTCTAAAGAACCCTTCAGTGTCAAGAATATCACCATGATACCATCCATTTGATCCATCAAAGGTGTTCTTGGATTTATCGCTTGGAGAGAGTGACTTTATCACTCTGGAAAGAGGTAGGGGAGAGAGGATATAATTCCAATGGAATAAACAATGCAATGAATGAATACCACTGTCTTGCTTATATAGCTGGAGACTCATGTTCCCGAAAATGGTTCCCCGACCCCCAAAAATAAAACTCTCACTAAATAAACAATAAATAAATAGTTATGATGAACTAACTGAGTCATAAATATTATTTATATTTTACCACATATTTGTAATATATATTAAATATATTTCATGACAAACTAGATTCATTTAACTCGACTCAAAAGTTCCACAATATTAAATGAACATTGAATACTAAAATAATATTTGTTCGTATAATATTTTTATTGTATTCACTTAATACCTTGTGTATAATTTTAATAAATAAATTCAACCTAATTATTATATACTCTAATAATAATGAATTTATTTATTTTTCATTGACCGATAATACTTGGAGAACTCTCAGACCCCATAGTAGGGGCCCACCATGTCCCATATACATATTCACTAGAATTGGGATAATTCTTGAATATGATATTGTGTGTTACCATCTAAGCCCTTATCACGATAATGGTGAATAGAATTCACAGACCAAGAGTCGAGTCTAAAAACCCATCAAGTCCACTAAAGAGATAAATAATAGTCATAGTAATGAAAACCATCCTACAAACACACACTATGTAATATAATCTCTTTTTTTCATGATATCTCATAATGTAGGACACACACTTGTGTCATCATCCTTTCTTTCTTTATTATTTAATTATTTTACTAGACAAACTAACCTTCGACTACCTTGGACAAGGATTTATGATGTTTCTACCATCCTGATGAACTGGTCCCAAGATATTACTTCCTTAAATAAGAAGTGGAAAATTCTATATTTAACATTCAACCAATGTCATACCACTAATGTTTTAGTAAATAAAATATACCTCTGCATGAATTTATTGTCATGGTTTTTACCTTGCATTAAAGCACATTATCAAATTCCACACATTGATAATGATCTCAGGTTAGGAGACCAATACACATGTCCATATATAGGAACATCCAATGACACCCAAAACATGTGGTGTTACTATTGGATGTTCTATCCTCATTTTATCACCTACTAGATATCACCATGGGAATAAGTTTTAATGATTATGAGAACCCAAAACCTGATATTCAGACATCAATTGTGTCTTGTCAGTATGATGTATCTAGACCATATGGCGTTTTTTATATTAATGTCACAATATTTCAAGGTTATCATTATATCCTGATAACTAATATAAAATTTTAATATGGAAAATAATATATGGAAATTACCATTTAAATAGTGGGTTAAAAAATATCTACACTATAATGGTAAGTATACATCATGTATAACTCACTGTATACATGGTATGGTCATCAAAAAGTACTGATAATGTTGGGTCTAGGGAACCCACTATTACAAAAAGGACTTTCTAAAATAGGGAGATATTGGGGAAAACTGAATGGGATACAAGATTAAATAAAGTGAAGAAGGACTTTACATGATACAAAGATGACCAAGAAAATCCATCCCTACTTAAAATGTGGAGGGGTAGATAGATCAATTATTTTTATCCATAGGGAAACTATAATCCCAATGAATAAGGCTATTTATAAGTACCTACTTATTTTTAATAGTTAATAAATCTTTGGTTCTATCAATCCATTATAAATAATGTTTATTAAAAGAATTTTTAAATCATATTTCATTTTGATTACCCAGTTTCAACACCTAATAACCTTAATAATGGTTTTTTGGATAAATATATTCCACGAAAACATGATTTTCAAGATGTTTCTTAATAAACCATCAATTTGACTACCTTTTTAAAAGAATACCCACCCCTATATTCAATTCAGAATTCTTAATGTTCCCAAGATTTTTTATTTTTGATTATTATGTTTATTTGGAGTCTTTATCATTGTTAGAATGGCTTCTTTGGTCATTAGATAGTTGATTTTTAAGTAAATAAGCACAAAAAATAATGGTTTGGTTTATGTTAGATTTGATTTCAACTATAGTTTATGTATTATATTATTATCATGGAGATAAAAATGGATAATATAGGTATCAAAACATAAATTGTGATATATTAAGAACTTGGTAAAGCAAAGGATAATAAGAGGACTTATAGATATATATAATTGAAATATGAAGGATATATTTTTCACTATAGTGACTATAGAGTGTATGGAAAGAAAAGGTAAAAGTAAATTGATGGCCTATCATGACAATGATAAAAATGGTATATATAAGGTGATGATATATTGAATAATAGAGATTCATAGTCTATATTAGAAGGATGATTATAATGGATTGAGATGTTCATTTAGGACTTTTTAGGAATTTTGTGATGTTTTAGAATGATTAGATAAGTTTACTAGAGATTGGATGTTTTTTTTTGTGTTGATAATTAAACTACATATTGGTTAGATGCATTTGAGAAGATTTGGTTAATGAAATATAACAGATTAATAAAAGATATAACTATAAATTGAACTACCAAGAGACACCTCATCATGGTCACATAAACCATGCCATAATAAGTATTACATTATCATGACATACATCATATTTAGAGATGAAATTTATAGAGGCCATGTGATTATAAACTATTTTATGGTTTATGATATCACCCATCATGAGGAGTGAAAACATTATTTTCCCTCACTCTACTATAAATGTAGAGTATTGAGGTCAATTCATAGGGAACATGTGAAGACAAATCATTCATGATTTATTGGGTCTCATCTAGATAACCAAGAAATAAAATAGTGATGGAAAAGAAAATGTAAAAACAAAAAATGATGACTAAAATAAATAAACAGAATATGAAATGATAAAGAAGGAAAAAATAAGATAAAAATATGTCAGGGTTTCAATTTAAACTAAGGTTGATTACAAAAATCAATCTTTAGTGTCTTAATGTGTTGATAAAATTACATTACAATAGGGAATAAACACTTCCATCACTTCTTGGTTTGATAATGATTATTTTTATTATTTAATTCTTGATCTTTTTATTTGATGATTAAATTATTTAAAAACACATTTTAAACACAAAACCTAAAAAAATGGAAACTGGATCAACCAATGGTCATGGGATTAGCAGATATAATTCCATTTGTTATCCATAGCTGTGTCACTCTTGGTTTGAAACAACCCAACTAGTGAATATTGGAATTAAAATTGTCAATGTAACTAGAAATCAAAATAATTGAAAACATACTTGAAACTCTATTAAAATACACTCACAAAATCATTATAACACCAAACATAGAACACTTAACCTCTAATGGTCATGCCATGGTTTTAGGATCATGTGAAAACTCAATATTTCCCATTATTTTAGAGGTATATATGGGGAAAATATATAAAACTAAGAAACAGAAAATGAAAATGGATGGAAAACACCTACCAAATTCCGGGGAGCATCGAGTCTGTAGAGTTTCAGTAACTCCCCCTAGATTATCCACCACCCAATTTGGAGGCCTTACATTGTATTTATAGAATACTAAATTACAAAGTGTGTGCTGATAGTACACAATATGCAATTAGGTCACCTCTTATATTTATTTATCTATCTATTAGTTAGCGAACAATCATGATGACCTTTAAATTCTTGTATGGTGTCTATCGGTAGGTGAATATAAACTGCACGTGGCATTGAAATACATTGTTTTTAGTACAGAATTATGCACCAACAACTTCAAGATTTTTTATACATAGTTTGGTTTATGGTAAAACAACATGTGAACTCAACTCTGGAACTTGGGAATGTGCTTCAATTGGTCGTGACATGACCATTAAAATGTAAATTATGTGTGTTTATTAATTACACACTGTGTTGTTACTAACATTACACCAAATCTCCATGAAGTGTGTATTCAATTGTGAAATTATGGAAGTCAACCATCAACACTAGGATGAATCATTTATACCATTTAAGAAAATACATTTATTAATACTATATGGTTTACTAAATAAACACACTAAAATAGTATGCACAATTCAGAAACATCAAACTGCCCCAAACATATCCATTTGGGTTTCATAAAGAAAAATATAAATAAAAAATTAAAAATATTCCATACTCTAATAATATAAGTATTTGATTAATTATACTTATAAATATAAATTCATAAATAAAGATTTAAAAAATAAAAAAACTTATTCAATTTTAATTTATTCCTATTATTCCTCATATATAATTAAATTTAATATATTTCCTCACTTTCATCTACATAGAAAAATTTCATAAATACACAATCAATTTATGATCCATATCACTAGAAAAAAAATTCACTCATCACCCAATATCATTTAATTAGAGTTATGCTCCATATTATGTATATTCACAATATCTATAGGCATGAAAGTAATATAAATCTACATATATAAAATAAAAAAATTATGAGGGAATACATTAAGGTTATAATTTATATGATGTTGAGGGTTACTGGGTAATGATGTAAAAATAAATTTAGTCTTAGAAAAGAATGCATAATTCTCTAAATATAATGCATGGTATTAAATAAAATGAACAGTGAAAAGACTCCCTCTCTCAAGTGTCCTCACAAAAACATCATTTCAACTTCATTATTTTTCTTCTTAGGATTGAAAACTATATTGAGTGGGGTGAAATAATTTGGTCCTTTTTTAACTTCAATCATTTTTAATTTTTTAATATATAACTAAGGATCTGTATAAGAATAATGAATGATGTTGTATGAAACCTATCCTAAAGGGGAAAGAGATGTATCCAATATAAACACTTCATGATAACCTATAATTATTGTGACATGAATCACCAAACTCCCTCATTAATTGTCAGATGAAAATCATGCACTAATATCAAATAATTATGGTAGGATGGATAAATAGGATTGTAATGTGGATTCCAATCAAGAAAACTCATGGATTATAGGGGTTTCAAAAAGGATTAAATATTGGGTATGTCTCAAGGTTAAATGGATTCAAAATAGACCATTTGAATGTGTTATTCATTTTAATGTGATTCTAAAACATCATGTTTGGATAAAAAAAGAATGTATTTTCTAGTAATTATGAATGCCCAAAGAATATCTCAAGAAAAATGGTATAATAATGAATATTTCAAATGGTCTTAGAATACCTATCATGAATTTGAATAAAGATATTGGTCAACCATGTCATGGATTGAGTTCAAATAATTAGTTTAATAAATGTAAATTTATCAAAATTAGTATAAAAAATCATAATTATATTAAAAATCATTTTAAAATATGTTAAAACTAAAATACTCATATAACTCTAAAACATTTTAGCTATGTATTTATTATTTATAATCATAATTAAAATAAAAATGTCAAATATTCTAAAATATATATTGAAATTAAAAATGTAACATCGATTAGAAAATTTGAAAATGAAAAGTGTAGTGTTGAGACACCCTCCCCAAAAATTAATATTGCACATAGTCCCACATGTGTAACATTAAGCAGGAGAAAGGTGATGTGATGGGACATGGGAAAAACCTAACTAGGGAACTGATTAATGAATTAAGTTAAAAAAGTGATAAAAAAGATATGAAGCACTAAATAAATACATCCATGAGTGGAAAAGGACTCAAAATCTAGAATATAACGTGGAAGAGGACCCCGTAAAGTAAGAAGAAAATAATATAGACCAGAATGCTCATGAAAATTAGTGACTGTCGATTCAATGACAATGGAATAAACAACCACTGTTCTACCTCATCAGTGGTGGAGTCTAGAATCAAGGGGTCTTGAACTAAGAGGCCATACACATGTGGATAGTTAGTATAGGGAACCATAGTTGGAGGATCCAAACCCTTAAAATGTGGTGGTGTGGAGCTATCATAGTGTGAAAGATATATTCCCTTTACCAAATTAGTGAACCTTAAAATTAAATCCTCAGTAACTGGGGTGGAATGTGAGTCTTGGGAATCTGATGACTTTGTATATGGATGAGATTATGAAGATAGTGGAATAAAAATTACAATATAATGAAGTAGAATACACATGTTATACTTAAAGAATTCCTAAAACCCCTTCATTTGATCGAGTCAATGGTTCATAACCTCCATGTAGAGGACCAAAGTATAAGTTGATGGTATGAGAGGTGGTGTGGCAATGGAAATTTGTGTGTTGGATGGATTAGTTGGTTGTGGTGATATGGTGTTTTAAAATTATGAATCAATATACAAAGGATGAATGGATGGAGGTTATGGTTCCACATGTGGTGATGGTATGGTTACTAGAGTATAAATATCTTCAGGTGAAATATGGACCACTCATATCATAGAAAGAATTTGCTACTCTTAGATGAGAACATTGGTGATCTCATTATTTTCAAACAAAACCATTTAAATAAGCATTGTATAGTCTATCTAGTAGAGATAACATAAGAGGTTATGTAGATGAGATAACTCAAAATCCTCTAAGTGGTGCGCCATCTAAGTAGTGAAAAACCACCATTCAGGATTCCCTAAGGGACATTGAATATGGTATAGAAATATTATGTGGTAAAATATGGAATGTTTGTGTAGTCATTCAAGTTTATCTAAGTAAGGATATATTTTTACCTCCTAGGCACAACTTCACCATCCTCATGGTTTGGAAACATTATGGTATGGAAATAGTGATGGATGAAATGAAAACGAGGTTAGATAATCAGATCAATCTTCTATGAATTAAGATTATACCAAAAATCAGGTCCAGTAGCTCCCATCACATAGATAGATGGTCTGAGTAGTCTAGTCATGTGAGGGTGGAAACATGGTGTGGGGTGGATGGATGGATGGGGGGAAAAGCTACACCCTCAACCAAAATCACATATTGTAAGATTTACTAAATATTAGGAAAAAGAAAATCACCACCATAGTGTCACCTAGTTTCTCCCAATATGCTGACTAATAAAACAAAAATGTCACAGTGAACTCCAATAATGAATTTTTATAGTTAAAAGTGCTGACATGAAAAAATATGAGAACTTGGGTGTGGCCCATTAGCTCCTCAATCTACTCTATGAGTCCCCTCCTTTTAATAATGATTTTATTGATGAAATGAATGCTTAAATAGATTTTACTCCATGATAAATGATGAAACTATTAAATTGAATGGTGTCTCACAGAAAAAATAAGGTAGCGGTGGGGCTGTAGTGTATGAGATATCGGTTCTGATCAAGGTCTAGATCCAGCTGCCGATGTAGATGGATCTGATGCTATAAAACCAGTTATAGGTGGTAGTGTCATTTCCTATATGGTATTAGATAGTGAAATTATATATTATTTCAATGGAGAAGATAATGATTCAAGTGCTGGTGGAAGTATTACCACCTATTCCTTTGTCTGGGAGGTTGGTATGTACTCACCTAGATTCACTTATGATGTCTCAATGATGATTTTTTGTGGCGTGGGTGACTCCTCTAGGATGGTGTGGAGCTTACCATGTGACCATAACCCATCATCAATAATGTTATAAAGAGAAAAAGAAAAAAGAAAACAAAAGAAAAATAAAAAGAAGTAAAATAATTTTTTTTAAACTAAACAGTGTGTTCTTCATAGTACATAGCAGGTATTGTATGCTTGGGAACAACTTTTGTGCTATGGAGATACCCATTGTAACCCAATGTGTACGTAGGGTAATCGTATATGAAATTTTAAAAATTAACATATCATGTGTTGAAAAATTAGGAACTGATCCATTTGAAGCACATGATAAGAAATCTCTATACCATTGTTTGGGAAAATGTTTATAGCATTTTTCAAATGAATATACTGTGTGTTTATCAAATCGAGTTCCTTTCCATATTTAACTCAAACATTCCATGTGTTCCTAATGTGTGTTCTCTTGTGTTGGTACATTTTTGTCAAAAAATCCCCAAATCCATAGTATCCCTAAAAAGGTGATGAAAAACTGAAATAGGGGTTATATAACAACATTTCATGATCCATGAACATATTTCAAGTGATTTGAAGTGAAAACCCCAATAATTGTCAAATTAGAGGATGATCAGTGGTGTATTCTTAGGATGAAATAAGAAAACTAGATGGGGGGGGCTCGGGCATGGGTGCTGTATGAGTGAAGAGATCTGAGCATTTAATGAATGGGTACATGACGTCTATATCAAGCCACACATTGGGTGCATGTTTTTGTTTTGGAAAAACACACACACACACACTTATATATATCAATAAATTTATTTATTTTTTAATTTTAATATAAAAATAAAAATATATATAAATATATTTATAAAGATAGTGTACATAGAGATACATGACATGTGTCCTAAAAACTGAAAAGGAGATGAAAAAGCTTCTTCATAGTGCTCAAGATAAGGATCGAACCTGTTGGTTTGATCTCACTAATCACCTTGAACCACTAGAGTGAAGTTCATAATTTTAAATAATTATTATATTTTTTGAAATTAATTAATTAATTTCAAATAAAACATGTTAAATAATCTATAAATGTCATGTAGTGTTATTTTTAAAAAACAGTTAAGTTGGGGGATTGGAAGGATTTTAACAACATACTTTTGGACTCAAGGATATGACGTATCCCATTATCCCAACCGCACCACCAGTTTTAACATATTTAAATATTATTTAATATAGAATAAAATATTAATGCATATGAAACATGAACTATATGGGTATACATAATGTTATTTTTCATTAAGAGAAACATGATGGAATTGAGTTGGTTGGAAGGAATCAAACCTCGGTCTTTTGATCCCTTGGATGAGGCCATGCCAGCTGATCTAACCCCATCATGGGTTTTAGTTTCGTTTTATAAAGTATTAATATTTTATAAAATACAAAAAATTTTAAATACATGAAATATGATGAAATTCACATTGATACCATAATTTTGACTGCTCATGTTGCAAGGCATGACAAATTTGTTTCCCTCACTATACTGTAAAAGTGGAGTATCCATATCAATCCATTGGGAAAAAGTGACGAGAAATTATTCAAAAATCACTGGGTGTTATTTGGTTATCAAATAGATTAAATGGAGATGTAATAGAAAATAGAAAAAACCAAATGAATACCAAAAGAAATTAGAATAATAAGAAATCACAAAAAATAAATAAATATAGATAAAAATGTGTTATGGTTGAAATTTGAAATGATGTTGATTAAAAAACCCAATATTTAGTGTCTTAAATTATTTTTGAAACTACATTACCATTTTTATTAAACCTTACCATCATTTCATGGAATGATAACATGTATTTTCAGTCATTAAGACTAAATCCTTTGGTCTAGTGATTAAAATCATTAAAAATGTATTTTCAACACAAACATAAAAAATAGTGGCAATGAGCCCACCCTATGGTCATGGGATCACTCGTTGTATTTCTTTTGGTTATCCCCTATTGTGTTGTTCTTGGTACAACACAACACAACCATTGAATGTTGGAATTAAAATTTGTAAAAGAATTATAAAATAGAAATCATAATATTTGAAAACACATAAAAAATAAAATTATAACACACCCAAAACCTCATTAAAAAGGAAACAAAAAACACATACTATCTCTTGAAATTGTAATGTTTGTAAGGATCAAGAATAAAATCAATCCTTCCCATGTATAAAAGTAGTAAAAAAGGGGAAAATAGAGAAAATGAATAGAAATAAAAAGGAAATGGAAGGAAAATACCAACAAAAATCGGGCGAGGATCGAGTGAAAGAAATGGTTGTGTCTCCAAATGGAATATAAAACACTTAATTTAGATTCTTACATATGTATTTATAGAAAAAATATATTATCTTAAATGTACATATACCATCTTTCCTTTTCCTTTAATTATCCATTGGTAGGTGAACCACTCTATCTCCCTATGAATTATCACATCATGTCTATCAATATTTCAAAATACATGGCACGTGGTGCTGATTTATATAGTAGGTAGCTGTGAATTATCCACAACTAATTATATATTGGGAATACATGATATTCTTAATGGTATACATGGTGTGTGGGTTTCTAGTCAGTAACATGGGTGTGTACTCTGATTGGTCGAGTCGTGCCTCTTTAAAATTTACACGACATGTTCTTTTTAATTACATATTGTGTAGTTACTATCATTACTGAAAAACTTCAACAATATGTATATTAAACTATGAATTCTATAAAATCATCCATAAACACTGAAATGAATCATTTAAATCATTTAAGAAAATAATTCTCTTAATTTATTTTTCATTAAATAGTAAACACACCAAATTTGTATGAATAATTTGGGAACATCATACACCCCACACATAACCATTTGATTTATATAAAGAAAAATATCAAAAATATGTAAAAAATAATCCTTAATATAACATGGGATGTATTCAATTCATTATAATTATAAAAATAATACCATAAGTGAATATTTAAAAAAGCGAAATTCTTATTAAATTTCATTGTATTCTAATTATGCCTCATATATTGATAAATTTAATATATTTCCTCTCATTTATTAAGTTTTTTCAATATTTAAGAAATAATAAAGAAATTTATGAACTACCTCACCTAAGAAAAAATTAATACACAACTCAATTTAATTTAATGAGAGTTATTCTCAATCTCAATAATTTTGACTCTATCATTAGACATGCAAGTAATATAAATATCCACTTAGAAATTAAACCACAAAAATCACGAGGACTTTCAATAAGGTTATGATGTATCTAAGGCTAAGTGTAGGGGAAATTATTTAAAAACTAACCCAGAGACTTGAAAAGGGGGGAAAATTCATTAAATATAAATCATTATATTCAATATAATTCCTAATGAAAAAAATCCCCCTCTTACACATACCCAATAAAACAACATGTACAGTTATTTTTTTTGTTTCTCCATTTTTCAAACCAAATTTTAGTGCATTGGAAGAATTCAGACCTTTTTTCACTTCAATCATTTTACATATTTTCAATATACAAATGAGGACCCATATAAGAATAGTTATTGATGGAGTTTGAACCCTATCCCAAACAAGAAAGAGTTTCCTTCTATATAATCACTTAACTGTAAGCTCAACTAATGGTACCATGAATCACTAAACTCCCCCATTAATTATTAAATGAAAAATCATGAAATAATATCAAATAATTAGGGTAGGAAGGGTTTGTAGTCTTGTAATGTGGACTCATATCAAGACAATTAATGGTTTCTAGGGGTTTTAAAAAGGATTAAATAAAGGGTAGGTATCATTGTCATATTTGATAAATATATATCAATTAAATGCCTCAATTATTTTAATGTGATACAAAATTATAATATTTTGATAAGAAAAACATGCATGTTCTAGTAGTTATGCATATCTTAAATATCATTCAATAAATAGGTTTTAAGAAAAAATATTTCAAAATGGATCATACTACCCATTGGGAATGAAAATAAAGACATAAGTCAACCAAGTATTGGAATGAATATAACTAACCAGTTTAATAAATCTAACATTATAAGAAATATTTTAAAAAATAAAAATTGTATCATAAATCATTTTAAAATACTTTAATACCAAAATATGTATATAAATCTCACAAGTTTTACATTTCTATTTATTATTTATAATAATAATTAATAAAGAATATCCAAAATGATAAAATATTTCTTCTAATTAAGGTCGTCTATGAGATTTTCCAAAGGTAAAATGGCTAATGTGGTGTTGAGATACCCTTACCCAAAATTAATATTACACCTGGTCCCACATGTGTAACATTATACAAGAGAAATGTTACATGACAAGACATGGGATATAATAGACCAGGGATGTAATGAATGAATTAAGTATAAAATGAAAAAAAACAAAGGTATTAACTAAAATAATACCATGTTTAGTGGTGGAGTTATCAAAATGGAATTAATGCATGAGGACACCCTAAAGTATTAAGAAAAATAAATTATGACATAATGATTCATAAAATATGGTATTATTGATGCAATGATAATGGAAGTCTGTATAAATGAAAAGAATAAAATAGAAAACACCAAAATAGATTGACATAGTAGAGAGTAAGTGACAGAAACAGTCATTTTATGGCCTCATTATAGGTAGTATCTTGAATGGGGGGGTACTAAACATTGAGGCCATCCATAGGAGGAGAGTTAGTAGTCGGAACCAGAGTTAGAGGATCTATAACCTGTTTTTTTCTATGTGGAGATATTATAGTGTGAAAGATCCATATCCTCACCCAAACAAGTGAACATGATAATAAAATCCTCCTCTTCTTAGGCAGAATGCATGGCCTAAAAATCAAATCACTATGGATATGGCCGAGCTACCAAATAATGTGGAATAGAAAGTTAAATATTTTGGTATAGAATACCTATGAAATCTTGAAGGAATTTTAATAATCTCACCTCCCGATGGACATGAAAACCTATATTTTCTAGGAGGGAGAGGCCCAAAGGATCAACTGAGGGTATGGGTAGTGGTGGGACTATAGAAGAGTGTGGTTTAGAAGGATCAATATTGTGTGGTGAGGTAGTTCTTTAAAAAGATGGATCAGGAGAGGACGATGGAATTAATGGAGTTGATGGTGATGTAGGTGGAGTTGTTGGAGATACTGGAGTTGCAACACTATCTGTGGTAGCAACACCCTCTACCACCATAGCAGGTACTGAGTGATACTACACAAAAATATATGTGATCCCAGGATTTTTAATAGTAAACATGAAAATAAGAATGATATAGACCATTCTCGAGGGAAAACCTAAGAGGTTGGGTGGAAGATAGTGATCCAAAGCCCCATAAGTGGTACACCAAATGAGATGTGTAAAATCAACCATTTAGGTTTTCTTGACGGCCAATGAACATGGTATATAAATATGAGTTAGTAAAGTTGGATAGGTCAGGGTAGTCATACCGCAAGATGAAATTAAGGAGCTTCATGTCCCTCCCATACAAAACTCCCCCATCCTCATGTTAATGAAATAAGATGGATATGAAACAATGGTGGATGAAAAGGAAATGTGGTTAGATGATCAGAGTTCTCTTTATGAAGTATGAGAATACATACCATTGGGTTTAGTAAGCTATCTCTATAAAGGGAGAATGTATAAGTTGTCAGGTCTATTGATGATGGAAATAAGGGGTGGGTTTGATCGATGGGGGTAATAGTCAAACCCGTGGATAAAATAACACATGAAAAAAATTCCTTACAACCTAGAGGGATGTGTATTAGTATTGTAGTGTCACTCTTCATATCTAGATACACCATTCCATGAAAATCAAATGTCACAAAAACTCCAAAAATAAATCTTAATATGTAGGAGTGATGAGCAAGAGAACAATGATATGATTTATGTGTCTCACAAGCTCCTTGTTAACCTCTATGAGTCCTAGCCTCTTCGTAATGCTTGTATTAAGGTACCATCATCTCAAATTAATCATACACCTCATAAAATGATGTAGATGGTCACTATAAGGGTTCCACTCATAAAAAATAACGATGGGGTGGGACTTTTGTACGAGAGATATGGGTACTATTTGTGTTCTGTCCTCATCTACCGAGGTATATATGGATTTGATGGTGTTTTAGTAGGTAGAAGTAGTGGTGATGTTATTGTTGTTGTACCTATCGATACACCACCAGATGACGTCAATAGAGTAGACTATGTTGTTGGTGTGGGAGGAAGTACTACCTCTAATTTCTTTGGCTGGGAGGTCATATGGTCCACTCCGAGATGATCCTATAATGTATCAATGTGGACTCATAATTGGGGAAATGAATCCTATAATATAGTGGGGAACTTCCCATGTGGTCGGTCCCCATCATCCATAATCCTAGAAAGATAAAAATTCCAAATAAAATATAAGTAAAAAAAAAAGAAAACAATATCATATTTGTAAAAGTATATGGTTTGTTCATTAGAGAGGATGGAGGTTAGTGTATGCTTGGTTGCAACATGTGTGCTCTAGAGACACCCCTTATAACTCCATGTGTAGAAATTATAATAATACATGATGTGTACCAAATTCACATGAAATGTGTTGGAAAATGGGAAACCAATCCATATGGTGCACATTACAATCCTTTCCGTGGATGGGCATGGGAAAATATACATGACGTGTTCCAAATACACATGTCATGTATTTTTCAAATATATTTCCTACCCATGTTCTTTTAAAACACACTATGTGTTCATCATGTCTGTGTCCATGTGCTATCATGTTTCTTCTAAATATACCCCAAATTCTAGTAACCATAAAAAAATATTGGAAAAACCAAAACAATATTAGTAGAACTACATACCAGGATATAGGATCATATTGTAATTGGTTTGATCTTAAAACCCCCTAGATTGTCCAATTTGAGGATGGATGACAGTGAATTCCTTAGGTTTTCATGAGAAGACTTGGGGGTGGGAATAGGGCATGATTACTAACCTAGTGAAGATAGTCATACTTTTAGAGACCTGGCACAGGACATGTATACATGGCCACATTCCATGAACATGTTTTTTTAAAATAAACACACACACACACACATAGATATATATATATAATTTTTTTTTATTTATCATATAGAAATAAAAAAATAAGTATACTTTTATATTCAATTTATGCAGAGATACATGAGTTGTGTTTTAAAAACTGAAAATGTGAAGGATAATCTTTTCTCTAGTGCTGAAGGAAGGGTTTGAATCATTGATCGATTTGATCCCATTGATCTCCCTCAACCATTGAATTGAATTATATACTTTTAAAGGATTATTATATATATTTTAATTTATAATTAATTATAGATAACACTGTTAAATAAACTATACATGACATGTTGTGTTATTTTTGAAAAAATATGAAGTTAGGGTGATCAGAAGGATTTGAACTTGGGTCTTTTGGACCATGGATTGTGATTTAACCCATAACCTAATCCTCGCCTTCAATTTTGACTTATTTTAATACTAGTTAAATAATTAAAAAAATATTATCACACCCGAAACATGATGTATATGGGTATACATGATATGAAATTTTATTTAAGAGAAAAGGGATGGAATTGAGTCGGTTGGAAGGAATCAAAATCTAGTCATTTGGACCCTAGGTTACAACCTTACAAGACAATACAACCCCATAAAGGGTTTTAGTATTTTTTATATATTATTTATATTGGAAAATATTACACACACCTACAACACACTGTATAAATCTAAACACATGAAGGTGACATAATTTTGACTACTCCCATCATGTGGAATTTTAAAATTGTCTTCCCATACTATACTGTAGAAGTGGATTATTAGGGTTAATACACATGGAACATATGAAGATAAATAAGTCACGAGTTAGAGGGTCTCATCCATATTTCCATGGGATGAAAAGATATTATAAAATAAAATGGAGGAAAGACAAAATCATTACCATATGAATGTATAAGGAGAAGAAGAAATGACACCGAAGAAATAAATATAGGGAAACATTTCGAGAGTTGAAATTTAAACATATGTTGATTACCAAAACAATTATTTAGTGCCTTAAATTATTAATGAAATTACATTTCCATGGAGATTCTAGATCACCATCTCTTCATAGTTTGATAATAAGTAGATTAATTTTTTTTAACATAACTCACGGTCCTATGATTAAATTCTTCATAAAAATATTTTCAATAAAAACACCAAAAATAGTGGCAATGGGATCACCCAGTGGTTATTGGATCACCCGATATAATTCATTTTGTTATCCTAAATACATCATTATTGGTATGACACAAAAAATTAGTGAATATTGAAAATAAAAATAAAAAATAATTATGAAATAGAAATCTAATAATTGAAAACACATTAGAATTTTAATTACATCACACATGTAGACTCATTACAACCCGAACATAGAACACTTACCCCCTCATGACCATCAAAAGTGTGCATGGATTTCTTAGAAATGTAAGAACCCGATTTTTCTATGAGGTAAAAATATCTTTAATTTTAAATTTATTTCCTTGTTTTGAGACTAATATTAATGCATAGTGAGGATATGAAAGAAAAGAGGGTGTATGGGCCTGGTTCAGAGCTTGGAACCTCGACCAAAGGAAGAAATATCTGGGTAGCATGGTTAGTAGAAACCATGCCCCCCAGTCCACGTAGTTTCTACTAACCATGTAGGGGTATTATGTGGGTAGAAGTGGACTGTAAAGTTTAACCAAACTATGTGAACTAGGATGCACACCAGTCTGAAAACTCTACAGATTTTAACATCTCCATATTGAATGGTTTGAACATATTTTCTCAAACCATGTGCATGAATCAGGTAAGTCCCCTCTTAAGAAAGTTCATGGTGCACGATTAGTGCATGGTTTGGAAAACTACAAGCCTAAACAATGTGATCCCTAAAAGTTGGGTAAATTTTGAATTTTTACCTTAAGATATTATATGATTAAACACATTCTTCTTATTCTTATTCTGTAACACCTCGAGCTTCCACGATACGCTTCTCATTCAATAATGCAATAGCTTGCATTGTACGCAACTTCGAGTTCTAAAACACCGTGACTAATCAAAGTAGCCGTTATAAATAGTAATAACCACTTTTTAAAATTATAGAAATTTTATATTTCATAATGGACTTCATTTTTGTATTCGTAATATCGAAATTATCCTAAGTTGAATTTTTTGTAACTTTCTGAGAACTTCCAATTTTTTTATGAATAGTGAAAAATACATAAAACAACTTTTTTAATCAAAATAATTTATTGTTATAAATTATACTATTTAGTGGTTTTAAAGTATAATTAGAATATATTTTTACCATTTTATCCAATGGTGGTCATTAGAAATAATTTAACATTGAAATTGGACATAAACAATTGCCAATCTTTTGATATAAATTGTTTCTTAAAAACACGCTATTTGTTGTGACAACGGGAATTAATTATAAAATTAATTAATGAAACTTATATGTTTGGAATTTTTTAAAATAGACATCATTTTTGAATTCAGAATATCAATTATATCTTAGGGTGAAATTTTGGCATTGTTCTGAAAAACTTCAATTTTTGATGAATAGTGAAACCACTAAGTGGTAGTTAAATAACTGATTTTTCGTTTAAATGAAATATTACAACTTCTGTGATTTGATTTTCAAAAATCCGACATACATGGTTGTCATTAAGAAGTAAAATGTGGTTCAATGAGATTAAAATAATTTTTTGGTGAATAGTAACTTTTAAGTTCTTAATCGCGATTAGAGGTAATTAGTGTAGTTTAAGGTAAAAACAATGTTTTAATAATATGATATGAGCTTGACACTTGTCCTAATCCGATTCGATGAGTCATGGAAGACCAAGACAACCCATGGGTCAACTTGGGGACCCCATGGAGCCACTTTGGTTGGAAAATGACATTAATGTATATTTATTTAATGTTAAAATTAAATTGACACAAACATGAGTTGTTTTACTAAAACAGTTTTAAGTGGGGTTACACAAGTCCAAATTTTGATTATAAGTATTCATTAGAAAGATAAAACGATTTCCTACATCATAGTATTTTTTTATAATTTTTAGACATTAAATAAATTAAATTATTTATGACATCATGATGATGCAGCGATGACCTCATTATTTAACGATTTAAATAAAATGGGAAGATAATGCCAAATACAAGGCTTACACTTGTCCAAAGACTATTGGATGAGTAGATTTCGAACCCTTATCACCTTAGCCTCAAATTATATAAGTGTGGGACCTCTAAAATCCGAAACGCATTTTATAATAAAGTGACTTTTCTTTACAATCCAAGAGAGCCCCTCCTCTCCACTTATAAAAGGCCCCCACCTCTCCCACCTCATTTACACTTCCAAGCCATTTGGCTCAGCCAACCTCTCCCCAAATACTCTCCCAACTTCCCCCTATTACTCCTAGAAGCCTCACTTTGGGCAGAACGCTTCCCAAGGATGCATTTGGCTCAAATCAAAAAGAGTTACCCGATTTTTAGGTAATGTCTTCTCTAAAGTTGTTTTGTTTTATTTTTCTTCTCCAACCCCCTAAAATCTTTTTATTCATTTCTTTTGTAACAACACCAGTATCCTCAATATACTAGTATGTTGTTATAATAAGTATTCGAGCTACACATACACACACCTACATCTAATGGTTAATGAACATACGGTTTCTGTGGATGGCGAATTTCTGCCTCAGGAAACGATGATTGTTCAACACTCATATAACACCTTCAAAGGTGGCCATTAAGATGTCACTATTTTTATATATGATATATAATATTTTTATGTTTTACTTATGCTTCTTCATTTCTCATTTATGGCATACTTTATGATTTCCATTATGGGTAAAACGCGATAATTTCATTTTAGGAAGTGCAGACTACCGCCCCCTCAAAGAGATTTGAATCGTTAATGCCATATGTGGGATGAATAATGGATGGAGTAAATGGTATTATACACTATATTATACTGGAATTATATTATACATTTATATCATTATGATTTCGTTCCATTAAATATGAAATTGAAATGAAATTAGCGTTCATGCGTAAGTATGGCTTACCGTCTCCATGAACGGTGCATTTCATTTCTTACCTCTAAATGTTATGTAATATTATAAATGAATGTATATACTGGATATATAAGATATATATGACATATAAATCATGAATATAATTCTGGAGATAATGGATATTCTACCACATAAACAACTTGTAATTATAAGAATTTTATTGTTGACTCAAGTACCAAAGATCGACAAAACGACCATTATTAACTTAAATAATTACATAATATTCATATCATTGAAATAAGTGATATAATAAGGATAATGAAATTGAAAATGGTTCTTAATAAGGTATATATTAACTCTAGTTTATTATTCAGGAGGTTAAATAACGGTTGAGTCAAGTCAGACATGAGGTAAGGGAATTTCTTAACCCAACTTCCATTCTTTGGGTTAATCTCCTACTTTCAAAATATGTCATGATATTATTATGTCCTATTTTTTATTTTTACATTCTTTATGTATACTTATAGTGAATACACATAATAGATCTATTGTATTTTAAAAATGATCTTTTTAAGGACTTCGTCTCAATCTCCTTTCATTGAGGCATATTTGGTTTTATACACAACTTTCTTTTATACGGTGTATAAACCTCTTTGACTTTTACGTTTATTCAAAATGAATCTATTTATACAAAGCGTTTTGCTAAATGACAAAAGGGAATGTTTTTCTTTCCGTACTTATGCAGCGACAACGACTTCTCCTCCGTCATGACCATTATTTGAGTTTTGGATTCCTCTACAAGCCATCTTTTTTTAATGAAAAATAAATACAAAGTTTTAACTCTCTTTTATTTTGGTATTGAAAATGGTTTTGAAAGCGTTTTTATTATATCAATGTGTTGTATTGATATCTTGTGATTGAAATGAGTAAATTTTATGTTTCCTTTATGCATGTTTTATGTGATATGATTATGTTATGGTTTATGATATGTTTAAACCTATTCATATGAGGAATGTATTGGACTTAATAAGTGACGGGTGGAGCCCGCTATAGCTCCTCGATTCATCGGTAGGTCTCATGAGTCAACTAGACGTGGAATTGGCCGAGGCCCTTTCCCAATTTGATTTATGGTTTTGGCCGAGGCCTTAATAATTTTAGACATCTTGGTCGAGGCCTTGACAAAATGTTTTCGAATGTCTGGCATTATACATTCCCTCATTATGAAAGTGGTTATTGATATTGCATGTGATTATTCGACCAGTAGAATATCCATGTGAATAAGTAAATGGCATTATCTCATTTTACTTTTTCCATATTATGTTGAAGTTCATGTTTAAAAGGCTTTTGTTTCAGTTATACATTGCCTTAAATGTTAATGTTTATTTATGAAAGCTTCCGCATTATTGTTATCCTTACTGAGCATCTGAGCTCACCCCTTTCAATGTTTTAATATTTTCCAGGATGTGAAGAAGTATTTTATGAATGACCTGTAGGGATAGTCAGAAGAGGATATGAGTGTGGACTATGGAGACTTTGTTATTGTAGTTTTTCACTTTATGATGTAATGTAACATTTATGAATGTATCTAGTGTTTCCAAGGCTACTAAACTAATCGGTCTTTCGAGACTTGATCTTTTGTGATCATGCCAATGTTACGAAGTAATGCACCGACTCTGGGTAGCTGGGGGCGGGGCATTACAGTTGGTATCAGAGGCAGTTTAGTACTAACCTTGGAAGCTATATTTAGATAAACTCTGATTAGAGCACATAGCCCAAAGATAGACTTTGAGGATTAGTATAGAATAACTTCCTAGAATTTTGGTATTATAGAGATTTTATGAGTTTTCCGAGCAATACATCCCTGTCTGGATACTAGCATGTAGAGGTGGCTCTGGCACAGATGTACCTAGGGGTAAAACCCAAGAACACTGCTTTGAGCTAGACTCGAACGGGAACTGGTGCACAACAACGGGCCTTGCTGCACTCTTGGTTACGACACTCCCGGGGGATATGCTTAGGATAATTCTTATTTTATTTATAAACCACTATGAAGGGTTATGAGTATATACTTCCCCAAAGAAAACATTTCTTTTTATGATTATGGATTATATCCATAAATAGTTCAATTTATGTAAAGTGTTTTACAAGTATGGAATTATGTATTTTGATTCATAAACTAATCTAGTTTATGCCATTGTTTAGAAATGGGCCTAGTGGAAGGAATGAAAACTGTATCAATGCACGAACTCTGTGTAGGGATTTCCCTCCTGCTCAAGATAATTATTGCGGATCTGGAGATACAACTGGTGCTGATCAACTTATCACCATACTGGGACAACTCACTCAGGTTATGAATAATAACCTTACTCGTATGGAGCACCCTGATCCGCAACATGGAGGATCAATGCTAGACCGTTTCATGAGACAACAACCACCAACCTTCAATGGGAGTACAAATCCTATAGTAGCTGAGCAATGGATAAATTCCTTAGAGAAAATATTCCATGCCTTGGGGAGTAGTGAAAGGGAGAAGGTTGTCATGGCAGTTTACTGCCTCACTGGAGATGCCGATCAGTGGTGGTCGCTGATTCAAAACACAAATGAAGATGATGACGTATCGAATATGGAATGGAGGGAGTTCAAAGAGCTTTTCTTAGAAAAATACTTTCCTCGTGACCATCGAGCAGATATGGAAAGGCAATTTCTGAGTCTGAGGCAGAAGGGGGATGAGAATGTCGCAAAGTATGAGGCTAACATTACAAGTTTAGTGAGGAATGTTGCCGATTATATACGTAACCCAAGGAGTAAGATTGATTGTTTCTTTGATGGGTTAAAACCATTTCTCCGTCGAGTTTTAGTATCACAATCCATCTCATCATACGAAGATATTGTCTCGTGTGCTATCAAGACAGAAAAGGAATTCTCTATGTCTTATGACAACAAAGTAAAGCAAGAGAAGAAGAGAACGGTGGAACAAGAGACAGATAAAGGGAAAAAGGGAAAGAAGGATTTTCCATTATGTGATAATTGTGGGAAGAATCACCCTGGTACTTGCCTAAAAGGAATGGGAGTTTGTTATAAATGTGGAGAAAAAGGTCACCAGGCTCGTGATTGCAAGGGAAAGAAGAGGCTATCAATGTTGTGTGCTACAATTGTAGGGAAATGGGGCATTATGCAAATGAATTTCTTAAGCGTCAGGGAAACTTACCTCAGAAAAGGCCATGGGATCAAGGCCAATATTATGTTGTGACTACAGTTTAAGCGGAATAATTAATGTATTGGTGCTTTTGGACTCGAGGATTAAATTCGGGTTATAAGAATAATGTGATATATATAATGATTGTACTGCAGTACTTTTTGATTAATGTAATATGATTAAGGTAATCATATTTTTAGTATGTGGCAATAAGAGAAAATTTTCTTTGTTTGGGGAATCTGATGTTACAATTGATTTTGGAATTTAGAGACCTTTTAGAGAAAGTCTGGACGGAGGTATTTTGGATAACTATTAAGGTTTTAATGGATTAAGTTGAACCATGGATAGTATTGTTTAAGGTTAAAGCATTTATGAAGATTATTTTTGGAATATTATGATACTATAGTTTTAGGAAAAGGACAACCTGCAGGGTGGGGCATAACCCATCGCGTCGGTCAAAGCTGCAGGAATCGAACCCACAATCATAGTGCGACAAACCTTTATTTCCTACCACTAGCCTACAGGATGTACCCGGTTATTACAAAATAGTTTTACTACTTAAATGGTATGTTTTAACATTTGGAACCTTATACAATTAGGATAAATAGAATATTTTTGAGTTCCGTTACCATTTGGAGTAAAAGGTGGGTTTGTGGTAAAACTTTATTAACGAATGAAAGTATACATAACAAGTATGTATATTCCCTTACGTTATTAGTAAATCTCTTAAATAAGTTCCTCAACATTATAAAAGGTAACATAAAACAAAAATGTTGTCGGTTAACTTTTCCAACTGGGGATTCAATGACCGTTTAACCAATCACAAGTTTGTGATTTTCTTGTAGTTAAACTTTCTCCTAATCCTATTTTCTATAACTCTCCATCAGAACTTGATGGTTTGTTTCTCCTCCATATCCATATTTTCATAGAATCCTAGAATGGGCTATATTGGGTGACCTTTGTACTTACCTTGCTTTCTTTTAATGTTATATATTTACTAACCTTATTTCCGATGTGGGTTTTCCACAATGGTATTTTCTATTTTCAACCTTTTATTTACAAAGAAAAATTTCAAATTGCGAGGACGCAATTTATTGAAGGAGGGGAGAATGTAACACCCCGAGCTTCCACGATACGTTTCTCATTCAATAATGCAATAGCTTGCATTGTACGCAACTTCGAGTTCTAAAACACTGCGACTAATCAAAGTAGCCATTATAAATAGTAATAACCACTTCTTAAAATTATAGAAATTTTATATTTCAAAATGGACTTCATTTTTGTATTCGTAATATCGAAATTATCCTAAGTTGAATTTTTTGAAACTTTCTGAGAACTTCCAATTTTTTTTATGAATAGTGAAAAATACATAAAACAGCTTTTTTAATCAAAATAATTTATTGTGAAAAATTATACTATTTATTGGTTTTAAAGTATAATTAGAATATATTTTTACCATTTTATCCAATGGTGGTCATTAGAAATAATTTAACATTGAAATTGGACATAAACAATTGCCAATCTTTTGATATAAATTGTTTCTTAAAAACACGCTATTTGTTGTGACATCGGGAATTAATTATAAAATTAATTAATGCAACATATATGTTTGGAATTTTGTAAAATAGACATCATTTTTGAATTCGGAATATCAATTATAGCTTAGGGTGAAATTTTGGCTTTGTTCTGAAAAACATCAATTTTTGATGAATAGTGAAACCACTAAGTGGTAGTTAAATAACTGATTTTTCGTTTAAATGAAATATTACCACTTCTGTGATTTGATTTTCAAAAATCCGACATACATGGTTGTCATTAAGAAGTAAAATGTGGTTCAATGAGATTAAAATAATTTTTTGGTGAATAGTAACTTTAAAGTTCTTAATCGCGATTAGAGGTAATTACTGTAGTTTAAGGTAAAAACAATGTTTTAATAATATGATATGAGCTTGAAACTTGTCCTAATCCTATTGGATGAGTCATGTCCGACCAAGGCAACCCATGGGTCAACTTGGGGACCCCATGGAGCCACTTTGGTTGGAAAATGAGATTAATATATATTTATTTATTGTTAAAATTAAATTGACACAAACATGAGTTGTTTTACTAAAACAGTTTTTATGTGGGGATACACAAGTCCAAATTTTGATTATAAATATTAATTAGAAATATAAAAATATTTCCTACATCATAGTATTTTTTTATAATTTTTAGACATTAAATAAATTAAATTATTTATGACATCATGATAATGCAGCGATGACCTCATTATTTAACGATTTAAATAAAATGGGAAGATAATGCAAAATCCAAGGCTTACACTTGTCCAAAGCCTATTGGTTGAGGCACTTTCGAACTCTTATCACCTTATCCTAGAATTATATAAGTGTGGGACCTCTAAAATCCGAAACTCATTTTATAATAAAGTGACTTTTCTTTACTTTCCAAGAGTGCCCCTCCTCTCCACTTATAAAAGGCCCCCACCTCTCCCACCTCATTTACACTTTAAAGCCATTTGGCTCAGCCAACCTCTACCCAAATACTCTCCCAACGTCCCCCTCTTACTCCTAGAAGCCTCACTTTGGGATGAACTCTTCTCAAGGAAGCCTTTGGCTCAAATCAAAAAGAGTTACCCGATTTTGAGGTAATGTCTTCTCTAATGTCGTTTTGTTTTATTTTTCTTCTCCAACCCCCTAAACTCTTTTTATTCATTTCTTTTGTAACAACACCAGTATCCTAAATTTACTATAATGTTGTTATAAGAATCATTAGAGCTACACTCACACACACCTATATCTAATGGTTAAAGAACATACGGTTTCTGTGGATGGTGAATTCCTACCTCACGAAACGATGATTGTTCAACACTCATATAACACCTTCAAAGGTGGCCATTAAGATGTCACTATTTTTATATATGATATATAATATGTTTATGTTTTACTTATGCTTCTGTATTTTTCATTTATGGCATACTTTATGATTTCCATTATGGGTGAAACGCGATAATTTCATTTTAGGAAGTGCGGACTACCACCCCCTCAAAGTGATTTGAATCGTTAATGCCATATGTGGGATGAATAAAGGATGGAGTAAATGGTATTATACACTATATTATACTGGAATTATATTATACATGTATATCATTATGATTTCGTTCAATTAAATATGAAATTGAAATGAAAGTAGCATTCATGCGTACGTACGGCTTAGCGTCTCCGTGAACGGTGCATTTCATTTCTTACCTCTAAATGTTATGTAATATTATAAATGAATGTATATACAGGATATATAAGATATATATGACATCTAAATCATGCATATAATTCTGGAGATAATGGATAATCTACCACATAAACAACTTGTAATTATAAGAATTTTATCGTTGACTCAAGTACCAAAGATCGACAAAACGACCGTTATTAACTTAAATATTTACATAATGTTCATATCATTGTAATAAGTGATATAATAAGTATAATTAAATTGAAAATGGTTCTTAATAAGGTATATATTAACTCTAGTTTATTATTTATGAGGTTAAAGAACGGTTGAGTCAAGTCAGACACAAGGTAAGGGAATTTCTTAACCCAACTTCCATTCTTTGGGTTAATCTCCTACATTCAAAATATGTCATGATATTATTATGTCCTATTTTGTATTTTTACATTCTTTATGTGTACCTATAGTGAATACACATAATAGATCTATTTTATTTTAAAAATGATCTTTTTAAGGACTTCGTCTCAATGTCCTTTCATTGAGGCATATTTGGTTTTATACACAACTTTCTTTTATATGGTGTATAGTCCCCTTTGACTTTTACGTTTATTCAAAAGGAATCTTTTTATACGAAGCGTTTTTCTAAACGACAAAAGGGAATGTTTTTCTTTCCGTACTTATGCAGCGACAACGACTTCTCCTCCGCCGTGCCCATTATTTGAGTTTCAGCTTCCTCTATAACCCATCATTTTTTAATGAAAAATAAATACAAAGTTTTAACTTTCTTTTATTTTGGTATTGAAAATGGTTTTGAAAGTGTTTTTATTATATCAATGTGTTGTATTGATATCTTGTGATTGAAATGTGGAAATTTTATGTTTCCTTTATGCATGTTTTATGTGATACGATTATGTTATGGTTTATGATATGTTTAAACCTATTCATATGAGGAATGTATTGGACTTAATAAGTGACGGGTGGATCCCGCTATAGCTCCTAGATGAATCAGTAGGTCTCATGAGACAACTAGACGTGGAATTGGCTGAGGTCCTTTCCCAATTTGATTTATGGTTTTGGCCGAGGCCTTAATCATTTTAGACGTCTTGGCCGAGGCCTTGAAAAAATGTTTCAGAATGTCTGGAATTATACATTCCCTCATTATGAAAGTGGTTATTGATATTGCATGTGATTAATCGACCAGTAGAATATCCATGTGAATAAGTAAATGGCATTATCTCATTTTACTTTTGCCATATTATGTTGAAGTTCATGTTTAAAAGTCTTTTGTTTTAGTTATACATTGCCTTAAATGTTAATGTTTATTTATGAAAGCTTCCGCATTATTGTTATCCTTACTGAGCATCTGAGCTCACCCCTTTCAATGTTTTAATATTTTCCAGGATGTGAAGAAGTATTTTATGAATGACCTGCAGGGATAGTCAGAAGAGGATATGAGTGTGGACTATGGAGACTTTGTTATTGTAGTTTTTCACTTTATGATGTAATGTAACATTTATGAATGTATCTAGTGTTTCCAAGGCTACTAAACTAATCGTTCTTTCGAGACATGATCTTTTATGATCATGCCAATGTTACGAAGTAATGCACCGACTCTGGGTAGCTGGGGTCGGGGCATTACATATTCTTATTCTTTGTTTCTAGTGTATAAAGGATCTTCTTTCCCCTTTTGAGATCCTCCACCCATAGAGCTATGTTCTTGTATAATTCTTCCATAAGAAATCCAATTCAACTTCTATTCATCTCATTGGATATTCATCAGTATGTTCTATACTAATTATGTGCATTTATTCATTTTTCTTCCAATCAATGATGCTATTTTGGTGTAGGATCTTATTCCTTATTTTTAGGTCATTCACATGTTCTTCCATTTTCTTCTGATCTAGACTGAATCAGCGGCTAATATTGGATGAGTAATACTCTATAGGCAAGAGGTGGGTGGTCTGGTAATTATCCCTAATATTATTGATGCCTTATATTATTTACCATTGTACTACACACTGGTTTCACCATTCAGTTAACCTAAAATGAATCTTCCTTAAATTTTTTTCCTATTCTATAACCTAATGATTCCTTTGGACCCCAAAAAACATTAGTGGTCATCCAACTCTGTGACGTCCTAGACCTGGGTTCCAGTCCAGGGGTGCCCTGAACCCAGTTGGTCACATGACCTCAAATGCATTTCCCCATATTCCAGATGCGATCGACTAGCAGCGAGGGCTCATGTCTGATAGTGGGGAAACTATGCCCTCATTTGTCAAAGTGTAGCGTATCAGAATACAAGATAAAACATACAACAGCAGCATAAGTAATAAACCATACACACTTAAAAAACTACAATAAAAGATAAACAACATATATATATATATATATATATATATATAATCATGCAACATGCCTCATGTTCTATGAAAACAACCAGAAAAAGTTACACAACAATACAGGACAGTACAATACAGAGTACAACAAAACAAAACAAAACAGCCAGTAGCAACACGAGCCTAATCCTGGTCCCATGCTCCCCTACTCCTCAGCAGCAATCAAGTACCTATATAGAGACCCATGCCCTTATCCACACCTGTATAAATGTAGTTTGTTTAGGGCCGAAGACATGACCCCAAACAGGGTGTGAGAAATAAATCCAAGTAGGCACCCACCGAAGGCCTGTGTTCAACTGTGTGAAAATATGCAACAATAGTGTCCAGTAGTAAATGTAATAAACTAAGAAGTACTAGAATGTAAATAAATTTAACAGTTTCATTTCCATTTAAATATTATTTTAGTATTTTAATTTAATAACATTCAATATTCCTTAGAACTAAGCCCTAGTCTAATCAGAACCATTCCCTCAAGCTAATGTAACCACGCCCTCGCGCATACCCTCAGGTAATCAGAACCTTGACCTTAGGCATTTCCCTCAAGCATAATAGATATTTCCCTCATGTGTACGAAGTGTCTCCCTCAGGCACAGAGTCTCTGCCCTCAGGCTAAGCAGTACCTTTCCCTCAGGCTAAACAAACAATTCCCCCAGGCAGAAAATAACACTGCCCTCAGGTGCAAGTAACCGGGCCATGGCCAACATGTAAATACATATTCACATACAATTCCTCTCAAGGAAATTCAATAAACATTTTTATAATGGCATACCCTCAGGTATCCTGGCCAAACGGCTAAATAGAGGAACGCACCCCGGGGGTGGTCGAAGATCCAAGTAGCGATCCCAAAAAACATTTATACATGTTCATTTAACTACATATGCAATTCTAGGTATTTAATTCAACAAGGCCTTATCCATATGACATGCCATTCATGGGCACGTATCTCAATAGTACACAAAACGCACAACAATTGGAATTTAAACACCAAGCCACCTACCTTAAATGACCCTGAACGGTATACGTGAACGACGATCCTCAAATCTTCCATGAACAACGTAGATGTGAGGTGAAAGAAATCCTCGTTCAAACTCAAATAACTTCTCTTAGAGGAAGAATTGGAAAGAATGACTTAAGGAGATTGGAGGGCTTACCCGTGCTGTTCCAACGAGATCATTAGAGGAGAAAATGGATTCCCGACGCTCAATCTAGAGATCCTCAAAGGTCCGACCTCCTCTCCTGAATTCTTCCTTAGGTTTTAAGCCAATCTTGTGAACAGGGTTGCCTACTGCCCATTTTAAGTGAAAAAAAGAAACTACACGGCATGTACTATTGACTACACGGTGTGTCCTTTTCTCATTTAACTGTTCCTTTGGAGGCACTGCCGCACTGTTCATCTGTCTACATGAGTACATAGCGTGTATATATGATTGCATGGCGTGTACTACTGCTCCACTAGCAGCTGCCTCCACTGCCTTACTATTTTCCTACCGACTGACTACACGATGTGTAAATATCCACTACACGGCATGTAGTCAATTTTTACACCTTTCATCGCCAGCATGGCTACACACCATGTGTAATCATCCCACACGACCAAAGTACACGGCGTGTGGAAATGTGCATGGCGTGTAGTCCCAAAATTTAGGATTTTTCCCCATTTTCCTTATTTTCTCAAAAACACTTAATGAAAAGAGGAATGAAGAAACCCATACCTCATAAATAAGAACTGGGTTCTTACAAAATTCCCCCCTTAAAGAAATTTTCCCCGAATTTCCCATCCAAGGGTGGTGATGATAAATCCCAGAAAAAATCTGGACACTGAGCACGTACGTCGGTCTCTTGCTCCTAGGTTTCGTCCTGCACTATGACATGCTGCCATAGCACTCGTACGAGAAGAACTGACCGGCCTCGGAGAACCTTCGTGCTCCTATCCATGATACGAATCAGATTCTCCACAAATGACAAATATATTTGAAGCTCAACCTCCTCGGGCTGAAAGACGTGAGATGGGACTGAATGATAACGGTGCAACTGAGATACATGGAAGACTCCGTGCATGGCCCAGTACCTCTGTGGTAACTGCAGCCGATAGGCAACCAACCTGACTCTCTCTATAATCTCAAATATCCCCACATACCTCGGTGAATGTTTACCCTGTCTCCGGATCCGCCTGTGTCCCAACCTCAGTGGAACACGCATGAAAACCTGATCCCCACCCGCGAACTCCAAGGGTCGTCTACGGCAATCAACATAAGATTTCTATCAAGATTCTGCAGTAGCCATCCACTTCTGAATCAACTGGACCTGCTCAGAAGTCTCCTGCATGATACGTGGTCCCAGTAATGCTGCCTCACCTACCTCTAACAACACAAAGGTGATCGAAATGGCCTACTATATAAAGCCTCGTAAGGTTCCATCTCAATAGTTTCCTAAAAATATTTTTATAGGAAAACTCGAATAGGGGTATATGCTTATCCCAAGAGCCCCCAAAGTCTAGGAAGCATGCGCGCAACATTTTCTCTAGAACCTGTATCGTACGCTATCACTGACCATCGGTCTGAGGGTGGTAAGCTATGCTCAGAAGCACCAGTGTTCCCAGTGCCCTCAGAAAACTCTTCCATAAATGAGACGTAAAATGGGAATCCTTATCTGAAATGATAGAATGAGAGACCCCATGAAGACGTATGACCTCTCAGATATATAGCATTCCGAGATCGTCAACACTGAATGTCTCCTGGATCAGAAAAAAGTGATCTACCTTCATGAGTCTATCCACAACAACCCACAAGACATCATTACCTCGAGGTGACCTCGGAAACCCAGTCATGAAGTCCACCGCGACATCATCCCATTTCCACTCCGGGATAGGTAACTATTGTAACAGTCTGGATGGCCTATGATGCTTCAACTTTACCTGCTGACAGGTGGAACATCTCGTAACAAAACTAGCTACTTCTCTCTTCATACCCGGCCACCAGTACTGACATCTCAAGTCACGGTACATCTTAGTAACCCCAGGATGAACTTCCCAAGATGAAGCATGAAACTCACACATCATATCCTTGCGTATATCCCTTGGAACCTATACTCGTCCATGGAAACGCAATACCTCATCATCGCATATCGTCCATCCAGGTAGAGGGTCCTCACTTGCCACTGTCTCCCGTAGAACTAGGCCTTCTAGATCAGATAGTTGTCTCATCCTCAATCTATCCAGGAGGGTAGAATTCACAGCTAATGATGAAAGATAGGTTTGACCCTGACTTTCGTGCACCTCCAAATGCATCTCAGAGAACAAAGCCATAATCTTCCACTCACCACTGGCCTCATGAAATGCTTGTTTCTGAGTCTTCCTGCTCAGTGCATCAACAACTGTATTATCCTTACCAGGTGTATAGACATGCTCAAAATCGAAGGACATAAGGTATTTGACCCACCGTCGCTGCCTCAGATTCAAGTCACGCTGAGTAAAGATATATTTGAGAATTTTGTGGTCGGTAAAATCCAAAAAATTCTATCCCAAGATATAATGTCTCCAATGCACAACACATGAATAGCTACAACCAACTCGAGGTCATGCGTCGGGTAATTCCTCTCATGTGGCCTCAACTTCCGAGACCTGTACACAACAACTCGATCGGCCTGCATTAACACAGCTCCCAACCCAATACCTGATGCATCACGGTAAACTGTATAGCTCTTCCCTTGCTCTAGAAGTATCAGGACTGGTGATGATGTAATCCTTCCTTTCAGGTTCTAAATGGATGTCTCAAAATCTTCCGACCAAACGAACTTCACACCCATCTTAGTCAAACCCGTCAATGGCACTGCTAAGCAGGAGAAGTCCTGGATGAAGCATTTATAGTGACCAGCCAGCCCCAAGAAACACCATATTTCAAACACGTTCTACTCTCACCTTGTTTGGGTCCACGACAACTCCTTCCTCTGAGATGATATGACCTTGGAAGTGAATCTGGTCCATCCAAAAGTGTCACTTTGAGAGCTTAGCATATAGCTTATTCTATCTCAGTGTACTCAATATGATCTCAAGATGGGTGGCATGGTTGTGTTGACTGTGAGAGTAAACTACGATATCATACACGAATACAACCACAAAAGAATCCAGGTAAGGATGGAACACACGATTCATCAGAGCCACGAAAACTATTGGCACATTCGTGAGTCCGAACGGAATAACCAAGTACTCGTACAGACCATATCTGCTCCTAAAGTCTCTATGTGGTATGTTCGATGGTCTAACGCGCAGCTGATGATATCCGGAAGTCATGTCAATCTTTGATAACAATCGTGCACCTAGAAGTTGATCAAAGAGAACATCAATCCTCGATAGTGGATATCAACATTTAATCGTCTACTGGTTCATCTTCTGATAATCCACAGAGAGTCTGAGGGTATCGTCTACCTTTTTCACAAAAATGACCGGCGAACCCCAAGGAGAAGTATTGGGTCTGATGAAACCCTTTGATTGTAAATCCTCTAACTGCCTTTTTATCTCCTGCAACTCAGGTGTAGTAATCCTATAAGGAGGAATGGACACTGGTGCTGATCCTGGAACATGCTCAATAGAGAATGCCACCTCTCACTCCGGATGTAGACACGAAAAGCCATCCGGGAAAAAAATCCCCGAAATGATCAACCACAGATGGGAAATCCTTCTGACAAGTCCCCTGATCATCTAGATATAAACTTGCAATCTAGGTTGTAAGTCCCCCTCACCCATAATTCTCTGGTCCAGCTCGACTCGCCGGAACATTCCATTCACCCTTGTAAGAAAGTCCCCGCCCTCTAGTGACGTGAAATTCACCCTACGATGATAGCAATCTACAAAGGCTCGAAAGGGAACCATCCATTCCATTCCGAGAATGCCATCATAGATCTTCATCTCTAAGACATAGAGGTCTCATAGGATGTGACACCCTCCAAACTCAAGGGGCACTCCTTGCACTAACGCACACATGTCGTTCTAGTTCCCAACGGAATGTCTAGCAACATAACATCAGAAGAGAAGAAGAAACACAGAGCCCAAGGATCTCCACAACAGGTACAGATATGAAACTATGTGTAGCGCCCATGTCAAAAAGTACTGAAGACAAAATAGAAGCTACTAGAATAGTACCTCTGATAGTAGAAGGTACGGGATCCTACTCCTATTGGGTCTATTGCACTGTATATTCCTGCCCAGTGTTGTGGCCCTGTGACACAGCCTGACTACCCTGAGTTGTCCCGCCCTGCTACCTCTAAGATCCGGGTGTCTGTCTACCACAGACACGGCCACCATCTCTAGCTACATTCCTTGATGTATTGTAGTTTCCCAACTGGTAAGAAGCTGCTGGTCCTGCTCCCGCACATGTAGTTTGTACAGAACCCCTCTCACTAGACACTGGTTGAAACGCCCTGCAAAAGGACTGTAGATAACCCATCTTGCTGCAAGCTCGGCACTCCACTGGGTCACGTGGACACTAAGGTATCTTGTGCCCCTCTTTACCACACTGGTAGCACCTGACCGGGCCACCTGATGTAATCGTCCAGCTAGTATTTCCACCATGAGAGAAATCTATATGTTGCTTCCTCTTACTGGTAGAGATAGTACTAGAAACTGGTGTCGAACCGCCCTGGCCTGCGCCACCAGCTCCCCGCAAGTTTCTCTCTATAATCAGCACTTGGTTCACAATATCATGTACTGAAGGAAACCTGGAAACATGCACCAGTTCTCAGATGTCATATTGAAGACTATCCTCAAAGCATCTAGCTCTCAACATCTCATCACCCAATAGAACGGGTGTAAAACGCTGAAGCTCGGTGAAATGAGTAGAATAATCCATCACTGACATAGCTCCCTACTGCAGATTCATAAAATCTCGAGATCTATCTACCCTCAGTGTCTTCGGGAAGAAGAAGTCATAGAAGGATGCATGAAAATATTCCCATGCCATGTCTCTGTGATGCTCTGACTGAGTGGTAACATCCCACCGCCACTTGATAGAATCACACAGCATATACGTAATGAGCTTGACCATATGCCCTGGAGGAATCTCAATATGCTCGAAGATAGTCTACATTGACCCCAGCCAAGACTCCATAGCCTATGGTTTTCCATACCTTGAAAACGTCAGCGGATGATGCTGCTGGAAGATACGTGTCAGCTCTTCCATAGATGTGGCATTTGGCGGTTCTCCCTGAAAGTTCTTCATGAACCACATAAAGCCTTCACGGAACTGTGCCTCCGCGCATGTGTCTGGTATAGCAGCTGGCAACGCATCTGAATCTATTGGAGGATCCACTGGTAGCCTATGGCCTACCATATCTGGAGGATAGTCGTTGCCTCTTTCCTAGTGAACAACGCATGGTCGTCTCAGTGGCATGACTCTACAAGGTCAAATGCACACCTTAGATCATGATTATCACAGTCTGAAAATGAAGGGACCAAAAGGGAACAGAAGGAAGAAGACATTCAAGATCTTCAAAACAAGACTACAGGTCATGTATACTGACTACCCGACATGTACCTTACTTCTCTTCCCCTGCTCGGGTCCTTCTACATGGCTAAGCCACACGAATTCCATTGAACAAGACTACACGGAATGTATATAATATACATGACGTGTATGGTGTAATTTTCCAACTGCCCATGTCGTTTGTGACACAGCTGACTAGTCAGCTTGTTACAACACAACGTGTTACACCCGCACACGGCGTGTACACCACCCTGTTTCCTAGCCACACGGCAAAAACCACACGGTCTATCCTAAAACAAGTCTACACGGCGTGTCCCAAAGGTACATGATTTGTACTAGATGAGCTCTGATGACCCGTGTTGTTAGATACATGGCCCGATCCCAGGCTAGACTACATGACATGTTCCATAGTGGACACAGCGTGTATGTCTTAAGGTCTCCTCCATCTGTGTTTGTTAGTTACACGGGCAGACTCTGGGTCAACACTACACGGCGTGTATATACGGTACACGGTGTGTTTTCCCCAATTATTTCCCTTCCCTGTGTCCCTACCAACACAGTCTGTGACACAGAAAGAGACTACACGACGTGTACTATGGGCAAACAGCGTGTACTTAAAAAGTTTTATTTTCTTCTCGAACAGAAGATCACATGACGTGTGTCCGAGGAACTACACGATGTGTATACTGGGTTTTCCAGATAGTACACCTCTGAAACTACTTCGGAACCTAGAAAATACTAAAAACAACATCTAAGTGCCAAATTCCAACCTGTAAGGGCCCATAATCCCCACAAATCAATGTTTGGTATCTTATATGTGTTATATCAAGAAAAACAGTAAATGTTCCACCAAATTCTGGTCAATGAGGGCCCATAATCCCCAAAAACCAATGTTTGGCGCCCATTCTATCAACAAGATTATAAAACAATACCATATCACATAGTAGGTATTTTATCAAAGTAGCTATCACAACAAGATGAATTTTCTAGCACCACAACTATCACAACAACATGCAATTTATACTGCACCTACATGGCCTGGAAACTATACATGGCGTGTGATTTCTAGCATGTGCCTAAATAATGAATGAGATGGCATACCCCCATCTAATCGGGTTGAAACTAGATAGAACCCATGGATAAAATATAAACAACACAATCCCAAGTGTGTCACCTAATGGTGAAAATAAAATCAACTGTAAATTGCTAAATCAATAAAATTGCAACACGAGGTAAATTGGATTTTCCTTATGCACGGGTTAGCTACTCCCGGGCACATCTTATTAACAACTACCATTTCCGTCCTATCCCTGACTAAGGCTTTAAATAGTAAGTCAAAGAAAAGAACCCCCTCAGATACCACTTTTTAACGTCACGGACCCATGTACCAGTCCACGGGTTCCTCGAACCCAGTTGTTCACATCACCTCAAGTGTATTTACCCAAACACCAGAGGCTGCCGACAAGCAGTGAGGGCCCAGGTCTGATAGTGGGGAAACTATGCCCTCATTTGTCAAAGTGTAGCGCAGCGGAATACAAGATAAGACATACAACAACAGCAGAAGCAATAAACCATACACACTTAAACAACTATAGTAAAAGATAACCAACATTTATGTATATAATGATGCACCATGCCTCATGTTCTATGAAAATAGCCATAACATGTTACATAACAATACAGGAAAGTAAAATACAGAGTACAACAAAACAAAACAAAACAGCCGGTAGCATCGTGGGCCAAAGCCCAGTCCCATGCTCCCCTACTCCTCAGCAGAAATCATGTACCTGTATAGGGACTCTTTCCCTTATCCACACCTGCAAAAATGTAGTCTATTTGGGGCCGAAGATATGACCCCAAATAGGGTGTGAGAAATAAGTCGCAGTAGGCACCCACCGAAAGCTCGTGCTCAATTATGTGAATATATGAAATAATAGTGTCCATTAGTAAATGCAATAAACTATGCAGTACTAAAAAGTATCTAACTTTACCAGTTTCAATTACATAAATATATTCTATTATTAGTTCAATTTAATAACATTCAATGTTCCTCAGAACCAAGCTCTCAGGCTAATCATAAACTTGCCCTCAGGCTAATGTAACCACGCCCTCAGGCTTACCCTCAGGTAATCAGAATCTTGCCCTCATGTATTACCCTCATGCATAATAGATATTTCCCTCAGGTGTACTATGTGTCTCCCTTAGGCGTAGAGTCTCTTCCCTTAGGGATACAAAAAGTTTCCCTCAGGCGAAATAGAAGGTTGCCCTCAGGCTAAGCAGTACCTTTCCCTCAGGCTAAAAAACGATGCCCTCAGGCCGAAAAAAACACTTCCCTCAGGCGTAAGTAACCGGGTCAGGTCCAACATGTAAATATGAAATTCACATACAATTATTCTCAAGGAAATCCAATAATCATTTTTATAATGGCATACCCTCGGGCATCATGGCCAAACGACTAAACAGAGGAATGCACCCCAGGGGTGGTCCTGGATCCAAGAAGCGATCCCAAAAAACATTTATACATGTTCATTTAACTACCTATGCAATTCTAGGTATTTAATTCAACAAGGCCTCATCCATACGACACCCCATTCATGGGTGTGTATCTCAACGATACACAAAATGCACAACAGTTGGAATTTAAACACCGAGCCACCTACCTTAAATGCCCCTGAATGGTATACGTGAACGACGATCCTCGAATCTTCCAAGAACAAAGTAGATTTGGGGTGAAATAAATCCCCTTTAAAACTTAAATAAATTCCCTTATAGGAATAATTGGAAAGAACGGATTAAGGAGAGTGGAGGGATTACCCGTGCGGTTCCAACGAGATCGTCAGAGGTGAAAACAGATTCTCAATGCTCGGTCTGGAGATCCTTGAAGTTCTGATCTCATCTCCCGACTCCTTCCTCTGTTTCTAAGCCAATCCTGTGAACAGGGTTGGCTACTGCCCATTTTAAGAGAAAAAAACAAACTACACAACGTGTACTATTGACTACACGGTGTGTACTTTTCTCATTTAATTGCTCCTCTGGCGGCACTGCCGCACTGTTCATCCATCGACATGTGTACACAGTGTGTATTTATGATCACACGGTGTGTACTACTGCTCAGTTGGCGGCTGCCTCCACCGCCTTACCATTTTCCTGCCGACTGACTACACGGTATGTAAATATCTACTACACAACATGTAGTCGGTTTTTACACCTTTCGTCGCCAGCATGGCTACACACCCTGTGTACTCATCCCACACTGCCAAAGTACACGACGTGTGGAAAAGTACATGGCGTGTAGTCCAAAAATTTAGTATTTTTCCCATTTTCCTAATTTTCTCGAAAACACTTAAAGAAAAGAGGAAAGAAGAAACCCGTAACTCAAAAATAAGAACCGGGTTCTTACAAACTCAATGCGAGCCACCCCTTTGGGTGGACCCTTTATATTGCTATTTGAATTTCATGGGTTTATAACCAAAACTCTTATCGGTGTGTTTGTTTTGACTTCTAAAAGGTGATCTATAATTTATAATGGATAATTGTAGTGGTGTAGCATAGATAAAACACTTAATAAACTATAATGAATTTAATATTAGTGGGTGGTATGCCCAAATCACATGATTAAATTAGAAATTGGTTATACCCTTGTTAAAGGGAAATGCTAATGAACTATGAAATTTGTATCAGATCTTACTAAATCCTTTGACTACTGATCACAATTATGATAAATGTGCATGATGTCCCTTATTGTTTATGATATATAGGCATGATGACACAGATTTTATGAGATATGGACATGGTATCCATTACACCTATGGTGTATAAGTATGGTGACCCTAATTTTATTAGCTACAGGCTTGGGGTCCCAATATTGTGATACAGGCATATTGTTCCTATACTGTGACACTTGGGTATGGAGACCCTTATGGTTTATGATGAATGAGAATAGAGACCCATATAAATTATGAGTAATGGGCATGGAAACCCTTATGGATTATGATTAAATGGTCATGGAAACCCTATGGATATGAAACGTAGGCATGGAATCCCTTACTTATGATACTTAGGAATGGAGTCCCTTACTTATGATACTTGATAAGGGAATCCCACTTACTTATGATACTCGAATAGGGCATCCCAATTAATTATGATACCTAGGAAAGGTGTACCTCATATAAGTGATGACTGGGAATGGTGAACCTTAACACTCAAGAGACTCATGTTACTACCTATGGACACCTGGGTTAGAAATTAGGTCGAGACTAGTAGATTATCTATACATATGGATATAGAAATAACTATGTATAAAAACCATACACACACACACACACACACATGGTTACTAGTTCATAGATTATCTGGCATTGGCCAAGGAAGGTAGTTTCAACTAGGTGTACTTTAGGAACCAGAGTAGACCCTTTACAAATTTTATTACTACTTACCATTATATATGCACACTGATCATATTATATGCATTGACTAGATATTTATAGACCCATTGGTGATGGCCTACGAAGTTTATATCACACCCTATCTGGGTCGCCGATGGTACCTGAGTAGATTATGTGGTTGTAGGTAGGGACAAGGTAAAGCACCCAATTATTGATACTTTGTTGATTATAACATAGAAATAAGAAATCACAAGACCAAGCTATGGCTCGTAATGCAACTAGAGATATAATTTTTTGTATTTTTGTTCTTTTGATACATGTATTGCATTACATGTATGCTGCCATGAATGACTATTTACAATTTTTATGTATATGACATTACATCATTTTTTATATGATACTGAATATGGTTTTGGTTAATTATTTATTTATTTAGATGATTTAACATTCACTGTCATTTGATATTATTATATCGATATTTATATATTTATTTCACCGCTGTTCTACTCTGATCATGAGGGAATAGTCTCACCAATATACCACCTTGGGCCCTTGATGATAGTTAGAAACCTCTAGAATACGGGGAAGTGCACTCAAGGCCCTGTGAACCACCATCACAGGGAACCATTTAATGGCTTCCAAAACAGTAAATCACAAAGTAGTATCCGATCTTTATTTTCTTTGACTTACTATTTTTGGATTGTATAAAGGAGAATAAGTTGAGTTGGAGTTTAGTAATGATATATGCCTAGGATTAGATAACCCATGTTCAGGGAAAATCCAAATTACATGGGATGGGATATTATGTTCGTGTCTATACATGTTATAGTTGTTTTAATTCCATTGTTGGGTGATTCACATGTTGTGTGATGGTTATTGTTATGATTGAGGATTTTATTTTATCCTTGGACTAATATGGTAAGGAAGAATTGATCATTCATTATTTTAAGCACCTTACAATATTTATATTCCATGCATTATGCATATCCATATTTAGTTACTGTTTGCATTTCATATTTTATATTTTGGTGACTTTATTGATATGTCCATGAATTTTGCTAAAAATTCATACAATGACTTGATAAGTGAGTGGTTATGATTAAATGGAATCAACACTTCACTTTATGGGGTGTTTAGGCCCTTATAAATTGGAAGTTGTGATCCATATTGTTTATCATTTTAAAGATAATTGATATAGAAATGAGAATAACATTAAATGAAATTTATTTCTAACATGAAATATTCACCATTAAATAGGGATACCAATTTCAAATTAAAGGTCATTTCCTCTATAATTACAATTGAAACTATATATTCTAGTACCATTATAGTGAAATAAAAATCGTGACCCAGACCTGACCTTAATAGTGGGAAATAGGTAGCATCTCTTATGTTTTTTGTAATTGTTCCTATCACTCATAACTGGATCATGGAGTATGTAGAGGGGTATGGTTCTTAAATATGAAGGCTTGTTCCTATCATATTCACACACACACATAGGATATTTATAATTATCAAATCCTATATAAGGAGTGGTCTTGGAATTTTTAGATATATGATTCAACGACGTCCTCTAATCATTCTCTAGGAGGGTGGTGAAAACCATTATCTAGAGGTGGTGGTACCTAAGCCACCAGTGATACCTCTAGTAGTGCCACCTTTTCTAACACATATAAATCCATGATGTGGGTGATGATTTCTAGTTTTTTGGGGAGTTTTTATGGCTTATAAAAACTATATACAGAGATCCATGACCTGCCCCTTCTATGAGGGAATTAACAGAAGAGTTTCAATAATAGAATCCACATTAGGGGATAATGGACACCAATATATAGAGTTATGGATTTATATGGACATATATAGTTCAGAACACCTTGAGTTTCATCCTTATAGTAGAGTTATGATATCTACATATATGTTTCGTGGATCCTCCAAACATTGGTGGGATATTCTAAACCCGTTAGGTCAGTATCGAGAAGTGATTTTGAGGGATTTATAATCTAGATTCTATGATTGTTTATTCCTTGAGACCCTGAGGGATGATAATTCTAGGGATTTCATGAACCTTCAACAAGGTTCTATATTAGTAATGGAATACTCAACTTATTTTACAGATCTTTAGCGATTTACAACTATCTATAATGTAGACGGGCCAACGAAAGAGAGACAATTTTAGGACTAGATCAAGCATCCTATTTGATATTAGCTAAATATTTTAAAGTTGACTACCATCTTTAATATAGTAAACTAGGCTCTTATCATTGTTCAAATCCTAATAGAAGCAGGTGGTATGGGCTAAGGTGGTTCCGAACCGAGATAAGGAAGTGGTTAGACTAGCATCTAAAAGTGATGCTTTGAGACTGCATATGGGTGCAGCGGTATCCAAGTGACCCCCAATATAATTTATGTGATTTTTCACCAGTTTAGTAAGCTAGGACATAAGAATCCTTAGTGTTTTAGAGACACCTTAGACCATTGTGGTTGTTGTAGATTTGGGTATCTTCTGCATTTTTTTCCAGAACTTCCCATCAATGCCTAGTGGGAGAGGATCCATATCATCTTTTCCTTTAGGATCAGGGTCAGGAGCACCTCACCAGGCAGGTAGATGGAGTACCCCCAGTCATACAGGTAGAGGTGGAGGTCATGGCTATGGTATCAAAGCTTCATATACATAGTTCGAACATAGTAGACCCACTCAGGGTAGTTAGGTTATAACACAAGGCTGTGAATCAGGTCATATTTATTCAATGTAGCCTATACCAGAGGATCATGGAACTAAGCCATCTACTTTTCAAGGTACTATTCTAGTGTCCTCTACTATTGTGTCTTCCTTATTTGACATGAGTGCTTCACATTCCTTCATCTCTATGTCTATTATGAAAATCCTTGGGCATGATATTCAATACTCTTGTGTAATTATGACACTTAAACCCCATTGGGATTATGAATAGGGAGTGTACGCTAGTTCAATGAATCCTCTATTGAGGTAGTAAGCCATAATTTCTCATGGGACCTCTTCATCCTTGAAATGACTGGCTTTGATGTAATTCTTAAGATGAACTGGTTGGTTACCTATCATTATTATGTGGAATGCTATCACTGTAGGGTATCATTTACATCAATATAGGGTGGTATTTATCTTCACAAGGGTGAATAGGATGTCCAGAAAAATAGAGTCAGACTAGAGCATCTTTGGCCTAGGTGGAGTGTCTGCCTATATTTTTAACCTTTGTATGGATGATCCGCGGTAACATTAGTATGATTTCCCTCATATAGTCAATCATTTTATGGATGTTTTACCTGTTGGATTATTTGGACCACCTCTTAAGAGAGAGATATAATTTACTATCAAGCTAGTTCCTGTAGTTACACCAATATCTATTTCTCCTTACACGATAGATACTACTATGTTTTAGGAGCTCAAGAGGAAGCTATAGGACTTAGAAGGAAATGGTTTTATATGGACCCATACTTCTCCATGGGGTTCACCGGTCCTTTATTACAAAATGGTTTATATAATACTTATTATTTGTGTGGATTACTAGAATTAGATTCATATTAGATTAAATAACAATTATCCCTTACCTCATATAAATGATCACTTTAATTAGCTCAGGAGAGTGAGGGTTTTCTTAAAGATTGATTTGAGATCAAGATATCACCAGGTTCATGTTAGACATTCATACACAACACATACTAATTTCCATAGTTAGTAAAGTTTATATGAGTATTTGGTTATGTAATTTGGTATCACAAATGTGCTTTCTGTTTTCATAGCTTTGATGAATAGGGGTTTTCAACCCTACATGGATTCCTTTATGTTGGTTGTCATAGATGAAATCTTGGTGTATTATCATACTAGAATATACCATGCCAAACAAATTGAGTTAATTTTGAATACAATGAGAGGGAACCAACTGTATGATAAACATAGTAAATTCCTATAGCGACCTGAGCTTTTTTACATATAACATTTCATGATTTTAAGCATAATTAATCATCAGAGTACAAGCCAAGGATCGTTTAGTCTAGTGTCTTGGAAGACTAGGTACATATAACATAAAACATGGGGATAAAAAAACACTTCTTGATTTAATCTCCATAATGAGCTCCTAACGTCCTTTGAGCCCTTACATATGCATAGGGTACCCTGGGAACACATGAACAAAGGGATGAGCTAAAAATGCCTAGTAAGGGAATGAACATAAGGATACATGTCAAGCACATGTGTTAAGAGGTATGATGTAATGATATCAAAAGCATGAAACTTATGGAATCATTTAATATAAGCATGGGATCATATAAGCATGGAATCATATAAATGTGGCAGAATCATAAATAATATATTTAGTATGGGTCAAGGCTAACCTCCAATCCTGTTTCCCATTTTAGTACAGGTCAAGTCTAACTGCCAATCCCGTTTCACATCAAATCTCACGAGTCCAATCCTTACCCAATGCATTGGAGACCTATCTGGGCGCACCCATCTCAACCTATTCATGAATATTATTTCCACATAAATAATATTTCCACATAAATAATCATACGTAATCAACCGTACATAAACATAAGGGTACTCATGGTAAGAATTGGGTGCAACAATCATGACATAAAACATAACGAATGGGCGTATCATGAGAGTGTCCCAAAAAGAAAGTGATTAGAACATACATGGAAATTCATAGGGTAAAATAGGAATATAACATGGTAAGTTGTGTCAAATAGAAGTGACAACATATTTGAAATGTAATTTAGAAACATTAACATTAAAATATTTTTTTGCAGTTTTAAGGAAAACACTCTAGAGATTTTCAAATAGAAAAGAAGAATTTATTTTATATAAAACCATAATTGAACCAAGAAGGTTTTCACAATAAAAATACTGATCTGAAAAAGGAAATGGTGTCTTAAAACATAGGATATAGTGAACTTGAAATTTGAGTAAAAATTAGGGAAGTCCCCTTGAAACAGGTTTGCTTCTCGAAAAGTTCTAAAGAGGGAATCTTTCAAAATCATGTATATCCCCAAAAGAATGTGATGAAAGGGTCTTGATATAAGAATCTTTTACAACTAACCATAAGTCATAATACTATCATATATAGATAAGATAACACCATTAAGAAATAAAGATAAGGCAACCTGAAAGAACAAAGAAGGTTCGGGTAGAATTCGTTATTATTTTATTAGCATGGTGTCAGGTGTGACCAAGAGGGATTTATGAGAGATAAATGGGGTTTATCATTACTTATAAATCCATAATGATTTATTGGTGAGGTTATTAAACACACCCCATCATTTTCTAGTACACATATAAAGTCATAGTATAGAGGGCAATCTTGATTAAGAGAGAAAATTAGAGGAACCCTTACCTTAAATCTGTTGGTGTTCTCCACTTGTTATAAATGACCTTAATAAAAAAATTAGGCTTATTAATTAAAAAGTAAAGAACCTCTTATATATGTAATTTACTTATTATAACCTCTTTTAGTTCATTCAAATACTTTTTGATTAGTTATAATGTTCGGTTTCATTGTTCGGGCTTGTTTGTTTACTTCACTTTAAAAGATCGGTTCACTTATGTTCAGGTTTGGATTATAAGCAAGATGAAAGTGGTTGTCCATAATTGAAGATATATTATTTAGTTAAAAAACAGGAGATTAAATGGTTTTATTTTTAATTATGTTAATTATAGTGATGTTTAATTATTGCATATATAACCTTAGTGAAAACCATCTTTGTTAAACGATGGATTTGATTACGAAGAACATGTTTTGCTTTATAATTTAATAAAATTTGTACAAAAGGATTACAGAACCAAAAATAAGATATATTATATTTATAATAATCTTTTTCAACCATAGAACAAATTGTTTCATGACCAGAATTAATGATAACGTTAAAAATTGATAAACTATTGTCCTTGAATGTGCTAAATTAGCACATCTCAAACGGTGCATTCATTTCTTTCAAATAAAAGGGTGGGGAAAGGAGAGAAGATAATGAAATATACCATTAGCATGAAAATATTACAGTACATGTATGTTACTATATTTATCATACTATTATGGTGATGGTAGGTGAGGAAAGAATTAAAAATAAAAGAACTTAAAAGAAAAAAGAAATCGGGAAGAGGAATTTTACCACTTGAGAATTTTTTCCTTCGAAAACCTCATAAGGGGAGAGGTTTTGGTATTTGGAGGAGGATTAGAGCTTTTGGACGTGGGGAAGGTCCTTGGGGAGAGCATTGGGAAGAATTTAGAGAAGTCTTGGAGCATGAGAGGAGTAGAGAGAAGAGGGAGTTAAGGGGGGTTTTATAGTGGAGTAGAGGAGGGATTTCATGATATTATAATCATTAATTTATTATTTACTCCCAAGAAAAGGAATAGTAAGTATTCCATGACCAATAATAGTAAATGGGTCATGTGAATTTTAACCAATGGTGGTGACATCAGCCATGATTCTAGGAATAGTCTATTTATCTTATAATGTACATATACGGTAAATTACAGTATTTTACTAATCATCAAAAATTCAAGTATTTCAAAAAAATCCAAAAAATTCACCCTAACCATTTTTCGATATGTAGAATCCAAAAATGAAGTCCATTTTTCAAAAAAAAATTTCTAAATGTGATTATTTTAATATTTAATTAAAATCATAATTTATTATCAAAAACCAGATTTAAAACATGCACTAACTCATTCTAAAACATAGGTTTATTGTACTTACAACTTCAATATTATTTTTATACTATCATAGGTGAGGTTACTATTAATTAGGATATATCACTATTCGTAAGGGTATGTTACTATTCATTAGGGTAGGTTACTATTCACCAAAAATTATTTTTATTTTATGATACTCCAAAAAACATCTTTAATACAACCTTGTATGTCAGATTTTCAAAATTCCAAACACAGATGTGACGATCTTTTGTTTAAAGGTCACTTAGTATTTCATTATTATGTGATTTTATTCCATATTTATAAGAATGTAATTTCTATTAAAAACATTGGGTCATTACAATTCCACTTTTGGATCGATAAGGTTCACTTCTTGGATCATATTATCTCTGAGATAGGAGTATTAGTTAACCTAGAGAAGTTGAGTGTTGTAAGATCCTGGGAGAAACCTAAGAACGTGTTTGATATTAAAAGATTCTTGGAGATATATGGATACTAAATTGATTTTATAAATGACTTATCACACCTTGAGATACCAATTACTGGTCTACTAATAAGTGTGTGAAGTTATTGTGGTTAGACGCATGCAAGAAGGCCTTTTAAGGAGTTGAAAGCAAGACTTACTTTTTCACCGATTCTGATTTTGCTAGATCCTGGCAGAGGATATTCAATTTTTTTTATGCATATGGAATATGTATGGGTGCAATGATGATATAAAATGATAGATTCATTTCGTGTGGGTCTCTCCAGTTGATACCTCACAAGCATAATTTCTTGATGCCTGAATTTGAGATTGAAACAGTCATTCATGATTTGTGTTTCTAGAGACACTATCTATTGGGAGAGTGATTTGTGGTGCTTACAAATCACAAGAGACTCAAATATATATGTATGAAGCATGCATTAAATCTAAGATAGTGAATATGGATCGAATACCTTCATTATTTTAAATTTAATCTTTCTTATACTTCTAGAAATGGAAATGCGGTAGCTTATGTGCTAATCTAGAAAAATCTAGAACACGCCATTTAGGAAGCCTATAATGAATAGAAATTAATGTCCATTCTTTCTGATATGAATCAAGAGTTTATAGAGAGTCATAAATATCATTTTACTATAGCCTTATCGTTCACCTCTTCATTCAATGATAGGTTAAATAGAATACAATTATTATATTCTAAAGGTTTGGTCCCATGGGGGATTGTTTCTGGCAAGGAATCATGTTCAGAATGGTCTATTGATAGAGATGATATCCTGTGAATACATATGTATTTCTAGGTTTCTAAAAACATGATAGAGGAGATTATGGAAGAATAAAATGCTTCTCAATGGGGAGTGCACTGAGGTGTCTCTTATATGTATCATGATATGTGTTATCAGTATTGGTGTTCTAGGATGAAATTTCAGATAGGTGGTTTTATCACTCGGTGTACCACTTGTCAGCTGGTGAAGGTGGAACACCAACATCCTGATGGATTGTTATAATATTTTATTGTTCTAGGAAATGGGATAACATTTCAATGGATATTTTGATTATCTTACCAAGGTCTCCTCAAGCTAGTGAATATTTGGGTAGTCATGGATCAATTGAAAAAGGTTTCCCACTTCCTTCATATCTGGGAGACATTCTCAGTTAATGAGTTGGAAATAATATGTTTCCCTATGATTATATATTTACATGGGGTCCCTCATACTATAATTTCAATGAGGGATTCTCATTTCAAATTTAGGTTCTAACTAGGGTTATAGAAATATTTGGGTACACATGTGATTTTGAGCACATATTTTCACCCTCAGACTGATGGCCAGTCAGAATAGACTATATAAGAATTATAGGACATGATATAAGAATTTTTCCTAGATTTTAGTTGTTCTTCGGATAAAAATACCCCTATCTTCAAATTTTAATACCATAATAGATTTTAGGATATAATTCAGATGGCTCCATATGATGCCATCTATAGTAGGTCATGTTGTTCACCCCTATCCTAGTTAGAGGAAGATGAGGTAGTGGTAATAGGTCTTTGTCTCATGTAAAAGACTTTAGAGTAGGTGTAGCTGATAAAAAATGCATTCCTATTTCTCAATATAGAAAAAGAATATACTGATTATCATCAATGAACTCTGATGTTCTTGGTTGGGTATCATGTGTTTTTATGGGAATCACCCTTACTTTGGTATAGAAAAATACAAAGGTAAGGGAAGCTCTCACCTCATTTTTAGGCCTTTTGAGATCTTGGATAGAGTTAGGATGGAAGACTATCAGTTTCTATTACCTCAGAGGTACCATTCCATGCATAATGTCCTCCATGTTTCATAGATTTTTCAGTACCGTGCCACCCCATCTCATATTTTTTATTCCAAGGATGTTGACTTAGATATTGGAAAAACTTTTGGAGATTATCCCATACCCATTTTTGATAAGGTTCTATGAGGCTGGTATATCCCTCTAGTACATCTTCTATAGTATCACAACCATGTATATGAAGAGACATGGGAGAGGGAGGCCAACATTCGTGCTCGGTGTACATAGTTTTTATTAGATATTGTTTTACCACACTTGGAAGGAAAACTCTGGGAAAATTTACTTTAATGGAGTAAGGCCATAATAATATAATTTTTCTATGAGGTACATATCTCTTTAATTTTCAGTTTATTTCCTTGTTTCGAGTCTAATATTAATTCCAAGGGAGCCTATGGAGGAAACAATTGTTTCTATGGATTTTTAAGATACTGGAACCTTGGTCAGTGGAAGAAATACATGGGTTTCACAGTTAGTAGAAACTATGCCACCTAGTCGGTATGGTTTCTACTAACTGTACGAGGGTGTTCAATGAGAAAAAATTGGCTTCATAGTTTTACCTATCCATGTGACCCATGCTGAATTCCAATACAAAAGATCTATAGTTTTTAATAGATCCATATAGCATGGTTTCCCAAACTATGCGTATGAACCATGTGAATCCCCTCTTAAGAAAGTGTATGTGCATGTTTGGCACACATTTTTCCAACAGTGTGTCCAAACCATTCGACCATTGTAATTTGGGTAAATTTAACATTTTTAACTCAAGGGATTATATTATTAAACCCCTTTTATTATTTGTTTCCAGCGTACAATGGATCTAGTTTCTCACTTTTATGTGTGTTCTTCTGTTCATTTATTTTCTTCTAATGTAGAGTAAATCAGAGGGTGATACTGGATGAGTTATACTCTATAGGAAAGTAGTAGGTTGTCTAGTAATTATCTCTAAAAGTAATGAATCTTTATATTATGAAATTTTGTGATGTATTATAGTTTCACCAAGAAATTTACCATAAACGAATCTACCTTAAATTGGTTCCCTATTTTAGAACCTAATGATTCATTTGGACCCCAAAATATGTTTGAGGTCATCAACCTCAATGTGAGCCACCCATTTGGCTATGACATTAATATTCCTATTAGAATTTCGTGGTTATATAACCAAAAAACCCATCAGCATGTTTTGTTTCAATTAGAAAAGGTGATATCATAGTTGATAATGGATTATTTTAGTGATGTAGCATGGCCAACACACTTAACAAACTATAATGAATTAAATAAAAGTGAGTGGTACACCCACATCACTTGATTAAATTGGAAAATGGATATATCTTTGTTAAAGTGAAATTATAATGAACTAAGAACTATATATCAGATCTTACTAAATCCTTTGACTACTGATCACTTTTAAGATAAATTGGAATGACATTCCTTATGTTTTATGATATATGGGAATGATGAACCTACTTTTAAGAGATATGGTCATGGTGTCCCTTACACCTACGATGAATAGGAATAGTGTCCCTACTTTTATTAGATACAGTCATGGTATCCCAATATTGTGATACAAGCATGGAATCCCTATATTGTGACACTTTGGAATGGAAACCCTTATGGATTATGTTGAATGGGAATAGCGACCCTTAGGAATTATGTGGAATGGGCATGGAGACCGTTATGGTTAAATGGGCATGTCGACCCTACTGATATGATACACGGGCATCAAATCCCCTACTTATATTACTTTTATAGAAAAAATAACCTCTTACACATATCATTACCGGATTTTAATCACAATTAAACATCAAATTACAATCCAAGTATCATAAAGTCTTGTGTCTTGAAAAACTAGGTACATAAAACTGAAAAAATTGGACTAAATAGAAAATTTATTTATTTATCATCCATTATGAGATACTAAATTTCATTGATTCCTTACATCTGTATAGGATAACCTAGGGATAACATGAACTATGGAATGATATAAAAATCCCAGTAAGGGAATAAATAATAAAATAAAGTTTAACACATGGGTTAGAAGGCATAACATAACGATATAAAAGGGTATGGAATATGATTAAACATATAGAATCATAACATATAGAACATTGGATCATAAAATCATGGAATCATAGCAATGTTTAAGCAACATAAAACATGACTTTATCATGAGTCAAGGATCATTACACATAGAGGAGTGTGAGTCAAAGCCCATTGCACATAAAGAGCAAAGTAAGGCTACCACCAAGACCACTGCACATAAAGTATAATGAAACTAAAATTTAACAAATTAATTGGAGTGATATATATTCACACCCATCACAAAATATTCATGAATATGATTTCCTCATAAATAATCATATATAATTAATAAAAAATAAACTTAAGGGTTACACATGGAAAGAATTGTGTATCATAGTCATGTCAAAATCATAATAAATGGGCGTATTGTAAAAGTGTACATGAAATAAAGGAATTAAATAAGACATGTACATTCATAAAGTAATATAATAATATATAATGATAAGTGATGTCAAACTAAAGTGAAAATAGTGTTTAATAAACTTTAGAAATAAAACATTTTATTACGGTTTAGGGGAAATCTTTCAAGATTCATTAAAATGAAAAAGGCATAATTATTTATCTAAAACTATTTTTTTAATGATAAAATGTGTGACTTTATAAAAATAATTTTATATTAAAAAATATTCTTAATCACACTTGAAAATGGGTAGGAATTTAGGAAGTTCCCATAAATCGAGCTTTCTTATCGAGAAGAATTGAGTAGGGAACCTTTTAAAAACACAGATATCCAAAAAAACAAGGATTAATGGATATTTATACATGATTTTAGAAAACATAAAAATAATATTGAATATTTACATAAAAATAAAATAGAATTTCATTTGGGTAATAATAGATAAAGAATAACCCAAAGGAATAATGGAGGTTGGGGTAGAATCCCTTACCTTAAGTATGAAGGTGTTCTTAACTTGATCTTAATGTCCTAGATAATCATATTATGTTAATTAATTAATAATTGAAGAAACATTTATACATTTAATTTATTTATTAATACTTTATTATGTTCATTTATGGTCTTTTTTAGGGGTTAAGAGATCCAATTTCATCGTTTGGGAGTGTTAATTTCCTTGGTTTTCATGATCGGTTTACTTATATAAGTGTATGGAAAATCATGTAGAATGAGGATAGATTTCTTGAGATGATCTTATATGCTATTAATTAAATCATATAATATTAAATTACCATTTTTCCTGAAGTTAGGATTATTCATTAGATAAATCATTAATGATAATCATTTAGAATGATTTAGAATTTTCTGATAATAATGAACTCATTTATCTTTATAAATTAATATCATGTGTAAAAAATGATTCTGTAACATTAAATAAGATATAATAAATATATTATAATCTGTTTAAACCATAAAAATAGTTTCATGACCTGCCTTGAAGATGCAATTGAAAGATAAAATCACATCGTCCATGAAGGTGATATATCAGCACCTCACAGATGGTGTTTCCATTCTTTAAATAAAATAGAGAGGAGATGAGGTTTGATGAAGAATTATTCCATAAACATGATAAAATCTAAGTAAATATAAGATAATAGATTTTTCATTGCACATTTACAAGGGTAATTGATGATTAGATATGAAAATAATGGAAATTGAAAATAAATTGAAATAAAACAGAAGAGGGTTTTACCTCTTGATTCCTTATTCTTGAGAACCTTCATAGGGGATTGATTTTGGTCTTTTGTTAAGAAAAAAAGAACCTAGATTTGGGGGATAGGTTTTGGAAGAGTATTGAGTGTAATTTTGATAAGTATAAAGGCTTGTGATGTGTGAAGAGAAGAGGTGGGGAGGGGTGGTATTTATCTTGGAGGAGATGGGTATTTTCTCATTATTTAATTCATTACAGTATTATTTTGCTAAAGATAAGAAATAGTGTTAATTCATGAAACAAAATACATTAATTAGGTCATTTTATTAAAAAAATATCTTCTTACATCATCCATGACTCATTGAATAGTTTTTTTAACATATAATGTATATATACAATAAATTACTGTATTTTACTATTCACAAAATTCAAGTATTTCAGAAAAATACCAAAAAAACACCCTAACAATTTATCATTGTGTAGAATTCAAAAAGGAACTCCATTTTATAAAAAGAATTTTCTAAATATTAGAAATTTATTTTTTAATTAATTAAATAATTTTCCAGAAAATTATATATTTTAAAATTAAAATTTCTTTTGTAACAATTTATTAAATTAATTAAGGGCTCATAAAATTATCTCATAATCATAAGGAATAAAAATATTAATTTATTAATATATTTTATGATAATAAATTTAATTTTAAATAATTAAATTTGTCATAAAATTGTAATTAAATATTTATGACTTACAAAAATACAAACATTTAATTAATAATTTTTAAAATATTTATTTACTTGTACTATGATATAATTATATCATATTTTCAATTATACTATGGGAAAATTTTATTTATACTTTCATTGGTGGGGTTACTATTCAATTGGGTGATTTAATATTCATAAGGGTCATATTACTATTCCAAAGGTCAGGTTACTATTTCATCGGTATAGGTTCCTTAACTTCTAGAAATGATTCTTATTACATTCATTCATAATTTATAAATATTGTATTGTTTTCTATATTTGTTTATACAATATGAAATAATTATAATAAGGGAATTTATATAGATAAAAAATTGGGTCGTTACAACTTCTGCATGGAATACCTTACTTACGATACCTGGGTAGGGTGTCCCACTTACTTATGATACTTGGACATGGAATCCCACTTATGATACTTGGGAAAGGTGTCCCTCCTATAAGTGATAAATAAACATGGAATCCCTTCCCACTTGAGCTACTCATTCTATTATATTTTTATTCCTGAGTTATTCCTCATGTCCTGACTATTAGCAGTATCCATACATATGGCTGTAGACATCACTACATATACAGACCATATATATAGGTATACACATGATTACTTATTCATATATTATCTATATTAGGTTGAAGTAGGTAGTGTTATCCTGATGATATTTAGGAATCAAAGAAGACCCTTTAAAAATTTTCTTACTACATACCATTATATATGCACACTGATCATATTATATGCACTGAATGGATATTTATAGACACTATTGGTAGTGGACTACTGAGTTTATCTCACACCCTATCTACGCCATCTATGGTACCCAGGTAGATTATGTGGATGCAGATAGGGATAGAGGAAATCACCCAATTATTGATACTTTATTGACTATAGAATGAGAACATAAAATCACAAGACCAAGATATGGATCCTGATGTTACTGGAGATAGAATTTTTGGTCTTTTTGTTCTTTAGATACATGTATTGTATTGAATTCCTGCTGCTATGACCACCTGTTTCATTTTGTTACGTACAAGACATTACATCATTCTGTATATGATACTGGATATGGTCGTGGTTGACTATTTATATATTTTGATTCTTTACCTTTCACTTTTAGTTAATATCATTCTTACACTATTTATCTACTTATTTCACCACCGTTCTTCTGTGATCATGAGGGTATAGTCTACCTATAGTGTTACCTTGGACCTCCCATTCTAGTCAGAAGCCTCTAGCATATGGGGAGGCATAATTGAATCCATGTAAACCACCAACACAGGGCACCATTTAGTGGCTTCTAGGTTAGTATTACATAAGAAACACCATTACTCACATCGATATAGGATGTAAAAAAAGGGTAAAGTGACAAAATTAATAAAAACAATCATAAATGGAAGGAAAACACCACTTGAATTCTGGGAAGGATTAGGTCAATAGAGTAATAGTACCTCCCCATGGTATAACCAAATCATAATTCATAGGCATGACTCTAGATTTATATAAAAATAAATTATACATTGTGTAATGAATGTACACTATGTGTACTGAATGTAAACTATGTGTACTCAAGTAAACCCCCCTTTTCTTTCTTTCTCCCCTGGAGGGTGAACAACAACACTTCCATTTCAATCCTCATGTGTTGGCTATTGGTAGGTGAAAATACATGGCCTATGGTGCTGTTAAACATGGCATATAACAGAAAATTCTCCCTCAACCACTCCTATATTTTGTATACATAGAATTATTAATGATAAACATAAAATGTGAACTCTGGTATGGAATATGGGAATGTACTCTGGTTGGTTGAGCTGATCCTATTTAAAGTGTACACGATGTGTTTTTAATAATTATATCTCAGGTATTTTATAAATTTACTCAAGAAATTATTTTTAGTGTGAATTCAATTATAAAATCTATAAAATATTATATATACACGAAAATTAGCTATTATTACCATTTAAGAAAATATAACTGGTAAATAGAGACATGTTACACAATAAACTCACCAAAATAGTACACACCATTTGACCACATCAATATTCATACAAGTTTAATGTAAAATGATAAGTCATCATAGTTCATGGAAGTATGTTGATCATGGTTTTCACATATTATTGAAAATATTGAGATAATATAAAAAAACATTACATGGTGGTTGGAATAAGTTGGTCCCACATAAGGAATATTTCACAAGAGGTGAATTAAAGTATTTTGATTTCAAATTACCCTACCAATAATCATGTTCCATATTTAGTTAGAAAAATCGTCTCTCCACATAAATAAAATATATAAGTGATAATTAAAATAATGAAATACATAAGTGAATTTTACTCGGTTCACCCATAATGGGATATATCAAAGGAGAATAAACTCAACAATGTGTCAGTGTCCCAAAATCCTCTAAACACACTTCTTAATTATTATAATTTTAGAGCGGTCACACTATCTCTCTAGGTTTATAAATCCCAAAATAGTAAAAATATAACTTCCCTCACTCACTTAGAAAGCCCATAACTCTTTTAAGTGACACTTTGATCTTTCATGAACCAAGAATAATATTTACACCATTGAAGGTGTATCAATCCACTCCTCCTTCACCATCATGATGAATTTCATTAATCCTACAGAGAGATAGACTCATGGATCTGCTTATTAACTTCTAGTAAATATATGGAATTTATCTATTTATATTATTTTTCTTAAAATATTATCCACTTTACCCTTTTTAATGAAATATTTGTACTTTCTCTAAAGATAATATATAATATTTCCATTAATTAAGATATTTAATTTGCAATGATTAAGGAGGTAAAATTAATCCAAAATAAACCTTCAAATCTGAGTCAAATTCCTTCAATTTAGATCACCTAAAATAATTAAATTATCATAATTTTTTAAACTAGTAACACTTTTTTACTTCACACCATCATTATGTGGAACATTATGTCCTGAAATAATGCCATCATTCTCCAAGAATCATGACATAGAAAACAATATTTTTGGTGTGCTGATTCTTGAGGAATAACATTAGTTAATTTTGTAAAAGGAAATGTTCCAATCATCACACAATTTCCTCCTTCTAGTATAATTCTATAATTTCATGTCCTTCACATCATGGTTTAGATGTTTAATTCATTTCACAACCTCTTAGTGTTTTAGAATGGCCACTATATGTGATCTGTGCTATTTCAGATAGTTTAGCATTTGATTTTCATAGGTTACTTATTGTAGTGTTACATTTTTTGGTGATCCATAGTTAAAAAAAAATATTAATCATATGAACCTCTATTATGGTGTGGCCATGTTGATCATGTTGTGATAAACCATTTGACCCAAAGAGAGAAGCACTAAAAGTATCAGAGACCATTTTGAAGTGTGAGATTATTATCTATAACATAGAAAAACTCATTATAGAATGGTTTATGTCCTGGAGACCATAACATCTATGGCATTCATAAAAAATTATAAAAAAATTTATCTTTGATTCTTTGATCATTTTTGGATTATACTACACCTACATTTTCAAAAAATACATCCAAAAAATGATCAAGATAATTTTTCTAACAATATGCCCCTTTGGGTTTGTCAAAAATTATCAAACAATTCTCTAACATTAACTAAACATTTAAACACCAATCCATAAATAAGACTTCAAACATTAGACAGTGTGAAATTGAATCTATAATCATCCACTCTAATCTTACCTGAACTAATTAATGCACGATAAATAAGAGTTAAATGAAAAGTTCCTCATAAAAACACTTCAATGTTCTTCATCCTTTTTTAGTCTAGTTGTTTCCATCACAAAAAAAAACATCCTCCTACCACTACTCGTTATGTTATATATATTGTACATTATAATAATTATTGGATATAATTCTCTTAAATAAACATTAATGAAATATCCCCTAACACCACGTCAAATGAAATCATTCTCTCCATTTATTAACGTTATAAATATATCCCTTTACCAAAAAAAAGATAACATATCACCTTAAATCATAATGTTATATCTCCTTCAAACAATAGAGGTACATTCCACCATAAATTGGTAATATTCATCCCTTATTTCAATGAACCTAACGAGTACTTCTCTAAATGTACAAAGCATAGATTAAAAACATAAACAACTATTTTTTTGAGAGATATCAAACTATGACATATTGCAATGGATGATGATACTTGTAACAAACTTTCATAGGGTTCCACCTTAACTAGTACCCAAACCAATATTTCACTGGGACCAAAGGTAGTTTACAGTCTCCATGGGATTTCAACTAGTGCTTGGGAATCAAAAAACACACATTGGGAATGATTTCTCCCTTATAGAATAAAATCACATCATAGATTCCACATGCTGATATGAAGTGACCTATCCATGTATATAATTAAAAATAAAAAATAAATAAAAAATATCCAAATTAAGTATGCAACATACCAAGGTAAATAAGGCATCACATAACAAAACTAAAATATAACCATCATCATAGAAACAAACGAATAGACAAGAAGAAGTTTTTCATCTCCAATATAAGAACTTTCCAAAACAAAAATGAAAAATAAACTTCAAACTACCATATCTATGTTAATCTGTGTACACCCTCTATAATACCCCTTATCTACATGGGTTATTAAATTCATCAGGGATTTTAATTTTCTTTTGGTGGATAGTTCTTTTTTTTGTAAAAAAGGACTTAAAAGGATGTTTTGAGAGTTTTAATGTAAAAAATGTTTTTAAATGTGTTCTGGGGGATATGTTGTTACCTGAGGGTATAGGAGGGCACAAAAGGATTGTTGGATTATTGAGATGCTATAAAATTTTCATAGAGGACAATTTATATTCTAAATAAAGGAGTCATACCATGAAACCCACATTTATCAGGGAGTTAATATGACTATTTTAGGTTGACATAACTATGTAGACATCATGAGAAGTATTCATCGCTACACTTGATTTTATTTAGGGGTAAGTTTTGAGAAAACCCAAGTGAGGGTTTTAGGATTGGGGAGACTACGAAATAAATCATGGAGATGTAATATTGGTGTTGGAAATGATATAATAACCTAACTGCCATTAATTAATTGATTAGACCCTATATTAGGTTATGAGAAGGGGAATATGGATCCCATACACTAGAATGTCCACGAAACTAGACATTTTGAGTCCTATGATAAGGTATGCTTGGACTTGATAAAATAGTGGGATATTTATAATTAAATTTATTTTATCTCACTTTTTGTAAACATATAATTTACTAATAATAGGCTCTAAATTGTAGTATAAATAAATGTAAAGTTCAACTACCACAACTATATCCTTGAAAAAAATGTTATATGAACACAATATCCATACCTACACAATATTCAAGGAATGGTATTGCCACTAGCGCATAACACTATTATTTGAATGGAAGTTATATGTGTTAGATTACCTGGTTCATGGTCTTCCTATTAGGAAGGTGAGTGAGGAAGATTTATTTTTCTATAGGAAACACGTGTACTATGTTTTATATGTCCAATTATTAATGATATCTTACATTTATAGTGAAATAAAAAAATCACATAACACTATGGATGTAATCCAACGTTCATTCATCTTAGTGATCTTTAATAGTGGGGAGTAATGTAGGAATTATTTTTTATATTTGAGGGACTACTCACATGAATTCTTAGAGAATGTGCACCATCTATACATCACATAGTCTAAATTATTTCCAACATAGAGTATTTATAAATTCTATAGTTTATAATAACTGATGAATGTTTCACCAATTTAATTATCAGCACACTCCTTTACTGTTACTCTATCTTTATTTTTCATTTCTAAAGTTGACTAGTCAGGATCCAAGTATCACTGAGAGGGGTAGGGGGTGAATCAATGATATATTTTTCTTTTTTGTTTTATTATTTTTTAAACAACCTTAACCTATAGTTAAATAGTTATTTCCCTAATGAACACAATCAAAACACACATCCACATGAACTCAAGATATACAAGATTCACTACACAGCGAGAGTATCAATGTCCTAGGTATGGTAAAGAAACAATATAGTACTACACAATATACTAGAAAAAAATCTATTTTTGTGGAATAAAATGATAAGGATATACCCTTACAGTCATGTAAAACTTGGAAAACAATCTGCAAGCACTTGTGCACCCTCTTAACATAAATAGGGCAGTACAAAGTTTCTATGCTTCTTAATGAACTTTCAAAAATCAGATCTCTCAAAATAGTTATTCTATTTCTTACCCACAAGCATATAGGAACTGCCTAGACATTGTAATGATATATAGTACGATACACCAGTTTAACCTTGATGCACTTAGAAATCACTTCCACTTAAATTTGGGAACACAATTCTACAACTCATAGAGCTCCTTCACGATGCTCCTTTGTGAAGCTCCCAACCTTTGCAAATCACACTAGTTCACAGAGCTCACTACTTCATAGAGATCAATAGTTCGTAGAGCTCACTATTTTTCAGAGCACAAGTTGGTCTTTGTAAAGTTCACTTCTTTTGAAAATGTTAACGGTCGGTCGCAAACATCCTTCCCTTCACAGAGCTTACTACCTTCACAGATCTCACTACCTTTGTGATCCTTCTTCACAATTAGAGAGTTATATGATTTTCATTGGGACTATCTATTCTTCTACAGTGGGTAGGGGCCTATTTATAGGCGTTTCCCATTGACTTCAAAACCTTCCTTGCCCTGTCATCACCACATAATCCCATTTTGTAGAGCTCAAAAATTTCTGCTAAAATTCTATCTTTTTAACAAAGATCCATGGAAATTTTTCCATATCACAAACATCATTGTAGTAATAGAGCATTCCATCAAAACATTTGTGCTACCACAATGCTCCACTTGTAATTCTCTTCACCGCCGTAATGCTCTCTTGCAAAGCTCCCCACCTCATCCATTATCGAATCTCGCCGTAGTTGTAGAGAACATCGTAAACATTATTCATGTCTTTGAGAAATCTATTTCATGAATCCCATATTCATGAAATTAATGCATTTACCATATTTTGATGAAATCTTCAAGGAAATCCAATTTTTTCAATGCTCACCAAACTCCATATTTTGGACCCCCAAAATTTGGCAAACACTAGAAAACTATGCCACCTTAGACATGTTCTTTAGAAAAACCAACCATACCTTTTGACATTAACTTTTCTTCCCCTTTAATTCATAAATATTTCATAACAAGTTCTCTAAACTACATATTATCTTTGGGAAATATGTAATATAAAATCATCATCTTATTTACTATGGAATGTATTGTATCTTACCTATCTTCCATCAACAACTTATACAATGTAAAGTGATTTTCTTTATTCTCAAAAATCCTTTACAAAAAAAGACAGTACCTGAAAATAGAACACTTCTTACTTCGTTTTCGATCCAAATTGGTCCCAACAATACCCACTTTGGATTTTGTTTTCAACCAAGATTCATAAATCACTAAACTTGGTAACCTCATGATATGTATTACTTATCAACAATTCTAAGCCAACATGAGCTAACTTATTGTTGGAAACAATAATTATTGACAAATAACACCAATATAACCAAAAGTAGTGACACTGAAATATCATCAACATTTCTTCCTCAGATTTCTCCATATATTCAACATTCATAGATAACAAAATTTTTGTTTCCTACAAGAACTCCAACAAACAGTTAGAAAATTTTACTCACTTACATGATGGATTCAAAGATTAAACAAAACTACCCCTTTATGCATTCCCATTAGGATAGATTTATCAAACAATTCTCCCCCTTGAAAACACTATCCAAAGGTAATATGAGAGAGGGAAAGAAACACATACCTCAATCTTGATGAGAAGAAGGTTGAACTCCCATGTTCAACCTAAATTTATAAAATGGTTCCTTTGGTAATGGTTTTGTGAAAATGTCATCAAATTGTTCAGATGTAAGAAAATAATCCAAATTCTACTCATTAATCTCCACATGCTATTTAATTAAGTGGTACTTGATGTCAATATGATTTGAATGATAATGTTGTACCATATTTTGTGTAATATTGATCGGAGTTTTATTTTGACAACCTAAGAGAAAGGGTAACATTACTTCAACAAGTATATCTTCCAACTGAGTCTTCATCCACACAAGTTGGGTAACATCTTAAGTGGAAGAAAAATACTAAACTTTTGTCTTGATAAGAGTCACTGAATTATATTTCATTGTATGAAAACTAAGACAAATTTTTCCCATAAATAAAACTCCACCAGATGTGGATGTTCTATCATCAATGATTCCTACCCAATCATCACCTGAATACCTAAACATATCAATATTTTATGAGACATCATAGTTGATTCCAAAATTTGTTATTCCTTGGATATATTTGAGAAGTCTTTTTCCAGAAATCAAATGTGATTATTTAGAAGTGTTCTGAAATGTTGCACATGAGGTAACATTATAAAAAATGTTGGGTATTGATGTAGAGAAATATAACAAACTTCTAATAAACTTTAATAACTCTTTCTGATTAACTTCCTTACCTTCTCTATCTTTATAAAACGTGTCTACCACTGAAATTGGTGTAGAAACTGGTTTCAAATTTTCCATGCCAAAATTTTTCTGATGTTCCATTGTATACTTTTCTTGAGAAAGTAAAATGTGGTTCTTCTTCTGTATCATTTGAAACCCAAGAAAACATTTCATTTCTCCCAGCATGGAAAACTCAAAAAAACTCTTCATCTCCTCATAAAATCTTTCAAAATATCATTCATTATTATTACCAAAGATAATGTCATAAATATAAATAATTATGATCGATGAGAAATCATTACATTCCTTGATGTAATTATTTTTGTAAACTATAATTTTCTTGAAATTCTTCTTCCTCAAGCATGTATCCAATTTTGAATACCATGTCCTCAGGTATTGTTTTAGTATTAAAAATCCTTCTTTAAACATCACACATAACTTTAATCTTTCCAAATAACAAATCCCCAAGGTTATTCAATGTAGAATTCTTCATCAAGATCAACATTCAATAATATGGATTTAAAATCCATTTGAATGATATTATAATCTTACTGTGCAACAATAGCAAGAAATATTATAATTGTTTCTAGAATTTCTACCAGAGAAAAGGTTTCATAAAAAAATTCCTTCAATCTATGAGTAACCTTTGTTTGCTAATCCTTCCTTGTTTCATATCACTTCACATTCTTCATTCAACTTGTTTCGAAAAACCCATTTTGAACCAAATTTTTTTTTGTTATTTGGATTGGGAATTAGTTCCCAAGTATCATTCATTTCAATCTAATCATTATCTTCATTCGTATTCAGATACCATTATGGATTATCATAAGCTTCATTCACATCATTAGTCTCTACTTTTGAATACAAAGAAGTATGTGTAACAACATTCATTGTTCTTTTGATTTGAACCCTTTGATTTTGATCTCTAATAGTGTTATAAGCCTCTACTTGCTTCCTCATCCTGGGATGATCTATTTGAATTTCATCCCCATCACTCAAAATTGATGAGTCTAATTCTTCTTCTTGAGCATAATTAGATCTGTCAGCATCATTATCAGAATTATTAACAAAACATTTTTTATCATGCTCAACTTCCACATCATCATAAGACATCTTTTCTTTCTCAAAATTTTCAATTACTTTGAATAAAAAAGAATGAATAATTATTCCTATTTATTTATTGAAGAATATATAGCCTATTTCTTCTAGAGCATAGCTAAGAAAAATCCATCATCTCATTTTTTATGAAACTTTTCAAGGTTTCCACCATTCTTCATTATAATCCCTGGACTCCCAAAACCTCTAATGTGTTTCAGACTTGGAGTTTTTAGATAGAACATTTTATAAGGAGTCATATCAAAATATGGCCGGTAGAAACAGTAGTTTTGAATATATACAATAGTATTCATGGATTTTGTCTAATAATAATGAGAGAGACCATGTTCAAGTAACATAGTTCTCCCCATTTCCACCAGACTTCAATTATTTCTTTCTGCAACCCCATTTTGTTGAGGTGTGTATGGTGAAATTAAATCATGATGAATTCTATGATTCTTAATATATTTTCAAATTCTTCATTCTTTTACTCACCTATATTATCAGTTCTCAACTTATTCATTGCATAATCACATTTATTATTTACAGTCCTCATGAAACTCTTAAACATTTTTAGAGCATCTGACTTATTTTTCATATACATAACACAAGTAATGTGATTAAAATCATATATGAAAGTGATGAAGTACTTTTCTTTATTGGATTAGTGTTTTCTCATTGGACCACATATATTAGAATGAATCAGTTCTAAGGGTCGTTTTGAACAAATTTCAACTCTCTTATGCATTGAGTTCATAATTTTCCATTTCTAGAAAAAAGTACAACACCAATTTATTCTTCTCAACATATCAGGAATATCTCAGACACAATATCACTTTCATAAATTTCTTATGTTTATCTGACACATATAACCTAGCCTTTTATTACAAAACTAATTTTCATCCACTAAACCCATGTAACAAGAGTTTTGTATTTCAACAACTTGGAACAAGTTCCCTTTTGTATGTTGGCCTCTTGTAACTATCTTTCCATATTCTTCAGTTTTCAGAAAAAATCCATATTTTCTGAAAAATAACTTTGTTTCACTCATCACAGAGTTCTGAAACACTCATCAGATTGTGTCTTAGCACATCAACATATAATGTTTTTCCTAGATTTCATTTTTCCTTTCCCGATGATGGATGATCCAACACACTTTAATCCTCAAAGATTCATCATTTACAAATTTAATTGTTCCTTATTTGAAGTGTTTTAAATTATTCAACAACTTTAAATCTCCTGTCATATGATAATAACACCCAATATCAAGAATAAATAGACGTTCTCCTTTTGTAGATTTTAAAGAGGTATCGAAAACAAGATGTTTCTATTATTCCTTTTCATTACTCACCTCCAACATCTAAGATTTGTTAAGAAACTTTTATTATACTCGAAAAAAACGACATCCCCTATCAAGATGTCTAGGATGTTCAAATATTTCACAAATAGTTTCCAATGGTTGGAACCTATTTTTTACATTCACACTAGCCTTCTCAAATTTCTTCTAAACTTCCTTCTCATACTTCTTCTTTTGAGAGGATTGAATCCCACTCAAACATTGTGGTACATAATTTGTTGAATAGTAGTAATATTTATAGTTGAACCAACACATATTTTCAATATATATGAATCTATAAAAATACTAGTGGTATACATAGAATGAATATTTCCCCTGAATCTTCCATACTAATTGGAGTTGTGAACATGCTTCTCAACACTTTTCTTAATAGAAATTTTCTGACCACCAACATTTCTATTTTCAATATAAACATTCTTATTTAGCTTAGATTTATGTTCAGACTTATCAAAACTAGAAGTAGTATAATTTTTTATAGACTTAGGATTTTTAGATAATTTAGATTTTTTGGTATTGATAATTTTGGCCACATACAAAGCCTTTATAGCTATGTTCTTATCAAAACCAGTTCTATCTTTCATATCAACCTTTGATGGTAACTATTGTTTATCTTTATTTGGTTCCTTCTTACTATAACTTTCACCTACTTCAAATATATATTTTTGAAGCTTATATTCCATTCTTCAGCTTTAGAATGTTTTAGTTGGACAAGTTTGAAATCTTATTCTTTTTTCCTTCATCTTTACTTCTAAATGCTCATTATGATTCTTTTCAATCTCAATAGAATTCTTTAGATCATAAATCTCCTTTACCAACATGAGTTTATCACCATGAAAACTTTATTGATTGTTTAATGATGAATATTCATTTATCAACTTCCTATTTTCCTTCTCAAGACTTCTGATCTTTCTCAAACATTGTTTAAACTCTAATTTCATATAATATTCATGTTGAGTTTCTTCTTATTCAGAACTACTGCTACTATAATCATCATTATTCACCGTTACAATAACAGTATTCTCTCTAGATTTCTTAGAAAAGTATTTTTCGGATTCAGCTTCACTATCATATTCTTATTCATATTTGGAAAGAAGGATTCATCTTTTTGATTTGAAGAACTTTTTATCTTTCCCTCTAACTGAATATTTATCTTCATTGCCCTATATATTCCATGAATTGCATGGCCTTATTTCATATTCATCACTGTCTTCTTATTTCATTCATTGAGGACAATTTTCCACAAAATTCCCAACGGCTCTGCATTCAAAAAATTTCAAGGGAAGTTTCCCCTTGTATTTCCATGTACGTATTTTCACATTCTTAGAAAACAAGGATAAAATTTCATAAAAATGTTGACATACCTCATATTTAGAATCATATTCACCAGATTCGTCTTCAATAAGAATCTTATTTGACCTCACTTTATTTGTATCCTTGAAAGGGATTTCTTTATCAGATTTTGTTTTGATATTCATAGTCTTCTCCCTTATCCTTTAATAGGTGATGCCACTACTATAAAAAACATCCAGAGATAATGTTTCAGGGTATTTGTCTTCTTATAAAGAAAATTTATCATCAAAAATATTGTAAATAATTATCAAGATCTTTTCAAATACTCTAGAATCCTCCAAATTTTCTCTAAGCCATCTAATTGTACGAAAAATGTAATTTACCCCGGTAAAGAAGTCCCTAATAGATTCAGACCCACCCATTTTTAAGTCTTCATACTTCTGCCTCCATATTTTTAGTTTTTACTTATTCACTTTTATATTTCCTTTATATAAGTTCTTCATATTATCCTATATTACTTTAACATTAACGACACTATTCCATCTTAAAAGCTCACTCTCATAAATAGATGTGAGTGATGCATTTTTAGCCCTTCCATCATTCTCAAGATTCTTCTTATCAATAGGTGTAAGGGGAACTTAGTAATTAATAGGAGGAAATTTATTTGTTGTAGCTTTATGAAATTTATACCCAAGGGACATAATATAATCCATCATTTTATCTTTAATTCTTCCCAAAAAATATCAAAATCTCTTTATTATTCACACAATTTAGATTTTCCATCACAACTTATCTTCAAAAATTTAGCAAAGAAAAAATGAAGGGAATCTACCTCTGAAAGCAATTGAAGTTTCCTTGTCAAGATCCTTGTATCACTGAGATGGGGAGTGGTGAATTAGTGATATCTTTTTATTTTATGTTGACATATTTTTGAAACAACCTTCACCTCCTTTTAGAGAGTTCACTCCCTACTGAACATAATAAAAACACACATCTATAGGAACACAAGATTTATAAGGGTCACTACACAACAACAGTAGTTGTGTCCATGGTATGGTACAAAAACAATCTAGTACCACATAATCCACTAGAAAAAAAGCCTTTTATGTGGAATAAAAAGAGTTGGATATACCCTTACACTCGTGTAGCACTTGGAAAACAATCTGCAAGCATATGTTCACCCTCTTAGTACAAATTGGGGAGTACAAAGTTTTTGTGCTTTTTAATCATCATTCACAAATATGATCTCTTAAAACAGTTATTCTCTTTCCTAACCAAAAACTGATATGAACTTCCGGTACATTGTAATGATACTTTTTTCGATACTTTAGTCTAAAATTGATGCACTTTGAAATAACTTCCCACTTAAATTTGGGTACACAATTCTGAAACACGTAATTATCCTTCACAATGCTCAATCACAAAGCTCCCAAACATTACAAAGCACACTAGTTTACAGAGCTCACTATTTCATAGAGCATAAGTTGGTCTTTTCAAATTTCAGTTCATTCGCAAAGCACAATGGATCACATCAAATACTCTTCCCATCACAGAGCTTACTACCTTCACAGAACTCACTTACTTCTCGAACCTTCTTTGCAATTCAAGAGTTCTAGTAATTTTATTGAGTCTCTTTACTCTTCTCAAGTGGGTAGGGACCTATTTATAGTTATTTCTCACAAACTACAGAACCTTCCTTGCCTTTTTAGTGCCATGTAATCCAATTTCAAAGAGCTCTGAAATTTCATCTGAAATTCTCAATTTTTCATAATGATCCATGGAAATTTTCCGATATCGCAAATCTCATCATAATCACAGAGCATTCTATCAAAACTTTTGCATCACCATAATGCTCCAATCACAATTATCTTCACTTCCACAGTAATCACACGCAATTCACTTCACCTCTGCCATTTTCAAAGATCATCATATTCATAGAGAACACCGTTAATATTCTTCATGCCTTTTCAAAATCTACCACATGAATCCCATCATCACAAAATTCATTCCTTTTCCATATTTATTATAGATCTTCAAGGAAATACACTTTTTACAATTCTTAGAAAACTCCAAATTTTGGACCCCAAAAATTTGGTTAACACCGGAAAACAATGCCACCCTAGACACATGCTTCGGCAAAACCAACCATGATGACTGAAAACAACTTTTCTCGCCCTTTCCTTCATAAATATTGCATCATAAGTACTCTAAAATACTTATGATATTTGTGAAAAACAGACCAACAAAGAATCATCATATTTACTATGGAATGTATTGTAACTTCCCTATCTTCCATCAACCAATTATACAAAGTGAAGTGATTTTCGTTCATTTAAAAAATCCTTGACAATAAAAGTCAATACCTAAAAAGTGAACACTTATTATTTCCTTTTCCATTCAACTTGGTCCCAAAAATTTCAACATAAAAAATATAGGTTAGTCACTCCCAGATATCCTCACCTTAATTCTCTAAAATTATAAATAATTAAATCACAAAAATTATTCTATCCATATAGTGACTAAGTGTAATGGAAATGAAAAGTGAACCAAGACTAAGTCCAAGAATAAGGCTTCTATGCATAACCCTCCCAAGAAGAGGAATATTAAAGGGTAAGTGAGGGAGAAAAATAATTTCTATTTATAATGTGTTAAGAATGGATACTAGAATAAAAACTTTAGAGTGGGAAGGAAGTAAGGTGATTCTCTATGTATGTTCTTTATCATGTGTTAACATTCAAATTCAACAAATTTGGATTTGGATGATGCATATAGTTCTCACATTTAAATAAAAATGTATAATCTCGGTATATTTTAAATGGATATACTAGTTGAGGTGGATTTATGGGTAGAAAATGGATATATCTTTTAAAAACTAGTAATTGTATACTTCCACCTCACATTACTGGTAATAATGATATTGGTTCTTCATAATTATTACTATGTGTTATGAATTATCAAAGACATTATTTCTGTATCTAAATGAGATGTGGAAGGTTTTATTTTCATGTTAGGAATTTAATTTTTCATCCTTTATAATGAAATAATATGTTATAGTAAGTAACATTTACATAATGGTCATTATGAATTTTATTATGACAACCAAGCATTTGAAATAGATTACAAATCTGGTTCACATGACTCATACCAGACAAGGTTTTGGTATCACCACTTAGTTCATGTATATGTGAAACAACTAACTAAGTTGAATCAAGATGTTTATTTTGAATCATTCAAACTAAAAACACTTGGTATTTTTAAATTGTGTTTATAAGGTAAAATGAAATAGGATCTATATAGTGGAAAAGGTGAAAGGGCCATGAAGCATCTAGGGTTGGTTCACACTAATGTGTGTGCACCATTCTAAATTAAAATAATGGGTGGGTAGTCATACTTCAGACCATTTATTGATTACATTAGTAGGTATGGGTATATAAATTTAATGGGGTAAAAGTCCAAATACTTTGATAAATTCAAATAATTCAAGAATGATATAGAGGACCTGCTTGTTGATATGGTTAACAAAACACTCTTAGGCCATAGTGGAGAATATCTTACATAATACTTCATTGAATATTTATGTCAGTATGATATTTTATCCCAAAATATTCCAACTTTTATAACCTATTGGAATGGTGTATTTGAAAGGAGGAACCTCATATTATTTAAAATAATGAGCTAAATGATGAGTCATGCAAAACATCCATTGTCATTTTGGGGATATGCATTATAGACAAAAACATACAAACTAAACCAAGTACAAAATAAATAGGTAGATGAAATTCCATATTAATTATGTTGTGGAAGTAAACATGAATTTTTAAATATACATGTGTAGGGACATGAATCGTTTTTAAGGAATCATTAGGCAACAAACATGATCCTTGAGACACAAAGTTTATTTTTGTAGGATACCCCAAATAAACAAGGGGATATTACCTATACAACCCTTAAGATAAAAATATAATAGTGGAAAGATATTCAATAATTATTGAGAGAGAGTAAATATAGAAAATAGATAGCAAGAGTGAGATATACTATGATGATGTTCAATCATAGGATATATAGGAGTTGATATAAGAAAACGTTCCACAATGCCACAAGGAATAAACTTCTCTAGAGACACAACCATTGTGTAGGAGTATAAGAGATGTTAGAGAACATAAAATACATGGTTTTCTAGTCACTGAGGATGTTTACTCTTTATTAGTAGATAATAACAAATCTCTAACCTATACGAAGGTAGTATGTGGCACAAATGTTTCCAAATCTCAAGAAGCAATGAATTCTGAAATAGATTCCATATACCAAATCCATGTCTATATTTTTGTGGATCCTCTAGTTTATGTAAATATTATTTCTTCCAAATGGATATTCACGAAGAAAATAGAAATGGATGGTAATGTCATTATCTATAAATCATAACTGGTTAAAAAAGGATACAAATAAAGTATGTACTTTTGTAGAGATATTTAAAAATATATTTCTTTATTTGGAACCTTAAATAAGATATATATATGACATAATAAGAAGTTTTTTTGATTTTATTTAATGGAAATAAAGTATGAAATTTTTATAGATCCATTAATGGATTAAAATAAGCATCCAAGTCTTGGAATATTTATTTTTATAAAGCTATAACTACATTTTTTCCATATTAAATGAATGTGAGCCTTGTGTCTATAAATTATATTGTGGGAGTGTGGTCATTTTATAATTTTTATATGTCAATGACATTTTATATATTGGAAAAAAGATACATGTATTATAGAACATTAATATATAGTTAAATATACATGTCCCCATGAATGGATTAAGTGAATCAGCATATGTTCTTGAGATCAAATCCATCTTGATAGACCCAAGAGGTTTCTCATTCTATGTTCGGGTACATATATTGACAAGACACCGAGGAGGGTCAGTATGAAACAATAAAATAGGGGATTGTTTCCTATGTCACATGTTATTAATTATACCATCAAAATATGTCCTCATACATATGAGGAGACATAGAGAATTTAAAGGATTCCATATATGTCATCGATTGGGTCAGTTATGTATGTCATGATGTGTATTTGGCTAGATGTCACCTATTCCTTAAGTGCACTAAGAATATATTAGAAATATCCAAGATACCGCTATTTTATGGATATCAAAATGATATATATGTATCTTAGGGGTAAAAAGGGAATATTCCTTATATATGGAGGATATTAGGTGGTTGAAATTAGGGGATATGAAAATTCTAGTTTACTAATATATTAAGATAATCTGAATTCATAACCGGGTTACATCTTCACCATCAATGAAAGTGTTTTAATATGGAATAAATTAATGTAATCCATAGATTCCTACTATATAATATATTTTTAGAACATTGGGGATTTTTTTTGTTCTAAATAAGTAATTTATATAAGGAAATTTCACCAAAATATAGATGGGTAACTCAGTAGTAAAGACCCTATCACAATGCATTGTGATGACACTACAATGGTGGATCTCAATAATAAAGGAAGGTCAGATCTAGAGATGAAGAAGATACATTAAATGTATCATCACATGATTGATTTTTTGAAATTTTGAAGTTATAGTGTGTTTAATTTTCAAATAATATTACATTGATTATCCCTTAATAAAACCCTTATCTCAGTACAAAAATTATCTTTATCTAATTTATAGAGGTCTAAAAATTGTTATTAGTTGGCACTGAGATTACTAGGTGTTCATTATAGTTGGTTTCCTAAAACCAACTAATTTTTTCTTTAGATTAAAATTTAGAGAACAAGTGGATCACTACTAGAGGGATTATAAACATGGATCCTATAAGAACAACAATACAAGATAAAAAGGGATTCAGATGATCAACATTTTCTTTAGAGAATGATCTGATGATGGTGGAATTCTCTCTTCCTATCTATCCTATTTGTTATAGTTTGTTTGTAAAATTTAATAATATAAATTTTCATTAGTCATGGATTCCACTTCATGAAAATCATGTAATAGCTGACGAATATTATAATTATAGAGTTGGGATGAGCCCTGATAAGGGAATTTTCTGCAACTAGAATTTTGAATGGGAGGGTTTTTGGTGGTGTTATGTAGTCAATATTTGTATGTACCTTACTCTGATCATCATTAATATTTTATATACTAATTTATATTGATTTTAGAATAATATTTGGGACTGATTCCACTATATTATAGTGGAATCAGGATCTATTAGTTGGGATTTTACTTTATGTGTATAGATAAAGGCTCTAGAAACTATCAGGATTCTTTCGCTTACCATTTCAGTGAAGGTATTTATCTTTACTATTTTTGTAGTATTTTTACCAAAATGAACTAATTTTTTTGTTGAATTAGTTATATTAATTATTAATTTCATGTATCTTAGGCCAATGGCTGTGTTGGAAGTGGACACACCTTTTCACTTACAGTTTTAGTGTGGTGATGTCGACCAATTAGTTTTTCAATGTTTAGGACAAATTAAATATAATTTTAAATTAATATTACACTGTTCAAACAAATAAAATAAATAATTTTATATTTTTTAAAATTAATAATATATTTTTATGTAAGTTATGGACTCAGGTGTTTTGGAAAATAAATGATGAACATAGACAAGCCTAGGAAGATCTGTTGGGTTATGAGATATTAAGTGATTTGCATAGAGATTGAGGTAGGTGGTCTCATTCACATTAACCTTTTGTGCTTTCATTTATATATTTATATTTTTATGTGATATTATGTCTCACCACCAAGGTATGTTGTCTTAATTTAAATTAATTTTTTAAATTAAATGAAATGCTTGGACCAAATAATATGCCAAGGGCTTTGACAGACCCTTATATACTGGTTTGTTTTCCTCTGATGGTGATGGAAGAGAACCTGATTATATTTTTACACATTCAGATACACAAACCTTGAGGTATTAAAATGAAATGAATTAAATAATGTTAATGGAATAGGATGTAGTGGACCTTAATATAGGTGACCTTATGTTCCCCTAGTCGAGGATGGTTATTGGTTGAGATGATTTTCTAGTTTAGACCATGTGAGGACCTTGAGATTCCCTAAATCCATTGGGTTGGTGAGGTGACCATAGGGTGATTGGTTCTGGCACTCTCAGATTATGATTACCTAGTTTGGTAGTCCCTGAAGAGACTGATGAAAATGTTTGACATTCCGACCAACCTTGGGTGACATGGAAAATATATGAGCATGAGACTAGCTCCCCTATGAGATTTTCCCAGGATTCTTGTGAGGCCTTGATAAGAAATTGATGGTGTCAAGGGATATTATTACCTCCATGTGATTGGTGTTTAACCAAGATATATGTTTGATAAAAAACCCAGTAATAGTGTGTTGAAAATAAATAGACATAAGGGACATTGATGTGTTCCCATGTGACATGTTGAAACTATTGAGAGGGTGCATATGAAAAATGGATAGGGATCATTATGGGTGTATCCTTAGAACTAAAATCAATTATTTGATTATATAATGACTATATTATAGACATGTAATTTAGAAATTTGGATTAACTTAGGTTTTGGATGGGTTCATATTGGAGTCTAAACTCATCAAGATGTGTTATGTGATATAAGAGGGGTGATATTAAATATCCATTGAGAAATATTGGTTTGTACTACCCAGGAGATTCCCATAGGACTTAAATGAGGCCTAAATGTGTTTTTTTGTGATTAAAGGGATTGATCCATAGAGTCGATAGAATTTACCATGGTTTTGATTATGTATGTGATGCTACTAGGAGTTGAATGAGAACTACGAGCATGATTTGGGATACCATGTATTTGATATGGGAATACTATAATTTGGTATGCCATATCGTGGATCCAGGAACCCTATTATTTGGGGTTTCATGTATTGTAACTAGGCATAACATGATTTGGGATACTATTGGGTTTTTCAATTGATTCGAGATGATGTACCATGGCTTTGGCCTACATGAACTGGATCCAGATTTCCAAAATATGGGCTACCTGGGATTCAATGCATTGAGTTATGGGGATATAATGATTTTGGGGTTAGATATAGATTCCCCCTAGGTTTGAACCCCCATGTATTGTTTCCTTTGGACTAGGAAGATATTTTTTTGTAATGATTTCATGACATGCTTAAATATACTTTTACATTTATAAAAAACTATACCTTTTCATACATAAATATCACAACTTATTACCTAAATATTCAACACCTAACATTATGATCCATACTATAACCATAAAGGTTTTGAGTATTTCGGAAACATGGAAATATAAAAAACTAGTTCATAAAATATTTTCAACTTCTCCCACTTATATCTTCATAACTATCTCAATTCATAGATATATCATACTTAAAACTTCTCTTCATATCCAGTGCAAAAGAAAACATAATGAAGGGTAATCTCTGATGATCAATAAGGGAACACAAGGGAGATACCAATGACCATTTAAAAATATTATGAGCATAATGGGTTTGATAACAAAAAATGAGCTTTGAAAACCATACCCAACAATTTTTGGAGCATAAAAATGAGTCATAAAATAAATATTGACATTTCAAAAGATGTGACTCACAATGGGATCACTGGACATGATAAATGAAAAAACATCATTAGCATAATATTATGTCATGAATGAGTGGAATACTATGAAAAATAGTCATAATTTTAGAAATATTTTGTCAAGGATACTGACCAAGACATTCATAAAATGTTAGGCTTGATGTAACCATCAGTTTATCTACTTTAGACTTGGGATAACCACCAGTGTACCCTCTTCCAGGATTAGGATGTCCTCCCCTGTACCTTATTTTTTATAGCCCTAGGATAACCTCTCATGTACCCTTTGAGCTTATAAAAAATTAATTTTTACGCAATTAATTTGATGGATATATAATTCTTGGTCCACCCATCATATAATCATAAATCTATTTATATTTATGCCACAAGATCATAAAAACACCTATAATAACTTAACCCAGGGAGAAGAAAATAGGTTTTATAGATATTTCATCATCATAACCACAATCCATCAAGATAAATAATAATTATTTTATCATTGTATCATATCCCATGAAAGTCTTATGTAACATCAATGGATTTTATCATACATGAAAAATTACATTAAAAGAAAACTAAAATATTTCTTAAGGAAAATACCCAATTCATTTTTTAAATCACATATTAAAATCTAAAAATTTATGAAATATTAAAGAGAAACTATTCTTTTAATATAACTATGTATACATGAAAATTAAGCAAAAAATAATTGAGTGGTCATAATAGTGGGAAATTCCATTCATGTCATGTGCGTTACAATAAATATTTCTTTCATATTTTTGGTAAAAAAATCATTCAAAAAATTTCAAACATATTAATTTTAAATATTTTTTAAACATTAAAACATGGTTAAAAAATAATTTCCACAATCAAATGATATTATTAAAATCATTCATGATATTTTTTAGAAAATATGGATTTTGAATTAAAAATATTTTCGATCGAAGACGGAAATAAAGTTGATTTTGTTTAAAAATATTCTTTAATTATATTGATTAATTAAAGAGAATAAAATTAAAGTAAAACATGTATTATCCATAAATAACCATATGAATATTAAATTCATGATATAATTCTGAGATATATCATGAAATTTTCTAATCAGAAACTTAATCATAAACAATCCCGATAAATAATGAGATGGTAACATAAATCCCATTCCTTAGGTTATAATAATTGTGAAAGTGATTTATCCTCTGGAATAATAAATTTAAATTTATTATAATTATATAATATAGTTACCCATATACTTATCATATCATATATTATCCACTTATAACATTTAAACACCTAATTTATAATAATTCCTTAACAAAATTATCATTTTTTAGTGTTAACTATTTCGTTTATCTTGAGAATTGGGGTTTGATAGTTTCAGTAATTATAATTTTGTAATTATTACATAATATTTATAATTTTATTAATGATTTAAATATCATATGTATTCATTATATACATCTGTATATTCATATATAAAATTTTACGTTAGAAAAATGAATTACACTATTCATGAATACGATAGGATGTACATATGCATGAACAGTGTTTTCACATGCCGATGAATAGAATGAAAAAAAATTAAACAATAATTAACAATTAAATAATCATTATTATATCACACACATATATAATATATTAATTAAAACCATAATTATTACAATCTATGTAAATTCTAACTGAAAAATGAATCACATTGCTTTGTGGAGGTGGTAGTCCACATGTATGAATGAGCGACATTATCATTTTAAAATGGATTGAAAGTTAAGAAGTAAGATATGATATTATAATTATAGAATAATAATAATATAATAAATATTATATATACACATTAAACCATTCATTGTAACCATCTAGTAAAATAGCAATGTAAAATGAAATATATCACCACATGGAGGTGGTAGTTCACACACACGCACCAACAATACTTTCACTAACCATTTGATGTAAAGGAGGGTTGGTAATGGCGGTTTCATGATCATAATAAAATTAATTTATATTTAGGATATTTAAATTATTGTATTATGATGAATACCACATATTTAGAGGAGGTAGAGAAAGAAATAAATTGAAAGAGGTCGGGTAATATGACTACCTCTTCTTCAGGATACCTCATTTAGATGCCTTATTAAATACACTTGTAATGGAATTTTATGAAGCAAAAACCTATAATTTTTGAATAATGATGTTGATAAGATTATTTAGGAGTTTTTGGTCATGTTATATAGCTCAAAGTGGTGTAATAAAAAGATATATGGGGTGCCCCTTTATTGGGGAGGGAAAGGACACACTTGAAATTAAAAAAAGATTAAAATATAATAAAGTCATTCTCAATATAATTCATTAAAAATGGAAATATATTTTAACAAAAAATGTATAAGTATGATGTTTCATCATCCAATGAAATTTAGACTTGTTTTGTGTTATTTTAAAACTTATATTTTGGTTTTACCCTTTGGTTAACATATTATAATCTTAACCGTGGTAATGAAATTTTTTAATATTAAAGGGTTATAATTTTAAATATAAGGTAAAAATAATCTCATAAACTTCCAAAAGAAGATTTTTTTTATCATTTTTCATTTCAATTTTCCAATTATAATTTGTTTATAATAATTTAATAAAATATTATTCAACATAAAATATCATTAATATAATTTTTGATACTATTATTTTAATTTGACATTAAAGACAACATGAGTACAAAATAATTTAAATTTAAACCTCTAAAACATACCTAAAATGTTATATTTACCTAAAAATTCATAGAACACAATAATTCACCCACACTATATTACTTATAATATTTTAAAAATAAATTATTTTATTTTTCTATAAATTTAATAAATATTGTGTCGGAGTTGCATACAAATTTAAGGTAATTATAAAATCACTAAAAATTACAAATAACATACCATGATAAAAAATTAATTAATCATTCAAATAAAAATTTATATCTATACTTATCCTATTATTATACTTATAATTAATTTTTTGAGTTATTTAATTCAAGAGGATGACATTTTGTATTTATCCCTTTCATAAAATAATTTTAAGGTCATAATCAATGATAAATGGCACAAAGTGGTGATATTTTTTATAAATATATTTTGATATTTAAACTATACTAATCTAATATAATAAAATCTTGTGTTAAAGGGAATTTTAAAGCCACAACTTAATGTCTTAACTATGTTCTACCTGTTTTACACATACCGGGGTGATTTTTTACCAATATTATTGTTTATAAGGAAAAAAATAAAATAGACCTATTTACTAAATTTAAATACCTTGATTCAAAATATGGGGTCCCATTTTCATGATTAAATATCTATAAGAGGAAAAAATTATTTTTAAAATAAGAGTGTAAAATGTGATGAAAACCTTTTTTTGAAAAATAAATTTTAAGCCTAATACTGGAATTTTTCTTATACCATTCCTAGAAAAAATCTTTTTTGAATATTAAATCATTTCATTATAAGGATGTGTATGTACAAGAAATTATCTAAAATAAGTCATTTGTTTTTTTAGGTGGTGTTCCTCTATCTAATCAACACAGGGTTTCCAGAAGAATTGGGGTAATGAAAGGAACCCTTCATTTTGCCTATATTTTCATGCCTATTTTTTTGGGGTAAAGAGAAGTGTTGACATATAGAAAACATATTTTATGGGATAATTACTTAAATGTAATACTAGATAGAGAAATCAATGTCTCAAATATGATGAATATTGATAATAAACTCACCAGTCACCTTAATGTTTGTCTTTTCATTCTCTATATAAGTTTCATCAAATATATTCAATCCATGATATGAAACGTCATCTTGACTAGATCTATTAACGAGAGTAAAATAATCTATAATTCATGGAAGAAATTCATCAAACCTATTGAAATATTGGTCTTGGGTATCAAAGATCTCAAAATTTTCAACGAAACTCTTCTTAAGAAATTCACATATAACCTAATTACATATATTGTTGTGTCCTTAAATTTTCCCTCAAATAGGTTCACCGATAGTCTTATGGATGGAAAATTCTATTACCTCTCTTTATCAGTTTTCCCTTACATCAAACATTTTTATAATGATATTATGAATTTTTCTCACTGGATGATATACAGGAAATAAATTCTCAACGGATGGGATTATTTATGGATTGGTCATCCACTAAAAGAGGATTTGGTTATCCCTCATAATCTACATCGAATATCTATTGCTGAGTTGATTTATAATTCTGCTTATTTAAATGAATTTGTTCCTCCTAAAGTTTTATTGAATATATAGAGATAAAATTATGTTTATAAAGATACTCTTATCTGGACATAGATGAAAATGGCCCTTCTCAACACTAGAGAGTGCTACAATATTTAAAGTAGTATTAACAAAATAATTCCTATGTGGTTGGTTTTTTATGAGAGTCTTCATTTCCTTGGATAGGTCCTTACTTTTGTGGAAGATCAGGAGAAACTAGCTACCCTTACAGTACATGATTCAACATTCTTCGATGAAACCCTCCCTTTCCTGCTACCTATGTTTTAAGGATTCGAATAACATTGATCATATCTTTGTATCATGATAATTCATCTCAATTTTATGAAATTATCTATATGAAAAATTCAGTATCACTATGCACCTATGTTGTTTTGAAAATATTGTTATCTCAATTATAGAATCAACGCACAACATGAAGGTTCATAACGTTATCATTATATCAGCAACCTATACCATTAAATATATGTGGAAGATAAAGAATGAACTATCCTTTAATAAATGGGAAATATAAATCCAATGTGATCATAATATTATCATAAGGTCATGATGACATAATCAAGAGAATTTTCTCGATGTAAAATATTCATACCTAGAAAAGAATAGTTCATAATCTCCAAAATCATTTCATATTTGGATGCATGATTACTAAGGGTGTTGATGAATAAATCATAATTCATGAATAATATCATAGGAATGTGTCATCACAAACATAGGAAATCATAATATTGATAACATAACAATTAAGAAATGTGTCTACACATAATCTTGTGAGAGTTGCTGGAAACAATCACACTCACACATAACGATGTCATCAAATCTATTGACAATTACATCCACACATAATCTTGTGGGAATAAATATAATAAATTATAACCATATATCAAAATGTTAACGTAACTATACACAATCATCTCTACTATTATCATCATCATCTCATGAGATATATATATCACATTACTGAATGCATTAGAGGATTTTAACATACCCACCTATCATATAATAAAAATCATTCAAATATGTTCACTGAGATAATAAAAAAAATCACCAATTCATCATATCCTAACCTAAGGAAATAAAAATGGTTTCATAAACATTACTTCATTTCATCATAACAAAACCCTTGGATAATAAATGATTTAAATTAATATTTCCTTATAACTTAATTTTTCAGTGGGAATGAAACATGTTTCATAGAGTAATACTTAAATGATTATCATAATAATAAATAAATAGAATAAATTTGTATTTTATAATAATATTATATCCCCATTGAACCATACAAAACATTAAAATATTTTGACATAATTGAAAATTACCTTTACAATGGCATATAAACATTTTATTGAAAAGAGGGTAAATACCCTTTTCTTTTGGTATCAATAAAAAACAAATAATTGCGAGAATATTTAGAAAAATATTTTATTTTAAAATAACCATGGAATCTTGTTAATTAATCATCAAATCAAATAATAGTCATGATTTATGGAAAATATATTTGTATAATAATTATTATAATAACAATTCCTTTAATTTATTTTGATAACAGTCATAATTATTTTTGGAAAACATTATAAAAACTAATTTTTAATTCATTGAAAATAAATTCAAATATAGTTTAATATAAATTAAAAAAATAATTGTATCATTAAAAATAAAATTCAGGAAATTATTTTAATGAACATGGTCATGGAAGAAAAATTCATAGACTAAAGAGAAAATAAGGTTAGTTTTCTAAAAAATAAATTTCTCAAGAATTTTGTGTTCCAAAGATAAAATAATAGAACTATTACATGAAAATTTAATTAATAAATAGATAAAATTTATGGGTTTTAATGTTTTATATCCATATAATTTTTCTCAATATAAATTTACCATATACAGTCCTGAAAAGAAATCGGATTATAACATAAATCCTACACCTTAAGTGTTGTCCTTGTTTATATGATTTCAAAACTCATATATAATAAATATGTATTTAAAAAACATCTATACAAGAACCATATTCATATATTTATTACATTATTTAATTCACTTATAAATTAAAATTATCCCTTTATTTATAGTACTTTATTAAAATCATTATTCAGGAGGAAACATGTCCGTTTTCCATGCATGTTTTAGTCAAATGGTTCTGATCATTATACATTGATAATGGTTTGATCATATAAAACATATTATTTATGTCATGAATATCATATTTATTCATTTTATATACATTTATTACTATTTATAAAACTTTGGGGTGAAAAAATAACTACGATACATCATGAAGATAATAGTTCGTACATACACATGAGTGTTTTTTCCACTTTTTGGTGGATAGAAAAAAATAAAGGCACATAAAAATTAACCTTTTTAGAGTCTTTTTTATATAAAAAATATCATATGTATTCATTAAATATCTTCTTATTACTTTCGTCAAGGAGGTTATGGTCTACACATACTCATGAACGACATCATCCTTTTTCAACATATTGAATGGTAAGAAGGTGTATAATATATTATGTATACATAATCTTAATTATGTTTTACAAATTATATATATGTATATATATATATCGATTTAAATAATTTATATAACCATCCAATAAATACACTGGTAAAAAAAGAAAGACATCACTTCATTGGGATAGTAATTTGTTCATAAGAATGAATGATGTTTTTATTTTCTATTAAATATAATGGAGATAGAAAATAGTTGTACCATTAATATAAAAATATTTAAATATTGTAAATATACTAATTGAAACATGTTTATATGGTCTTTTAATCCTTGTTAAATTAGTTTAACCCATCGTTAAACCCCTTTAGCCTTTACCATAATAATAAATTTTGTCCTCAATTTCTTTTTATAATGAAACAATTTTTTTTTTCCATATTAAATAATATTATTTATTATTATATTATATATGGAAACTATTTTACAAATTGAAATTCTTCATGTGGTAGAAAATAAATTTAAAATAATTTCACAATGAAAACCACTTTATGGGAAATGAATTAAAGCATAACACTGGAATTATTATTATTCAATGTCATGTAAAAAACCAAAGAGAATATTAAAATATATTTTTGGATATATTATCAAAAATTTCATTAAAACCATTCATCAATATCTACTAATTTACATGAATAATATAAAAACACATTGTGCGCCTAAAAATACTTTTTTAGAAAAACATACCTTTTACCATAAATTGTTTTTATTTTCATTGTTGATGAATTAATTACCAATTCATTGATATTATATATGTATAAATAATGGGAAACATACCCAATGGGACACTCTATCATGTGGATGGAAAGGGTTGGTTACAAGACCTCAAGTGGACCTACTTGTATACAAGAGGTTGTTGACTAATACCGGTGGTGTGAATAGTATAGTGGGGAGACTATACCTCTTGGTATGACGTGTAATAGCAGCATAAAAAATTCATAATTAAATAGTAATAATCATAGTAAATAAATTTTGGAATACCATAATAAATTTGAATTGAATAATCCAATAAATAAATTAATAATGATTTAATGATGTGCTATGATGTATCTAAATTTCACGCTAGATAAATACAAGAGAAAGATGAACAAAATCTAATAAAAGACTCAAATCCCTAGGTCCCAAACCCCATATTAGTCCCATATCCAAAATACAAACCATCTTCAAACAAGCAATCAACAACAAAGTCCTTTACCATTGCCCAATCTTACATCCACGAAATCTTCTTAGGTACTAAACTGTAGCCCAAATAGGATGTGAGTATAACTTAGTAGGCCAACACCACCGTATCTAAAAAACAGTTTTATAATAAGTGTATGAAATAAAGTGATAAATACATGTATTTGTTCATTAAAAATGAATAAAATATAAAAAAACATGTTTCATCTCAGTGCTGAAATATACCTAAGCATGTCTTACGACCAGTCCAACCACAACCATGCAACAAAGGTAGAATAACCTTCTTTGGTTCTATGTCGAAATATATCTGAACACATATTACAACCATTCCAACCACAACCTTAAATTGAAGGTAAAACAACTGACTTCATCACCATATTGGGATATCTCTAAGAATGAATTAAGACCATGCCAACCACAACCATATAACCTTGGTATAGTCACAAAAATCAATCTGGGTTAATTCCCTATATGTATTACAGTTTTTTTGGTCAATGATCTATAGGAATTATAACATTGCTGGGTCAAATCCCTATAATCATTATAGAATGGGACTAGGCATAAAATCATCTCTATAATAATTACAGAATTGGACTGGGCCGATCCCACTCAATATCATCATTACAACATATAAGTGTGCAAGTTCTAAGGATGAGCCTGATATATATGATTTAGAACATGAAACACAATTCATGTCATACAACATGGATATCAATAATAAATAATCCATAATTTAGTGATTCTATAAGAGGAAATCTCCCTAGGTCACATGTCATGATAAACATACATTAAGCCATTTTACAATTCAATTATAATCATTGTTCTCTCACCCCATGGATATCCATAATCTAGTTAAATATCCTTTTGAAACTAATGGAGTACAAGTAATTATTCCATTCGTTTATTTAGTTAACTTAGGAACACACAATGATGAAGAAATCACGATATTTCATAAACTTGTAAATTATCAAACCATAGGGTTAAGTTTTAGATCCCCTACCTTTAACTGATGATCCCACAACACTTCCAATGGAAAAAGACCATATGAAAGAAGATAAAAACGTTTTAAAAGATGTTCCTATATAAAAATAGATCAATACAAAAACCAACAATGTAATTAGTCAAAGGATTTCACCACAACGGTTGGTGAAGATGGAAGAGAAGGAAGATAACTAACCAAAATGACTTACATGGGATTTATCAAAAAAACACGATGTCCAAAAGAGAATTTGGTATCCCAAAATCACATGGAGAATTATTTAGAATCAAGATGAGAGAATTTTCAGTAGATTAGAATGGAAATCAGCTGCACAATAAGTTTAAAAATATTATTGGTCATTTACACATCATGTAATGTGATTAAACATTTTGTGAATGTTTTTAATGGAATACAAAAAAATCCTTCACATAAAATTTATTTAATTAAAACCCTAGAAAAATTAGACAATGTGTAACCCCTTTATAGATGTGAAATATTCTATAATTTATTTTTTATCCCATTTTCATTTTAAAAAAATTGAAACCACTTTAAAGATTCTCAAATTACCAAGAACCCATGAAACACTTAACCCATTATACCCAAACTCTATTATTTTAAACAAGATTAACTCCATAAACATTAGGTCATTTTCTCCAATAAAGGATCTTTGTTTTTGAACAAGACTCGAAAACTATGGTCAAAACAAAAAACTCAGACAGTGACATACCTGAAAAAAGATGGGATCTTTCAACCTCCCCACCATATAACATCGTGTCCTAGAGCTTCTCCAAGCATCACTATGAGGTCTTTGTGAACACGTTTATCCATTGTGTTCACATATTATAATCACTCTCCTTGGTCTCATCTTGAACTCTCCAATTATACCACTGCACCTGAACCAATGGTATAGTCTTAGTAGGAAGATATCTCTCACTGTGATCCACTACCCATATCAGATTCTCCTCAAAAGATGAATCGACAACAAGATTTATGATTTCTATATCTATCATATATGGAGGGTATGGATGATATCTCTAAAGTTGCGACATGCATAACACATTGTGTATGATAGTATAACAATATGAAATGGATAAACAATATGCCACTAAAGGAAACCTTTCAACTTTTTCAAACAGACTGAAAAACCTGGGTGTTAGCTTTCTTTGTTTCACGATACGGTGGTGCCCCATCCGAGGTGAAACCTGAAGGAAAACATGATAACCAAACTCAAATTTTAGAGGTCATATCCAATGGCCAATATATGATTTCTTACTAATTTTCATGGTCACCAACCACTACCTCATCAAATGAACCTATTCAGAGGTATCTTTCATGATACTAGGCCCACCATGTGCTAACTCACCCACCTTTATCCAGCGAAGAGGTGAAATACATGACCTTCTATACAAATTCTCAAATGATTCCATTAGGATCTATGTATAGAAGTAATTATTATATGAAAACTCCATGAGTTCTATATGATTCTCCCATAATCTACCAAAATATAAAACATAGTCTCGTAACATATCCTCCAAAACCTAAATAATCTACTCAAATTGACCATCAGTCTATGGATGATAGGTTGTTCATAAAAGAAGTCGTGATCCCAGGGATTTCTAAAGACCCTTCCAGAAATGTGATGTGAAATTAAGATCTCAGCCTGAAATGATACTCCTCGTAACACCGTATAACCAAACTACATCACACATGTAAATATTTCACATATCATCAACTGTGAAGGTTTCCTTAATTGGTAGGTAGTGAGATACCTTATCAGTCCATCAAAAAAAATCCCATACAACATCATTATTACAATTCATCCTGGGTAGTCTTTTCACAAAATCCATTATGACATCATCTTTTTTCTTCTACGGAATAGGTAAATGTTGAAAAAGGCAAGCATGCCTCTGATTCTCAACTTTCACATGATAAAAAGTGAGTCATATATCCAAAAATATTTCCACCTACTTCTTCATTCCTAAAAACCATTAATATCTATGTAGATAATGATACATATTTGTTAAAAAAAGGATGAAACACCGATCTAGAAGCATGAAACTCCCTCATTAGCTCCTCACACAAGCCTGTAGGAACTCATACTCATCTAAAAAAAGAAGATAATTTCCATTACTAAGAGACCATACTGATGGAGTCTCCCAATCATATTTTTTTCTTAGAACTGATTGCAATGGATCAGAAAACTACTCAGTCTTAATCTTGTCCAAAAAAATGGGTATAACAGACGACGAAGTTAGAGCTTCTCACCCCTGAGAATCCTGAACCTCCAGATACATATTTTCAAAGAGGGACATTATCCTCCACTCATCACAAGACTCCCATAATGACTCCATTTTGGTATTTCTACTCAAATCATTGTAAAAGACATTTCTGTTTCCTGGTTTATAAGATAATTCAATTTTAAATACCACTGATACTCAACCCACCTCCTCTTTAAAAATTTCAGGTCTTGCTAATAAAATATGTACTTGAGGCTATTGTGATAAATGTATACTAAAAACCTATCACCCATGAGATTTTGTCTATAATATCTCAAATCATGCACCACTTCTGCTAACTCCAAATCATGAGTAGGTTAATTACTCTCATGTGGTCTCAACTGCCTGGAGCCATAAGCAGCCACACAATCCTCCTACATTATAACTACTCCGAGTCCAACTTTGGATGCATCACAATATACAATATATTATTTACCCGGTATAGGTAAAGTTAGTAAAGGTGATGAGTTTATCCTACCTTTAAACACCCAAAAATCACTCTTAAAAGCATCAAAACAAAAAAATTCACCCCATTCTTGGTTATCCCAGACATTGGTGCCACCAAACTGGAGAAATCTTGGATAAAATGCCAGTAACAACCTACTAAAACCAAAAATCTATTAATTTTGAAGTCATTATTGTGGTTTTACCAAGATACCATGATCGTGAATTTATATGGGTCAACTAACACTCATACATCTAAGATGACATGGCCCAATAAGTTCACTTTATTAATAAAAAAATATTTGGTTAGTTTTGTGTAAATTCAATACTCTCTTAATGTATTCAGTATGATTTCAAGATATTCAACATGATCTTATGCTGTTTGGGAGTATAGTACGATATCATCAACGAAAAATACCACATATTGATCCAAAAAGGATGAATGATCTTATTATGTCCATGAATATCGCACACACATTAGCCAACCCAAATGACATTACTACTAATTCATATATGACTTACCTGATCCTAAATGAAGCATGAGGTATATTCGATAGTCTCACCCTTAACTGATGATATCCTAATATCAATTCAATATTGTATAAAATCATAGAACCACTTCACTAATCGAAATGATCATCAATGTGTGGAAGAGGATACTAGTTCTTTACAATCAATTAGTTCAACCTCTGATAATCTACACATATGTGCATAGATCCATCATAATTTTTGGAATAGATAATTAGAGAACCACAAGGAGACATACTTGACCCTTTGAAGCCTTTAGAATCTACATCTTCCAACTTAACTTTCAACTCTAGAATATCTATATGTGATATTTTGTAAGGTGGGATAGAAATTGGATTTACTCCTGACACCAACTCAATCATAAAAATGATCTCTCACTTGGGTAGTAATACATAGAAATCATGATAAAGACATCATGAAAATGGTATACAACATGAGAAAAATAATCCGGTTTCATTCCACCATTATCTAGAACAATACTAGAAATTTGAGCCATGAGATAATCCAATCTACATTGAATTGGTCTCCCTCAGCTAGCCTAAAGTTCCCACTCACACTGGTGGGAATAGATGATTACTTATTTAGATTGTAGAGTAACTCTCCTCTTGTAATAGTTAATTAGATCTTGGTATATAACTAAACAATATATACTAAGAATCATGTCGAATCTTGTTATCTATAGCATGAATAATTCCCAAAACAAACAGTAACCACCAATTTTTATAGAACACACATTTTGATGTTTGATATTTTATAACTGGACAACCAAAGGAGTGTCACACCTTATATTTTTACATCCAACCCCAAAACCTTTTAAAAAATATAAGATAGAAATTAATGAGATGATCCAATATAAAAAAACACAAGATAAGGTATATGATTCTAGAATTGTACCTATGAAGGTGGACGATCCTATATCCACGTTAGCTGGAGTAGTCTGCATAATGTGAAACTGACTTTTCCCTCTACCCTAGGCTCTATTATTACTACCCTGATATACATACCATGATTTTTATTGTTTCTCATGAACTAAGGTACCATATCCCCTTCCTTGGCCTAAACGAGATGTGGAACTCCAACTACCATCCCAATGAGGGGTAGTTGATACCATTCCTTACCCCAGTACCTATACCGATATGATTACACTCATATGCTATAGAAATAATTCACATATCCTCTAATTATGATCCATTCTTCCGTATATATGAAACTCTATTGTGAGGTAAAGACATTGAATGAATTTGTGGAAAAACATTCCACACCGATAGCACTAAAACGGAACATGATCTTGATAAGGTTGTCCATATGCCTAATTTTTATGCCCATTACTGGTTTGTAGATACATTCATAATGATTATTATTACCACTTGAAGAAGATCTCATAGATCACCCTACTGAAATAACCTAGTTAATGCTCAGTGCCTCTCTTAGATTTCATTCTGTGATGAGTTCCCGATTCATCACATCTTAAAATAAGTTCAAATAGAAAACATTTACCTATGACCCAATCTCATAATGAAGACCATCATAGAAATGTCTCACCCTATAGACCTCTTTGTCTACCAAAGATGGTGAAAAGTAATCTTGGTCGATAAAATATATGGAATAGTCCAACACTGAAAAAACCCCATACGTTAGATGCATGAACTCTTGAGATTTTTATCCCACAAGGTATTAGGATATAAATGTCTCAGAAACATCATTTCAATGTTCTTCTAAGATATATCATAGTGCTTCCCACTTTCCTCTAGATTTTCCCACCAAATTCATGGAAGGTTTAAAAAAATATACGCAGAAAACATCACCCTATTATCAATTGGTGTCTCGAGATGATTGAAGATATTATGGTCTGATTCCATATGGATCTTGGATTCCTACGGTCCCCATTCACCAGAAAACATAGGTGGTTTATGAAGATGAAACTCTCTTATCAGCTCAGACATCAATGGAATTGTACGAACAATCTCCATATCCATGGATCGCATGAACCTCAGGAATTTTTTGTGAAGATGAACATCCATTTTCTATTTACGAACTATAGGATGTTTTGGATTAGATATGTTAGATGCGGGATTATTGCTACGCTCTTGATGCTCGATTCAAAGATTAAGAGGAGTCATTTTCTCTACATCACAAACAAACACCTTAAAGAACTGAATAACAACAAGGTCAACCATAATAGGTGACTATAACTGAGAACCACTAAATGTTGGTCTCTCTAGAAACAAACTACAAGTATTTTAACATGAAATTACAACTCATTTAATTTTTCAATTGAAGCAAATATCTCATATTATTTTTCAATAGGAAAGTATATATCTCATGAAAAAATAGATATGTCCCTCTCACGCACAATGCACGTAAATATATCCCACTGTGCCTATTATGATGCATGTATCCTAATATCGTACCATTCTAGGACATGAGTGAAAATTTCAGGAATCAATAACATCATAAAATAATAATATCACATAACATGTGAATCACACAAGGTGAAATAACATCAAATTTAACAGGCACACAACATAAACAACAATCTAATAATTGAGAAATTAGATTCCACCCATACATGAGGTAGATACTCCCATGCACAATATCATTACAAAGTCATGAAACAACCTAGTATCCTTTCTACCTTTCCCAAATTGTTTAGCAAAATAAAGGAAAACCTAGCTCTAATAACACTTTGTAACGTCCCCAAATTTAGAACTCTATCATGTGTCTGAAAAGGGTTGGTTATGAAAACTCAAGAACGCCTACGCATGTGACAGAGGATGCCAACTAGCAGCGATGATGTAAATATTATAGCGAGGAGACTATACCCCATAGTATGATGTATTATAATAGTATAAAAAATTAAAAATAAAATTGAAATAATTAGAGTAAATAAATTTAAAAAGACAAAAATAAAATCTGAATGAATAATCTAACAAATAAATAAGTAATAATATAATTAAATTCTAGAATGTATCTAAATGTCATTCTAGAATAATATAATAAAAAAACAAGCATACTCAAATAAAAGACTCAAAGTCCTATGTCCCAAACCCATCATCGGTGCAATCTACAAACTCCAACCCATCTATAAACAAGCAATCAAAATCAATACCCTTTTCCTTTGTCCAAACATTTGTCCATGTAATTTTCTCATGTACAAAATGGCAACCCAAATAGGGTGTGAGTATAACTTAGTATGTCGACACTACCGTGTGTAAACGAAACCTGTCTGAAAATAAGTTTATGAAATAAAGTGATAAATAAGTGTATTTATTAATTCAATTATTAATAAAATATAAAAACCCGTATTTGGATTCATTCATGAATATCTTTGATCATGTATTGTGACCAGGACAACCACAAACATACAACTAAGGTAAAATAACCTACTTCAACGCCACGTGGGAATATCTTGGAGAATGTCTTACGATCATGCTAACTGCAACCATATAACCAAGGTAAAATAATATGCTTCAACACCAAGCCAAAATAACTCTAAGAATGTATTACAACCATGTCAACCACAAACATATAACCATAGTATAATCACAACAATCAATCTGGGTCAAATATCTATAAGCATTACAACATTTTTGGGATTAATCTCTATAAGAATTGCAACATTTTCAGCTCAAATCCCTATAAACATTACTACATGGTACAAGTCATAGATTTCTCTCTATAGGAATTATAGAATGGGACTAGGCTGAACCCGCTCGATATCAGCATTGCAACATATAAGTGTGCACGTTCTATGTAACACCCCGAGATTTTATGAAAAATATTCTTTTTAATTTTATTGATGTCTTGTGTTGTACGCTACAACAATGTAGTCTTGCACAACACGCAACCCTAACTTGGCTGCATTACACACAATCGCGACCTTCCTCGATAGCGTGTGTTGTACACAATACCGAGTTTCACTAAACAACGATATGCAATTAAAATATTATTAAAACTAGCCATTATGAATAGTAATAACCACTTTTTGAAATTTTGAATATTTCATTTTTCAAAATGGACTTCATTTTTGGATTCGGAATATAGAAATTAGCCTAGGGTGAAATTTTGGTCTTTTTCTGAAAACTTTCAATTTTTGATGAATAGTGAAAACACTAGGTTACTATTTAAAACCCGACTTTTTATTTAAATAATTATTTATTTTATTTAAATTTATTTTAGGTTAAAATTGATACATAATACCTATATATGTTCAATTTAATTCATTGGAGTCATTTTTTAATAATTTTAGATATATAAAAAGTTTATTGAACTTTTAACCGTGTTTTACCCACCTCCTAGGAGAATTTACAAATTTACATAAAACATAATTTTACCTTTTTTGTGAATGGAATTTCAAAAATCCGAGAGACACGGTTGATGTCAGTATGTAAAATGTTGTTCAATGAGATGAAAATAATTTCTGTTGAATAGTAACCTTTTACTTTTATTTACCACGGTTAATAATAAATAGGGCAATTAAGGGTAAAAATGTTAGTTTTATTACCATAACACTTGTCCTAATTCTATTTGATAAGTTTAATGAGACCAAAAACAACTTTAGGAATATATTATGACCATTTAGGCCCACTTGGATTAGATTATGACATTTATTATTAATTTATTTAAAGAAGGGTTAAAATAGTTAAAATCAAAGTCTAATAAGTATATAATTTTTAATATGGGGTTATACATAAGATAAATTCGACTATAAATATTCATTATAAATATAAAATAATTTCCTACATAAGTATATTTTATTCGTAATTTTTAGACTTTAAATAGTTTAATTTATTTATGACATAATGATGATGCAGTAATTATCTTATTAATGAAATATTGACATAATTAATGTTATAAATACCCAAATAAATGTAATTTGAGACTTTTTATGAATTAAAATAATTTTATATGTTAATATGACATGTTATTGTTTATTTAAGTAACGTTTTTAGAACTTATAATTCTGTTATGATTTTCAAAAAAATCAATTACCAAATAGTGTCGAAATTGACATAAAATAGTTTTTAAAACAAATATTATATTATTAATTATTATTATATTTCCAAAAATATATGGTTTGGAAAAATGACATAGATAAGGTTATATATATTAATAATAAACAACTTGGGGTTCGTTTGTCTTGTTATAGTATGTTTATTAACCTTATAGTGTAAGAACCAAAAAACACACAGTAAAAGTAAAATTATCTAACTTAAAGTTAAATCTATATGATTGGGTTAAAATTGGAACCTAAACATTTCTAAATTCTATTTTATGAGAGGATATCGACCCATACCCACCTTAGATTCAAAATAACTCAATTTGGAGCTATTAGAAACCGAATATTACATTATAATAAAATAATATATTTTTCTTCCAAAGGTGCCCCTCTCCTCCCTTATAAAAGGGCACCTCCTCCCTCTCTTCCTCACACCACTTTAAGCCTTCACGCTCGGCCAAACCCTGAAAGGTTCCCCTATCCACTTCCATAGAAACATCCTATAGGTCCTGGTATTCTTAAAAGATCAATTTTAGTTCCCTAAAAGAAGGTCTCAAAGAAGCTTTTCAAAGAAGAGGTAATGTCCGTTACCGATTATTTCAACTTTATTTCTCCTTACACTTTTTCTTCATTAGTTGTTTAATTATGAATTAATAACATTAGTATCACTCATATACTGATATGTTATTCTAAGTATGAAACAACCCTATTTCACCATCTATCCATCCTACGGAAAACGAAATCACCGCGCGTGCGTACGTACGGAATACCGTCTCCACGCCGTGGTGTAATCTATTTTCCACCACCACCATACTTGGATGGTTATAATGGTGTAAATAGTAACTATAAATTGTTATTTTAATGTGATAATGATTCTGAAATATTATACAAAAACTCCATTACAATTTCACGATCATGGGAACGATATCATCGCTCGTGCGTACGTACGTAATACCGTCTCCACGATGTGATACGACTCATTCTACACGATCTTCATTGCATATTGATTTTATAAATGAATTGAATGAATGAATATGATATATATTACACTAATACCATTATTAAAATGAGGTGACTATAGCCCAAAAATAAGAATAAGAATTTATTCGACAAAACACGCATAAGAACAAAAAGCAATAAACACCCGAATAACAAGTAACAATGAAATATTACTAATAAGAAGCTATGAATATGACCATATATGATATCATAACAATGAGTATGATTCTGGAATAAGTCAATGACATTATTTAAATCATTATACAGGAGGTTTGGACACTTACGAAATAAATCGGACCTAAGGTAAGGGAAATATCACAATCTCATTTTTATCTGAGATTGTTTATACTTTGGAATTTACTTGGTTGTATTTTATCATCCACATCCATTTTTCCTCAATATGTAATTTTTAAATCCTTATACAATAGTTTATATCGAATGTTACCATTCGGTGAGTTTTTAGTAAAAGATATGAAAGGAATCTTTTGTTGTTTTTCGTACGAGGTACTTTTGGACTTTTACAACAAAAGTACGAGAAGAATGTTTTTTTAACTTATACGGAATGAATGGATTTTTAAAAAATTATTTACAAGAAGCTTCCTTTACATGTTTTCAAGTTTATTTTTAATCAACTTCTTTTAGTTTAAAATTTAATGACATGTTAAGAAAGGAAAAAGGTTTTTGAAGTAGAAAGGATATTTTCCTCAAGAATGGAGTTCAAGTGTTTTATCAAAATTATTTTCCATATAATATAATAAAGGGATATGTTTCTATACCTATTATTACATTGATTTGATTATGTTGTGATGGAATTATTTTTATGAATTCTTTTATCTTATATGAATTGTTTTATGATGTCGCGATGTTTAAGAATCCCATTTTATTACATGGGTTATGAAATGATGTATGATTTTTGATTTTGTGGCACACATAAGAATGGTATCATTATGAGATGGGTGGGACCTATATCTCCCTCCAATGCATCGGGTAAATATTTATATCTTATGAGATAGACATGGCTGTAATGGTAAGTTAATCCGATTCAGTGTTACAGGATTGAAACGAGGAGTGAACTCGATTAAGAAAGGGACTTTGTCCACTAATATTGTCTTCGCAGCAATGCCTTGGCTACTATGGAAATCATGACATGTGCTGAATGGTTGCCACAATTACATGTTTTATTCCCATTTTATCATGGTTGATGTTCTATTATGATATATGCATTATGTACTTCCATGATTTAGGTCTTTGCTCAAGATTTTGATGTTTATATTTCATGTTCATGTTTTTGCTTCCAACTGTTTATGGATTGTTTTATGTTATCAATGTTTTCCCTTACTGGGCATTTGAGATCACCCTTTTTATGGTTTATTTTCCACAAGAAGTAAAGAAAGGTTTTAGGTAAGGAAACAAAAAGGGGAAGATCGTTATAGGAGTTGTTGAAGATCTTTCACCACGATTAGAAGATTTTATTCCGAGTTTCCAAAGACACTAAACAATTACGGTACTTGTGTTTCTGTTTTTGGTATGTATTATGTATTTCACAAAAGTAATGTATTGTCCATGTACGTCATGTTTCGGGTCTCTACAGTTGGTATTAGAGGAAAGTTTTAGTCAACCATTGGAAACTAGGATGTCAAAATGTTAGTGAGATCCCTAAAGATATTTCTAAGGTATAAGTATACGTATAGGATATAGTCCTAGAACTACAGTAACAATCTTAGAATTTAACCTAAAATGTTATATATTGAAGGTACTCCCCCTTTATTGTGTTGTTTTCCCTAGCATGATTTTTTCCTCTCACACTATTCTTTTTGGGTTTTAGAAGATGGCTGGAACCCGAAGGATCCGTGTTGATCAATGTAATGGACAATGCAATGATTGTCCTCCTGAATAAACAAATGTTATGGGAGATGGAGTGAAAAATCGTATTGCTATACTTACACAAGCTATGAATCATTCAGGACTTCCAAATGAGCAGAGAAGGGAACAATATTCTGTTGAGTCCTTCATGAGGCAATTCCCACCTTCTTTCAGTGGGTCTTCTGATCCACTTGTTGCTGAACAATTGATCAGTACCACTGAAAAGATATTTTCAGTTCTTCAATGTTCTGAACATGATAAAGTAATCTTAGCAGTATATCATTTGGAAGGTGAAGCTGATCAATGGTGGAATCTTATCAAGAATATGAGGCCAAGAAATGAAATTGAGTCCATGGAATGGGATGAGCTCAAGAACATATTTTTCAATAAGTACTTCCCTCGTAATCTTCGAACAATGGTGGAGAATGAGTTTCTTGAACTAATGAAAAAGGACGATGAATCTGTTGGTATATACGAAGTGAATTTTACAAGGCTTGCAAGGTATGCATATGGCTTTATCATCTAACCTGAATGTAAAATTGATCGATTCTTCAGTGGATTAAAACCAAATCTTCGAAGGGCATTAGCTATAAGAGACATCAGTAGCTATGAAGAAATTGTGAGTTGTGCTATCAAGGTAGAAATGGAAGTTGGTGTTACATATCTATCTCATGGTTTTGACAAGAAATGAAAGATGGAGTTCAAGGAGAAATCTCAGAATAATGGTGAAAATAAGATGAATGTTTCGTTATGCTCAAAGTGTGGAAAGAAGCATGGTGGAGATTGTCTTGAAGGAACTAGGAAATGTTTTATGTGTGGAAAAGAAGGTCATCGAGCAGCTGAGTTTTGAAGTAATGGAAAAAGGTTTGCTAATGGTGTGAATAAAGAAAATACTGCAGATAACGCACCAACAACAGCTCAATGCTTCAAGTGCAATGAAATGGGGCATTATGCTAATCAATGCCCTAATACAAGGGTTAATGATGATCAACATGAGCAACCACTTAAGGAAAAACACAAAGGGAAGTCACATGCGATCACTATTGGTGATGTTGAATATGAAAACGATGTGGTGGAATGATTAAGTGTTTATTTAATGGGATTCCAAAATACTGTTGTATATAGTATCGTGGAATATTTGAATATTTATATATTGGTCAATTTTGTTTTTCAATAATTTTATGGTACTGGTACCATGGAAAGTGAATGAGAAATTTTGGTAAGAAGATGTTATGCGCATAATGAAGGGATAAGAAGATAATGAGATGTTTGATTGTATTCATGAGCTCATGATTGATATAAGGACTAAGTGAAATCATGGTTTGAGTGTAAAGAATTTTGAGGATTTTGGTATGTGGAATGTGTTAACTTTTAACTGCATTCATGTTTTCACTGAGGTTCAATGGGTATTCATTCTTCAAGAGAATACATGATTAAGGTATTCACATGTTTGTAATTTGACCAACAAGATATATCTTATGATATATGGGGGATAAATGATGGCATTCACATGATTGTTATGTGACATTTCAAGTTATCATATTCATTATACTATGAGCATGGACCGAAGTAACATAAGTTAGTATTGTTTAAGGATAGAACATTTTTCGATATTATTGATGGGATGTTATAGTAATATAGTTTTAGAAAAAGGACAACCTACAGGACGGGCGACATCCCATCGCGTCGGACAAGGATGTGGGAATCGAACCCACAACCGATGTCTAACTGGCCTTTATCGCCTACGAGTGGCCTACAGGAAGTCCCTGGTTAGTAGAAACTAGTTTTTTTTTATTACGCGGTATGATATATGAATTATAAGTTCATTTTTGGAATTGTATAGGATTAAACTCACAATAGATGGACTTATGTATATTTGATAACTTTTTCTAACCTCATCTTTGAAACAGATGGAATGACCCATCATTCTATCACATGATATTTTAACACTTCACGACTAACAGATTCAACTTCATTTCATTAAGAGATGAAGTGGAAATTGTTCAAAGCAAGAACAATAGTGATATTGTACCAAAATAATGGAAGCATTTATTCTAATTCAAATTCTTCAACTGTAGGGAAATGATCTTGAAAACCAAAAATGTTGTCCTAGCTCCCTTATATCTGATGAATCAGATGGTAACTTAGATCATCAGAAATCTACGGCTTTGTGATTGTTGGCTTTTTCATAACCATGTTCTCTACCACTCTCCATCAGAACATGATGGTTACGTTTCTCTTCCATATTCATATTTTCACATATGTTCTCCTTTGTGGAAACCCGATGATTAGTTAATTTGGGTAACCGTTATGTTTCATAATTTAGCTTTTAAAGATTGGTTTTGGTATTCCTTTTTACGATGTGGGTTTCTATTAAAGAAACATTCGAGTAGTAAACCATTTATAACCCCGACGAATTTCGAGGGCGAAATTCATTTTAAGGGGGGGTAGAATGTAACACCCTGAGATTTTATGAAAAATATTCTTTTTAATTTTATTGATGTCTTGTGTTGTATGCTACAAAAAAAGAGTCTTGCACAACACGCAACCCTAATTTGGCTGCATTACACACAATCACGACCTTCCTCGATAGCGTGTGTTGTACGCAATACCGAGTTTCACAAAACAACGATATGCTATTAAAATATTATTAAAATTAGCCATTATGAATAGTAATAGCCACTTTTTGAAATTTCGAAAATTTCAGCTTTCAAAATGGACTTCATTTTTGGATTCGAAATATCAAAATTAGGCTAGGGTGAAGCTTTGGTATTTTTCTAAAAACTTTCAATTTTTGATGAATAGTGAAAACATTGGGTTACTATTTAAAAACAGAATTTTAATTTAAATAATTATTTATTTTATTTAAATTTATTTTATGTAAATATTGATACATAATACCTATATAAGTTCAATTCAATTCATTCGAGTCATTTTTTAATACTTTTAGATATATAAAAATTTTAATGAACTTTTGACCGTCTTTTACCCACCTCCTAGGAGAATTTGAAAATTTACATAAAACTTAATATTACCGCTTTTGTGAATGGAATTTCAAAAATCCGAGATACATGGTTGATGTCAGTAAGTAAAATGTGGTTCAATGAGATGAAAATAATTTTTGGTGAATAGTAATTTTTACATTTATTTAACACGGATAAAAGTAAATAGGGTAATTAAGGGTAAAAATGATATTATTATTATCCTAACACATGTCCTAATTCTATTGGATAAGTTTAATTCAACCAAAAACAACCTTATGAATAAAATATGATCATTTAGGCCCACCTGGATTAGACTAGGAAATTTATTATTAATTTATTTAAAGAAGGGTTAAAATAGTTAAAATCAAAGTTTAATAAGTAAATAATTTATAATATATGGTTATACAGAAGATAAATTCGAATATAAATATTCATTAGAAAGCTAAAACGATTTCCTACATAATTATATTTTATTTTTAATTTTTAAACTTTAAATAATTTTATTTATTTATGACACAATTATGATGCAATAATTATTTTATTAATGAAATATTGACATAATTGATGTTATAAATACCCAAATAAATGTAATTTTAGACTTTTTATGAATTAAAATAAATTTATATGTTAATATGACATGTTAGGGTTGATTTAATAAACTTTTCTCAATCTAATAATGCTATTATAATTTTCCCAAAAATCAATTACCAAATAGTGACAAAATTGACATAAAATAGTTTTTAAAACAAATATTATATTATTAATTGTTATTATATTCCTAAAAATCTAAGGTTCGTCCAAATGACTTAGATAAGGTTATATATATTAATAATAAACAACTTTGGGTTACTTTGTCTTGTTATAGTATGTTTATTAACCTTATAGTGTAAGAACACAAAAAGACACGGTAAAAGTAAAATTATCTAACTTAAAGTTAAATCTAAATGATAAGGTTAAAATAGGAACCTAAACATGTCTAAATTCTATTAGATGACAGGATTTCGACCCATCCCCACCTTAGCTTCAAAATAACTCAATTTGGAGCTATTATAAACAGAATATGACTTTATAATAAAATAATATTTTTTGTTATTCCAAAGGTGCCCCTCTCCTCCCTTATAAAAGGGCACCTCCTCCCTCTCTTCCACACACCACATTGAGCCTTCAATCTCAGAAACACCCTGCCAATTGCTCCTCTACACATCACTAGAAACATCCTAGAGGTCATTTTCTTCTTAAAAGGCCAATTTTAGTGCCCTAAAAGAAGGTCTCAAAGAAGCCCTTTAAAAAAGGGGTAATGTCCATTACCAATTCTTTCAACATTATTTCTTCTTCCACTTATTCTCATTTAGTTTTTTCATTATGAATTAATAACATCAGTATCAATAATATACTTATATGTTATTATAAGTATGAAACAACCCTATTTCACCATCTATCCATCCTACGGAAAACGAAATCACCGCGCGCGCGTACGTACGGAATACCATCTCCACGTCGTGGCGTAATCTATTTCCCAACACCACCTTACTTGGATGGGTATAATTGTGTAAATAATAACTATAAATTATTATTCTAAAGTGATATTGATTCTGAAATAGTATACATACACTCCATTACAATTTCACGATCATGGGAACGATATCATCGCTCGTGCGTACGTACGGAATACCATCCCCACGATGTGATGCGACTCGTTCTACATGATCTTCAAGGAATAATGATTATATAAATGAATTGAATGAATGAATATGATATATATTACACTAATACCATTATAAAAATGAGGTATCTATAACCCAAAAATAAGAATAAGAATTTATTCGACAAAACACGCATAATAACAAAAAGCAATAAACACCTGAATAACAAGTAAAAATGAAATATTACTAATAAGAAGCTAAGAATATGACCATATATGATATAATAACAATTATTATGATTCTGTAATAAGAAAATGGAATTATTCAAATCATTATATAGGAGGTTCGGACACTTACGAAGCAAATCGGACTTATAGTAAGGGAAATATCACAATCTCATTTTTATCAGAGATTGTTTATACTTTGGAATTTACTGGGGTGTATTTTATCATCCACATACATGTTTCCTCAATATATAATTTTTATATCCCTATACAATAGTTTATATCCAATTTTAACCTTCGGTGAGTTTTTAGTAAATGATATGAAAGGAATATTTTGTCATTTTTCTTACGAGGTACTTTTTGACTTTTCTGACAAAAGTATGAGAAGAATGTTTTTTTAACTTATACGGAATGATTGTATTTTTAAAAAATTATTTCCAAGAATCTTCCTTTACAAGTTTTCATGTTTATTTTTAATCAACTACTTTTAGTTTAATATTGTATGACATGTTAAGAAAGGATAAATGTTTTTTAAGTATAAATGATATTTTTCTCAAGAATGGAGTTCATGTGTTTTATCAAAATTATATTCTATATAAGATAATAAAGGGTTTTGTTTCTATCCCTATTATTACATTGATTTGATTATGTTGTTATGGAATTATTTTTATGAATTCCTTTATCTTATATGAATTGTTTTATGATGTTATGATGTTTAAGAATCCCATTTTATTACATGGGTTATGCAATGATGTATGACTTTTGATTTTGTGGTACACATAAGAATGGTATCATTATGATATGGGTGGGACCTATATCTCCCTCCAATGCATTGGATAAAGATTTATATCTAATTAGATAGACATGGATATAACGGTAAGTTAATCCGGTTCAGTGTTACAGGACTGAAACGAGGAGTGAACTCGATTCAGAAAGGGACATTGTCCATTAAGATGGTCTTGGCAGCAATGCCTTGGCTACTATGGAAATCATGACATGTGCTGAATGGTTGCCATAATTACATGTTTTATTCCCATTTTATCATGTTTGATGTTCTATTATGATATATGCCTTACGTACTTCCACGATTTATGTCTTTTCTCAAGATTTTAATGTTTAAATTTCATGTTCAAGTCTTTGCTTCCAAATGTTCATTGATTGTTTTATGTTATCTAGGTTTTCCCTTACTGAGCACTTGAGATTACCCTTTTTATGTTTTATTTTCCATAGAAAGTAAATAAAGGTTTTAGGTAAGGAAACAAAAAAGGGAAGATCGTTATGGGAGTTGTTCAAGATCTTTCACCATGATTAGAAGATTTTATTCCGAGTTTTCCAAGACACTAAACTATTACAGTCCTTGTGTGTCTGTTTTTGTTATGTATTAAGTATTCTGCAAAAGTAATGTAATGTCCATGTACATCAAGCTTCGGGTCTCTACAGTCTAGGTTCAAGCTTGATATATAAGCAACACAACATGGAACAAAATTATATTCATATTACATGGATATCACAATATCACATCACATTTCACAATAGTTAATTATGTGAATTACCATTTTTCTTTCATATGCCACCTATAATTTTATTAAAAAATGGATAAAAATTAAATCAATAAGAAATAACCCAAAATTTAGGGATTATATAACAAGAAATATCCCTAGGTTCCATGTCATGCAAAACATACATTATGTCATATTACAATTCAATTATAATCATGGTTATGTCACCCCATGGGTGAACATAATCTAGTTAAAGATCCATATAAAACTAGAGGACTTCAAGGAATTATTCTATTCTTTTATTTAGTGTATTTGGGTTCACGCAATGATGGTGTGATCACGATATTGCATAAACATGGAAATTATCAAATCGTTGGGTTAAGATTTAGACCACCTAACTTTAATTGGTGATCCAACAATACTTCCAATGGACTAATCCCATGAAAACGTATGTGTGGAATATTGCAAAGCGGTTATTATGAAAAAATTATCAACATAAAAATCAACAATGAAATTGGTAAAATTATTTCACCACAACAATTGGTGAAGGAGGAAGAGAAGGAAGAAAACTAACTAAAATGGCTTACCAGAGATTTATCAAACAAATGGGATGTCCAAAAAGGAATTTATCACCCCAAAATTTCCTGGAGAATGACCCAAGATTGAGAGAAGAGAACCTGTAATGGATTAGAATGAAAATCATCTATATAACAAGTTTAAAAATGCAGGTCGAAAATTTGCACATCGTGAAATGTGATTACACATCCTGTAAATGTTTTTAAAGGAATACACCAAAAAACCCATCACCTTGTATTTATTTTATTAAAACCATCAAACAATTACATGATTTATAATCCATTTACACAATGTCTAAATGTTCTACAATTTTTTCTTCAACTCATTTTCATTTTAAACAACCCAAAGTCCCTTTAAATCTTATCAAATTACCAAGAAACTGTGAAACACTTAACCCATTATACCTTGAATCCATTAATTCAAACAAGAATACATTCTTGAAATTTAGTACATTTTATCTAACAAATGCTCTTTGTCTCTGAACAAGACTCATCCACCAATACTAAAATGAAAAACGTAGAGATATACATACTTGAAAAAATGTGAGATCTTACATAACACATTTTAATAATTTAGGTATTACTATTCATATCCTCCAATTAAATGGTTAGGTGATAAATGTCACATTAAATAATAATACTTCAATATAACATTTCAGTTTTTTAAACTCTATGTTTCATGTAATGTGAGGTATCATAGAAATACAATTTATTTAAAGAGATATATATCATAAAATATCAGGATGTTATGAACCCCTCCATATTAGAGTCCATGTTTTTTAAATGGTTATCAAGCCTATAATACAAATCTCTAATTGATTGCTTAATCATGTAAAATTCCTTATTCAACAAAAAAAATTATTTCATCTAATAAAATATGAAAACCACATGATTGATCAATGCACACTTTATCCTAAATTAATTAATTAATGAGAATTGTCATGATTCCCATTTCAAAAATCATGAATCATTTTTGCACCTCTATGTCCAAGAATAATTATATCATATCAAATTTATCCATGGGATAAAGTTTTTCATCTAAAAAAATCCCTTCATCATGGTAATATATCTTTCCCACCATAAGTGTTTTTATAATCACATTTCCCCCTTCATTGAGTTATTTATAGAAAAATCAATTGGTTGTGATAAAATTATTATTTCTTAGACTCATAATATTTTTCCATGTTTGATTATTTATATTTTTTGTGATCATATTTCATATCCATGAACCAATTCCCCCCTTATCCACCTATTTATTTCTCTTAGGCTCTACATAAGATATGAGAAATGTTTATTATATTGGTTCCCATCAAGATTTTAAGATGCTCACGAGTCGACTGAATGACTATGCATTGGTCGACTTCCACACTATCAAAAATCATAGTCCAATGAACTATAACATCCTCAACTTGAATTCGTGTATTCATTTGAATCATAAGAAAGGTAAAAATTTGATTAATTATGAAAATGGAGGATTTTGAGTTAAAAAATAGGCTTCAGTAAGAAAGGGGCATATGACTAATTAGAAATATCATATTAAGTGCATGAATTGTTCAATGTCATGTTACCACCTGACCATAATAGGATCAAATAATCAAATGAACTTGGGAGATTTATATGATTACATGACCCGTGAAGCTTTATGTGATCATGTAAATAAGACAAGAATACACAAATAATGGTTCAAGTGAATTACCTTAATTGATTATGTGATTTGTTTATGTGATTTGATCATGTGATGAGATCACATGATCATTTCAAATGAATCATTTATACAAAGAAGATTATGTTACATGATCACATGAAGAGGCTTATTTGAAGTAGAACAAAAACCTAAGAGTTCTCGTAGAGCTATGAAATATTGAGTCATTAGTAAAATAGATTTCCCATTACCTCTGTGGTTAAGCAGACACAACGTCGTTGATCTTCCTACAAAGGCATGTCACATGAAAAACAATCTGCTAAAATAAACTAACCCTACAAGGAATAATGAAAATCAATTCCATGTTTCATTATATAATTTTTTTGTTAACATAGACATATTATATCGCAACATTACCTTTACACATTTACAAAAGGTTTTTTGGTCCAGATATAAGCTAATAACAAAACTAATGATTATTTTTTCAATTTACTACTATTTGTTATCTACTCCTTACCATATAATCTGATATAAACTTCCGATCAGGTGTCCCCATGATGCTCTCATCCGACACCATATCTATGATATCGTCATTCAGTCTTCACTTTTCCATATCTTCCTACACCCAAATTCTAGGTAAATGGACATGGGTGCATGAAGAGAAGGAAAAGTGAATTTTGAATGATGATATCATAGAGATGGTGTCCGATAAGAGCATCACGAGGATGCCATATCAGATGTTCATATCAGATGGTATGCTAAGCGGTAGTTAACCAACAATAGTGAAGAATCCTTAGATTTGTTATTAAATTTGTGAGTGTTTCACAACCAATATTCTTCCAAGACACTACATTAGTTGAAACATCTATATAAATGACCAAAATACAGAATATAAATGATCCATTCCATAATATTTTAGGTCTAGTGATTTTGGCAACAAACAAACATAATGTACAAGTTCATAATCGTCTCTCATTAAGTTATGCTTTACTAGAATGACAAATCATTTCTAAAACCATTCTTCCTAAACTAAGGATATAAAACATAATAAAGGGTGATCATATATACTCAATAAGTGTAAAAAAGGGAGATATCAATGATCATATATGGATAACATAAGTAGTAGGAATTCACCTTCATCATATTTGTGTACAATATTCCATCAGTTATGTTGCCCATTCGTTTCCAAACACATCTGTATCATCTTGTGAATATGAGTTTTTGTGATAGTCATAATAGTACTGGCAAAATATAAATATACAAAGGATTAATAAATATTTTAAATGAACTCGCAATTATTTTCAAAAATACCTCTTCAAGGATGCTAGTTTGTTGATTAAATACGATATCTTTCATAACTTTACAAACATAATAACCACAATCATTTATTTTTGTTTGTTTTGGACACTTCAGAAACATCGAGAAAAATAAGTAATTTGTTTTGATATGTGTTTGGATAGTGCAATGTTATTATATATACAAGGATAATTTTCTATTTGTAGATCTTGTAGGTGTTCTTGTACTTAAGCCCTGAATTCATTCCATGAAGTAGACGATATTGATACACCTCCATATCATAACATAATCCTCATTATTAGATAACATAAATTATATTACTATATATTTAGTTCAAAAATGTTGTATCCAATGTATTAAAAATTAAAAAATGCCATTATGAGTAGTTGGTTTATTTCATATCCATGCATTGAATCTAGAAAATAAATCTTTGGAGGATCCAAATTGACTGCAATTAGCATCCAATGCTGCCCAAAAACACAAAACGGAATAAGTAATGAAAGAAATGAAAATATAGTTGAAATGATTAAATTGTAGTGTTTTAACCCTGCAATGTTTGTATTAAAAATATTCTATCATCCGTAATTTTTTTCTCAAATGATTTGAGTAGGGATGACATTATTTCAGCCTCTATCAGAATCTACTTCTTCTTTTGAAGAGGTGATGTGAGGACAAATGAGTCCAAATTTATGTTCATGGGGAAATCCCTTCTATTGTTTTTCATATATACACCTGAAAAAAATATGAAATGTATTTAGTCATAATTATCATAGTATATCAACTTTTGTAAAATAAAATCATGAAAACATATCTCATGTATACATTTATAACTAAGGTTCCTCGCCATTCAAACTTGAGGATTTCATTTATATTTTCAGAACAAATGAAATTCGATTTTTCCTCTCCATAAATATTTTTTTTAAAATTAACAGTATGAGTATTTCTGTCTATCACCTTTGTATCGACATGAGCCTGCAATGATATTAACTATTGACATAGAACAAGCGAGCTGAAGGTTCTCTCAGTAGACTGTTTCAATTGGTTGTTTGATCTTTGAGATAGTTTTGAGATGATATTTCGTTTCAAACCTTTCTCTTTTTCATTCTATAATAACATTCATCAGTTCATAACTATTTTCATTAAATGTTAAAGGTCTATCTTGAAAAATAAATTGTAAATGGAAACCTCCTTATTGAAATGTTTTTCTTAAAAGAATTGACGTCCATGCGATGAATGTTCCAAAGTATTATTCAATCGTATGAATGTTGTCATCATCATTTGGAACATGTATCTCAACACTCGGCTCATTAGCTATGTTAATTAACACACTGACATGATCTGTTAGAAGTTATCTATTGTGTAGCAAGTCATTCTATATATTGAACACAGTATCCCTCGCTACAAGGAGATAGGTGGGAGTTGATAGATATAAATCACAGTCATTTTCACCCTGTAGAATATTAGTACATGAAAGGTATCAGTGTCTATGTGATTTACATTTCATGGAAACAATTATTAGATCATTGATTACCTAATCTAAGTCATGTTTTCTAGGGGAATGGATCACCTAAAACCTGGTGGGGGGTGGGGCCGGATCATCACCCACGTGGTGTTGTTGAATTTTTTCTTCTCTTTTCCTCCCCCCATCATAATTGATTTCTTATCTCTCTAGTATTGTAATTCATATTGAAAATTAGCTAATTTTTCCTACCTGTTTTTTATTTCCTCAGTTTGATCCTCTGAATGTTTTTTTTTCTGAAAATATGTTCAGGGTGTCCCCTAAAAACTCACACCTCTGACGCGACCATACTATTCTAGCGGCTTCAAGGCTGCTGAATGTATGCCTACATCTGGTGCAGGTGTTTTTGATTCTTGTGACTATGTTAGATATAAATTATAGGAAAATAAGTAGTCATTGTTATGTAATAGAAATTTAATGCTAATTGAATTTATATTATGTCGTGATTACACATGTCTCCCACACATTTTTGTGTGTTTTAATCTATCAGTATCCCCTCTTTATTTACACCGTACTTCTTCCATATCACATGGCATGGGATTGATATGTCTTTTGATTTCGATTCATAAATATTCATATAGATAGAGATACATGGTTATGGTGTTGTTTTATGTCACATAAAATTATTACGATTAATTCAAAAGATGTACCAAGTTTTTCTCAAGTGAAGCATACCACATCCTTGCTTTATGGTAGGGGTACACTGGTTTTGTTAACGCGCTTTATTTTCAACACTCAATTGCAATTTCAAAAATAAAAAACTATCAATCAAAGTGATGAATACAAGCAACATCAAACAACGTATTACCACAAACAATGTACGAGAAAAGTCTTCTTCGCACGATGGTTGCTAAACACATCCCACCCTCCTTGGGACATCAATTGTGGATAAAGAGGAGATGGGTTTGGCTTGATTTTCCCATAAAAATCTTTAAGATGACAATTAATTAAAATTGTGCGGAAGCCTCTATGAATCCTTTATGCAACTCTTAATACATATTACTTGTGCGAGGAAACTACAATAAATGCACTCTTCAATGGGTGATGAAGATTAAGTCAATGTTTTAGTATTTTATATTATTTTAATAAATTCAAAAAATGATATCATAATGTTACTGTAATCTCTTCCATGTTACTGTCTTAATCCTAGTGACAACATGTTTCCATGACTATACATCAATCGACATGCATTGTCTAGTGACAATTCCAATGTAGCTGCTAAATATGGCTTTGTCAGGGTTAACATGTTGGCCTCGCTTATTCCATCCCACCTCAAATTTGATGTCTTTTGCTTTTTTTCTTGAGGATTTTGGATAAAACCTTCAAACTATGGTGCTCTTGTTTTTTTCACTGTCAGGGTTTCATTTCCTACCATTTCCTCAAAAGCATCATCATTATGTTCCTCCGAAGTGCTAGCATTGACACTGGGACCAGCAAAAATAGGATTAGAAAGCTATTGTACCTCAGCACTTGGACCAACAACAATAGGTTGGGAAACTTATTTTTTCTCTGCACTGGGACTAGCAATAATATGGTGAGAAACCTATCATTTCTCTACACTGGGACCAGAAGTAGTAGGTTGAAAGACCTTTTGTGCCTCGGGATTGAGTGCATCAGTAGGTGCATAAGTAATTATCTTTTGAAGTGGTTTAACATTTAATTTTGATTACATAATAGTAGAAAAAAATTGATAATAACATAACGTAACAAAATGTATATTACAATAAAAAAATAACATGATTATTGAACTCTTCCTTTTAAAGGATGATGATATTTTACCCCTCTATCGACTATTTAAATCCCTTCATTGTGGTCTCCTATGACAAACAAAACGCCGTCTGCATTGGGACCATTTCAAAATGATTGCGAATTCCCTATGAAAGGGTCATCCTCTATTGAACTTTCATTTGAACCTTCAGTTGTTTTGGTCGATAATAGAACAATTGACCAGTTTTGGTTTGCAGGGTCTGGAACATAAAATACTTTTACTTCCTGTGATTCCATTATAAATGGTTCATCTTTCTCCCCTTCCTTACTTAAATCAACTTTCAAGAATCCCAATTCATGTATTTTAACAACACTCCTGTTATCAACCAACATTCATTGTAAAATTTGCACTTGTAATTTCATATAATCCAACTCCCATATTTTTTTAATGATCCCAAAGTATGACATATTCACATAAATTGGATTTCTGTCCTTAGAATTGGAAACATGCATCACTTCAGCCACAAGTGTAACCCTAATATTTTGCATGGCATTATATTCATCATGTTCATTAGTATAGAATGCACAAACATTAATTGTGTAAGCATTATAAGATAATACATACACACTTTCTCCCTTGGCTATCCATCGAAGTCGTTCTGAAACTAGGTCTGGATTTTTATCTAACTTCATAAAAATATGATCCCAAAACCATCTTATAAACTATCTATTATGTGTATTTGATATCCTTTTTCATCCCTAGATGTATTCAAATGCCAAATAATATCTTTTTGGGTTTGAAAATATGGGTCAATGTCAAAAAGATTATGAATAATGTAAATGTGGTCCTACTCTCGATCTGTAATATTGATTGTGACAACCTCTATTCCAGAAATTCATTCTCCCTCAAGCCGCCCAATGGGATGAGATTTCTGTTTGCCAATGTTTTCCACAACAAACAGGTATTCGTTACAGAATTCAATAACTTCCTCAACAATATATTTCTCTATAGTACAACCCTCTAGATAACATCAATTTTTGACGTACCCTTTCAAAATCTGCATATACCTTTCAATGGTGTACATCCATCTATAATGTATAGGACCACATAGTCGAATCTTTATCATCAAATGAACCATAAAATTAATCATCATATCGAAGAATTTCAGCAGGAAGAACATTTCCAGTTCACATAATATGATGACAATTTATCTTTCCAAAGTTGGAAATTTTGCCAGGTCTATAAATTTGCTTCATATAGATTTGAAGAAGAAACATAGCTTTGTTAATTTATGGCAGAGAGTCTTGGGAAAAATTCAATGTAAAGAAATAGGAATTTGATATTGCATCAAAACACGACAATCTTGTGATTTCAAACCCTTTAATTTTAAATCTCTCATTGACATGATGTTCTTTATATTTGATGAATACCTCTCTGGAAACATTACATCATTCAAGATGTTGTAAAACTGATATCTCTCCTGCCTAGAAAGAGTGTAAGTAGCAAGAGGAATAAATGTTCATTTTTCACCCCTCACTTGTGCCGACTCTTCTCATATTCCCATATCAACCATGTCCAATATAGCCTTAATTTCGTCCTTTTTTTTTCAGGGTGCATTTAGTAACATGAAGATGACACTATCACAAATTTTTTTTAAACATGCATAACATCAAGAAAATGTCTGATATACAGACAATTCCAATATGGTAATTTTAAAAAACTGATCTCTTTTTCTAACTTGTTTTCATAAGGTTTTTTGAAAATGGTTTACCAAAAGTATTGTCCACATCTATTACTTTCTCAAACAATTGATCACCTGTTTGTAGAGATGGTGTTGTATGGTCTTCTAAACTTCTGTTGAATGATGTCGTCCAAGATCGGTACTTGTGCCATCAGTGTAGAAATCTACGATGTCCTAGAAAAATGGTTTTAGCTGAATGTTTCAACCAAATTGACTATGTCCCTTGTTCACAAATGGGACACCCTTGAGTTCCTTTAATTTTATATCCTAACAAATTTCCATAAGAAGTAAAGTCATTTATCATCCCATCCAACATGGCTTTCAAGGTGAAATATTCATTTTTTAAGCATTATACAACGTAACACATGAATCCAACAATAATTTCAAATCCTTGATCAATGGATCCAAAGAAACATCAATACCATTACCTGGCTGTTTTGGTCCTGATATAAGCATAGATAACATGATGTATTTTCATTTCATGCATAACCACGGTGTTTAGTTATAATTTACCAACATAAAGAGCCGTGTACTGTGACATCTGTTTTAAAAACAAAAAGGATTCACCCCATATGTAGATAAAACAAGACTAAGGTTTCTCAGCTCATTTACAAATTTAGGATACTCGTGATCAATTCTAATACACTGAGGAGAGTCTACCAGGTGATGTAGTTTCCCACCTTTAAATCTTGTATCTTCATGCCATGTCAATTTTCCCACAGTCTCCTCACTTCCATGTAGGTTCCTAATCTTTGGAATGATTGGAATGTAATATAAAACATTATTAGGACTAGAATCAACTTTCTTGTATCGAGAAGCACCACAATTTGGGAATTATATAAGTAATTATTGGTCATTGTGAAACAATATACAGTCATTCAGGTAGGTGTGTATTCATTTAGATATCATACCCACCGAGCATAGAGTTCTTTTTGCATTGTATGTTCGGCTTATGAGCTAATTATCTTCTGGGAGCATGTCATTCAGGAGAGTAAGTAGTTCCATAACTCTTGAATTACTCAACCTATTTCCTAATTTCAAATTATACAACTTCAGTACAACTGAAAATTCTATATATATAGTACAATAAACATACAATAACGTTTTTACACAACTCTTTAACTTATCAAACAATTTTGGGAAATCACGAAGTTCATCTTCAATCGTCTTTGTCATTTCATTAATACGATATTCATCATAGTTCACATCATTAATCACTCCCTCCATACTATCATCTTCATTTTTCAGGCTTGTAATCATATCAGAGGATGCATAAAATGTCGTGTTATCCGAGCCACTACCTACATACATTTTCCCCATGTTTATTACAACATTTATAACTTCGATCTATTCTGTTATAGATCAGGTGTTCTTCCCACTCTTATGGACTTATTTTTCTTGAATAACAATAGCATAAACACAGACAAAGGATATTAGAAGGGTCACTTGCATGATCTTTTTCAAACTTTATAAACTCTTTCACACCATCTTCATACTCTTTTGTCAACGGATTGGCATTCATCCATTCTTTATTCATATTCATCATATTTGATACAGTAATGTTAATATTTAACAAACTAATTACACAAAATATGTTCAACAAACTATGAGAAGCCCTTGAACTAGAATGTTTTAGTATCCCACATGAGATCTACATGCATTGTTTTAAACTAGTATTTTAGTATTTCTATAGAAACAGAATGTCTCTAGTCAAGAAAAATGGTACTAAACTAATAGATGTTATGATTTTCAATAGAGTTCTTGTGGGTGGAAGGATTCATTACATGTTTTTTTATTTTAATTTGACTAGGATGTCCACAAAGTGTCTCATAGAGTCCTCTAGTGAAGTGGTTTTCTAGGATTCAGTGGAATTGAACTAGTAACAATGTGGTGGTTCCATTGAAATGGGTATATTTTGGATTTATATTCAATAGCATAAGAACTACAATATGAAAAAATGGCATAGCAATCATGCCAACTACCGCAAAACCATACAAACACACAACCGTACTCACAATCACAATGCCATTCAAACCAAACAATCACAATTTCATATGTTACAAAGCATACCTTATAAAATTCTTTTTTTTAATTCAAGGGTTATAATATAAGTTTTATCATACTAGGGAATTCATTAATTATTCAAGTATACGTAAATTACTGATTTTTATATTCAAATGTTCAACACGGACTAACCAACATGCAATTCATTTAGTGCACAAACAAGGACCACCAATGGACACGATTTTTAGCGGGGTGTTTAGCCCATACATTTCAAATTATAACCATAAATATCAAATAGTAATAACAAGAGAACAAGAATAAACCAATGATTAGGAGGAGAAAAATCACCAAGAAGGTGTCATTCAGCGTGCGACAGAGGAGAGGCGGGCGGTAGAGAAGATTTCCAACTGAAAAGAAAACATAAAATGAGAACTCATATGTTATACGTATTTAGAATAGGTACAATGACATTTAGGAATGTGATATGTCTGTTTAAACAATATTATTGGTCAATAGTGGGATTTTATTTTTCATCTATGATATCTGCTTCCTATTTATTTATTTTTTGTGTATCTACAATTTTCCTAAATGTTCTACTTATGAATGAGACATTTCCTTTTTTTAGGAGAAAGATCATTTTAAATTTACTCTAATTTAGTGTTAAAATTCTCCGCATTAATGGTATCTTTTTTCTAGGGGATCGGTGTTATCCCATAGGTATCATGAACACCTCTTAGGTTAGAGGAATGTTAGGTCAGTTGTTGGTTATGATACCAGCCTGGGACATATCATTACATTTCAAATTTTAATTGACCCATGTCCATTTAAATATAGTATTTGGGGGGGGAACTAATATATAGAAGGATTAATAGAGGTAAAAATTATCCTAGGCTCTCCAATACAACTGATGAAAGATGAAACGTTCACCGGGTGAGGGAGAACTAACCAAGGGGAGAGGAAGGGGAGGGTGGTGTAGTGTGGAGGGGCTCTTGATGAGAAAGGGGAACAAATACATTAAAACATAAAACTTTCAAAGGGGAATTGGGGGTGGCCTTTCCGAGAGGGGGGGTAGGTGTGGATGTTGGGGTGTGGGGGAGGGGGTGTGGGTTTTCCATGTAGGGGTGGGGGAGTGGGCTACCTTGGTGGGGTGGGGTTGGGGGGGTACAAGGGTGTGGGGGAGGGGGTGTGGGCTGTCCAGGGGGTGGGATGTCCACTGTGAAATGACCATTAGGGATCCTAAAGAGTGATTTATGGGAGGTAAAATTTATGGGGAATAGGGGTTTGGGTGATGGGGTCGAGTGGAAAATATGGAATATGGGAACTTCATTAAAAAGATTAAAAAATTATCTTTTCATTTCAATAATAGGGTACATTTTGGTGTCGCCTAAGAGTCTATTGAATAGAGCACCCTATGATGTCACATTGTTGAATTACCACAAGGTATACACTGCGACACTAATACCCTAGGTAGAACCATTAAATCTTGATCATGAATTGTTATGTGACTCTATGCCTCATTGAATAACATCCACCGCCCAAAAAATAGTATGGAGGTAATAACATAGCCAACCTCCCACATGATCCAAACTATTAACATAAGGCGAGTCCCTTTGATAAACTCACATACATAAAGGAGGACCTAAAGAGGAATAACCAATCTAACCTTTAGCATAATCCAATCCACTAAAATAATTTATGTCTTGTGGGAAACCACATATACCCCATGATGTATATCCAAGCATAAACTTTAAAAAATTTGAAAGAATGTTCACCTTGGTGGATTATCTCTAAATTGAAATCCCACGGTCTCTAGGCCTCATCCTCATCATATATACATAATAATGATTAATATATAATGAACAAGCATGAAAGATAAGCCTCATCCTAGATCTTAGGTAGCCAATTATTGATACCTAGCATCGAGCAAGAGTCTATTACATAAGAAACTCATACATGACACATTTTAAGAAGACTCACTAAACTTATTCATAATTAGCATATCCCATAGATAAAAAATATATCATGATGATCCCAAGACATATAGGTAACAATATATCAACAATAAATCTATTTATTCATTTTTAGTTACCAACCTATACCACCCCATGTATAGATTTCCCTACCTTTAAGGTCATAAGGAATCCACATTATCATTTCCACTAATAACATAATCAACCCCACTCCATGTACAGTACCTATAAGGGTTCTAAGAGAGATGTCACAATTTCATATATCAATGATAAATATTTTCTGTGGGATAATCAATACAAACCATGTACTCAACATGATATAATATTTAATATAATCCTTGATATATCTCACACAACAACCTACCCACTAGTTATTCCTTCACTAGTACCCACCAAGGAATCCCCCCAATCGAATGGTCGAGGGATAAATATCTAAGGAGAACACAAATACCATTGTACATAAGATCCTATATCCATACCTTCCATGATTTAATGTTCACTATATAATCTATTATCTTAATCGGTCCAGTGGGCAACCCTCCAAATATTATAGACATCATATACAATGGTTTACACATATTCTGATCAATACCTAGTCTCTTAAGAGTCCTAGGACATCAACCAAGGTGGTTAGAAATCAATAAATTCAATACATCAAGAATCATCCAAATTGATTACATTTATAAATAAATTATCACCCAATCTCAAATTCCCTAGAAAAAAACATCACCTTTCTCTATCACAAGAACACCACATGTATAGAGAACCACCCATTAGATTTAACAAAACAAAATGGGAATAATTTTATTATAAGGATTTTATAAAAAGCCGTTTCTCATAATGTTTCAAATGAAAAAAACTTTTTAAGGGTGACAATCCAAATAAAATGATTTAAAATAACTTCAAAATCAACTCTTAAGTCCAATATTATGAATATAATTTTATAAAACCACATGGGATTCAAAATTCAAAAATAAAAACAATTTTAAAACTGAATTTCTATCACAATGTTTACAATATAACTCATATGGGTTAACACACCCCTGTAAAATCAAACAACCCGTTTAGGACACTTCAAAAACATTACACACCCCAAAATCATTATTTAGAAATCATTAGGTGTAAAACTACTATTTAAAAACCTTTATATATTACTAAATTTTAATTTTTAAAATATTTTAATGCTTTTATGTCCACTTGGTATGTTTTCTATAAAATTGGTACTTAACCTATTCCATAATAAGGCTTAAAAACCTCATAGAAATCAACATTATTCTATCATATGGAACATACATATAAACAGGACAGATGATTCTTCCTTCAATGAAAACTAGTAAACCAAGCCACAATAGGTCCTTATAAACCATTAAGGGTTACCAAGTAGGAGGGATCACATCGGAGGCAGCAGCGGCGAAGGTAGCAGAGGAAGAGGAGGAGGAGGATAGTCGTGGCAGAGGAGGTGGAAAAGGTGGCAGCGCAGGAGGAGAAGGATCACGAAGAGGAGGGGTCACGATAGAGTTGGGGTCAGGTTCAGCTTCCGTGAAGTATTGAACAGAAGCGAGGGAGGAGGGGCATTTTAGGGTTCTTTTATAAAAACTGTTGGAACCATTATCAGTTCTCGTTAAAAGCACTGATAAAGGTATGTTTTATGAGCGCTAAAATAAAAGCGCTGATAAAACATCTATTTATCAGCGCTAAAATTATAGCGCTGATAAATACTTATTTTCTAAATGTATAATTTTAATAATTTATTTATATTTTTATATTTTTATTTAAAATGATATCTAGGATAAATAAATATAAATTTATTAATAATTATAACTATAAATAGTCTATATTTATAAATATATTTATTATTTAATGTAATTTATTATAATATTAACATTATATAATTATATATATTTATTTATTTAATTATAATCTTAAAAATACTTTCTCAATTAAAACATTACATAGATATTTTTGAATTATTGAAAAATATATATTAATTATAAACAATTGTTTTTTATTTAATTTATACAAATAAAGATTATTTGTGAATACAAATATAATAATTTTATATAAATTAATAATAAATTTTTTTATCATTTCTAATAATAGCGTTGTTAAATGTACCCTTTATCAGTGCTTGTTTTAGTGCTGAGAAAGGTTACATTTATCAGTTATTTTTGCTAGCATTGATAAAGGCACACCGCTTTATCAGCACTTTTTGTTTAGCACTGATAAAGGGAAACACTTCCCTTGCCCTATTTTGTGGTAGTGTAAATATATTTAAAGGGATCACTGATTTACCCCCTCCCCCTCTCAGTGATTCACACTGATCTAGGCACTGGAATATATTTTAGCAAAAGCTGAAGAACTCCACTGGCATATTCTGACACTTTTGTAGATAAAGGGATAAGTGCATACTCTAGTCCCTATATCCAGGGTAGCTCAACACTTTGATCACTGTGAACAAGTGGTTGCATCAGATTAGGGGCACATTCTTACTCCTGACTAGGAGGATTATTTGTATACTACTATAAAGGGTGAGGAATCAGACCAATATCATACCCCCGTTCCAATTGAGAAACACCCATTGAGAGTTGAACATGCATCGAGACAGGGGCACATGTCTGTCAAAAAAGTCCAGTGACATACTCCAAATGCCTAGGATAAGGACATATCCCCATTCTAGACACCTTCCTTATCCAGGATACATAGGTCAAATTTTGACCATCAAGAAAATATCTTGTCATCTAGACCTGGTCACTATCTCCAGGGATCGAGATCCAAAACTGGAAATGCACAGTGAAAAGCCGAAACATGCTTTCTACCATTACATCAAAAATCATTGGTAGTTTATCTCAAGATCCACATCAGGAATCAGTATTCATGGATGGGGGTAGAATGGAGCGTTAAACTATATTAATCCCCTAGAATAGAAGAACCACTCAGATATGAAATCTTTCAATGTTATATCCTCTAGTGAGTTTTTGGTAATGGGTAATGCTCAAGCCAGTTGGTCACTACAACAAAATTCCTCTACATCCAAAGTTCCCCAAAATTATAGATAGAGAGAGAGTATGGACACCAGTATTTGAAATGGGGCCACTCAAATCAATATGAATACATTTAAAATCTGAAGATTGGAGTTGTGATCACAAGGAAAACTTTTTTTAAGAAATGGTTCTCATCAAGGGAAACCTTTGCACCCATCCTGTATTTGAGTGAAGCTCTATAACATCAAATGAGATGTAGTAGCAACTTCTATTTTAGCCATGAATAAGAATAACCAACCCACTAGGCTAGGGGAATATCTACCACCACCTCCACCTCTCGGATCGTCAAAACCTGAATGAATTTGGGACACATCGTGAGAAACTACAAATAACCCCCAGCCCAATGGGATAGGGAATTTATATTCCAATCACCATCACCATGATTATCATACCATGATAGGACCCTCAAGACATCAATGGTGATCCCCATCATGCTAGACTAGGGGTATTTTTAAATTCAGGTCCATCACAGGAGTCTTAAAATCCTGAACTAATGTCATTTGATCTTCAATAACATGACCAATAAAAGATAATTACTCCCCCAAATGACCCTAACCCATAGGTATGGGGTAATTTTCATCATCATCATCACCATATAGGGAATTAGTCTTCTCTAGGTTTGGAAGAATAAATCAATGTTCAGCATTCCACCATCTCCTCCGACCATAAGACAAACCCCTATTGGTCAAGGCCCATTCAGAAACCATGGCTAGGATCTCCCTCAATGTCACTATACATATACCAAAATAGGAGGAATGTATTGGGAAGGAAATCAATCCACGTTGGGGTCACAATCCAAAATAGCCCAATATGGACATGGGTTCAAATATTGTCCCTAAAAAGGTAGCGTATAATCGACCATTTTTGTTGAATGTAATGTCATGAACACTATTTATCTATATGCCTATGTGAATGTATTCACAATAAATATAGAATACATTACTAATTGAGATGAAAATTTAGAGGGCCACAACATGGAACATGTACCTTAGGAGGAGGGAGATTTGGATTCACCAAATGAAGCTATATGAACCCAAAACCAAAGACGAATCTAAAACTTGGAACCACTAAATATAGAGTTTCCTCCTATACAGTGGAAAAATACCAAAGAAAAGTGGAAGGGAACCACTTCATCCTAGTTTCCATCCAAAATATTTTGGGTTCCTTCCCTCGAGGGGAAAATTTCACAATACAAGAGTGAGATAATATATCTTAGATAGTTCAATGAAGAGCTACGTAGGGGAAATATTCCCACGAGGTATCATCTTCAGGAAGAGAAGAGTATTGATCCTCCCATATCCAATCCGCTAGAAAGAGTGGTATCTGAGAATTTTATTGGCTTCAAATGTAGGTTTCTAGTCTATATAAATGAGGAAGTTGAAAATGATCATCATTTCCTTCCGTTATGATGAAAAAATCTCCCACGTCAAGATAATCATTCAGTCATGGGAATAATAAAAAATTAGTGGGAGATAAAAGTGGTGCGACATCATCAGCCCCCACTTTCTCCCTATGGATGGGAGATAGCTTATACATGAACCCTTGAAAAATTGCTAAATACCATTAGTCCCTAACTACATAAATGGAAGATATTTAAGGGCAATGCACACCTCTAAAGCCATAGAGGAAACCATATCCCAAATGGGTATATGGAACCATTTTTCCACCCAGTTTCGAAAATTCTTCCTTCTCTACATTTGATTGTACAGGTGACCCCAAACAATATCTCACACACTTCTTATCCCGATGTGGGCTGGTGATGGGACCATGATTTCAATAGGAGGAAACAAAGCTGAGGTATTTTGTACAAACTTTGACAGGGATAGACTTTTTTTGTATAATGGCCTTTAGCAGGATCTGTTTATGAATGAGAATACCTTTTTTGTCAATTCCCCTATGAATTCATTTATACACTAAGGAAGACAATTATTGAAAATCTAACAAACTACGAGAAATGTGAAAATAAGAGTGTTTCATACTTCATAGTAAGGTGGAACGATCTAACCTACTCATTCAACATCCCTCTATCATAATAAAAATTGTTGGAACTCTATGTTGAAAATCATAGGAATGAGTTGTAGATGCCTTTGATTGCAATGATATATCTAGGTGTACTCTGTGATTTTTCTGAAATGGACCAATGTTTGAAAGAAACCATTCAGCAGACCTGATCCAAAAATCAACCCATGCCCGCAACATACGGAAAAATACCAAGAAAATCTGAGGTTGTAGTTTTCACTATCAAACCAATAGATGTGCCCATCAAAACACCTTAGCAGGCCACGAACTGACCATGACCTCCTGTCAAGTAGGGGAAACCACATAATCACCCTCGTCCAAAAGCATAGAGAAATCAGGTCTTCCTCAGATTCAAAGAGTGGATGAACAATGAATATTCCTTCCATAATGAACAAGTAAAAAGATATTTATTGGAATCCATGGAAAATAACCTACTCATACTCACGCAATCTAGGAAACCTAATGAGGTCAACCACACTGACCATCTTGATAACTGCCCTTTCCATAGAATGCTGGTTCATAATTTCCAGAATTGCTTCATCTTTAAATACGTCCCTCAAGACATGATTGATTATAGATAGTTGATGTTATAAAACTCCTCATAAAATGTAACCAGTATAACCATTATCTGAAAAAAGAATAAGAGGGTTGGAAAAATGTTCCATCCAAATGTGCACAAAAGTTCGACGATTGGATGACTCGAAAGATAGTTGATTGAGCCCATTACACTATGAAATCATAGTTTCACATACTTAAAATAACTACACCACCCTAGGAGTGAATATCAAATATACCTCCCAAATGTGGGAATGGCCAATAGAAGCAGGAATAAATGGAAGAGGAGGAATTGCACACTAACCCAAAGTAAGCTCCTACTCTTGTAGACTTCTTCCCTGAAATATATGAAATATGGGTACCACCCCAACAAATAGAATCATAATCATATTAATAGATCATATTTGGTTATTTCACCTTGATACAATTTTCATACTCCTTCTTCGATGATGATTTTTCCCCAGAACATGAGATTTCCGCACATAACCAGGGAATGGGAGGCCACATGCTTAGGAACCAAGGATACATGGGATAACATGGATGTGGCCAGACCCAATATTCTGGTCATATCGCCATGGGGAATATATATGCAGACAAGAATCATTGGAAAGAGCTCTAAAAGGCCCAAAGGAGGTGAGGAGGTGTCTTAGAACCCTCCAACAATCACTCGATCCCAATTTTCTGGCATGACTATCTAGTATGGGTTCAATAATCCGGTCAACCGATAAAAAAGGGATGATCTACATGACCCATGACACTTGTAGAAGATACACCCATTAACTCTTCACAAGCATTAGGTTTGTCTACCCCAAATTCATCAACTCCTTAGATATATGTCTGTGAGCAACCCCATATTGAGAAGCACTGATCTATAGCAAAAAAGTACGATGTTATGAAATATATAGAGGTAGTCCTAGCCAAGATCATTATCCTAGTTGCACATCATATTTCAAAAGAACTCAGATATGCACTTGTTGAATCCCTCAGGATCCCACAGGAATATGAGAAAAAATTCATTACAGCTGAGGTCAATAGAGTGGAGAACATGTCCTCAGAATGTCATGACACCATATAACTCACTAATCATGATCAGGAAGTGGTCCTTCAAGGGAATATTAGACCCCTATATGTCTTTAGAACACTCAATAATTTCAAAATCCAATGGTCATTGCTTAATAATGGTTCTAGGATCAATATTTTACCAATCTGAACCCTATGATGTTTGGGATAAATCAAAGGGGATTTGTTTCCCACTAAGTTGACCATCCATGTGTATGATAACCATGAGAAAATACATATCAAGAATATCAATATTTAATCCTAGTTCGGGGTATCTTACATCAGATACTGAGTTTATGGTAATCTAGAATGAAACCACATACAATGACCAGGTTAGAACGCCCTGGATCCATAGCCACATGGTGATAGCTTCAACATTCCATCAGTGTATGAAGTATCCCATTAATAGAAATGTAGGAATACTACATGGTGACAAAACCCCCTTAGATAGTTGGGAAGCCACATTTTATTAAGAATATTTCTATAAGAAGGTATGAAAGAAACAAAAAATAGATGATGATATATAGGTTATATACCCAAATAGCTTGAGGACAACTACCATAAATCCCTAGAGTATGCTTGAAAGTGACAATTTACTCCCCATAAATATGGTCGAGGTCACCAATCTAGTTCCAAAGGTCTGATCCCCTTCTGTCACCAGTGATAGTATGAAAGAAAACCATCCCCACCATCTCTCTACAATGACTCAGAAGGGGGGGGGTGATAATATCTCTTCCAATGGATTATCTCATCCTAAAAGTGACGAGGAATCCACCATACTTCAATTTTAACCTGAAAGTGTCTCCACAGACTCATAGATGGATGAACATGGGGATGACCTCAGGAACGCCCCTATAGCATTTGAGGAAGGAGTCTCCACCACCATATATGAGCACCAATAGATAAATATGGTAATAGAGGCTGACTCGCGACCTACCATGATTAGTGCCACCATGCCCCTCAAAGAAGAAGATATGTATATCACATTTCTGAAGCAACACAAATATGTGATCGATTGGAACTACATATAGATGCATGTACTAAATCTAGATGTTTCTACAAACCATCTTAGACTACCATATGAGTATCGAGGATTCAATCATACATCCAAGAGGATGAATAACTCTCATGACACTAATATATTGGTGAAGGTTGAAAATTTGATCAAAGCCAACTTTGATCTAGAAGTGAAATAACCAATATGGCTTTCCAACATCATCCTTGGCTGGAAGAAGCATGTGCATTTTAGGGGTCTTCATTGACTTCAGAGACCATAATCAGTATTTCCAAAAGGATGACTTCCTTGTACCGATCACAGAACTCTTAATCAATGAAAATGTTGGCTTCCAAGACCTTTCTTTCATGGATGGGTACTCGAGGTAAAATCAGATAAAGATCTCCCCCAAATAAGAAGAAGTTATATACTTGAGAGTGACTTAGGGAATATTTTACTACCAGTTCATGTCCATTGGATTGAAAAATAGCAGCGCCACATATCAACACACTATGCATCATATCATTAATCCATTATTGGGAAGGATAGTCGAATGTTATGTCAACGACTTGGTGTTCAAATCAAGATAGAAATTTGATCACATAACAAATCTCTAGGAAATATCTGACAAGATGTATAAACATAGTCTAACGATGAATGTGATGAAATGAAATTTTGGGGATACATTATGGATGTTCCTTGTCTTTTTGATACCCCACCATGAAATCAAGGTTGACCCAGAGAAGATTTTATCTTATTTTAGAAATTTTAACCCTAGGAATCTCAAAGAATTAAGGGGCCGCTATGGGAACCTAGCTTACATTCGGTGATTCATTACCAACTTGGCTAAAAATATCTTCCCTTCACCAGGTTAATGAAGTGGGGAATCACCTATCAATGGGATGATGACTACCAAGAATCATTAAAAAGTCTCAAGAAGTACCACTTGTACACAACATTTACGATTCATCCAATGGAAGGGAGGCCACTCATATTATATGTGGCCAACATGGAATGCTCATTAGAATCCCTCCACACACAAAAAAATTATGCGGGGTGTTAGAATAATCTATATTACCATATCCAAACAATGGTAGGTACTGATACCTGATACTTTGATGTCGAGAAGAACTTACTTGCACTCATATTTTCTATGAAAAAAGATGAGGCATTACTTGAAGCACCATAAATTCCAGATGGCCTCTCGTGTCAATCCATTCATGTACATCATTTTCCATCAAATTTTGACTAAGCATTTGGCCCCATTGGTGTCCATACTTCAACAATAAGACATTTAGTTTATATCACATACGTCAGTGCAAGGGAAAGCTCAATATGATTTCCTTGCATCAAATCCTAACCTAGAAAATGCACTGGAAGACAATGAGATTCTATATGAAGAGGCCTTTTATTCCTATAACACTCCCCGTATATGGGAGATAAATTTTAATGGAACCTCCTGAGTTCCTTTCGGTACAAGGATTGAATAATTGAAGCCTAGTTGAGTTGGATTTGGGTCTTATTTATCTCTCATGACAAAGAAGTTTTTCCATAATCTTTCTCACTATCCAAAGGATGAAAAAATAACGAGGCAGAGTACCAGTCCCTCATTATTGTCTTGGAATTACCCTTATAGTTGAAAATACTCTACCTAAACATGAAGGGGGATTCATAGATTGTGATAAAGTATATCAATGGATAATAAGACATCAAAAAGGAAGAACATGGCCCTCTTACTAGATATATTAGGGGAATGATGGATGAGTCCCCTTTTAATCCCACATTGCATCATGTTCCTCGAGCACCGAATGATCAGGACGATGCATTGGAAAATTAATCCACTATCCTGGACAACCCTTATCCAGATGAAGCACTCTTCCATATCATACAATGAAGAATAGTCTTTATGATCATCATTTGGGATATGTAAGAGATCAAATAGGTCAAAACTTCTGCAAAGCATGATGAACCAATGATCACCTCTAGATGGATGGTTCTGTAATCTACTATCTACAAAATAGGATTATCCCAATAGATAGATCCATAAGGGAACATATTCGTCATTGTGTAGTGAAATTTACCCTATAGTATAGCCATAATGGGAAGGAAAAAATCTATAAACATGTAATTGACGAGATCCCTCTCAAATAAATGGCATAAGGATATATTTCCACCATCATGGAATAATTCCATGAGGGATCTTGTGGTGCCCAGAAATATGGGACTAGGATCTCCCACCAGATCAGGAGGTTGGGATATTACTGGAAAACTATAATGCAGCACTGTGTGGAATTCAGCAAGAAATGTCATGAATTCAATATCCACACACAACTCACCCCTCGAAGCACATAATTTCTACATATAGCTTAATATTCATATCCATTTTTCACTTCGGGGATGGATTTTATTAGGCCATATCCCCCAGACACAGCTAGACATTTATAGTACATCCTTATTATTACAGATTTCTTTTCCAAATGGGATGAGGAAATACCCCACAAGGAATTCAAGAAGTAGAACACCATCAACTTCATAAAGTCTCATATCAACACTAGTTTTTCGGTCCCTCACACAATATTGATGGACAATGGAACAGACTTTTATTCTATGGTGTTAAAGAAAATCTACCCGAAGTAAAACATCGAGTCCAATCACTCATATCGCTATCATACAATTGAAAACGGATAGATAAAGGACTTTAATAAACTATTTCAAATATAATCCAAAATATGGAGCGTAAGGATAAGTATTCAAGGCTATAAAAACTCATCCATGCTCTATGGTCCTATCATACCACCACATGTACTCTTATACAGGGAAAAACAAACAAATTGTTGTACATGAATGAGGAAGTGTTACCCATAGAAGTCCAACTACACTATCTAAATAGCTATCTATTGGAGAATATCACATGATAAGAAATTGAAAAAGAAGCAGGATGAATTGGAATAGATCAATGAGAATAGGATTCACACACAGCACAACCTTGAAGTCCAACAGAATTGGATTACATGAGACTTCAACAAAAGGGTTCACCTTTGCTCATTCCTCCAAGGGGAATTGGTGTTGGTCCTCAAAACCCCAATGATACTAGGAAATAATCCCCCAAAGATGGACCCCAAGTGGAATGGATCTTATATCATATATAAGGTTTCTCAAATTGGGTGTTACTCATTAGCCACAATAGATGGGGAGCATGTCACACCACCCACCAATGTGAGGTTCCTCAAGATATAATTTTCCTAACTATTAGCATAGGGAATCCACGCCAGTGTAAGTCTATTCATTTGTCCCTGTTACATGGTGTTAAATTTTAAAAATCTATCCTAGTTGCATGACATCAAACTGTACAAACTCTTCCTTACCACATGATGTTAAACTTCATGATATATGTCCTTTACACAAGACGTTAAACTACATGATTTGTCAGAAAATACGTATGAATTGATTTATATCATCATGAGATACATAGTGAGTCATGAACATTAATGTTTGGTCCCATACACATTAATACTTCATGTTAAGTGACCCTCTTCTTTACCGCATGACATAAAACAACACAGAACGGTAATATCCCTCTTCATTCATGTTGATTCACCCACATCCTTCCCACATTACATTAAAATTCATGGCACTCCAAGAACTATGTATTACATGGTTCTCATTTCTAATGAGATATGTAGGGATGTCTCGATCCTATATATTGTTCCCATCACTATATGATACAAAATTCCCCCATTATACCCTCACCTGTCTCTATATTATGAATGAAATCTTTGTTGTTCATTGTTTCTCACATCGTGCATAACTCACATGAGCATAGGAATTACAAAAAGGAACTATACTCATGATAATGTTACAAAAGTACACAACAGGTCCATCATGGTATTGAATAACATCCTACACAGTCACACCATGATTCCTCATCATATGACGTTAAACTATATGATCAATGTACTTCCCTATGACATTAAAATTTCATAGTTCTTCCAGAACTATGTGTGGCTTGATTCTCATCCACACAAGATACGTAGAAACACCCGAATTTCTATCCTTAGGCCTAGCCGCAACACCACCACTCCTTCACAATAGTCAATTATCATCTTTGTCACATGACGTTAAACTAAATGGTCCCTTGATAACTACACGTGGCTTGATTCCTCTCATCATAGGGTATATAGTGACACCAGGATCTCAAATATGGGCCTAGATAAAATAGTCAACAGAAATAATTCCCACCTTATGTTTGGGCCATACCTTCATAGAGTATTTATAATTCAAGAAATATGTGTGACTTGATTCCTACGCTCACAAGATATGTATTAAGGCTTGATCCAACTTTTATCCCATTCACAAACAATATAAAAAAGAACCCCTCTTTCTATACAGTTCAAACCTGTATAGGAGACTTCATTTAGAACTACATGTGAATTGATTCTCATCCTCATGAGATATAAAGTGATGCCCAAATTTCCATTATGGGGGAAAACCTCAACACCTCCACTCCTTCACAATGGTTCATCAATATCCTTATTTCATTATGCTAAACTACATAGGATTCCAAGAACTATATGTGGATTGATTCATTTTGACACATGATACATTGTGATGTCGGGATTTCCATCCTTGTGTCCAACCACCACCCTATTTTCATGTTGGTTCCCACATCCTTACCACATGATGTCAAACTACATGGAAGTACATCCTTAACACGTGACGTTAAACAACATGGAAATATGTCCTTACCTAATGAAGTTAATCCACATGGAAGTAAATCCTTACCACATGAAAATAAACTACATAGAAAACATCCCTACGACATGACATTAAACTACATGTAGGATGTCACCCATTATCTTTCATTATCAAAGGACCATAGGCTCCTTACCCCAGTCAACCAAGAACATGGTTCTTACATTATCTCTTTAGGAACCTCAATTTGTACGCCACACTTCATGTCTTGTGTTCATAAAGTCACCACAAACCTTTAATTTCACTTGAAAATAAAAGAGATCTATTTGATTTACCATTCTATCAATGTCGAAGGGATTTGAACCACCAACTAGAGGCATCTTGGCCAATTATAAAGGGGATTCAGATTCACATGAGACTGACATCACCACGACTAAACCTAAAACCCCATTGTGTTTTATGTTATCATTGTACCATATCACCACTCATGACCTGAGAACTGTGATCCATGTTTTACAAAACATTCACTTCTCACTCATAAGGATGATGAAGTACTTTTATCCCAGGGCATTCTAATTATGATCTTGTGTAAAATCTCCCATATCAGATCCATAATATTCATTACCTTACACTTCCCAAATGGTATATCCTTAAACTATTGACTATAATGGTCCAAATCACAAGACTTTAAACTATTATCTAAATATAAAAAAACTTTTTTGGATGAAAAACCACAATGGAAAACCTATTAAAAAGTAATGTCTTGTCTTTCTAAACACTTCAGCTACTGAAATTAGGAAAAATTAAGGTTCAAATAAATGTAATTAAGCTCATATGGTATAATTTTTAGGCCTAGTAAAATCCAATATATTCTCACTAGACCCCCTAGTCTAGGAAAAAATAAGGAAATGATTTATTACATTTCCTCACCATGAGAATATGTTCTCTAGGAGGTGTCACAAATTTTATGGTGATCGAAAATTTCTTTGATATTAACCTTAACTGAAATAACACTTCATGATTTAGTGTAACTCATATCATCATTAATTATCCATGACCCTTGTAAAATATATCCTACTTCAAGGGAACTTTTTCTTGACTATGCATGTATTTTTATGGCTCCTGCATATGCGCCTATAGTCGTCAACCAAATTCATCACTCAACAAAAAGGACAATAAAATCCTTATGATCCTTGACATCATTGTGAAAAAACTCAACACCTCAGTTTGTGTGAACTAATCCAGGTATAACTGTCCTATATCATCCTCTTGATCCAGGTACATTAGGCCACGACTTACAATTTCCCATACCAAAGTATCCAAGTGGGTCCAACATTCTCAATGTTATGTCACCATGTTTTTATCCTTTTTTAAAGTAGGAATTAAAAACTTCATTATTGAACCTTTGATCGCTCACAGCTCATGATTCAAAGCGACAAGGTGTAGAGATCGAACTTCATAATCAAGAGCTCAATTTCCCTAGGGTACTAGAACCATTCATGGATAGATTTAGATCAATAGACAACCTCATAATATATACATTTTAGTATTCATAAATCCTTCATAGAACATAAAAAGAAGATTAGATAATATTTTGATTGGTCATGCTACTGACGTATATGGTCCCTAACCTAAGAACTAAGGGCATGTCCTATTTTTCAGAAAGGAGCTTCAATCCTTGTAAGCCCTGGAAATACCGTGATAGACCCTGACATCTTGTAATGTCGTGGGACATACCTAGCATATCTGCACCAACTCATATTCACTAACTCTTGACTTTAGGTTATTATTTACATATCCCATGTTATAGCTATCTATATAGACCTAGAATCCCTATTATTTTTCCATCAACCATATTAACTCTATAAATATTCCATATCCCCTAGAAAAAATACTTGACTTCAAGGACCCTTTTCTTGACTATGCACATATGCCTATGGCTCCTACATATGTGCCTATGGTCATCAACCAAATGTGTCACTCGAAAAAGGTCTTTCTAATCCTTGTGATCCTCAGCAACAACATGATAGAACCTAGAATCTAAGTGTTCTATAGAACATTATAGGAAGGTCTACACCATATTCCATGATCAAAATTAGGGCTGAGAGGAAATACCTTAAACTAAAGCAACATCGGGTCTGAGATAAAAGCCCTAAACTAAAGCGATATTAAGTCTGAGATAAAATACCCTAAACTAAATCATTTTGAGGTCTGAGATAAAATACCCTAAACTAATGAATTATTAGGTCTGAGGTAAAAGACCCTAAACTAGAGAAATACGAGATCTGAGCTAAAAGACCCTAAACTAAAGTGATATTAGGTCTAAGCTAAAAGACCCCAAACTAAAGAAACATTTGACTTGAGATAAAAGAACAAAAAATAAATCAATATTAGATTTGAGATAAAAGACTTTAAACTAAAGAAATATTAGGTTTGATCTAAAAGACCCTAAACTAAAGTAATATTAGGTCTGAGATAAAACACTATAAACTAATGAAATATGAGGTCCAAGATAAAAGACCCTAAAGTAAAGTAACATAAGGTCCGAGTTAAAAGACCCTAAAATAAATTGATATTAGGTCAGAACTAAATGAAAATAATCTAAAGAAATATTAGGTCTAAGCTAAAATACCCTAAAATAAAGCAACAACAGGCCCGGTCTGAAAGTACCTAAACTAAATAAACATCAGGTCTGAGCTAAAATTCCCTAAACCAAGAAACATTAGGTCCAAGATAAAAGACCCTAATCTAATGAAACATTAGTTCCAAGATAAAATAGCCTAATCTAAATCAATATTATTTCTGATCTAAAAGACCCAAAAATAATGAAATATGAGGTCTGAGCTAAAATACCTTAAACTAAAGCAACAACAGGTCCAAGATAAAAGATCGTAAACTGAAGTGATATCAGGTCCATGCTAAAAGACCCTAAACTAATGAAACATCAGATCTGATCTAAAAGAATCTAAACTAAAGAAACATCAGGTATGAGATAAAATTCCCTAAACTAAAGTTATATCAGGTCTGAGATAAAAGACCCTAAAATAAATCAACATCACGTCTAAGCTGAAAGACATTGAACCAAGGCATGATGGAATTTTAGCCTACAAGGGTTTGCAAGGCCCACCATATGGTCTTAGACAACATCAAGATTTGGTCACCAATCTTATAGGCCTCAGAAAACAATAGGGTAAAATCCCTTCGGGATATGTATCCTACCTAATAATTACTCTATAAATTAGGGGATCTCAAGATAACTGGAACATATTATCAATGAATAATCTCATGTATGTGGGTATTCATGATAATTTATCCAAGAATATCTTTCAATATATCACTATTTGATTCCAAGAATTCATTTTCATTTTATATATTGAAAATGATGGGTATCATATTCGATTCATGTAATATTAGAACAAATAGATGATATTCATACCATAAATGAAAAGAAATTGGATATAAAAGAAATATTTTTGGAAAATCCATTTATATTTTACAAAGGGGGGAGGAATCTTCATATTTTAGAGTCTCTCCGAAGCCCCAGAAAAATGGAACACATTAAAAACTACGAAAAATTCAATCAGATACACTTGAAAGGTTGGAAAGACTCAGAAAATAAGTATTGATACATTGATGGAGTGGCACAATCCCCGCCTCTTCCACTTCCACTCTTGGTAAAAGAGTCTCGACCAAGGTAGTCAACTCATAGACCCTCTTATAGGCATCATCCAATGAAAAAGATGAAGATGAGAGATCAAACATCAAAAATTGAATGATCTCATCATAACCCCATATTTTTATGGTCTAGGTGTCCACCTAAAACTACAATTTAGATATCAGCTGATGGACATGCTCTAGTACCTCTGATGTCTCCATAATCTGCCTATAAAGGGGATCTTCATCCACAATGTCATGAAGATCCCATTAACATTCAACCAAATGTTTTATAATAAAAAATAACATTATAATTTTATACAGAGGTGGTCGGTGTGATATGGGATAATCTCAGAGTTTAGATGAGAGGAAATTATTCATAAATTATCTATATGAATCTACACAGTATTGAGGGTTAGAATTACAATTTCTAGAAATCAGTTCTCATTGATTGGTTATAGTAGAATATTGATGAGATTTTGAATCCATATGAAAATATGTATGTGGAACAAGTTAGAAAAATAAAATAATGCATGAACAGAACTAACAACAGCATTTGTATCACATGAATTAGTAAGGGGTTTCCAAATAACCCAAAGGGCTCATGAATCACCTAACCCGCAGAGGTCTCATGGGTCACATAAAACCCATAGGGCATCACGTAGTCACATGAACCCTTTGAGGCTCACGATCGTGTGACCTGCACATGGTCAAGAGAATCACATATTTCTAAATCAATCACATGATTGAGTTGGTGAATCCAGTGATGTCCTCAATATAATTTTAACCCTTATGGAAAAAGCTTAGACATTTACCAAAATATGGTTTGTATCTGAACATGCACTTGAGAAAGGAAGAGTCTCGAGGAAGAACTTTGGAAGAGTGATATTGTGGCAAAGGCTCACGATCTGGGTTCTTGGAATGATCTTGCGACGGAGGTATGCGATAGTGGAAATGGAGAGAGTGATATGAAGAAGGGTTGGGAAGTGAAATTGATTACACTCCACCCCCTCTATATAGAGTATTTCATAAAATACAAAATGTTTCATGATAGACCAAACGTCTCTTGAGATGCGTATTCATGACACCTCCAAGTACTCAAGTGGGAAATATTCCTCAGAACATATCCCTTATCCCCACATATTTCACTCATGATGGGGGAATTTTTTTGATGTCCGCCAAATGCGTATCAATAAAATTAGAAAGGATGAAATACCTGAATATGAGTATTATTTTCCCCACAATAAAACAAAGGGAGGAGAAAATTTCCAAGACACATGGAATCATATGATCCTATAAGGGGATCGTGATAATGTGACCATAAGAAGGTCACGTGATGACCCTATAAGCAACAAATAAACTATAGAGGGTCCCATAGAACTCCATTTGAAGAGTCTCCATGCGCTTACGAAGGATCTATAGAAAACTGTTTCCCACATGGTGATGACTAAATGAGTTACCTCAGTCACATGGTTTTTCATTGGAAAGTGCCTGAAAAACTATACGAAATTCCTTCGAAAATAGGAGTAAAATATCCAAAAGGTGGGGGACCACTTACGATTGTTAAAGATCATGAGACACATCACATATGGGGATGATAATTATCCTTAAAAACATCCAATTCAACTCACAAGACCCGATATCCTTGGTAACATAAGGAAAATAAAATAATAGGGGAGGAGGCATGAGATAATCGTAGACAATAAAAGACAAGTGATGCACCCCAATGGTCCACAAGACACTGCATGACCCAGGTGACATTTCCACCTCATCTCATGAATGCTTGCTGGCTTGTCATCCTCATCACAAGAAAAGCCTCAGGCATGTCTAGGTGACTATGTACTTCCCCCTTATCACCCCAAAGATGGACATATGGATTTGTACATAATAGACACATGTTTCCATAAGGCTTTTATTGTTCATGTGATACATCACCACAAAAATGGTAATTTTCTTTTACATTACTCATGAAAACTTTTATAATCCCTAGAATTTGTAAAATAATGAAAAGGGGAAAAAAGGGAAGGATGAAGAGGCACTCACGATCATAAAACCCATGCGACATGCCAATGATGTCTACAATACAGTCTCAGGAGACTTCTGGACAAGTCAGTTGAGGTCATGTGAAGGCCATTCAACAGGTACATTGAACCTTAAAAGGCCACTGGACATGGAAGATATGACAACATGGAAGTCCATCTGCATACCAACTTGTATCAACAAAATCCCCATTAATTGGATATAATACAATAAAGGGTGTGTTGATTGAAGGGAATTGCAATCACTAAAAATCAGATGATTCCCTCTGAGATGACCCATGACAAGGACTCATGAAAATGTGTGGTGTCATCCCCCTTAGTTGACTCTATCATAGATTCATGCTAGATACCCTATACAAATTGGTGAACAATCGGGGTTGTGAGGCCTATAAATTCCCCACCCAAACATAGAAAAAGGGGGGATATATGGATTATTGAGAATAAAGTATTTCTTGCACTCATATGTAACAGTACTGGAGTGGACTTCTCAGAGTGGTTGATCCCATGACTGGAAAGTATTCCATCCGATAATACATCAGTGAACAACCAGAGATATCATGTGACATGTATAAACACTTCCATGATCAATAATAGATCATGAAAATTACCTCTTGAAGGATACAAAAAATACACCCTTCACACCATCTAAATCATGAAATACATAAAATAAGCTCACACTAAACATAACTAAGGTACTCATGAAAAAAGTATTGAATAAAGATTATGAATGGGAGAGTTAAGAAAAAGATATATACATTGAACCTTCTTCCCTTCACATGAACTATCTAAGACATGGGATAACACAAGGATTCATCTCTTAGATTATGTGACACTCTATTGGTATACTATTCGGATCATGCGAAGTCTCTTGGACATGTCAATGAAATTTATAAGACGCCCTCCAGGCATGCCTCATAGATCTCATGAATCCATTCATGATACTTATCTTAGCCTTGAAATTCAATTCATACATGTCGCATGACTCATATAATGGTTCCAATTTAGGACAATTGAGTCTCATGGTAGAACCCAGGAATGTTATCTGGACCATGCGATGCCCTGCGGGCACCTCATACCAGTATGATGATGCTATCTAGAAATTTCATTTAGGAGACAAAAAACCCTCTCAGACATTACACATTGACTCTCGTGACCCCCCTCTATGTGTTAGAAAGCTCTTGTGAAGACACCTGGAAAAGTCATCTAGATCATGCGATTCCCTCTAGACAGGCCAACTGGGTCTATGATGGCTTCCAAGAAATGCCATATGGGTCTTGTGATGTCCTCTGTAAAATCTATCCTTGATCACAAGACAACCGTTATAAATGACTTACAAGTTATGTGAATTTATATGGGAAAGTCAATTGGATCACATGAATACATTTTTACGTAACATGAAAATGTTCTCGGGTGTATAGGGTAGACAACCAAGGAATGTATTGTGGGAAATCATCATATGTCAGACAGAAATGAAAACCAGGGCAAGGGAATATTAGGAATTTATCACCTTGTTCATCCTCAGTGTGTAAACCTCGATGATAAGGGAAACCTTAGTGTGTAAGCCCCGACCTAGGGAGCAGTGAATACTCTAATTCATGAAATAACCAGGATACTTAGGAAACCTCCCTGAGGCCTGGGCACCATATCAAATCCCCATATGTTCAAAATAATACATATGTCCCACACCCATAATCAACTATACTGATCATATTCCAGCCCTTTTTTCTCACACTGATCATAGATCACATGGGCTTAGGGAATCAAAATAATCATATCACTTGTATTATAATCTCTATAAAGATAGAGGCAAACTCAGAGTGTAAGAACCAATTAATTAAACAATATGAACTCTGATTCCTTCTATATCCATGATACATAGGAAAAATTCCTACGTCTCGAGATCAAATAATCATCCACATCGATGTAAACCTAATACCTTCAACATTTCAACCATCATGCCCCAATCATTAACATGATCTAGTCACTCTATCTCATCAATCAACTTACTGAGAAACCAATTGAACTATGAGAACTTTGATTCATGTCATATCCAAGATTTGTAAGACACCTCTATATCAAATATCACAAGGACTATCCCAGTACATGAGTCCCATATCCATACGTTGTGAGTCAAACCATCTATTATCCATGGTCTCTCACACTGAACATAGCTCATGTGGGCTTAGGGAACTATAATGAACACCTCATTGGAATCATATATCTCCACAATGAGAACACCCATCATATAAAGGAATCTATATTGGGTCCAGACCCAAAGGAATATTTGAACTATGATAAAATTTATTCCTTCTATAACCATGATACGTAGGAAATTTCCTTGAGATTCGAGATCAAATATATGGTGCCTCAGTTACCATACATAAGTCCTCTCCATAAGACATTAAAATAAATGGGAATAAAGAACTACATGGGTTTTTATTCTTATAATAACCAAGATACATAGGATTCCTCATAATGGCTCAATCCATTCCTCAAAATATTAAACCACTTCCCTACATGACAACATATTCTAAAGAATCTAGTTTTATGGTTTCACCATATAAAATAGATAATCATCATTTGGATATGTATGGATAACCAAAAATATATACATATGGATTCATTGATGAGATCACCTATCCTTTATTCCATCAATTATATTACCTATCTTTTGTGTATATATAGAATTAAAATATAATAAATTTTTTGGTAACTGATCTTGTATTGGGGGTAGGAAGATATTAATGAACATATCTTAAATCTATAATAATGTTTTGGTGTAGGCATAATTCCCCCCAAAAGGGTGTGAGGATCCGGACCTCCCATCCTCTTGACAGTGTGAGTCCCAAAGAGTCGTTGGTCTGAAAAACCAAGATGACCACTGACCTTTGGAATGCATGTTTGTACCCAGATGTAGATGGGGGAACCATTGGATGTTTCTGTCAATATTGAGAGTGACCTAATGGTAATGATTTTTTTAATAAATCAAACACCCCACAACCAACCATCAAAAACAACCAAACCTTCCACAATGAGGGTATGAATGTTGTCTCTTGACCCGGTCGAAATAGTCAGTTACATTATAACAGTTATAATTTAAACAAAATAGTTTCATTTTTAATTTCGTAAAACTTTCAATTATTAAATATATTTTTGGATGTTTCATTGTATATGCCAAATTACTTGAACCGACTTTGATGTTTTTAAAGATTATTCTTTATGTTTGAGTAAATTATATATGTAGTTTGATATATGTTTGTAATATTTAAAAATGATTTTATAGAAACATTTTTAACTATATTCCATCTTCTAATATTGTTTTATACTATTTTATACTGTTGTGATATCATCATATAGGTTTGGTTTTAACGTAATTATAAATATTGTAAAAAAACTAATTAATATACATCATCTATATTCATTGAATATGTAGCTATAAGTGACTTGAATCATTATGATTTTTTTAAAACACTAACATCAAAAGTGGAGTTATTAATATTTTCATAATTTATTATATAATCCCTTTACTTATTTTATATGTAATTTGAATAATATTTGTGAAATATTAATGTTTAAATATTAAATATAATTTTAGAGCACTATTTGAATTCATCCAGATTCAAGTCTGTTTAATATTTTATTAATAACACTCACCCTAATTATCAAAATTGAATGATTATTGTTTTTTATTGTTACTTACTGAAATTAAAACATTTAAGTTGAAGGAACATTTGGCCAAATCATCCATTTGGTGGGTCATATTGTCCATATAAGAAGACTCAAAGAATATGTGAAGAAACTGGACCAACCATGATGATTGAGTTAGGGGTATAAACCCCAAAACCCATATTTTATGAAACTCCACCATATGTTCTTTATTATCCAAAGGAATCATGGATAAAAATTGTAAGGTCCAAATATAAGAAAAAGGGGCCCAACAGATGATTTGGAGTCCAACACATCATTCTGGATGGGAATTAAAATCAAGACACTATTCATGACGTTGCTCATGATCTAGTCATAAAATAAAGCTAATATTTTTCATTGTGATATATAATTTATGTTCAGGTAACTTTATAGAATAAACTATTTTTATTTGAGGTAATATTCCTATTCAAAAACTCATTAACATTTCGACCTTCTGAAAAGTATGGATTGAAATGGATAGATTACAATTCTTTACTCCAACCACCATAACTTTGGTTACATAAGTCCAAATGCGTCAAAATTTTGATATTATTAGGAAAACATTATTATATACAACTTGTATGAAGTAGATATCTCTATATTCAACTGTATGGATGTTCAAACTGTCGATCCAAGTGGATGAGTAGTTTTGGAATGCAAACAGTCCATTACCTTGGTCTATAAATACATACCCTCCTATACTTTCCAAAGGTTTGTAATTTTAGAATATAAGAGAATATATTGGAATGAAAAATACTTTAAAAAGTCTTGGGAGGACCTTACATACTTATGTTTTCACCTGAGAGACCTTTCCTCCTCTTTTTTTTATTTACGTTTGTGTTCTTCTTTGTTGTAATCTTATAAGTCTTTGTTTTTGTAATTATATTTTAGTGAATGTTTCTACTTCTTCATCTATTATTCTCATCCAAATTCTGTTAAATAATATTAATGGTCATAAAATAGTTTATATATAGTTGAATTCCCTTCTCTTCTTTTTCTTTCTCATTCAATCTAATGTCAGTATTTAATAACATTCATTGTTTGTGTGTGTGTTTGACACACCACTCTTTTCTAATCCATTTATTTTTCTTATCTTCTTAATTTATCATCATAATAAGTATAACCAGATTAATAATAATTTAAATGTATGAGTAAATATCTAATTAGGGTGAGTTGTAATTTATGGATGTTAAGCGATTGAGATATTTTTCTCGATGTGTATTCTTTGAATTAACATTGTGTATGTTGGACTTAACATGTCATAGATTAATGAATTGTTTTGTTTAACGAGTGATTTCCAGGGATTATTGGAACCATAAATACACTACCTTAAACAAGATATGATTAATAATAGAACCCAATATTATGTTAAGGCTTGGATTAAATCCTTAACACTTGGGAATTCCAATGAACGTCAACTTGTGACATGGGTTTTAATTTAATACAATATAAAGAAAAGCTCAAGGATACCAAAAGTTTAACAACCTAATGATGAAATCATCCTAGTATTTATCAAAGTGTTAAATCAATATTAATCAATAAATCGTTTTAATTAATCTCTTCTAAAAACCCCCCAATAAAAATACAATCAACTAAAAATATTCGACTATTAAAAAGTATCATCACTGAGGATTCAACCTGAGTGCTTCTATACACATTAGTAGTGCATCGGAACCTTGAATGGATGATAGGCGACAATAGGCCATGCTTTTAGAAGGCCTTATAATATATCACTTTAAAGTAACATTAAATATTTTTTTTCATGGAATATGAAATTTAAAGAGTATTTCAATAACAATTTTCAAGAAACAATATATTGAATATCATTTGGAACGATTTCAACGATAGTTTCCTTAAAAACTAAATTAGAAAGGATATTTCAACAATATTTTTCATTAAAAACGATATTCAAAAAAATATCTATATGATATTTTATATTAAATTTATACTTTATTTTAAGATATAGTAACATTAAAATCAAGCTTCTAATATCATATACATTAAATTCTCATTTTAACCAACATTAAAATTAAAACAATTGACCTTAAAAGTTAATTTTCAAGTAATGGAGTCTAAATGTACCTATGCATTTTATTTAATTTATTTGTTATTAATATACGTATATTATTAAATATATGAATTAAAATTTGAAAATAAAACATTCATTTCATTTATTATAATGTTTATAATTTTGAATAATCTTGAGAATATCATGAGTGATACTTTTAGGAAAAAATGAATTTTTATAGGAACATAACATTTAACTAATGATTATGATATCTATTTGAAAATTGGATATGTTTTTTCTAGGATACATAATGGTGAGTAAAAGTTTTTAAATCATTCATATTGATGATATGTATTTTGAACTATCTATCCAATAATTAAATTATATAATATTAAATTTATCAAAATAATTTGTAATAATGAATTTAAATTTTTAATATTTATGGAATATTGAATTAATATTGCATAATAATTATTTGAACCTATTTAAGATTCATAATGATGTTTCTTGACATTGAGGTCAAATTTTATTGACATTGAATAGGTCTTGGATATTGTTTTGTAAAAGTGATTTGAAAATTACCTAGGATGGACAAGGGTTGATATAATTATATGTAATGATGATTTAATTATTAAAATGGATGTGTACATATTGAAGAAAAATTTATAAAATTTTCATTTATCTAAGACACATAATACCTTCTAATAATCATGGATGATAATTTGAAGGATTATTTAATGTTTTTTGGATTGAAAATATGAAAAAAATAAAAGCAGATATCATGTCTGTTTATGATGTTTTTTAATACTAAATGAGATGAGTTTAATGTTTATATTATTAATATTTTTTCAATATATTAAAGAATTAATTAATAATATTAATTTGTAGTTATTATTAAAATAATATCATATAAAAAACTATTATTTTCCCATTGAGTGTTTTTAATGTAAAAATATACCAAAAAAAATATCTTACAAATTATAAGTTATCCTAGTGATGAAATATATGATTCATTAAATTTTTAATGATAATTATTAAATCAGATGAAGAAGGATATCTTTTTTTGATTAATTTACATTTTGAAAGATAACGGGGGTATCGTACCCTCTAATTAACATTTTTTTAATCATATGGTTTTCTAGAAATTTATGTGGGATACCAAATATTTAAGTGATATATATTAATTTTTTTTTACAATTTATGAAAAGTATAAAAACATATATTCGTTAGAAATTTCCATTACCAATATGGTTTTATACTTCCAAACTATTAAACAAGACATATTGAAACATCATGTTATTGTGATTTAATTACATTGTTCATAATGTATGAGTTACTGAAACATGTTTCAAGGTGAACCATTCACTTTAACTAGTGTATAGTTTATTTACTTTTAGAAAATTTAAAATGGAGAAACAATATTTTTATCACCCCCTCTCTGTTGTTTCTAATATTTCCTTAAGAGAATCAATTGGCTTAAAAAATATTGGTTTTATATCTAAATGTATTTTATTTATCAAGAATTGAATCATGGATTTATTAACAGTTTACAGTTTTAGATTTTCTTATAGTCAAACTTATAATATAAATTTAATAATTTGCAATGGAATTACCATATTTATGGAATGAATTTTCATATGTAAAAAAGGCTAGAACCATACTTTTTATCGCATGAATTATAATTTCTTTGTTAATGCTTAGTTTAATTTTACATGACATTAGAATTAGTATCCAATTAAACAAACTAAAAAAAGAATATTGAGAATTATAAGATATCAAAAATTCGGTCTTTATCTATTAGTCTAAGAAATTCTATTCATAGGTCTTTTTATTTATGTCAATAAATTAGTTATTTGATAAAAATGGGAAGAAATATGAAGGAATATCTAAGGTGAAGGGTATGGAAATAAACATTTAGGCCGGTTATTCTGAAGATATATAAATGGAAAATAATGATACCCTTAATGGAATATTTATAATATTCAATGTTTTTATGAGAAACATCACATTCTTTGTTGAAAATTTAGAGGTCATCACTATTATTTATAAACAATTTAGGATTTCTCCTAATATATTAATGAAAATGTTTCCTCATTTTAAGATAGAGAATCCACCCCACTTTCCCTTGATTAAAAATATAGATTACTAATTTCTTATGAGATTATAATTTATTCTATTGAGAAAAATATGATTAAATGGGAAATGGATGTTTCCTTTAAGACTAAGAAGAATATTAAACTCAAGGGGTGAGAATAATAATAATATAGTTATTTTTAGAATAATGTATAATTGGAATAATAAATGACTATTATATTTCTATTATTTTTAAATACTATTGAAAATTTAAAGTAATGTATTAGGAAAAAATAAACATGAAACGTTTCAAGTCTAATGTTGTTGGACACTTTTTAGGAGGATGTATATGGTAAAATAATGATGAAGTAGATGATAATGAAAATGGTCTTTAAAGGAGTAAATATATGAATGAAAAAAAAATAAAAAAATATAAATAAATTTTCTACTGTAATGAATATATCTTCAAAATAAAAGGAAACCCTTTAATAAATGGTTGTGATGTGAGGATATTAGTGTGCATAAAACATTGATATAAGGTATGATAATGGGGGATAATTAGTGGTTATAGAAACTCTAAATGTAAAACAATTTCCATCTTTTCTATTTAGTGCATATGATCATGAACGAAATAAAATCCTTAAATTTAGATAGATAGAAATTGAATACGCACAACATATGAGTTATTTCAGGGTTGACTCAGTCTTTTTATTGAGTGGATAGTAATTAGTTTTCAATAGTTGTGATCCCAATTTCCATATTCTTATTATATTACAAACATGAATAAGGTATAGGATCATGGATTTGGTCATAATCTCAATATGTATGAGATATCTAGATGTGATTAAATTAGTTGATCGATGTCATGGGGACTCCTCAAGTGCTTCTATACATTATATCACTTTTACTCCTAAATTATTCTCTTAAATATAAAATATAGCCTCCTTGAAATTATAATATAAATATATATCCAATTATCTAAATGATTCATCACACACACTATCTGAAAATTCACCTAATATTTTTAAACCTCACAAACATCATGATGTGACACCCTTTTTTATAGAATGAACATATCAATGTATAACTCGTTCTAAATTCTCCAATGATTCAAAAAATCCATATCCAAATGAAGGCGTGGTTAGAAAGAGTATAGTGTGTCCTTTATATCTCCTTATTTCTATAGTATACCTATTATGGTGTACTGACCAAGTGTTACAACATGATGGGTTTATCCTTTAAAATAGGAATAAATTAATTTTTCATTTCTTAGCACTAAAGGTTCTATAGAGAATCATATGAAGTCATGCCCATGTTGAATAATAGTTTACATCAATTTATTTATATTAATATTCATATCATGATAATATAAATTGTAGAACATTTGAGGAAAGATTATTTTCACATATAATTTATTAATAATTTATTTAATCCAAAATTTTCTATACATTAAATTACTTATTAATTTTAAAAATGTTTACCTATTATGGAAGAACATTAATTTCATTAAATTATTCAAGTGTATAATCAATATAAAGGTATCCACACATTCTCTAAAAACCTAGAACAACATCTAAGGATCAAAGAGTGAAACATGGAATGATTCTCATGGATCACATAATTTTTTTTAGTATAAAATGAATCCATTTGATGCTTCAAGGATTCCCTGTAGTTATTTGAGGGACTTTATTTGGAGGAGGAATTAATCTCTTTATTCATAATAGTATTTTTGTGAGTTTTTTTCTAGACCATGAGAGGATTATTCATAGTGAATATTGTGTAAAACTATCATATCCATCTAGAAATGATATATCATGGTTTATATAGCCATTTTAGAGAATTGGTTATTAAACATTGGACCATAGAAGATCATGGATTCTCTAGGAATACACACATAAAATAACACCAAAAACAATTATATTATTATTACCTTAATGCATGCTTGACTCATGGATATGATAAATATCATTTCTTAAACAAATAAATTAATATTTATTTATATGATGTTTACATTATCATTCCCACCATACCCATAAAATTGTCCAAATTTCATCCTCACTAATTGTCAAACCATGTATAATGACTATTTATTTAAATAAATAAATATCATTTCATTATTTATTCAAAAAATAAATAAGTATTATATTTACTAAACTTCTGAGTAAATATTTATTTAATATTAAACTCACGTATATATTCTCATGAATAAATGATGACTAGATATTTTCGATCAACATAAATGATTAATTAATATACCTTGGAGGTTTTGAATAATATTAATTTTAATATTTAATTGAAACAAATCTTACTGATACTTTGGATAGAATTCTTGTGTAATACTATCGGAATCATTCTCAGTGGAATTATTCTAACTAACCCGATGTCCAAAATTAGCATATGGAAAAAATTCTAGGCACCCATAGAGAAATATTATAATCTCATAAAAATAAAACCTTCTATTAAAATTAATTATGTAATATAATCCCTTTTTCATGATATCTCATTAATAAGGTTTTATAGTTGTTTCATAAACTGATATGCTTGATTTTATTATTTCACTTTCTAGAAATATGCATGTCAATAAAACCATAAAAACTATATACTTAATAAGATAGTTTTATTTAAATCAAAAGGATTGATATAACTACATCTAATAAATTATAAGTGAAAAAAACATTATTGACTTATTTTTCAAAGTTGTTTCACCCGTGAAACACCCAATATATTCTACCAATCTATGAGCATATGTCGTTAAAGTTTTCATCAATACATCAAAGTATATGAATCATGAAAATAAATAATAATAATATCTAATATAAGTAAATATACTCTTTACACAAATAAAAATATCTTATGATAGATAAAACATATGGAATTCCTATGTGTGAGTTTCTTCTCGTAATCTCATCTCTTATAAATTTCCATGGAAGAACATCATGAAAATAATTTCCAATTTCTTATGATCCCTCACCCATAATTTCTTGTATCATATGGGTATAGTCATATGATTTCATCTTTTTAATGAATTGGTAGTTGTGAATATCATCATTTCACTTCAGGATTCTCATCATAGTAGATAAATTCAATGATCTTTCACCTTGAAAAATACGCTTCGGAAATTTTAACATTATATTTTATGTATAAGAACTATCAACATGTGATAATATATTTATTAATTTTCAATACCTTGAATATATGGGTAATGAATACTATAATTTTGTTGGTTTTAGAGAACCAACTCCAATATGCTCCCTCATGAACTACAGAAAACTAGTAATAACTTTATATTTTCTAGACCTAAAATGAAAATTATTATTCTTATAAGATACGTATTTAGTCAAGGGGTATATAATGTTATCCTCCGTTGAAACTCTAAATAAAATTAATTCACCCCTTGATAATAATCCCTCAATAGGTTATACTTATGGAGTATAATGTTCTTCCATTGATGTGACAAAAAATCACTGGTTAGGACCACCATGATAGTATTTGGACAATATAATGTAATAAGTCCTTTATTTCCAAGCACCACTTAATGATATGAGAAGAAGTATCCAATCCACATTGTTTCTTCAGACACATTAGAAACTAAAATATATTTTAACTCATATATAGAATTAACGATCACTACTTGATTTGATCTCATATAATTCATAGGTAATCCATTAGGGGTGAAGAGATTTGACAACAATAATATTAGATCATCTAGATCTATCTTGAACCAAGAATATGTGTATCCCCTGGTGAAAACTCCTCATCTCCACTATTAATTATAAACATATCTTTATTATTATTAAGATATATTAGGATAGTCATGTCTACCAACTAATAAAGATATCTCAGTTCTTCTTGATATCTTCCTACCGTGATCAAGGTATAAGAAACATAAATATTGGTGCAACATATGTCATACATGATCAATACTAAAACTGATTCATAAGTAATTCTAGAAATCCTATCTATCATTGCGTGTGTGTGTGGACACATTTCTGTAGGGATATGTGTACCATGTGAAATTAGAAATAATCCTTTCAGGGATCGTTCCATACTAATTATATTCAGTATATATTCTTTGTATGCACCATGACATAGTCCAAGAATTCTATTGGACATATCATGAATGATTTTGATCCCTATAATATAGTCTATTTCACCTAAGTATTTCATGGATGAGGATGTGTTCAACCACACATTAACTGATTGTAAGATTGGTATCACATTTTCAATAAGTAATATGTCATCAATTTATACTACTAGAAAAATGAACACAATCCCTCTAAACTACATATGGACCTTGGGATAACATTTATTATTTATGAAATTAATTCACTTATATATTCATTAAGGAAAACTTTTCATGATCTAGATTCTCCCTTTAAACCATAAATGGTTATTTTTCTCTTGAATCCCTTATTATCTTGTATTTGATTCAAAAATCATTATTTTTGTCTCATATAGACATATTTGTTTAGGTATTACATTAAGTAATATTGTGTTAACATTAATCTAACAAATATATTAATCTTATAAATGTATTTTGTTACGTATAATTCTGATGGACTTTATCATGGAAATTGGTAAAATTGTTTCATCATTATCAATGAAATAAAATTTATTAAAAACCATAGAAAATTTACATTCCTTATAGGTAATAACATTACCTTCTATGTCATGTCTCTTCTTGAATACCCATATTCACCCAACATCCATCCAACATCAAATTTTTATTCAAAAGAAATTCAAAGAGACATGAATTTTGAAACAATAAAAAAATAGAAACACCGAGAACAACAAGAATAACAAGGGAGCTCAGGACCTAGGGAGGCCTGATGTAGTGGACACCCAGAGCATCACCTCTGATTAAGTTAACCCCCTCCAGGTTCATGAAGTTGATCAAAGGGAGGAAAGTGATGTTGGAGCCTAGTTGTGCCATATAAGTGAGGTGATCTGAAACTTTGTTCCCCTCATGCCAAGTGTGCATCACACTAACATTATAAATCAAGGGGAGACATTTTCTGACTATGTAGGATATTGAAAATGAAACACGTCCTTTATAATGTATAAAAACATAAAGGATAAAAGAATCAGTCTCAGCTTCAGAAATAGAAATATTCCTCTGATGGTAGAGCAATAACCCTACAATCATTGCTCTTACCTAACCCTGAAGCGATGTTCTGAAACCAAAATGTGTTGTAAAGGCCAGCACCACACTCCACTCTAGTCCTTAACCATGCCCCTCCTCTAATTTCTCCATGCACATAGGAAAAATTCGAATTTAGTTTCTAACTGGATGATGGAGGCTACCAATCGATCCATTTCCTTTGAATTCTAGTACTGAAAGGATTCGTAGGAGGGGAACTAACCTGCAGCAGCCTGAGCGAAGGAGACTCTCACTAGTTGGGAATGAACATGACCAGATCCACCAGTAGATTCCGCATGCATACAACAATAGACCTCACTGTAGGTAGTGTCACTTCAAACCGGACTCGGTTCCTGGACTGCCATAGGCACCAACACCCCATGCTTTGGACAACAGGCCTCACTATCGTTTTAGTGCCTGAGCTTTCTATTCCATAGAACCATATATCCAGAATGGATACATTGTTATGTATACCAGAGGATAAAAATGTAAAGCCCCAAAATAATGACCATATCACTTGGGCCCAATCGCTCGAAAACAAGAGGTGTGTGGTACTCTCCACATATTGTCGATCACAACAGTGACTTTTAGATTCCATACTGATACCTAACCTCTTGATCTGCTCATCCATGGACACCTCTTGGTTCTTGATCCTCTACATTAAAAAATAATGTTTTGATGTAATTACCTTACACCAAACCGCGTCATCCCAGTTATCGGGAGAGACTTGCAGAGCTAGGAGACTACAATAATCCTTTGAATAGAAGTTTCCTAAGGAGGACACAATGAATGTGAAACAATCCGGGTCCGAGTTTATGACAATAGATTCCCTAATCTGATATTTTACAGTGTCCAGAACTTCTCTGATAAACATGGGGTGGCAGCTGGATTCCTTGAACGAAATCAAAGGAGCTGGGCAACCAGGGAATCTGATAACTGTGCCTGACCAGTTGTGGTACCAAAAAATAATTTTTCCTTCCCCAATGATTCAACGATAATTCATCTTGAGGGTGTTGATAATCGAGATGATTTTGGGCCATAAAGGGGATGGATGACCATCATCCGCCACTTAATCACCTACCCAACTATAAGATATAGCCTTACCCAAAATTGTTTTCCCTTCAATAACTTCCCAAGAAAACTTGGAATGAATTTAGTGATGCTTAGAAATAAGATTCCTCACATTAACCCCCCTCCTTTATAGGCTTCACCATTTTCTACCATGATACCTAGTGTTGTTTCCCTTCCGAATAAGCATCCCACATGAAAGATGCCAGAATCGTATCGATAGCACTCACAACACCTTTGGGAACCTTGGTGGATGCTAACTCATGGATGGGTATGTCTGAGGGAACACTATTAACCAATGCAATCCTCCCCTTGAAAGAGAGGTAGATGTTCTTCCAGTTGAGAACTCACCCTGTGATTGTGCTCATTATATGATCAAATTCACACACCTTTCATCTCCCTAACGAAATGGGCGTCCTGAGAAATTCCATGGGGAAGGTCCCACGTTGCAATTCCATCTTGTTGTAATGAGAATAAACCCTACTAGAAAAATAGTTAGTATAGATGTAGAGATTACTTTTGGAATTATTAATAACCTACCCACTACAATAATAGTATTCCTCCAAGATTTTCTTGATGCCTCTAACTGACCTCCTTCCACCATTAATGAATATAATGGTATCATCTACAAACAACAAATTGGAAATTGGAGGATGGTTCCATTTACTTCAAAAATGAATTAAAGAACCATTGGAGAGACCTTTATTGATGAGGCGACTAAGTGTGTCATGAGAAAGGGTGAAGATACTGGGAGAAATTGGGTGCCCCTACTAGAGCCCGCAGGCTGCCTTGAAAAATCCATGAGTCCTCCACATGAAGGAGATAGACATCCATGAGGAGCTGAAGCATCTGAAGATGAGGTCCAAAATCCCATGATAAAACCACATAGCATTAATCACTCTATTAATAAAACCCCACTCAGTCTTATCATAGGACTTATTCATATCCACTTTGATTTCTATGTTCGAGCCATGGGTCTTGGGGTTGATATCCCCTAGCAGCTCCTGAGCTAGTCCGATATCCCCCTAGATAGACCGCCCCTTAACAAACCCATGTTGTTTAATAGAAGTCCACTGAGGAAGAAGCTTGGACAGCCTCAAGTTGATGATACTTTCTAGAATTTTGTAGGGTAAATTTCACATACTCATCGATGTATTATTCTAGTGAGAAGAAAGATCTTTAACTTTTGGGAGAAGCACTAAAGTGGTGGTGCTGGAAACCCTTGGAAGAATACCACCCCGTAAGAAGTCTTGAAATGCATCAGTGATATCATCTATAACCACCTCCCAGGTATCCCTGTAGAATGCTCAAGGGAATACATCAGGGCCAGGAGCACTCTCCAGATTGAGATTCATCATTGCTGAACGAATATCCTCCCCATCGGGAATCATATCTAAGAATACTTTGTCTCTAATAGACATAGAGGGATATAATCCCTCCCATAAATCTACATTTCTAATTGGGTATCCCATGGTCATCCTCGGGTTAGGACCATCCAAGATATCCCTTAAAAAAGGATGAGCTATGCTCCATAAAGTGTCTTTGTAATCCGAGTATGTACCATCATCAAGTAAGATATTTAGCTTACTGATTCACCTTCTTTATCTTATGCATGCATGGATGTATGATGAGTTCCTACCACCCTCATGCAACCACATTACCCTGGATCTTTCATGAGCTACACCTTCCTACTTAAGAATCATCTCTGCCCATAAGCTCTTCCTGCCTGAGAGCTCCTCAAACACTAAGTCATTCCATTTCTATTCAAAACTTGCTTCCATGATTTCGATACCCTACTCCATTACCTCCATGTCTTGACCAGAGTGGGGAAGATCTGTTGCACATGCCTTCAGCCCAAAATTTAGTCGCCTCAGTTTGTTATGGACGACCACCCACGAGTGTCCCTGAACCGGTCCACTCCACATCTCAGCAATTACCTGTTTATAACCAGGGGTGGTGGTCCAGTGTCGGTAGAACCTGAAACCTTCCGAACATTCCTACCAAGGAGATATGGAAATCAGTAGAGAAGAGTGTTCGGAGACTCCATAGACTATGTTCTTAACATTGGTATCTGCAAACATGGATAAAGCATTCACATTTGCAAGGCACCGGTCAAGCCAACTACAGCTCCGACTTCGACATCTCTTGTTAGTACACCATGTAAAAGGGTCTCCAGAGAAACCCAAATCCCTCAACCCATTCTCTGTAGTGATGCAAGAAAAATCCAAGTTGTCCCTTCTTAGAAATCTGCCATGACCCTTCTTCTCCTTAGGATCAACAATAACATTAAATTCACCCCCACAAACCAAGGGGAGTCCTCCAAATCAAAAGCACTCAAGTCCTACTACAACTGGTCTCTACAACAAGCATCACAACTCCCATACAGAAACGACACCAGAACACTATACTAGAAGATCAACCATAACCCAAACATGGTCATGTTAGATGGAATACATGTCATAAATCATGACATATTCCCATCTTACAACTTTTGTGCGAATTATTACCTCCTTTGGAGGTACAACTTCATCATTAAAAAATAATAATGATTCATTATCCTTGATTATAAGAAAATTATATCTATCCAATTATATGTCCTACATGATTATTCTAATCAATACATGTCTCTCTATAACCACATAATTGATGGGGTCTTATGGAACTTAATCCTTTTATAAATCTTGTGTATCATGAGCATCAAATTCATTGAAGTAAATATTTATACCAATATATATTTTAGATATGATCTCCATATCAAGGAATATGATCTAACATACCACTATTAACTTCTTATCTAAGTGTTCATATAGATAACATCACCTTGTTTCTGTGGGATATCCTATAAAGACCCGTATCATTCTCTGATATGCTAGTTTGTTTCTATGTGTATCCTTGACAAGTGATATGTAAAACCATACATGAGTATGTGATGAAATAGGTTTCTTAAACTATAAATATTTAATAGAATATCATTAAACTCATTAGTTGGACCATAGTTTAGTGTATATAATGATGTTTGTAATGCATATCCTAAAAAGGATGATAGAATATTGACATGACTCACTATTGACCTCACCATGTATAATAAGGTTTGGTTCTTACTTTCACTAACACCATTACACATTGATGTATAAGGTGGAGTGATTTGAGATAGAATCCAAAAATACCTAAGGTAGTTTAATTTTATTTGGATAAGATATTATCCATATTAATACAGTCTATAGTTCTTTATCATCTTATCGAGATGATTCTTTACATCATTGTAGAACTCTATATATTTCTCAAGTGATTCAGACTCATACCTCAGTAAGTATACATATCCATATCTACTGAATACATTGGAAATACTTATGATGTATGAGTATTAACCTATATCATAAACTGGAAAAACTCCACACACTACTCTATGAATCAATTCAAAAAGCTCTGGGGTATTTTCACGCTTTCCACCAAATAGAGGTTTGGTAATTATTCAAAATGAAAACACATGACATATTTCATATGGTTTTGGTTTAAAATAATCTAAATATCCATATTAATATAAATTTATTATGTTATTCTTGTTTACATGTCCATATAGTGATGCCACAAATATGTGTGAAATGAGCTATGTAAACTTGATTCATTATATATTCCATCACTTGGTTTTCATATTCTATTGGTAGCTAGAACATACACCTCAATATTCACATCCTAGCTACATCTACTGGTTTCTTGTATTTGGACATAAATTTGAGCAAAAAAATATATTTAGTACACAATATATAGATATAGAAAACTGCATTAAATAATAATATTCACATGATACTTCTTGTTTCATCCTCACATTGGTGAAATTATTCTTCCAGGGGCCTTTATATCCATATAAAAATTATTTGAATCTTGTTTATTATCTCTAAATTTTGATATTCCTCTCCTTTGTTGTGTGGTGTTTGTATCCTAATACATATAATGATTCTATGGGATCCTTTCCTTTCCATTACTCTTAGTCACCATAAGGACTCCTATTTTTTCATGCCTAATGTCCTTATCTTCTTAGAGAATTAGCGTAAGAAAATCAAGTTGTGCCTTCTAAATAATGTTAATATTATAATTCACAATAAAGGTAGAGATATTATTAGGGAATGAAGTATTTATGAGGTCAATACCCAACTCATCGAGTAGATTGATACCAATGATTTCCAAATGCTCAATATGATAAATCATCTTCACTACATGATGTCTGGTAGGTGTACCTTCACAAATAATGCATGTAAAGAGTGAATAAGAGATTTCATACCACTTTTATCATGGATTATAATGATATAGATCATATAGGTGAGAAAACATAGCGTATGAATCCATGATTTATTGTATCATATAGAGATCAATAGAAGTTTATGATAACGAATAACATAGAAAATTTATCCAATCATCCAGATATCTCAGGTTTGTTGAGAGTAAAGTTCATATATAATTTTTGGTGTTATATTCTTTGTTTTCAACCCTATATAAGGCTACTATTTATGTCTTTTAGAAGTGTTTTTGAAATGGTTGTAATTGGATTGATGTGTTTTAGTATGATTTTCAAGCTTTTGGAAGAAGTTTTTTTTGAGATATAGATGAAAAATATAAAATTCAATGACTGTATATATATATTTTTGTAGATCATAAGTTTTTTATATATCATAATCCTTACTAATAAGAGTTGAACACTTTTAGAAATTATGGTATTTTTATGAGTGATACATTTATTTTATAAATAATGAATTTTATCAAAAAATAAAATTGGATGATGCTTCATGTGTTGTTCTTCATCAATCAGAAATAACAAAATAGATTAATAATATTGATGTGAATAATATCATCATTTGGAAATTGGTTCTATGAAAAGGAAATATATTCATGTTAAAAGAGCCAGTTTCATGTGGCAGTGTTAAAATCTCATGCACACATGGATTTTTCAAATTATTATTCTGAAATTTTTTTATATTAACAGAAGAATCATGATACTTAAATTCTTTGAGGTAAAATATTATGGATGTATTGGGGGTATTGAGTCTAAATATTTGATGACATTCTTTTAATGAATTTTTACGGGGGAATATATCGAATCTATTCACAAGAGATCCCATAATATTGATCTTTTAGGGGATTTCTATTCCAATATATGGAAAATATATATTGTTTTTTATTTAGGAATTAAAAGGATAAATGATGAAGGGAATTGGGTTTATTAGTATTTAGAGAGACCAAAACACAACTATATCTATGTTAGAGATATGAAGAACAAACAATCTATGCTACATTCAAGCATCTAGATAAGATGAGGAAATTCATTTCTAGTTTCATTGATCCAAACAATTTAAAATAATGAGGAAGTGGAATTGTTTTTTAATTTATGATCTCATGCACGAGTTTGTCCATCTAATTTGGTGATATGATGTTTGATCTAAATATACTTAACTCATGTAATTTTGATAATTAATAACCTTTTAATAGAAGAACATATAATTGATTTATAAGAATCATAATTCACTTTGAGGATCTGAATCATTTCATAGTGAGGGTAGATACATTGAAAAACATGTGGTTCCTATTTAAACAACACTAAGAACATATACAAAGTGAAGTGGATAGTACATGATCGAACCTTGTGAGTTAATTTCCTGAGTTTGTAACAAATAATATTTTATAGTGATAAAAAAATATATATATGAATGAAAAAAAGATGAATATAAAAGGAATAGGATCTAACATTGAGGAAAGACTTTGTAAAAATATCAGTTTTTCTTTTGTTTTTAATTCTTTTTCATACAGGTGAGGAGGAAATTCTAAAGAGTTAATCAAGACTAAAAATGGTCACATGTATAGGGATCTATCATTAAGAAATTATATATTTTTGAGTTTTTGTTCAATAATTTTACTTACTGTATTTATAAAGATATTTTTGGATTTAAAATATTATAGAATTAGAACATCATAATTACATCAAATCCCACATATTACAAACTGGAAACTTCCACTTAGTATCCATTTATTAGTAAAATATAAAACTTATAAAAACGAAACACATTTTTATTTCATGAAAAATATTCATGACTTTCAACTGGATTTCTAAATTATTTTTACTCATCATTAAACTTTGTGATAAAGATTAAAAAAATTGGGATGAGAATAAAAATATTAGTAAGGAACATAAAAAAATAAATCCCCTAGTCTGATGAAAAACATGAAAAACCATAAAATATTTATATTTTACACACAACTTGTTGAGAATATAAATTAAATCATATCCACATGGGGAAAATTTTATTTTATAAAATAAATCCTTAAAATCACGTATCATGAAAGTAGAAACCATTGTAGTAATATTAGAAAATTACATTCCTATCTTGTGTTCAATCATGTCAAAACATAACTGGAGACCAATTAAATCTATATGGAAAACCTCTTCGACTAACTCCCTCATTCTTTCCTTTAAAGACAAGGAACATAACCCAATGCATTTGAGAGTTATATTAGGATCACCCATCATATAAGTTGTATCGAGCTTACCAGTCATTATGTATAATTCCCAAGTACTATATCAGGAATAAAATTTTGTATTCTTTCACCTTTAAATAAAAAATACCTCTAAAAAATCCATTGTACCCATATACAAAACAAATTCTGATATAAAATAAAATTTCTATTTTAAAAACCATTTTCAATACATTTGATAAAGGGAATAAAGATTTTCAATTGGAGAAAAATGGAATCTTGTAAGTTAATAAAATAAATTAAATAATGATTTTAGTGGTGGGAAAATTTGTTTCCGTCATATACTCTTGAGCAGAAATCCATCAAGGCATCATTGAAGCATTTTTGAGGTGATTGTGTTTATTGACATAGTGGACATCAGTGTTGTGATTATTGACAAAGAAAACCATGACATAAAAATTTGTTGACAAAGGGGATTTCTTGGTGTAATTTCAAGTTCAAGGGATGTGGTCAATGATCCATTTTTTATTCAAGAATTTCAACAAAGAAATGGATGATCTGGAGGTGGTACAAAAAGAACAGATACATGCTGGCGTCATTTTCCAGTGTTTTCCATGTTTTTGGGCCTGAAAATCAACAAATGAAGAAAAGTGGTTTTTTGAAAAGGGACTTGCGTGCCATGTACTTGAAGAAGAGGAAACTTCTGTGCCTAATGTTTTTCAAGATCAGAAGGTCAAAATATAGAAAAGGAAAGAGGGTCATGCAGGTATTGATGTGGTTGCGTAGGTGACTTGCGCACCATGGAAGGACCTGCGTGTCGGTGCCTTGGAGGGTTAGAAGTTTGTGCGCCATATGTTTTTCAAGATCAGATCTCGAAATATGGAAAAGAAAATAGGGTCGCGCAGGTGTCTTGTAGGAGAAGAAACCTGCGTGCTGGGACTTGAACGCCAAGGGGAGACTTGTGCGCCACCGCATAGGTTGGCTAAATGCCTATAAATACACGACCACCCCTCCTCAATTTCAATAGAGTTCAACACACAGCAATATCAGAGCTCATGTCATGCTAGTGTAGTGGTTGTGCAAGTGGTGTGTGGTCGCGCAGGTGGTGTGTGGTCGCACATGTGGACTTGCGTGCCAGTGTTCGAAGTTGCGTGCCGGTTGGTTGTTGCATGCAAATATTGGTTTGGGCGTAAAAGGGGTTGAGTTGCGCAGGTTTGGAGTTGCAGAAGATTGTGCCGCGCAAGTGTTTTAAGTGACTTACGAGCCAGTTGTGGCCTGCGTGCCGATACTTTCATGTCGGGTTAGTCCCACGCACCAAGTAAGGTTGATTCACGGCAGTTATTCATTGTTGCGTAAAGGCTAGAATATTTCCCGATACCTACTGTGCAAAGAGAAATTCATCTATGGGTGAATGTTTCTCTTCAATATAGCATATACATACAATAGAGGATGCATTCATTAGAGATAATGAAGAGACCTATAGGTCTATAAACTGTTAGTGGATCCTTTCTGGAGAAGTGAGCAAAGGAAGAGGAAGAAGGTGATCCTCTCCATCGATAGTGAGCCCGAGAGAGAGAAACAAGGAGTGGCCCTTGGGAAAGCAGTGAGATGACCCTAAACCTTGTAAAGGCTGTGAGCCTGAAACATAGTGACTGTTCCCGAACCTTTGTATCCACATCTAGTGAAGAATAGTTGAATTTGGTACGACCGACAACTTGTCGGTTTATACTCCTTGGATGTATCCTAGTGAGGGTGAACCAAGTAAAAATCTATGTGTCTACCTGCTTACTTCCCTCTATTGCATTTAAAGCATCATCATCAGATAAAGAAGAAAATAAGTGATCATAATAAACACACAAGTGCAAACAAATTGACCCTTGTAATAAAGAGGTCAAGATATAGTGGGGATGGATGAAATTTGAAATAGAATATCCATACCTTGATTCACCCCCCCTCTCAGGGTATCCCTATTGGTTCTAACATATATGTTAAAATAGAACAATTTTTCCCTTTTGTAAATAAAGTCAAACCTTCCAAATAAAATATTTAAAAATATTTATTTTGTCAACATTTGAACTAAAAAAATACTCACAAAATTTCATTTAAAAATATCTTAAATAAACATAAATACAATCATAAATTAGTTTTTGGAATATGTACATGGAGGAAAATTATTTATAAAATTAATCATTAAAATATTTTAAAATAGGTTTTAAGGTACAATATCTATTTACTCAAGTCTGACTAGTCATATTTATTATGTATCTTCATGAAAATATAATTTTGATAATTATTTAATTTCTTAAGAACAATTATTAGGTTTCTTATTAATTTTTTTTAATTTATTACCATGTCATATCCAATCCCATAATCAATTGAGTTCAGAGATGATGTTTTGATGATATTCAGCTCATATATCCAGAATAACATCGGTAGGTTGAATATGATAAAATGAGTCATGATTATAAAAATTTATAAAATCATAATCATGTTAGAATTATAATTTTTATAAATTAATTATAATTCTAAAACCAACCATGATTTTTGGTTATGAAAAATAAATTACGTTACAATCATGGAGACAACAGGTCATATGTACACATGAGTAACGTTTATATTTTTCAATAAACATGATAAAAATGGCAAGAATTATTTTATATTTATATATTGATAATTATATTATAAATTTCATATTAGTTCTCAAATTCCACACATATATACTAGCCTTTTGATGTGATGTTGAAAAATAAAATACACCGGTTCATGAGGTGGTGGTACGCATGCACACACGAGCGACATTTTTTTATTTTTAATTGGATGTTAAATAATGTAATAGAATATATATTTACCATTAAATAATAAAATTCATATCTAATATATAAATTTCTTTCAATTGGAGACATCCTTATGAAAAACTGTAGATTCAGTGGTGAAAAATGAAATTCATCATTGTACGAGCCAGTAGTATACATGTATTCCCAATCTATGTTTTGAATTTTTAGATGTTTAATTAGTTGAATAATGGTTATAACATTAACATAATGACATTATTCTATATGTAATTTGAGTATGATCTTATTTTATAATTATTGAAAGATATTACAAGTATATATAATAATAAATAAAATAAAAACACTCAATTAAGAACTATACCTCCTTTTTAGACACCCTCCTTAGGATTACACTTTTTTTCTTCTAAGGTTGAATTTCTAATATAAATAGGGCACCTAGGATATGGTTAGAGTATTTAGAAATGAATTTGAGTAGGTAATTAATGATCTAATATTCTCATTATTTAGGGAGAAAAAGGAGAGGGGGTGTCCTTTTATTAGTGAGGGAGAGGACACACATGGAAATTTTCAAAACATTTAATTTTTATTAATATATCTTCATTGAAAATTATGTAGAGACTAAATTGTTTCCATGGATGAATTTGGAATGTTATAAGTTATATTTTTGGAGCTATACACTATGTTAATGTGATACTTCGGGGCCCATAGAGGCTCAGTGTTAAAATATTAAAAATATTAAATATATTATGTCACACACATTAATATTATAAGAATAAATGTTTATACCATTATTTGGGACATCATATGGGAAGTATGAGACCATTGTTGTTTCCAGAACTCATGTTTTACCCTAGTTGTTATATTATGTTTGTTTGGCATCAAGCGTTTCAATGAAGATGACCGTTATAGGGGATGTTAAGATTATTAAATAATTAATTTAATTTATTTATTTTAAATTAGAAAAACCTAAACATACTCTTTAAATACCCAATTATGGAATATCCATAGGTTTATCCACATAAACCTAGGAGATTATATGGAGGTGGAAATATTTTTTAACAAACCAAGAATGTGGATCAATGTAATTGATCGAGGAGGATCATAAGACGGATAATGAATGTTGTGTGATCTTATTCATTGCTTCCATAGAATGAATTCTTCACTATAAATTGAACCATTCATGATTTGGGGAAGATTATTTTTTATATTAACGCCCTATTTTATTTGATAATCATGTATTTTTATATCTTATTTTTTATTTTCTACTATTTTTATCCTTTAAGTGATACTTTTTGTAATTTAGTATCCATGATCTATATATCCCTTTGTCAGAATTTGTTTTCTCCCCTGGATACTGTAATCATGAAATAATTGGCGAAAACCACATCATCCATTGATGGATTCACTTTGTTATAGTTCATTTCCCCCAAAATTATTTATATTATTCACCATTGGATAATGATATTAGGCTTAAACATTTTAGGATTGTATTCGAGGGAGATTGAACCCCCTGAACCATGCTGGATGCATGCACAACATGAAGATCATTGTTTTGTGTATAGATCATGGTGTGATGTGGGTTGTGGGTGAATGAAACATGGATTAAAGTTTAGATCTAGTTTCTTCATCCATAAGAGAGGAGAAATGCAATGGGATGAACCACATGAGGATTTGAGTGGCTGGAATCTAGCCACCAGTGATGGATCATGCACGGTCAGTTCTAGATCTGCACTCCCTGGTAGGATTGGAGACAGAACCAGCAATGGGAGTGGAGAAGGTGAGACACATGATGAATTCTTCAATTTCTATAAATTCATTACTTACATAGAATTCAGTTTGGGAACACACACCATGCATTCCCCAAGATGTGGTAACCATGGTTATTGGTGAAGGAAAGTATCAGACTCCATGTATGGAACATACATTCCATGTGGCCTAGTGCCGATAGCTCGGTGTGTGTAACATCCCCTACCGATATTCCACTCTTCATTGCCTCGATCCCGATGGGTCACAAGGCCTCAAGAAAATCTCCCCAAACACAAGTGGCTTCTTACTAGAAGTGATGTCCTAGGTGTGTTAGTTGGGAGAGTATTCCCTCATCACCAGAGTGTGACATAGTGGAATATCAATAAAATACAAGTAGAGAAAATGTATAACAGTTATAAAATAGATAAAAGTAGGAATCGATAATAATTAAATAAGGTATATCATAAAGAATTCTGATCATGAAATGTATCTACAAATCATCCAAAATTGTTATAAAGCAGTAAATCAGAATACATATAACAAAATACCAAATATTACAAAAAGTTATATCTCTAAATAGAATCACAAGATTTAGTTTAGTCCTATGCTACCCTACTCTTAAGCATGGTAAAAGATCATGAATCGAACTGTGGGTGATTTAAACAATCTATACTTGCATACAAATAGTCTATTCAGGTACCCAATGGTGACCTAAACAAGGTTCGAGATGTAATCCTAGTAGGTAAACACCCAATGATCTATAAAATTCTAGGTTATGCATTATAAAAAGCTATACAGTGTGAATGTAAAGTAGGTAAGAAATAAATAAATGTAATGTTCCCATGGCATGTATACTATTGAACAAGTGATAATAAATATCCTATCAAGTCTCCTTACAAAAAAAAATTAGAGATTTTATAACAAGGATACTATATTCAATACATAAATAAGCAACACAAACTCACCGTAATCCAAACATATCATGTCAACTAAAACCTTTACATATAGTGAAGGTCTAGAATAACCACAATCGATCTGTTCAACCAAGAATAACATATCTCTCATGTTTGTTCCATATAATCAAAGTGACAGACCCTAAAGGGATAAATCCAAGGTTTGGAAGACCATGCATCCTCCTCGATTCCCAAGATAATCTTGATGGAAAATTGGTTAGGCACTGGTTGGTGTCCTAGAATCCTGTCATACCAAACATTTCCTACACAAGCCCATGTATGCTAGTTCCTAGGGGTAGGAAAGACCAATCCATTCCACAGAATCAATACCCAAGGAGCATGCTCTATCCAAGGCATCAACTACCACATTTAAGATCCAAGGAACATCATCGAAGGAATATAAGGAATCATTCACCATTTCATATTGTTAACCAATTAATACCATATGAGTATACCCACTCGTATAACCATTCACCTCCAGATTCATCTCATGAGTATACCCACTCATATATCACAATTTAAATTCAAAGGAAACCAATGAGTATACCCACTCATTAAACTATTTCTATTTAAGCTATTTAATTAATTAAAGTATGGAATATCATGATAATAATATGAAGGGAGGAAATACATCTTCTAGTTGAGAAATTCATATCCATTTAATTTATCAAAGGCTTCCTCTATCAAGTAAATCGTAAATCACACCCCTTGGGTGGTTAAATATTAAGCTAAGGCAAAAGGGAACACCCAGTGGGTAGCCTTGGTTGAGGAAACAACCACCAAAACATCTCAAGGGTACCTAAGGTCTTCCCTAGAATGTCCCAATTCATTTAATTCAATTTTTCAATTTAAATTTGGGGCCGCACGTAAATTCTGTTGGGAAGAACAATGGAAAATAGCCTAATAAATCGATAAGACCAATGAGAAAAGTATATAACACCTACCATTGATCTATAATAGGGTTCTCATGTAGAATCAATATTCGATTTGGCTCATATTGGGAGAAAAATTAAGAACAGATGAAGATCCTGCTAAATGAGGAAAAAGAGATTACACCTAAATAGTGTAGTCGACACCAATAAGAATGAAGAATAATTAAAAAGGAATCAAGATCTTACTGGCATGGATCTAATGACACTAACGATGAAATAAAGAGAGTCTAGATCTACAAATGGGAGAAAAAGCCTTCCTCTTGGTTATTTTGGGTACTCCTATTTGTGAAAAGGTAGGGTGAGGGGTTTTTTCCAAACAAATATAGGCCCCTACATATTTTTTTTAAAAACAATTATCATGTATTTAAAAAACATGTAAATACTATACATGTCATGTAAATATTGGGGTCTTCCTCCCTAAAAACCCCTTCACATAATGTGAGAGATCCTTGTCCACACCATTACATATCATGTAATTAATACACATCATGTATCCAATTTACACATCATGTAATTGGCCTATAACCAATATACATCCCAGTAGCCTCTTCCATCCCAAGAACTACCCAACTGGACCACAACCCAGTATAGGGTTTAATCTAAAAAGAAATAAAGAAAGAGTTCAACTAGGAAAAAATAATTCATACCTCAAGAAAACCCATGATCTTATAATATTTCCCCTTAAATCAAATTTTCCCTAAATTTCACTCTCAAGGGTGGTCAATATTCACCTAGGAATAACTCTGGCCACTAATCAGGAATGTTAGGCTCCCACTCCCAAGTCTTATCCTATAAATGACCATGAAAACATAACACCCCAACTAGAGGAATGTACCAACCTTGAAGAACCTTCATTCCCTTATCAAAAATATAAATCAGATGCTCCTCAAAGGAAGCATCAACCTGTAACTCAAACTCCTCAGGACAAAAATAATTATATGGTTCTAAGTGATAGATACATAGCTATGATACGTGGAAGAAGTCATGCATGGATCGAGACCTCTAGGGTAGCTATAACTGATAGGCTTCCAGCTCAACTCTACCCAGAATATAGAAAATTCCAACATATCTCAGTAAAATATTACCCTGTATCCCAATCCTTCAGTTTACCGATCTTAGTGAAACACATAAACAGACCCAATCCCTGGCCTCTAACTCTATAGTTCATCTACAGTGATCAATGTAAGATTTATGTTGAGATTATGTAGTAGCTATCTCCTTTATGATCAACTAGACCTTCTCAGATGTCTCATTCATGAGACACGATCCTAGTAAATCTAACTCCTGTACCTATAACTAGAACAGGGGTTATCATCATGACCTACCAAAGAAAATCCTTATAATGTTCCATATATATTGTCACAAGATAGCTATTATTGTAGGTGAACTCAACTAGGGGTATATTATTTTTCCCAGATCCTCCAAAATCTAGGATGCATTCTTGTAGCATTTTCTCGAGCACCTATATCACAAGCTATGGATAAAAATTAGTAAGAGGGTGGTATGTTGTGATCATAATAACCTATGTACCCGATTCCCTCTGTAAATGCTGCCAGAAATGAGATGTTAACTAGGTGTTCTTGATCCAAAACAAGAGTTCGCAGGACCCTGTGAAGTCGTACTATCTCACAGATATACAACCTCTTAAGATCATCAACACTAAATGTCTCTTAGACTATATAGAAATGAGAAACCTTTGTGATCCTATCATAAAAAACCCACACAACATCATTGCCTCAAGGAAACCTTGATAAACCCGTCATTAAATATATCATGAAATAATACCATTTCCACTCTAGAATAGGGAAATACTATAAAAGTGTGGATGGTCTATGATGTTCCCCCTTCACTTACTGATAGGTAGAACATATTTTAACAAAACCATCTACCTCAAGTTTCATATCCTGACACCAGTACTGACGACATAAGTCATGATACATTTTGGTGACTCCAGGATGCACTGCCCATCCTGAGACATGAAACATTCACATCAGATCCTCACATATATTCACTAGAACCCAAACAAAAACATGGATATGAAAAATCCCATCCTCTCCTACCATCCTACCTAGAGGTGGGATCTCTCATGCCACACTCTCCTGAATGACTAGGCCTTCTGAGTCAAACAAATGCCTCATCCTCACTCTATAGAATAGGGTAGAGGTCAAAACTAAAGATAATGGAAAAGACTAACCCTGAATATGCTTCACCTACAAGTGCATATTAGAGAACAAAGCTAGAATCTGCCACTATCTACTGGACTGCTAAACCACTTGTATCTGATTCCTTTATCTTGGGGAATCATCTACTGCATTTTCTCTACCATTCATGCAGGCAAGCTCAAAGTCAAAATACTATAGGTAATCCACACACCTTTGATGCCTTAGATTCATATCACACTATGTAAATATATACTTTAATATTTTTTATCCTAGTAATCTACAAAATGATCACCCAATAACTAATGTATCTAACAATAAAATGCATGAACAACTGTGATTAACTCAAGATCATGCATCAAGTAGTTTCAATCATATGGAATCAGATTCTGAGACCTATATTCCACAACTCTATCCCACCACATCAGTACTAATCATAGCATGATACCTGATTTGTAACAACAAAACGTTTTACTCCCGCTCTGATCATATAGTAATAGGAATAATGTTGAATCTAATCCACCTTTCATCTCTTAAAAGTCTTTCTCATAGGAATATGACCATAAAAAAATCACTCCCTTCTGATTCAAACATGTCCATAGAGATGAAGTGTGATAAGTCTAGCATGAAATGATTTTAATATCTACTTGGCCCTAATAAACTCTGCATGTCAAAGAAAGTTTTGGGATGCTCCTAGGAAACTAAAACTCTCACTTTCTCTAGGTCTACTAATACTCTTGTATCTTAGAAAATGTCACCTAGGAAGTGAATTTGATCCATCTAGAAGTGGAAATTTGTGAGGTTATAATATAAATGATGGCATCTCAGTGTATTTAAAATGATCTGAAGATGTTTTTCATATTAATTTTGGTTGTGAGAATACACCATGTTATCATCCACAAAAACCAAAAAAAATTGAATCCATATAAGGATGTAGCACTCCTTTCATCTACACCACGAAAAACATTACAGTGATCATGAGACCAAATGACATAACCTGATACTCATATAGATAATACCTAAAATGTAAGGTTTTACAAGGTATGTATGTAGTTTTAACATGCACCTCATAAAAACAGAACCTCAAAAAAAAATTTGATAACACCGGATCTCCATAAAGATGATCAAACAAGTCATCTATCCATGGTAGAGGATACTGGTTTTTAATTATCAGTTGGATTAGTTTCTGATATTCCAAAAATAACCTATGTGTTCTAACTACATGTTTCACAAAAAGGATAGGTAAACCCTATAGAGAATTACTATTCAAATAAACACCTTTTCCTCCAAATCCAATAACTTCCTTATGAGCTCCTTCAACTTCATCAAAGCTATCCCGTAAGTAGGAATGGATATCTGTGTAGATCTGTAACAAGCTCAATGGAGAACTCAAAGTCTCTCTCAGGAGGTAAACTAGAAAAGTTGTTTCAGAACATTTCCCTAAAATTATCAACCACTGAAGTAAAGTCCACTTTCTATGCTCCTTAGTAATCCATACACAAACTAGTGATATTGGCTATCATCTTACCCAGCTAATGATGTTGTGGTCCATATCATCTTTCCTAGACATCCTTTTCACCATTGTGAGAATAAAAATTACCCTATGGTGTGTGGAAGTAACCCTCTGGGGATAACATTCAACATAACCTCAATAAGAAATTCCCAATTTCATGCTGAGTATGATATCAAACTCGGTCATGTCAAGGAAAAAAAATTCTAGATGAATTAACACCCACCAACATGAAGGGGGAACTCTCTACATTATTTTACATCCACCGTTATGATTCCCAATAGAGTTTCTAGAATCATAATTATCTTAGAAAACTATATAACAATCCCACAAATTTCCACCATATGTATATATATGAAACTATGTAATGCACTTGTATGAAAAAGATCAGATGTTATAGTAATAGATACTAAAATTTTACCACTCACTATAGATAGTCTGAAACCCTACTCCTCTGAGGTAGGATATATATAGTAGATCTATCCTGAACCACATCCCTGTGACACAACCACACTACTCAGAGTAGGCCCACTCTGATGTCTCATTTTAACTAGTGCTTATATATCTCAGTCACGACTAGCACTACCTCATCCTGGTTGATCGAAACTACTCCAAATCCCTGCCTGATGTGGAATTGAGAAACCTACTCATGAACTTGGTGTAAGAGCTGAACCCATACCACTCAATTATAGAGGTATGGTAATGTATAAATGATTCACGTAACCCATCAAATCGCAAGACAAGCACTCGACTAGGTCACGGTCACACTGATTCCTTATGTGGATTCATCTGACACACTAATGACAGAACACTGAGTGTCTAGTACTCACAACATGAACTGTACTCATCACACAGGAATCCTCAAAATGAATCTTCCTTAAAAAGGAAATCAAACTATTTGGTTGAGGAGAATCACTATTTTTCTCTATACCTCTAGATTCTATCAGTTTCCACACTGTAATCAGCACCTGATTCACAATTTTTGTGATAGAGGTCAATCTCAACATATTGAACTGAGATCATATAGAATTACAGAGATGTTCCTTGGAAAGTTTCACTCTCTATAGCTTATAATTAAGGTACATTGGAACGAAACCCAACAAATCCATAATGTGTGAAGAGTACTCCATAACAATCATAATCCCTAACTTCAGACACATGTAATCAGTATCCCACTATTCCTACAGAGTCTTGGGGTAGATATAGTCATAGAACCTGGTCTAAAAATCATCTGAAACCATTTATTGCAGCATGTTATCTTGGTTAAATAAATACCACCAATTATTTTATTCCCAGAATAGAATATATGTCAGAATCTTCAATTTTATCTTGAGATGTGTCACTAGATGCTTGAAGATCACTAGAGTAGTCTCTAGCCACAACTCAACTTCCTGTGGACTACCATCCCTTGAAAACATGGTAGGATGCTACTGGTGGAACACACACATCATATCATCCAAAGATAAGGCGTGTTATTTTTCTCCCTAGAAAGTATTCATGTAGAAAAAAAACCCTTTTAGAACTATTCCTCATCACCTATGTCTAGAACAATAGCTGGTAATACAGTTAGAACTAAAGGAGGATCCCCCAATAGATCATGGTCCACCACCTTTGGTGCACTTTCTTCTCCACCCTCTTGGCATACGACTAGAGGTTTTCATGGTAAAATGCCTCTAAAATGCGGAACACACTCCTTAGAAAATAACACCATTTAATTTAAAATCTCAAAATCATATGATAGGTCAAAATACTCCTAAAAATAGTTCGAACCACACATCCTACTCATAAAGTCAGGGTTGTAAAAAGGATTATTGAAAAAGTCACTAGAGATACTGCCTCTCTCCCACTCAAAATATGGTTCTAGGTCCAGTATATGTTTCGAAGTTCAATTTCACATTATAAATTTCATTTAATATTAATTTCAGTTATATTACCATTAATTTTAAAGGGTTGAACTAATGGTTCACCATGTTTCGATCCATAAGGGACCATACACCTTATGAATAAAAATGTGGACCCCATATAATTCACACCATATCACATTAAATTTTAATTATTGAATCAAAGGGTGTGTCACTTTCCAATAGATAAGTGCACATACTTCTTATAAACTGAATTATGGAATCACTTCTCTCTCCAATACACAAAATATATCATAACATAAAGTAAAAATATCACAACACCTATCAAAAATGCATGTAACAAATAGTGTATCCTAGATGGCAGAACATAATGCATGAAAAGTGATCTCAAAAAAGTTATTAAAATGATGCATGATATGGAATACCCTCATTTCATAGGATTTAAAAAAAATAGAACCCATATTCATATCAAAAATAACATCATAATCCATGTACATCACCCAAAAGTGGAATCAAATAAACTATAATAGTACAATTCCTGAAAATAATAATTTAATTTGAGGATATTTTGTCTTTTTTCTAAACACTAGGTGGCTACTCCCAAGAAGAAATCAGTAACAATCTCATATTCCTTATTATCCCTTTATATTATCACCAAATAGTAAATAAAACTAGAAAGGAATGCTCTAATACCACTTTTTAACATCCTGGACCCAGGTGCCACTCAAGAGGTCCATGATCCTAGTGGGGGGAAAGGCCTCAAATACATCTCCCCAAATGCCAGAGGTTTCTGACTAGAAGAAAGGGCCAAGGTGAGTTAGTGGGGAGAATATTCCCTCATTATCTTAGTGTTACATACTGGAATTTTAATATCATAGAAGTAGTGGAATTAGTATAACAGTTAGACAATATACAATAGCATGAATAGATAAAAATATAATAAGGTATCTCATACACAATGATGACCATATAATATATCTAAAAAGAATCCAAAAAAAAGTAAAAAGTATTACAATATGATACATATCCCAAAATTAGACAAATACCAAAAAGATATATCTGAAAATTGAATCACAATCCCTAGCTCAGTCCCATACTCCCCTACTCCTAAGCATGGTACAAAATCAAGCATTGAATTATGGGTGCTTTCCCTGATCCTTACCTCTATATGAATAGTCTATTCGGGTACCCAATGGTGGCTTGAATAGGGTTTGAGATTTAATCCAAGTAGGTGACCACCCAATGTTATATATAATTCAAGGATGTGAAATATAACAAGCTAAGAAATGTTAAAGTAAATTAGGTAAGGAGTAAATAAATATAATGTTTCAATTGAATATATACTATGGGACAAGTGATATTAAATATCCTCTCAAGGTTCCCTATAGAACAAGTTTCAATCTACTAACAAGGAAACACTAATCAATACATAAATAACCAATATGGCCTTTCTGTATTCAATAAAAATCATTTCAATGATGACCTTGTTGTATAGTGAAGGGTCGGAGTAACCACATCCAAGCCCTTCAACCAACTATAACATATCTCTTAGGACTTTTCCATATAATCAAAGATTCAGACCATGAAGGGCCGGATCCTAGGTGTATAAGAACAAAGAATCATCATCATTTCCCAGGATAATCTTAGTGGAAACTCTGTTAGGCACTAGTTGTAGTCATAGTAGCATGTCATACTGAACATTTCTTATGAAAGTCCAAGAAATATGGATCCAAGGTGTAGAAAGGCCTAAGGCATCCCACGGAATCAAGACACAAGGAGTATACCCATAGAATCAAGACCCTAGGTTCTACTATTACATTCAAGATCCATGTAACATCTTCTAAGGAATCTAAGAAATCATTCACCATTTAATACCATTAATAAATTCATACTATATGAGTTTACCCACTCATATAACCATTAAAATTTAAATTCATCTCATCAGTATACTGACTCATATATCATAATTCATATTCCAAGGCAACCAATGAGTATACCAAATCATTCAACCATTTCCATTTAATCAATTTAATAAATTCAATCATGGAATATCATGATAATATAATGAAGGGAGGCATTACATCTCTTAGTCAAGAAATTCAATTCCATTTAATTAATTAAGGTATTCCTCTAACAAGTAATGAACAAATAACACCCCTTGGTGGGTTCAACCTTTAGTGAAGGAAAAAGGGCACACCCTATGGGTGGTGTTGGTTGGGGAAAACCCAGCAATATATCTCAATGGTACCTAAAGGATTCCCTAACAGGTCCTAATTCATTTAATTCGATTTTTAAATTTAAATTCAGAGCTGTGCTGGGAATCTGGTGGGCGGAACAGTGGACAATGGCCTAATAAATCACCATAACCAACGAAAAAATTATATACCACCTTCCATAGCTCGATAGTAGAGTTATTGTCTAGTATCAACATCTGATTTGATTCAGATCGGGATACAAACAAATAAAGAATGAAGATCTTGAAAAATAGGGCAAAAGATCTTGCACCTAAATAGATTAGTTGATACCAATAAAAATTAAGAACAACTAAAAATGAATCGAGATCTTACCGGTGTAGATATAATGAGACTGATGGTGAAAGAAATGGATTTTGGATCTTCAAATGAGATAAAATCTTAACTCTCGTCATTCTTGGGTGCTAATGAATGTGAAAAGAGAGGGTGAGGGATTATATCAAAAAATAGAGACCCCTGAATTTTTTAAAATCTCCTGGGGTATTTATATGATGTGTAAATACCTTACACCTCATGTAATTATCGGGGTATTCCTCCTTGAAAAAACACATTACATGACATGCAAGATCCTTGTCCACACCATTACACTTTTTCCAATTGATACACGTCGGGTATCCCAATTACACAGAGTATAATTGTCCTACTACCAATATACATCTCGCCAGCCTCTTCTTCCCCAAGAACTACACAACCAGACCATGAACCAACTTAGGGACTAAGAAAAATACAAATTAGGAAATGTTTCAATTGGAAATAAAAGAATATATACCTCAAGAAAATACTAGGATCTTATTGCGTGGTCTGCAATGGTACATGGTCACAGATAGGGAAAGGCAAACAAGCATAACCAATGTACACATGCATGGGCCAGAAGGACACAGCTAGACCCCAGACAGACAAGACATGTATTATACCACCAATAAACGTTGTGTAGTATGTCATATCCGTCTAATCTATTTACAATAAAGGACATGTACAAGTGTCCATGTGATTCCACCCACATTTTCACCCTAGGTACAAGTTATGTATCTCCCTTTAGATCTTTCACATTGTGTATCTCTTTTTCGATACTCAGATTTGGGATCTTGAATATCCTATCCTGAATATTTTTCCCTATAAAACATGATTTAATATATTTTTATGGAATTGGAGATACAAAAGGAGGTTTTATTAGTGTAACTATTCATTTAGCGGTGCTTGGACAATGTTAGTGATTATACAATTTTAAATATTAGACGCTAGGGTTGATAACCCCATATCACACTAGGGTACGGTACCCAGACACTTTAACCAGATATATTTTGAAACCCACAATACTAAATTGGGAAAGGTTCCTCTATCCATGGGGTTGAACGCCCCCTATTTTTGAGCTCAGGTGTGGAGTGGGTCTTCCAACATAGATTATTCCCTATAGGATGTGGAGAATAATTGGTAGGGTCAAGTTCTTTAAATGATTTCTTGTGTGGTTGGAGATGATACTGGACATCTAAGAGAGGCCTTTTGAACTTTAGGTTGATTTTTCAATTTTAGTTGGGCTATAGAGATAGAGATCCAATTTTACTCTCCCTTGGATTTATTTATGAGAATATATATTGTATTTTCATTTCCCTCTTGCTTTGGGGTTAATTTGATTGTTGGATGTTTCTATTACTCTATTATTGGTTTTTGGAGAGTCTTACTAGGTATGTATATATTAACCCATTCATGGGATTCATCCACACATTCCTTGTCTTATGCAGATGATAGATTGATCGATGATGACTTAAGGGGTTTATACTTGTACTTGGGTGCATTGTCCATGTTCGGTGCTCATACTTGAATATTAGGAGCTAGGGTCTCTCCATTTTTACCCTTTTCTAGTATTTTGAGGATGTGACTTCATTTATTGTTAGGAATTTATTTTCCCCCTTTATGCATTGGATTTATATTTTCATACTCTAATGTATTTTCATGATTTTATTTCATGTGTGGTTATACTCTACATATTATAGACTTTAATTATTCCATACACTTTCTCATGGATATTTTTTTAGTTGTGCATATAGGTATGTTTGAATAAGGCCTTCGATTTACGTTTATCCCTTCTTTGATCTCATCGATTTCCCATAATCTATTAGATGAAGTCTTGGGGTGTCACACTTGAATTATCACCAGCAAGGTGGTCCCTGATGGGTTGAGTTATGAAAGAGTAGTATTAAAGGATTATTTCCTGTGTTGGTGTTTGGCATTGACCATATTGTGCGGCTTGGTTTGGTAAATTAGGGAAACAACGGTAGAGTTTATTGAGTGTGAATTTCAGAAAAGAGAACCCAATGTTGTTTTAGTGGTCAACATATTCATTCACTAGGACTCTGACCACCTTATTGTCAAATTAACATAATGAGACATTGGTTGCAGGAAAAAAGTGGTACATAAATCAAAAAGTATTGACTATTTTGACTTTTATATCATTATTGTGTAATATCCACATATATGTTTGTTTAATTGTGATATGTATTGATAACTTTTCGGATTCCTCCACAAAGACAGCCGAGTAGGATGATGATATGGGATCATGATGGAAATCATTTTAAAGATAAGGCCTTAGTTCAGGTACCTTCTCATGAGGTGCTTCCTCCAGGTGGACATAAATTGTTACCACCACTTATCGAGTAGTGGATGGTTCCACCAGGTCACGAAGATTATGTGTAAAGTATTTTGACATTTCATGAGTTCCAATGACAAGGACCATTGAGGTTTTGTGATGAGTTAGACACTAAAATATTGAGGATTAGATTTACTTAGTGATCCAAGTCTTTAATATTATTCAGAACCTGACTGATCAGATGTTTTTTCTTATTACCAAACTTATTCATGGAGTAGTAGGGCACTAGTGTAGTTTTTCTATTCAGACATATGGTGAGAAGGCACTCTCATGGACATTATTCCAGCAACTATTTTTTTGATGAGTATTACCCTTTGTTCTTGTTCTCTATATAGATTTTGTATCTTATATTGATGTAGAAGTGTGATATACATTTTCAAATCACACCATAAGGTTCATTGAACTCACATGGTACACACTAGATATGGTATGATATGGTTTTTTTGGGCATGAAATTTTGATCAAGGCCTCCACAGAGACATATATGCCCCCATGGTCTCTATATGAATTCCTACTTATAGTGGAGTGTTGGAGCAGGATCTAGTTACCGAGATCTTCCAAAATGAGACATTTGGGGGGGTAGGATCTAAAATTAGATATCATTGTATAGATTCCTCTAGAGAAACTAGTATATGTTAGTCAGCATGGTCTTGGCACATGTGAACTCCCCAGTATTGGACTCAAACACATGGTTCTGTAGATCTGGGACCACACAAAGGATCCAGTCTACCATGAGAGGGGTGATTCTATGCTTGTGATAGGTGAGGTCACATGGATCATGATTTCTTGACCAGAAATGAATAAATAGGGAAGGTAGAAAATAGATGGACCACTGAGATATAGAGAGTGTCATGATCACAGATTCCCCAATCATGGTTAGGGCGGACCCTAGATAGGTGGTATTGATAGGGACAAGGAGGATATCTTGAAGGATGATTTATTGGTAGAGGGTGAAACTATGAGCTACTTCCACCACCACTACCAGGTGGCCCAGTCTAGGCTCATAGAGATAGCGGCCCTGAACATGGGTAGTTATAAGCTATAAAGGGGTTTTAACATGATTATCTTGATATGATTCGAGGTATGATATGTATCTTTTACACTCTTTCTATAGTAATTATAGAGAGGGTACAAAGTCATTACATTAATTACATATCTGTCCTATGAGATATAGAGCTTCCTAGTGAGACTTTATCCTAGAAAACGTGGATAGAGGTTTAAATTTGGAGTGATACTTCTATATCATACTTTTTAATGTAGTGTCAGTTGGCACTTGGTGTGGAGAGTTTCTCATGGGATATCATGTTAATAAAAATAAATCCATAAGATGTCATATTGGGGATGGAATGGTTTTAAATGGTGTGTTATTTGATTGACTGTCATTGTAGGAGAGTTAGATGACTTCTGATGGATAATATGAGATTATCCTTTATGGGTGAGATATATATTATAGTAGAGTGAGTGGTGCTCATAAGTATGGTATTGTAGTCAATTACTCATCAGTTAGTGAGATAGGCCCTAGATGTAGTAGTCTCTTTGGAACTCTAGATTTTATATGAAGTTGAGGATTATATGAAAAATATCTTAATGATGTAATGGGACTACCATTATGGATGGAGATGGGCTTCTATGTTGTGTTTCACCCAGAGACTGTATCGATATCTTATGCAGAAATCAGATGGCCCTATAAATATTTGATAGCAATAGGTGTAGTTGTAGGACCTTCAAAAGAAAGGTTTTATCAGACCCCATGTGTTATCCTTGGTGGCATCAGATTTTTTAGTGAAAAATATATATAGGCGTTTAAGGATTTATGTTAACTATCATCACCTAAATAAATTAATGATAAGTAGTAAGTATTTCACGTTCAGAATTGGTGAAATGTTAGACCAATTGATAGGTGTATGTTTTCTCTTAAAGATTTATCATAATTCCTGCTATCATCACTTGAGGGTTCATATTTATAATATTATGAAGATGATATTATGATGTAATTATAGATATTATATGTTCCTAGTGATACCTTTCAGTGTAATAAATTCCCCTGATATGTTCAAGGTTATTATGAACCATATTATCCAACTGTATTTGGACTAATTCATAGTTGTGTTCATTGATTACATACTCATTTTTACTACATCAAAGGACGATCTTAAAGATCATTTGGGAATTTTTCTAAACTTACTCTAGGAGAACTGTCTTTATGGTAGGATCTCTCTGTTCCTATTTTGACCCAATTAGGTTAACTTTTAGGGTAATATCATCTATAAACATGGTTTATCCATGGATACATTGGATACTGATATAATGATTTCTTGGGATCCACCCAAGAGTGTGATGAAGGTTCGTAGTTTCCTTAGTTTGGTGGGGTGTTATAGGAGGTTCACAATATTATTTTATAGTGTAGAATCTCTTTTGAATTCATTGATGTAGAAAGGGAATCCATTCACATGGAATTATAAGTGTCAAATATCCTTCATGGAGTTGTGGTGGAGGTTGAATGGTACTCCAATGTTGAGATTATCCAAGGATATCATTCAGTTCCTGGTGTTTTTTTTTTTGACTTTAGAGATGGGATTAGTTGTTTGTTTATGTAGAGGCTATTAGTGATCACTTTTAGGTCATGATATTTGAGATACCATGAGAATAACTCTGGAACTCATGCCACAGAGTTGGTAGTGGTAGTCTCTACTTTATAGATTTTGAGGGACTATCTTCTTGAAGATAATTTTTTTGTTTAATCAGACCACCAGAGTCCCAAGTACATCTTCAATGACTGAGATTTTAACCTTAAATAGTGGTCCTATTTGGATTTCCTTTTGGACTATGAATTTGAGAAAGGCTATACTCTCGGTAAGGGAAACATGGTGGATAATTACATTAGTAGGAAATCCTATTATTTCTTGGGAGAGGAGGCATATGAGCAGTTGAATTATTTACAGTTGACCCTAGAGGAGGAGAGTGGTTTAGTTTTCCTTTAGTCGATGGTATTGAATCCTATTCTTCTTCATTTTGTGAGATATGATCAGTTTGGGGACATCAACCATGAGGTTCTACATGACCAAATATCCTCTAAATATGCAAAATATGTGTTTTATGAAGTAGGGGATAAAGTCATACTTTTTCAATGATAGACAGTGGTTCAAATCACATTGCAAGAGAAGATGATAATGGAGATTTATACTTCTACCTTGTTTGTACGTACAAAATTAGAATAGATTTATATATACATTAAATGGTAGTTTTAGTGGGATAGAATGAGGTGTAGAATCTATGAGTTTATATGGACCTTGGATTTTATTACATAAATATTATATTGTTTTTATGAATATTCCCTATATTTTAAAAAAACGTAGATGAAGAATTTAAAGGATTAGTGTCATTAGATACTTAATAAACATTCATATTATTTCATAAAATATCATTAACAACACCCATAAATGTCTTCAAATTAAGTACTATTTATTTATATACCATACAAAAAACCATACTTCATAACCCGTGGAAAGTAAATATAAATATTTTGAGCTCAAATTTTATGTAATGATAGACTTTGGAGATATAAATAGATTATCATAAGAAAGAATAAGATAATCATATGTGTATGATATCATTAATATAACTTAAAAATTTGATACCTAATATCTCTTGGGATATAAATATGGCCCAGGTAATAAAACATTATCTTTTCAAAAGGCAAAAATAATAAAAGTGAGAATTCATAATTAATAAATCATGAACCATAATTTCATGTCAAATAAGTGTGTCACCATCATAAGTATAGAAACCATTTCATATTTTATGTTTAACTACTGAGACCATTAAATAAAAATAGATCAAGAATCCAACCATATTTCCCATATAGGATTAAGAACATTGACTTGTTTCTAATAATGGATAATGAAAATTAGCATGTATCCCATTGTAGATCCATCTCATCGACTTTTTTCATATAGTAGATCAAGCACATAAAATTGTTTCCCCTAATTACCAAATGAGATATAAAAATTTTCCCATTGAATTAGATTTATATATAATCCCAAACCCACCATTCACATTATGAAAACTATGCATACATGCTCCATAGAAAAATTAAACATTCAGTATCCCATCATATCATAACCTATGAAAAGAAATCAAGTTTTATAAATATTTTATAAATTCATCAGAAAATAAATCACGAAAAATTTATGGGTTTCATAAAAATCTGATCATAAAAATAATAAACCATTTAGATAAATAATAAGGCGATTCCAATGGATCATATCCCCATGGAAACATAATCAATAAAAAAGGTTTTTATCATTGATGAATATAAATTATATAAGAAGATCATTAAGAAATTCTTGAGTAAAATATCAATTCCTATTTGAAAATGACCCTTTTAAAAATGAAAATTACAAGAATAATTTTAAAATAATTTTATTTATAAAATAACCATTGAAAATTATAAATTAATCTTCAAATCATTCAGTGATCATTGCAGAGGTAAATTATTTTCTGGTTGTACAAGTTAAAAGTACACATTCCTTTCACGTTATTGTAAAAATATAAAAAAGAACTTCATTTGGAAAATAAAAAGAATATTACTTTTATAAAATTTGGTAAAAATTCATAAAAGGTTAAAAATTACTTTAATAATTCCTTTTATAATAGTGAAAACATTCTAGAAAATATTTTTAGAAAACACTATCATAGAAGGGAAAGCATTTTCGACCGAAGCGAGAAATGAGGTTGTTTTTTACTTAAACATATTATTTTGTAATCTTGATAACATAAATTTGAAAAGATTAATGGAATCATGTAATTTATGTAAATAACCAGAGGAGAGGACAATTAATGAGTTTATTGAGAGACAGATTACAATATTACATCACTAAAATAATATTCATAAATAATCTTGATAAACAATGATATTTTATCAAAAAACCATTAGCACATTGTTTACATATGAATAATAAGACCCATGAAAGAAATAAATTTATATGGATATGTATATATAACATTTTTAATTATAATTATCATAAATCTCATTCATGGGAATTATATACACCACCCAAAATAAATAAGTGGTGAATATGACACATGTCCTATGAAAATAAAAGTGAGACAAAAATACCTTACCTCATGTCCGAATTCCTTCATACATATTCAGAACTATTGTATAATAAATATATATTTATTATACATATATTCCATATAAATACTAAAATATAACATACCATATATTAATTACATATATCCTCTTACCAATCCTTTAATATCAATTATTTATTAAAATCACTCTTCTGGTTGGCAACTGCTTCATTTTTCATGTTTTTTTTTTGGTTCGATAGTTTTGATACATGTAATTTTATCATGATTCCATAATCTATATAATTTTAATCATGATATAAACATCATATAAATTTATTATATACATTTTTAGATTCATCTATAAAAGTATATATAGGAAAATGAATTACACTATTCATGGAGATAATAGACCACATGTACGCATGAACGTTGTTTCCATTTTTTTGATGGATAAAAAAAAGAAACTTACATGATAATTAATATTTCTGGAATAATTTTTACATTATAGATATTATATATATCCATTAAATCTATATTTATTACTATCCATCTCAAAATTAAATGAATAACATATCTTATCACTTTATGGGGGCAGTAATCCGCATATATGCATGAGAGACATTATCATTTTTCAAGGGATTGGAAGGTAAGAAGGTAGATGTGATATTATAATTAAATAAGTACAATTAGATCATAAATAAAAAATACATACATTAAATCCATTATTATACCCATACATGATAGGTGGTGATGGAAAATTAATTACATAGGTTCGCATGGTGGTAGTTCTCCCTACACATGATCGATGGTTTTGTTTTACCATTTCATTGAAAAGGGGATGGGTGTAAGTGATTATATTAAAATAATAATATCTATGAATATAGGATATTATGATTTTATCATATCATCATGTTTGAATAATATTTTAAGGAGGTGTAAAAAAACAAAATTTCTCAGTTAAAAATGATACCTCTTTTCAGACAACCTCTTTAGGATGCCCCCAAAAACCTTCATAGAATGGATTAATAATAAAAACAAGGACTCTAGAAATTTTCCAGAAGAATACAAAAATGGTAAAGTCGTTCCCATTAAAATAATTCAAAATTTCTATATATTAAAATTTATGAAGTTATAAGTTCGAAATATTTACATAAACTAGTATTTATAATAGTTTAATTAAAAAACATTCCTTTTCCTTTTTGTTTAACCCCGATAAACCTGTTTTAACCATAATTGTGGTAATTATTTTTTACAGTTTTTACTAATAATTATAACCAAATATTAAGTTTAAATTATTACCTATATTAAATATTATGATTAAAAATATGGATTTAATTTTATCAAATTCAAATCAGATAATATGTAGAATTTAATTTGAAATCAAACTTGCCAGGGCGATTAAAATTTGGGTTTCCAAAGAAAACATTTTCTAAAGTATAAAATGGTTTTATATCAAATTTAATATAAAAATGATTAAAAAACATATATTAAATTATTAATATTATAATTAAACTATTTAGAGATATAAAACCATTTAAAATTAAAATGTAACACTGTACATGCTTTGACGATAATAAATTTTTAATAAAAATCAGTATTTTTCACTATTCATAAAAAAATTAAAATTTTTAGAAAATTATGAAAAATTAGATCTAAGATAATTTTTAAATTATTTTAAAAAAATAATTTAATTTTTTAAAATAAATTTTATAAATTTGTAAAATAAATTAATTGTAAATTAAGATCGTAAAACGCGATGAAAATCCATTTTTTATGCATAAAACTATATTTGTTCTTATATCATTGATTGAAACAATATTAGATGAATTATAACACATTTTATTGAATATAATATATAAATTTAAATAAAATAATTCAACAATAGTGATTAATTTAATTTATTTTGATAATAAAACACAATGCATTCTTAAAAACACTTTTTTTTAAACATTTCTTTCACATTCAAATGATTTTCATTTTCATTTCTAATAAATTGATAGCCAATTAATTTATTTTATACATGTAAAAAAATTAAATTTCATTATTTAGTTATTTCTATCTATACTATCCAATTATATTGGTAGGATATAATTGTATATTATATTACAGTTCATTTAGACATGGGGTTGCGTGTAATACTTATTATCGAAGAGATTATTTTTTTGAATTTTTTTCTTCAAATATTAGGGTGTCACATTATTCCCCCCATAAAATGAATTTCACCCTCAAATGGTGTGTGGAGCTTGACACTTCGAAAAAAATCACGATCCTCTTCTTATTTGCTACTTCTCAGCTCCTCCACATTATCTAGTATTATAGAAATCCAACTATTTACAATAATTACTCATTTAACCATAATGCAGGTTGCACAAGAATTCTTATTGCCATTAGGGATGCTGCCACACTTCAGAAAGCACATTGCGATAACTCAGTTGGTGAAATTATGATCCTATGACGACTTAGGGTTGATAGCATCTTCCATCAACTGAAGCGCCCTTTCGGGGTGTTTTGGCAATCCCCCCTTTCTGGATGGATTAAAATTAACGTTGATGATGCTTCCAAAGGAAATTCGGGACCTTCAGGATTTGGGGCCGTCTTTAGGGACTCTTTCTGCCAGTGTCATGGTTGTTTCAATATAAGTTGCTGCATTGCCTCTTCCCTTGAAGAGAAGATATTGGTTGTGATTTAGGATATTAATTTTTTTAAGAAAAAAGTCTTGAACAACATCTAGATTGAAAGTGACTCCACCACCATTGTGCTGGAAATTTAGAATGGTGTGGTTCACCTTGCGTGTACTCTTATAATGCTCTGGATGAATTTATTTAAATCGATTATGGAGCATAGATACATTTCCACACATACCTATTGAGAAGCGAACATGGTGGATGTTGGTATTTCTAACAATGGAATCAACCAGGAAATTACATGGTGTGATGATTTTCGGGTTCATCTATTCCATTTCTATGAAAAATATTGTAAAAAAATCCTTCTTTTAGACTTTTGTAGTTTCTTTCTTGAATTTTTAAAAAATTGTGTCTTCGTCTTTGACCAAGACATTGATTTTTTTTAAAAATAGAGGGTTTCATAAGGAGTCATCTAGATGATTGAGTGAAAGCTATCATTTTATGAAAAAATTGACTAGAGAGAGGTTTTGATCCCAAACATATTTGAAATCTATAGAACAAGATATAATAATATCCTCTTGGGTTTGAATTGTTCTCTCATACTAACCATAGTTTTAAGGATGATAGGAAATGCTTAAATAGAAATCTATATCTAGACTATATTGAAGGAATTTCTACAACAATGAGGTAAACCTCATATTCAAATCAATGATAATAAAACATGGTAATCCATATAACCTTACCACTTCGTTAATGTATATTCTGTAAATATGATCAAGGGAGATGTCATATTTGATAGAAATGAAGTGTGACTACCTCTTATGGATATCGAATACATCCCATATAACAATATATCCTTTACATTTTTTTGGGATTCTAATGAACAAATCCATGGACATGATTTCCAATTTCCATTTTGGTATGGGTAATGGTTGTAACATCCCCTTATATTTTTATCTCATAGGTTTAACTTGCTGACATACCAATCACAAATTTACAAAATATGTTGTTTCTCTCTTCATTACATCCTCACATAAATTCTTTTTTATATCTATATACATCATTTTAATTCCATGATGAATAGAGATTAAAGAGCTATGGTCTTCCACTAATAGATCCTTCTTAAAATATAGAATGGATGGAACACATACATGGTTTCTAAATTTTATCATTCCATTATAATCGAGGTTAAACATAGAAACATTTCTCACCATCTTTTTAGCTCTTCATTTTTTCTGCACCAATTTAATCTTCATTAGGATATATGGTTTAACGATCATTTGATAAAGATAATATATCTCCCCTTAAATTTTTCAAGATCAATCCTATGTAAATCCAAAAATATTGGATCTTTGGTGATCCTCATCATGGATCAGCTAGCTTGATCTTTTTGACTCAAATCATCAGTCACCATGTTCACTTTTCTATGGAGATAATGTATCAATTAGTCGTAATCTATAATCAGTTACAACAATATTCTCTAGCACATATTAAGCTCCTTATATTTGAATATGTAATTTAAAATTTTAGGTTTTTTTTACATAGCATACCTTTCTATGTAATGATATTGAATCTAAATATTCAATGAAACAATTACCACAGATAAATCTATATCATTATTGGAGAATTTTTTCTTAAGAAATATCTATTTTCATGAGGCATAAGATATAACTATCACAACCCCTTCCCTACAAAGATACCTCAATTAGGGGAGAGATATAATTCCCCCCAAGTCCCACCTCCAGTAGGCCCTAGGTGGGATACTAACACCGAGGGTATACACAATCTCATGTATGAGAGGCATTACCCTCTATAATATAAATAGGATCAGAAGATACGATGAATAATCCAAAACAAACCCCATGAAATAATATAAAAATAAACCAAAACCTCTCACATGAATGTATATATAAAATGTGTACAGATAGAGGTATCCAAAGTAAATACCAAAAATCATGGTAAAGCAGTGACACAAAAACTATCCAAAGGTTTTTGCTATAAATATCTATCACGGTCCACATAATCCTCTTAGAAACCTAAAAATGGTTTTATATATGTAGAGTGATCATACATGTATACTCATTAGGAAAACTAAAATCTCTCATGAACATGTTAAAAGACAATACTAATGGACTCATGGGAAAATAGTATAACCAAACTGGACCTATACTAACCAAACACAACCTCACTAAGGCACACTCACCAAATAACAAATTCCAATTAATATAATATAATAATAATTATATTGATAATGGGTATCCCACACCACTTTCCTACTAATATGCCACTATCAACACCTAACATCATACGCCCAAAAACTCATATCCCTTATATATACCACACCTCCCGACAAACATGGTCCTAACACATCACACATGCAGACACCTTCGCTCACTGCCTCACAAGCACACTCACAACACATCATGCTGGAAGAAACCTAGTCTCATGACCCTACAAGAACAACCATGTCACGTATCTCCTGAAAACACCTAGTAAAATACACAATCACTTCCATAACCAAATTAGTAATGTATCATGAACTTATAGGACATCAACATGATTCTATCCTCCTACCATGAATGACCCCCACCATAGACACCTCACATGCATGGTCATACCACACCTCCTCCAAAAACTCATGGTCCACCACCCCACAAGCATGACTACATCTCACTAAAAAACACTTGGGATATCACAACCACCATCTAATGCACTAAAATACCTCTGACCATCACATCATGCACAATTACTACCTCACATAGAAGAGAGATTATGAAATACTTGGTACCTATCAATTCTTCCTCCTCACCATGTGTCAGGAAAAACACCCATCACTTGACTATGGGGGTTTCATCCTAATGTGCTCGACATGTGTGGGGTGCATATAGAAATCATAAGAATATAAAATTATATATGTATTTCCACATATATAATCCCAATACATGGGTTCTCAACTAAACACTAACCAAATCACAACATAGTCACTTTTTTGGCCCTCTAAATATAGAAAACCAAAAAAACCATAAGTCACCTCACACTAAACAATTATTCTTAATAATCCCATTCTTTTCATTATTTATCAAAAAACATGTTTTACCATACAACCCATAATTTATTTATTTACAATCCATTTCCAACACGTTAACCAAACTAACTTATTTCATTTCAATAATTATTAAATAACTAATTATTCCATCACTAACTGGGAATCTAGAATAAGGAAAACACCACCTCACCACCCAAAAATCTCAGCCAAACAACCCCCACATTCCCACCCCAAAAGAATTTTCAAAAAACAACCTCCACGATTTCCTAAAAGCTTGTCCAATCAACCTCCACCTCACCGCCCCAAAAGCATGGCCAAAAAACCACCACCTCGCCACCCCAAAAGCATGCCCAAATAATCAATAAACACTCACATGACCTAACCACACATCAACCACACACTAAACAATTTAATAAATTTACAAAGGGGGTTTTATCACACAAACCATAATCATTGAGGAACTATTTTATTATCCAAATATAAGTGGTTAACCAATTTTCATTTTATGGTGATATTACAACAATGAAAATAGGTACAAAAGTCAGAGAAAATATCATCCAATGAAAAAACAAATACCCTAAAAGGAACAATTTTCAGTTTCATATAAAGTCTGAACAATCAAAAAATAATAATAATAACAAATTTGTAATAAAAATGTGAACCAAACACCATTTTCCCTTCAATTTCAATTAGCTAATTATTTTTCTTTGATTAATCATGAAAAAATAACCCATTGATAAAAAAGGAAACCCCTCCCGCATTCTAAAAAATAACGATAAATGAGGGATTACTAACCTACAATAATCATTTGAAGTCATTACACACTGTATGGTGAAGAAGAAATTCCCTTCAACCACAACAACACCACAAGAAACTATGGATCAATCCATAATGTAATAAAAGATCATAAAAACAAATCCCAATCACACAACCCAAACTAAAATAAACTACCAGAACAAAAATCTGAAGAGTAATGGAAGAAAATGAATGATAATGAGTGGAGAACTCATCGCAGATCAATGATAGGAAGTCAAAAATCAATACCCATCTAAAGAATCCCAAAATTCAAAGGGATAGAGTTGTTGGTCACCTAAAATGAGAGAGAGAGGCACGACTTTAGGGTTTAAAAATATCCTTGAGTTTCATAACCCTTAAAGATGTATTCCATGGTATATTTACACGATTTTGAATTCATATATGTTTTGTAAATTTTGGAATTTATGTTCTTCCAAAAAATGCATCACATTAAAGGATTTTTAACACCTGATTTATTACATGCTTGGAATCCCACATACACGACATGTAAACATTTCATAGGATACCCCTTATTTGCATACAAGTCAGGAATTACTCATTTACACAAGTCTTTAACCACCATTACATGTCATGTAATACACCTACATTTTGTGTATTTCTTGAAGAAACTATGTTACAGCTCCATACTCCACAAAGAACTCTCAGAACCCACCCAAACTCCTTATACCACTGATAAAGGAAATGTAATGGATTAATAAGGAACAAAACATTATATTAGGTGCCTCTCAAACAATTATCAACCTCAAGAATCAAACACCAATAACATAAGGAAAGGGATTTAAATAGCCACCCCATGAGATACCTCTCAAGGATATTATCGTACCTCAAACACTGCCATCATCCAAACATGCCAAACCAAACTATCACAAACATTTCTCACAACCCCATCACCACAAAGCCACCAACCACCTCCTCTAACACAACCAAACCACCACACAGCCATCTTAACCTCTACGTATCCCAAGACAACAACTAATAGAACAAATGAACAACACCACATTGCACACACAAGTCATGGAATATCGTCCTCTATTTAAATATACTATCCACTTTGGGTAGAACTGACTTAATAATCAAAGTTTAATAACATTACAGTTAATGAATATCGATTAGGAATAAGGTCCACACTTTTCATTTTTTTGGAATTTATCACACATAACACAATAATCATCACAAAAAGGTAAAAAAACTCATCTCATAAAATAGAACTATCCAAACATCATATCATAAGAGAAAATAGAGAAATGTAAAACTCAAAATAGCTCTAGGTGCTAGGAATGAATCTTTGTCTCTTTCTACCAAGTACACTCCTCCAAACCACTATGAATTCCATAATAAACAAACCTAAGGAGTGCTAAATAAATGAAGCACCTTATATTGGATATACTGGATCCCTACTGGTCGCTCCATGAACGTCATTTCATCCTCTACATCAAACTCTCTCCAGTGAATTACAAGGTAGTCATCGTTAATCTACTGATATAGTTTAGATATGTGGAAGATTTAGATAATCCTCTCTATCTATTGTGGTAATTCTAACAGATACATCACATAACAAACTCTACCCATCACCTCAAAGGTCCTAATAAACATGGGGGAAATATTACTCCCACTTCCAAACCTCAACTTCCCACATCAAGGAAAAACCTTAAAAAACACGTGGTTTCTAACCTCAAAATCCAAGGGGCTCCTCATAAGATCAGAATAAGATTTCTACTAGTTCTACACTACTTTTACCACCTAACAAACAAGATTAACCTTCTCTATAATTCTCTACATCACATTGGGTCCAAGAACTACTACCTCCACAAAATTCATCCAGCACAACAGATAAAGACACGATCTCCCATATAATTTCCCAAATAGATCCGTGATAATGGAAGAGTGAAAAGTATTTTTATATGCCCAATAAACCAAAGTAAGGTTTCATACCCAAGATCCCCCAAGTCCAAGATTCATCCCCATAATATATCCTCCATTGTCTAGATAGTTTTCTTTGTCTACCCATCTGTATGAGGGTAGCAAGAAGTGATAAGGAATAACTAAGTTCCAAAATAATGTTGTAATCCCATCCATACTCATGAGGTAAAACATGAATATCAATCCATCAAAATTGACTTCATAACTACACGAAAATGGAATATCTCATCCACATACTTCTTAGAAAAAATCATCCATTATTCCCAACACCTTGATCACTAAGAATTGGGCCAAACTCTAGGTAAACTTGTGTTAAAATCCTTCAAGATTACATCCAAATTAAACTTGGGAACATTTAAGGGTTGAAACATACTTCCAGGAACATGAAAATAATCCTTTACCTAATGGAAATAACAACACTTTTCCACAAATTCTACCACTAACTATTTCATCCGAACCCATGAAAGATACATCCTCAAGATATAGTTTATCTTGGAAACTCTGAGGTGTAGCTAAATAGCTGATTCATAAAAATAATCACGGAATCCCTCACACATCATTACCAAAATAAAAAACCTCCCATGAAAGAAAATATGATTCTGACTATCAGCTAACCATCTCTATAGAGCATCACCATGGCTAATATGATCATGCAACACCACTTCCTCTGAGTCACCCCAATAAGATTCCTCCACCTACTACATCAGAGAAGACTTCACCTTCATCTGAAAAAAATATTATACCATAATCCATCCATTCATCTAATATCAAGGCTTCAAACTCCTCCATCAATCTCCATGAATCCCCATTCTTCTGAACAAAATCTTTTAATGATTTCATTCTCAATGAATTGGCTAAAAAATTCCACTATCATGGGTTGTAGGAGATCTCAAAACCATAACCCCAAAGAAAAACCATCCACCTATGTTGTTGCAACTTTAGATCACACTGATAAAATATATACCTTCAGAACTTGTGATTTATAAAGAATATAAAGCAATCCCCAATGATGTAATGGTGCCACAAAATCATCACAAAAACCACCACATATAAATCCAGATCGTGGGTGGAATAATTACACTCATCAAGAAATTACTTCCTAGACCCATAAAATAACACTACACATTACTGCCTCAATACGAATCCCTTGTCCAGACAGGAGGTGTCACAAAATACCTCAAACATTACACCCTCCTCTAGAAACTAAATCACTAAAGCACCAACCATCATCCACACAAGGTAATAAAATGTTTCCTTGAACTAATCAGTCCACACAAAAGCATGTTCAATCCTAGTCAACAATGTCAATGGAGTTACAATTTGAGAGAAATCGGTGACAAACCTCCAATAATAGCCTATGAGACAATGAAAATTGTGATCTTATACCATGTTACTAGAATCCTTCCAATTACAAAATACCACAATCATTGAAAGGTCTAATTCCAAACCCCGATGAGATACCACATGCTTGAAGAAATATACCTCTCTTGACCAGAACATACACCTAGAAAACGTTCCATAAATTTGGTGGCATCGAAGAACCTGAAAGATAGTTATAAGATGATCATCATGATCCTCCTCTAACATTGAGTAGATCAAGATATGTTCAATGAATATGATGACTAACTGGTCCATAAGCTCATGGAACATTGTGTTCATAATCCCCATGAATAATTTTGTTGTGTTAGTAATACCAAATGAAATCACTAAAAATTATAAGTTCCCATACCTATATCTAAAGGAAGTCTTCAGAATATCTCTCTCCTTTACCCTAAACTGATCATATCCAGACCATATATCAATCTTAAAAAATTAAATTTCCCCAATCATATAGTCAAAAATCTCATCTATCCCCAGGAGAGGGTAATGGCCCTTAGTTACATAATTCAACCTGAAATAGTATAAACAATACATCATAAAACAATCTACCTTTGTGGTGAACAACACTAGGGAACCCCATGGTAACACACTTGTCTGGATAAAACCCTTCTTTAACTAATCATAAATCTATACCCTCAACTCCCACAAAAAAACCACATGCTAGCCATCCAAAAATGAGAACCTGACTCTCCTCCAAAATTAATAGACAAAAAATGAAAATAATATAAATATTATATACCATTGATAACATCATATGGATATGTCATTAGCATGAATAGATCCCCAAAAGAATGATGCATTCAAATGGTCATTCTACACCCCAAAAGCACATAAAATAAGATGGTCTATACTATAACTGATGTATTCAACACTAGGGTCATAGAAATAATCTCTGCATATAGTCCTAGAGATCGAGATAGAGTGGTTGTAAAAAAGAAGTGGGAATCATCTAAATCAAACAAGGTACTAAAAAGCAGATCGTATCTCTAAAAATATATGGCCCCTATGGCACCACCACCACCACTGTGTGCAATAGACCGTGCTGAGATCCTTTACCCCTCTACTAATGACCACCACCACAACCACAATTGGGTAGTGATCCCCGAACATGAGGAAAATCCTAAGGTCAGCTTCTACCTACTCCATCTCCCCTCAGAAGATCATAATCCTACATCCCCTACAACTGAAATGGTTTCACTAGAAACCGCTAATGTGGATAGCACTAAACTTTTCCACCTCCACCAAACTGAGATCGAGGAACCACGAGGAACTGGTTTTGCTGATGTCCATAAACCCCATAACCAAGACACACTAGCACAAATACCCTAAAATTCAGAGAAAGCACTTGCCCTAGAAGGCTGAAAAGGAAGATGTTGAGGCCAACTCCCTACTAGTCAAAACCTCAAAGGTCCTAGTTCATGAGACCTACCACTAAAAACTATGCTCCTTGAGTAACCCTTATGGTTCCCCTCTAGCGGTAAACCACCTTTTGAGTGTATCTACATGATCACCTCCTCCTTTTTATGAACCTCTATATACGTCAACAATGTAAAAGGAGTAACTACATACTTGATAGAAGGACAAAGTGCCTCCTTAAGACATATCATATGAGACTGCTCATTTGGGAAAATAACTAGGAAAAAATATCGATGGTCCTTGATCTTGATTCCCAACTCTCGCATTGACATACTCCCCTACTAAATAGAGGGAAGATAAAGCCTCCTCACAGCCTTCATGGTCAATGAAATGAACTATACTTAAAAATATTTCTAAACGTTGAACCACAAAACATCTATCTCTTTTTTTCACCCATAATCATTGTCCACCACTAACATAGAGGTCCTCCCATATGACTGACTACCAAAGGTACCTAGTATCACACTTGGTCCTAGATTTAACTAAAAATGATCTCAATCCCCTCTATCCATCCCTCTGTATTCACATATGAAACACTACTATTTTACTTCACCAAATCCTATCGCCAAAATTCTTGGAACACCCTCTCCTAAACCACATCCTCCTTTGTCATATCAACCCTACAATGATCAACTAGATCACTCTGCCAAACCCCAACTGCCTGATCCACATGTAGACGATGATCCACATGGTTTTAGGGTAGAGACCTAAGATAGCTACATGCATCATAATGACTTGTATTGTACAGAATGCTCCAAATATTATTCCTATAACCCTAAAAACTATTTCATATACACAGGGTGAGAATAAAAGTATAGTCAATAAGAAAATAAAATATTCTCAAGCACATGTGAAAAAAACAATCTAATGCACACATGAAAATATCTAAGAACCAAACAAAACCTATAAAGGTATACTATACAAAACTAACCTCACCAAGGTACACTCACCAAATAACTAAATACAGGTAGTATAATATACCAAGAAACATATTGATAAATGGTACATCATACCACTTTACCACTGATATTCCACTCTCACCCCACAACATCATATGTCCTAGAACTCCAATCCATTCTATATACCACATTTTCACACAAGAACAGTCACAACACATCACACCCCTAGACACCTTGGATTGTCTCCCCAAAACCATGGTCATAACACATCATGCATGCAGACACCTAGGCTCACTGCCCCACAAGCATGACCACAACACTTCCCACCTGAAAACACATAGGCCACAACACAATCACTTTCATAAATAGATTAGTAGGGATTCATGAACATATAAGTCATCAACCATGTTCCCTCATCCTACCTTGAACGACATCACCGTAACCACCCATAAGAACGATCATACCACTCCTCACCGAGAAACAACTAGGCCACCACCCCACAGGCTCAATCACATCTCACTTGAATACACGTAGGCTATAACATTTTCCATATAATGAAATAATAGTTCTCTATACATCAAAGTATTTGCAATACAAACTCACCTAGAATAGAGAGCAGAAATGAGTGGGTACCCAGCCATCTGACCTCCTCACCGGATGTCAGTAAAAACACACCCCACATGACTATATTGGTGTCAGAACATACTTATTGTGGTCTATAGGGTGAGTATAGAAATAAAAATAATATACAATTATATTCACATAGCCACAAACAAAATCCCAACATATGGGTTCTCAAACAAACACTGACTATATCACAACATCATCACTTTTTTCCACCTATAAATACAGAAAACCAAAAAAAAAACACAAGCCACATGACACTGACCATTTACATTTAATCATCCCATTCTTTTAATTATTTATCAACAACATCATTTTACAACGCAATCCACCATTTAATTTTTTATCACCCATTTCCAATCCATTAACCAAGGCAACCCTTGTCATTTAAATCACTATTAAATAATTCATTATTCCATCACCACCCAGGCATATAGAACAAAGAAACCACCACAATATTGCCCCAAAAGCACGAACAAAAAACAACTGCCTCACAATACCAAAATCATAGGAAAATAACTACCACCTCAATGACCCAAAATAACATCCAAACAACCACAACCTCACCACCCCAAAAGCACAACCAAACAACCACCACCTCACCACCCTAAAATCATGGAAAAATAACCCATGAACCTACACATTACAGACCACACACCAAACCATTTTGTAGATTTAGAAATGGTCTTTTATAAAAAAACCATATTCCTGGTTCAACGATTTTATTATCCAAATATAAGTGGTAAAAAAATTTCCGTTTTAGGGTGATATTACAACAATCACAAAAGGAACAATATTCAAAAAAAATATCATCCAAAACAAATCCCCCAAAAACCATAATATTTAGTGGGACATCAATCCCATAAAATCACAACATCACAATAATAAAAAAAAGCTATAAAAACATGCGAATCAAACCCAAATTTCCCTTAAATTTTTATTGGACAATTATTTATCTTTGATTAATCTAGACCAACTAAAACCCCTAGATAAAAATAATTAAACCCCTACAACATGATACATAATAAAGAAAAATGAGGTATCACCTACCATAATGAAGCTTTCTACGTTATTGAAAACTACAGGGTGAAGAAGAAATTCTCTCCAACAACAAATACATCACGAGAAACCATAGGACAACCTATATTGCACCAAAGTATCATCAACATACATCCCAAAAACACATCCCAAACTAAATAGAACTATCACACCAAAACTATGAAGAATAATGGAGGAGAACACACCACCGACTAGAGATGGTAAGCTAAAAACAATCCATGTCGAAATGAATCTCAAAACTCCTTTGGTGTGAGACACTGGTCTCCTGGAACGAGAGATTGAAGTGACTTTGTAGTGTTTGAGAAAAAACCTAGATCATTTAAACCTTTAAAGATACACTAGACCAGAAATTTACACAATTTGTAGTCCCTAAACATTGTGTAAATTTAAGGCTTTATGTTCTGACAAAAAATGTATGACCTCGAAGGATTTTTAACACCTGATTTAATATACATCATGAATCATACATTCACAATGTGTACCCTATTGATAGGATACCAATTAGAAACTCACAATCCATTAAACACTCATCTACACAAGCCATGAACCACCATTACACTTCATGTAATACATAAACCTGACATGTATTTCTTACAACAACTCTGCTACAACTATATCCTCCACTGAAAACTCCCAGAACCTCCACCAAACACCTCCAACCACTAAAACTAGAAAAGTAATGCACTAGGGAGGAACAAAACATTACAATAACCATATTATTCTATATATGAATGCATTGAAATCCCTTATTTTATACATCACTATAGTTGTAAATCCCCACTCCACTATTGGGTAATGTACATATAGGTTCTCTAACTAACCTTCCATTCAGTTCCTTGATATATTCTTCACATTAATTTTTCTAATGTATCTTGGATACCTTCCATGTTAACTTGGTTAGAGTATCAGATAGTCATGATAAATTCTCTACAAATATTTGATAATATCCAGATAAAATAAGAAAAATTCAGACCTCAGTAATAGTAATTGGTATAGGACAATGTTCAATAATGTTTGTCTCTTATGGATCCATAGATATAACCTATCTTGAAATTATATGACCTAAAAATTAAACCTTCTGTTGAAAAATTGCATACATCGTAATTTTTTCATAAAACATCCACTTCCTCGGGCTCTTCTGAAAAATTCTCAAACGATCTTCATTTTATCCATTTATCATTGAAAATATATGAATGTCATCTATAAATAGTATATCAAATGGATAAAGGTAACCTCTAAATACTATTTTAATTAAATCTTGGAAAATATCAAGATCATTAGTAAGACCAAATGTAATCACTATATATTTAGTGTCCATACCAAATATAGAATATTACCATGGGTATCACCTCATTCTTGATACTCCATTGATGATATTTAGAATGAAGGAAAATCTTGGAAAAGTATTGAGCTCCACAGAGTTGATCAAACAAGTATTTAATATGTGGTATAGGATACTTGTTTTTTATTTTGATCCTATTCAATTCTTGATAAACAATACCAAGTCACATCGATCCATATTTATTCTTAATAAAAGTAACAGGTGCACCCCAAGGTGACACACTTGGATAAATAAATCCCTTGCTAAGATTCTCAAAGAGTTTATTCTTCAATTCCATTAACTCAATCAGGTCCATTCAATTGGGATTATTTTGAATAAGTATAGTTCCATGTATGAAATCTATTGGGAACCAAACTTCATGATTATGTGAAATACTCAAAATCTCTTCCAGAAAGACATCAAAAAAACCCGCACAATAGGCATTCTATTAATTTTGAGTTTCTCCCCAACCATTTGAGATAAACACACCTTTTGAATAAAAATATCAACCCATACAATTGATGTAATTCCAATTGTAAGTTCATACATATCATCACACTGATAAAATATCATAGGTTAGTTTAGAATATCAAATATGGATTATCTTCCTTGACAATTGATGTGGGGTTTATGTAGAGAAATCTAATCCATACCAAATATAACATTAAAATCAACTAGTGGAATAACAATTTTCTTAAAAGAATAATATTCCCAAAAACATCAACTAGATAATAATTATAAACTTTTTATATGATCATAATGCCATTAAGAGTTTTCAATGATAATTTAACATCAAATCATTAAGGATACGAATTTAAATTTATTATGAATACTCCTAATATATAATAATTAATATAACTATTCTCAAATAGGGTAGTTAAATATTTTATCATATCTGTAACCACCTCAACATTATCAATACTTATTCAAAACCTTAGTAAGACCACAATGGTTAGCATGATTGTTAGGAAATAATTATTAGAGTGATCAATCATGAAAAATAATTCATAGTATATCTAAATATAGACACCTTCTTTTAAATAAAGGATATATTAGTTTTAACCTAGGTTATAATGGTTATAATTTTTTAAAATCCATTATAATTATTCATAATGGAAATTTGAATTAACACAAGAATATTCTTCAGGAGTTTCAAAAAAGGTACCCTGTAATGTCACAATAATCTTCCACTAGAATGATGTATGATATATACTCAACCAAATATTTGTGTGGTTGTAACACCTAGATGAATTTTTTTCCAAAATAACATCCACCTATAGTATCCTGATAGGGTTTTATTTCTAAGAAAAATAAATAATATTTTCCTTACCAGCACATTAGAATGTCATCCTATACATTAAATTATCCCTATTGTTTTCACCAATGTTTTAAAACCCCCATATCCAATGATTTACTAAAACCTGATCCGAAACCAACTATAATGGACCATGATTTTCGTACATAAATATTACATATTTTTTCATGAATAGTGAACATATCTCACAAATACACACTCGATGACCATAATGATTTAGTGTCATTGGAGACTAGATACATAATATTCTTATTCTGTGAAAGATCATTACATATCCCATAATGATCTTCCCATTTAGTACTCTTGTTAAACATACCCTTCTTAAAACCTTTCTTAATAACCCGGGGAAATGAAATATATGAAAGGGTGAGCTCAGATTATCACTAAGAATAAAAATGGGAGATATCAATCAATAATCATATGAATGAATAATATAATCATAAGGCCATGAAAGGATGAATATAAATTATAAAGTTCATTCCTAATATATCATGCACTATAAACATGATTCATGGTATAAAACATTATCATTTCAAAAGACATGATTCAAAAGTGTGATTAATCACTAAAAATTAATAACGAATACATGTTTATGTCATATAAGTTTGGAACCATAATAAATATAGAAACTATTTAATTTTTCAAGGTTAACTACTGATACCATGAAATCATAACAGATAAGGAATCAACACCTACTTCTCATAGTGGATTAAGCACATTAATTTGTTTACCATAACAGATCAATCATATCATTTTTCCCCTAGAGGAACAAGAATATCAACTTATATCTCAAAAAAATCAATATCATCGACTTGTTTCCCATAATTTTCTCATGATATATTAAACTATACCTAATTTCTTAGAAGGATATATAATACTAGGACCACTCATCAATTAATTAAAGTTATACATAGCTATTCTATAAAATCATTAAACATTCATCATATCATTATATCATAACCCATGAAAAGAAATAAGATTTCATAAACATTTCTTCAATACATCATAGAATAAACCGTTAAAAATGAATGGATTTCATAAACGTATCATTATTATAATCATAAACCTCCCAGATAAAGAATAAGTATGGTTCTAATAGATCATATCCCTAGTTAAACATATGCACCACCAAAGATTATTGTTATTGATGAATAAAAATTCCATAAAATATCATTGAATAATTCTTGATCAAATTAACCTTGACACTTTGAATATAAACGTTTTAAAACTAAAAATTAAGAAAAATTTTAGAAAAAAATTTTTCATTGAAAATAACCACTGAATAATATAAAGGAATCTTCAAAGCATTGAGTGGTCATGATGATTGGAAATTCCGTTCATTATGTTTAAGTTAAAATTACACTCTTTTTTCACATTGTTGTGCTTAAATAAAAAGTACCTCATTTGGAATAAGAAAATAATACTAATTTTGAAAAACTGGTAAAAATTCAAACAAGGGTTACACTTAATTTAAACAATGTTTAGATAACAGTAAAAAACATTCTTGAAAACATTTTTTTGAAACATGGACATGGAAGAGAAAGTATTTTTTACTGAAGAGAGAAATTAAGATAGTTTTTCATTAAACCGTTATTTTTTTACTATAGAGTACAAAAGGGTGGAAAATTAAAGGAAAAATGTGATTTAAGGAAATAACTATAGGATAATAAATTCCCTGAGTTTATTGAGATATATATCATAATATTTCATTATTAGAAGAAAAATCATAAACAATACCGATAAACAATGATATTGTTTTATAAAAAACTTATCATATTGATAAAATTTGAATAATAATCCAATTGAAATAAATAAACTTATATATATATACATATTTATTTAACATAAATTTCATGATAAAATCAAATAATATAGTTAGTGGAATTATAAAAAACACAAAAAAGAAATTTGTTGTGAATATGACTTGTGTCCCTTAGAAATAATAGTGAGATGAAAATCACTTACCTCAAGTCTAACATACTTCATACATGTTCAAACATTTTCAATGATAAATATATATTTATTATAAATATATTATATATAAATAATCATATATATCATACCATATATTTCCACCCATTTATTATAAATTCCATATTAAAATCTTTTTTCTTGGTGGTAACTGCTTCATTTTTCATGTATGTTTTCTTATAATAGTTGTTTTCCTTGTACATTGATTAGGGTTCCATAATATCCACAATATTAGTCAAAATTTTAATATCATATAAATTAGTTTAATACATATTTATAGTCATCCAAGAAATTGGATATAGAAAAATAAATTACAATATTTATCGAGATGGTAGGTCGTACGTACACATGAACAATGTTTCCATTTTTTCAGAGATGGGTTGAAATAAAGGTATATAATAACTCACATCTACAAAATAATTTCTATATCCTATATATTATATATTTTTATTAAATCTATTTTTATTTCCATCCATTTAAAAATTAAATAAAAAATGCATCACAATGCTTCATGGAGGTGGCAGTCCACACATACGCATGAGCAACGCTATTGTTGTTCAATGTATTAGATGGTAAGAGGTAGATGTGATATTACAATTCAAGAAGAATAATTATTTCATAAATATAATATAAATATTTCAAGTCCATCATGATAAATAGTCATGAATGGTAGTGATAGAAAATAAATTACATCAGTTTGTGAGGAAGTAGTTCTCCATACACACAATCAATGGTTTCGTTTCAAATTTGATTGATGAGGGGATGGTAGTAGGTTATTACATTAACATAATAAAATTTATATATATGGTAGATATTAATGTTATTATATAATTTTTTTTTAATAACTTTTTAAGTATGTGTAATATGATATAAAATAAAAATTATCGGTTAAAAACGATACCTCTTCATCAGAAACAATATTTAGGGTCTCCCCAAAATCCATATTAATAGGGTTTACTAATAAAACAATTATTATAGGACATGTTAAGGTAAGTAATAATGGAACCTGGGTAGGTATTGGTTGAAATTAAAGTGTCTTTATGTGTGTATAGGAGAGGATAGCGAGTGTCCTTTTTTAAGTGTGGGAGAGGACCCACCTATAAATAACTTAGAAATTTCCCAAAAGAATAACAAATTATAAAGTAACTCCCATGAAATATTCTTCCAAATGACCATATATTATATTTTTTTAGGTTATAAATTTTAAATATGTACATTAAATAGTATTTAGATAAATTTATTTGGAAAACAATGCCTTAATTTTTGGTTTTACACCTCGGTAAACCCTTCTCAACCTTGACTACTGTAATTAATTCTTAATTTTTTTACTATTAATTATGAAAAAATTAAGATAAAATTATTAAATAATATTAAATATTATGATTCAAAATATGGAATCCGTTTTACAAAATTCAATCCACATAAGTATAAAAATTTAAATTTAAATCAAACCCACAAGCGCGATGAGAATATGGGTTTCCAATGAAATGTTTTCTTAAGTATATGATGTTTTTATATCAAATATTGACATAATATCGATTAAAATGACCTAACATGGATTAATAATAATATTATTGAATTAATTTTACTCTTAAAACCATTTTAATACCAAATTGAACTTTTTTAATGCTTTAATAAAAAGTTAATTTTTAATAAAAATTAGTATTTTGACTATTCATTAAGAAATTAATATTTTTAGAATATCCTACGAAATTCAATAAAATTTAATTTTTAAATTTTATTCATGAATAAATTTAATTTGGGAATATAAATTTTGTATAATTATAAAAATAATAATTTTAAAATAAGTGTGAAAAATGAGAATAAATTAAAATTTATAAGCATAAAATAAGATTCATTCTTATCCCATACCTACAAAATATTAGATGAATGATAAAAAAAATTTATTGAATATAATATATTAATTTAATAATAATCATTCATTAATAGTGATTAATTTAATTTATAAAGATAAAATATCAATGCACGCATACAAAATGTTTTTCAGAAAAAAATTCTTTTACATTCAAATGAATCATATTTTCATTTATAATAACATTGATAACCAATTAATTTATTTTATACATCTATAAACCATATTATTTTCATAATTTATTTTTTAGTATTCATACCCACCAATTTTACAAATAGGTTATAACGGTATAATATATTATGGTTCATTTAGACTCGGGATGCATATAATGAAAGATATCAAAGAAATTAAATTTATCTGAAAAATTCATAAAAGCTGAAGGTGTTATCGATTTTATCTCTCAGTGTCTCACATTTCATCAGGTAAAGGCCCATCATTGGGCTCTAGAAGTTTTTACTCAACCACTTGAGATCCCATAATGGATTTGGGATGGTATATCCACATATTTTGTGACAGGGATTCCACATATAGAGAGAGACTATGAATCTAAATGGGTGATTATTGAATGACTGACCAACTCATCACACTATATTTCCATTAGGGAGAAGAGTTAGGTTGATATTTTTGGGTATTTTTACATGCTGGAGATCTTTCAGCTTTATGGGTTTCCCACGAAAATCATCTCTGATCGTGATTCTCATTTTACATCATAGTTGTGGGTGGATTTTTGGCGGTGTTTGGGACCCGGTTGTGGTTGAAAATGATGTTTCACCCATATATCAGTGGAACAATTGAGCAAACTATATAGGTTTGGCAGGATATGCTGAGAGTTAGTGTATTGGAATTCAACTAGTTAAGAGATCATAACCTTCCATCAATAGATTTTTCTTATAATAACAACCATCTGTCTAATATCATCATGGATCCTTTTGAGGCATTGTAATAGAGATCCTTCAAGTCACCCTTATGCTAGAATGATTTTGGAAATACATCTCTAACTATGAAAGAGATTTTGTAGGTGATGAATGAAAAGGTTCATGTGACCCAAGAGCATATGGGGAAAGTCTATAACTGACAAAAATCTTATGTGGATCGACAACTTAGGTCCTTGGAGTTGACATAGGGAGTCCATGTCTTCCTTTCAGTGTTTGTATGATAAGGATTTCATATTTTGGGCTAGTGTGTAAAGTTATTCCTAAGGTTCATTGGGTTATTCAAGATCCTATAGAGGGTTGGTCATTAGATATAGTGCATGATGTATTCTAAGTGTATTAGATGAGTAGATATATGTACGAACTAACACATGTTATTTACTGGGGAGATATGGACATCAAAGATGTAGCCACCATGGTAGTCGGGATCAAGGACTGATAGGATATGATCATACATGGATGAACCATTCTTTTGGGTTGAGTTCTTCAGTAGCATATGAGCATGTTAGAGAGATCCTTGGAGCATGAGGGCCAGATGTAGGCTCAGTACCACAACTTTTTCTGTATTTTATGCTTTTTGAGGTGAATATCACTGAATGAGGGGTGAATTTAGTGAATCTATTTTTCCTTGTAAGACTTTGGGATGTTATGAGGAATAATTTCAATGTCAGGAAATAATTTAGTGTGAGATATGGGATCTGAATAGGATAAATGTTAATTTATTAAAGATATTGAATATATTATGTCACATGCACAAATATTTTGAGGATAAATGGGTTTCCCATTATTTTCAACCTCATATGGGAATTCGAAGACCGCTATTTTTTTGAAAAGTTGGGTTTACTTTAGGTGTGACATAATGTTTGTTGGCATCAGATGCTCCATAGAAGACAGTCATTGGAAGGTATTTTAATTTAGTTAATTAATTAATTTAATTAATATATTTTTAATGAACTGAGCCTATCCATCCTTTATAAATACACTTTTATAGAAAATATCAACGTTTAGATGCATAACCCTAGGATATTAGATGGAATATGGGAGATTCATTTGAAAAAAAAAGAAAAATGATTAATGAAATTGATCAGGGGTCACATGAGTCTTAGCCCAGTTTGTGAGGTATCATTAAGTGCATCCGCGAGACCCAGGTTCGAAAACAGGTGGAGGCATATTTCCAGGGTATTGTAGCGTCACTGTAGCAGTACTGTACACTATGCGAGTATTGTAGTAGGCAATGTAGCAGTTACTATAGTAGGTACTGTTCGGTACTATTGTAGTTGGAACTATTCATCTTAGGCCATCAGTTTGGGTTTGGAGTCCTTAAGGATTTAGGACCACCCATGCCTTTGGATCAGTTGGGCTTTTGGGCCACAATTAAGGCCTTCGGGCCACATGAAGGCCTTCGGGCCACATTTAGTTTCCCCAGACACACAACAAAAAAGGAGCAGCCCCAGAAGAGGATTCAGAGCAGGTGCACACACCAGATCAGATCCAAATGGATTTCTCAGAATGAGAGGGTATGGCTATGCCATCGGGACCAGCCTATGCTTGCATGGGAATCCTAGCGAGACGGCCTTGTGAAGGTGGAGAGCTACTATCATGATGCAGATGCTGGGGAGGGGCAGTTCCTTGTAAATAGTATGGTTGAATTCCTTATGACCTTCGAGTCATGTAATCTCCTAAACCTAAAGGACATGAAATCTCTGAGCCTACTGGCCTTATAAGCATTCCACCTCATCCCTTGAAAGGGGGGTTATCAAAAAATCAATAAAATTGAAGGACTTTAGGCCATTCGAGCAAATTGATCTGGGAGGATCATAAGATGAATAATGAATGCCACAAAATCTAATTCATTGGCCCTAGTGGATGAATTATGCACCAATGATCAATATATTGTAGAGGGTGTTCATGTTATTTTGTATATTTAACCATTATTTGATTTCATAACCATGGATTTATATAACTTTTTTATTATTCTCTATGATTTATATATTTTATATGTTCCCTTCCATATTTTGTTATTCTGAATCCATGTATCCTTTTTGATCTTATTTTCAACCATAGATACAGTAACTTTTGAAATTATAAGATTATATTGAGTCATCCATCAATGGATTCACTTTGTTCTTTTACATTTCCTACACTATTCTTTTATTTCATTATCATTGTCCCACAACATCATGCTTCTATATTTCAATGTTGGATTCAAGGATGATTAGACCCCTCTATTCCTGGTAGATGCATGCATGATGTGTGGATCATTATATTTCAAATAGATCATGGTGAAAATTGGGTTGTAGGTATGGAGACAAGTATCAACGTTCATCTCTTAACTCTTTATCCACGTGATAGGAGTGGTGTGATGGGGTGAACAACACAAGGATTTGAGTGGTTTGAATCTATCCATAAATAATGGATTGGGAATGATCAGCCCTATATCCACACTCCCTTGTGGGATTAGTGGTGTAAAAAGTGTCACATGCCATGCAAGAAAGATGCTTAGTGATTTCTTCAGTTTCTATAAATATTGAATTACACAGTTTTTAGTCTAGGAACACATGCTATGCAGTCCCCTGAATGTGGCAGCTATGGTTTTTGGTCAAGATATATATCACAGGTTTTATATATCCCATACATGTCATGTGACCTGGTGTTGGTGGATCGGAATGTACCCCAAGGGTACTTGGGTATGAACATGACTTGGAACAAAGACATGATCAATGTACACATGCAATGCCAGTATACATGGATATGGGCTAGAAGGACACAGGAAGTCCCTAGATAGCCAATTTTGGAGTTGGTTCCCTAGAACCAAATTTTTTGTACTTTATGACAAATTTTATTCATTGTTTTGAATATCAATAAACTTATTATCACATCATTATTTTTTTTATATGTAACATAGACAGTTATAATGTCTATATAGTACATGTCTCATAAAAAGAACATATCATTTCCTTGTTATGATGAGAACCTGAAAGTGTTACGAAACTATTCTTAAATATATGTTCTATAGATGGATGATATCATTTGAGGGACACAAATGATACATGCTATCAGGGGATAATACCAATAGGATATTGAGGTACCTCTCATGGTGTACATCCTTGGTAATATCTAGTAAGATATTGTGATAACGTGACCCACTAGTAAGAAATAATCATTTATATGTGTCATTTGTTTATCCTATATACAAAAGTGTGTATTGATAGTTAGGCTTTAAGATTATTATTAATTACTAATATGAATCACATACTTTGATATATTGATGAAAATCATGATGACATATATTCGATATGAGGGAGGATACATTGGGAGCATCATGAGTAATATTTCATTAATGAATAATGTCAGAAAAGATTTATACCTTAGATTTTTTAATGAAATTTAATATCTCAATCCATTTCAAAGAAATTATATAACCTAAATAAATCCATTTCCATGGTCTTCTATAGAAAAGTTTTATTTCTAGAAAGTCAAAGAGAGATACATAGAGCACCTTGGTTGACGACACTTAGATGCAACCTACTTGATTTGAGATATTGTGATAAAGGGATTATATTACATAGTAAGTGTTTGTATGAGGTATTATGTTGTTAAATCATTAACTTCATTCTCTATGGGTGCCTAAACATGTTTTTAGATCCTAAAATTGGACTTTAGGTTGCTTCACCTAATGCCACTGAGAAAGAGGACTAGCGGGTCACACACATAGTGTATCGAGAATCTCAGTTAAATAATATATTATTATTTATTATTTAATAGGTTTAATAAATATTATTAATTCATGATTTTAAATAATTATTCCTATTTTATTGATCTCATTTATTCTATCACCAGTAATTCGAGAGAATATAATATGAGAGAAATATTTAATAAATATTTGTTTGATATTTAGTTAATATAATATTTATTTATTTATTGGTTAATAACATAGAGATATTTATTTAATAAATAAATATATATTATTCAAGGTCTGATGAATATTATAGAGGAATGACGGTTTGAGATTTTAGGATTAGTGGTAAAATAATAAATATTGAATTATATTTGATTAAAGAATATTTAATTTGAATATCGAGTTAAGCGAATTTTGAGAAATAATAAGATTATTATTATTATTTAACATTGAGTTTTTAATATGATTAAATAAATAATTAAGGTTACTTGTGAAATTATTTTACTGTAACCCTAGTGATATATAAACCTAGTTATGTTTTTTCTTAAGAGAACAACTCATTTGTTTTGGTTGTGAACAATCAAATTGGAGGATTTTCTCAAGAGCTTGAGATCTCTCTTCTCCAAGATCACTCCCAAGAATGGAGAGAAATATTTCTCCACCTGATCAAGGAGAATAATTTGGAAGTAATTATCATAGTGAGAAAAGTCAAATGACAGAAGAGCCTGGATCTTCCATACTATCACTCAGAGATTCCTTCAACGTGGTCAAGAGATTCATGGAACATGTGTGGAACACCGCTAGAGGGAATTTACACTTGATTCCTAAAAAAATGATAATACATCATAGATCAATTTCTAGATCCATTAATAATGAAATAATTCCTTCAAGGAAATTCTAGTTTAATTAAATTAATTATAATTAATATGTAATGATCTTCTCTTTCTAGTTTCGGTGAGATTCATGTTGTCTGTCTTATTTGATTTAATTCCATCGAACATGAAGTTTATCATCGTGTAGATCTCAAATTGATTATTGAACATGGAAAGAACAAGGTTGGGAACCACCCATCACAAGCATCTGCTGTACTTGGAACCTACAAGTGGAATTATAATGGTTAAAAAATTATTTTCAATTATTCAATGATTACTTGTAATTTATGAATTTTAATTTTTTTCAATTTATGTATAATATTTATTTTAATTCAAATCATAAGATATGCTTCTTCTTCCTTTAATTCTCATATATCTAATCAATATGATTAATTTAATAAATATATTAAATCAAATATCTCATCTAGAGGTGTCATGGTTTCTTTCAAGATGACACAGGAGTACACACCATGTAATTGGAATTACATGCATTGTTCTTATTGTCAATTAATCATGAAATAATTTGGTAATTAATTCAAACCATGTAAATTTATTACACATGGTGAATTAAATACCTTACACCGCATGTTTACTGTGATAGGATGTAACACAGTTAATAGGAGTACTCGTCATGTACCCCATGTACATGGCGTGTAGACCCTTTCAGTCACAGAAGGGTTGTGTATTACCATACATGGCCTACCTGATGGGTGACTACGTAATCAGAAGATCACATGCTCTTTTGGCCACTAGACACAATGTGTACTCCATTTTTGAGGTACAATTTACACACTGAGTCCCTAGGCGTGTACCTCAGATAGATTGTGATATATGTACAAACCATATAGATCCTCAGATAGATTGTGATATATGTACAAACCATATAGATAACTTGTAAATGTCATGTAATTTTACCAAATTTTATATATTTGAAATTTATTTATAATATTACGTAAACCTTGAGAAATGTTCTTTCATGTGATCATTAAGTTAATAGCACCTTGTGATGGTTTTTAATATATTTATATATATATATATATCCGTGTGTGTGTGTGTGTGTGTGTTTAATTATCTTCTGTGTAATGATCAGATCTGCATATCATATATGGGTCATATTACAGTTGTTACTCTATGTGTATTAAGCATGAAAAATTATAGAAAAAACATATAATTCATGAAATCATTAAGTTTATACTACAGATCATGAAATTACATGATAATTTTTGTATGATATATGTCACAAATAATAAACCAGTATACAAGTATAATACATATTGGATAGATTTGGATGGGTATTCACTATTTTTCCTCCAAGGTAAATTTATGTACATATTAAATTTTAAATGAATTTTTTTTAATTTGATTAATATTAAAATGGATGAGAATATCAAGGAAATTTGGATGAGAATTAATATAAAAGAATTTAATGATTAAAGATGATCATTAATTGATTTGAGAATGATCTATCTTAAATAAGAATGATTAATAATTGAATGCTCATTTTACTAAATGTTCAATTCATTGCATGAATGTGGATGATTATGAAAAAAGACCATTCCTTTGAATGAGATTGGTTTCCTTTTAATTTATTATTAAATTAAATTTTTTTCATGCGCGCCTTCTCTCCTCTTTTTATTTAGGGCCTATGTTCCCATGGTATCTTTTATATAAACCCTTTTCCGTAACCTACATGTGAGTAAAAGCATTTGTAATGGATGGAACTCCCAAGATAGTGGAGGCAATTCCTGATAGGAGTTGGTATGAAACCAATCCAAGAGAAATATATTGGGGTACATGTGGAAAGGTGAAACATGAAACTTAAATGGTTCAAGGTGTTTTCCATGGGTCAAAGATTAGTTTATCAATTGGTGGATGAACTAACCATTAGTAAAATTTCATTATATATCCACATTATTATTTTATTTCTTCCAGTTTCTTGGTTATTTCATTATGGATTTTTTTTCATGATCACCTAAATCAATGAAATTAACGAGCATGCAAGATAGAACTAAATTAAATTTTTTTAGGTATAAATATTATCTAAGACATGGTCAATAACTTAAATAAATCCAATTAAGATTAAAAATAATTTAATAATGATAATAATTGTGAATTTATGCAAAATGGATAAAACCCCTCAATTATTTATATTAATTTGGTATAGCCTTCTACTACATCTGTTAAAATTGGACAATATTCCAAGTGCGTGACCAGCCAACGTTGGGGTGCTTGCAATTGTCAAAGAATTCTAACTTGATGTTTTTGGTTGAATTAACTTCTTTCACATCAAGGGTTGACTTCCAAAGTAGGAATTTGTGTAAATTAGAGGAAAAGGTTGAGGACAACCAATTTATGTATTTGAGGATTGTGGATTCCAATCAGTAGATCAAAGAACTAGAGGTAAATGAAGTTGTAATTTGGAATGCTTACATAAAACCATTCATGTTTACTGACCAACTAAAGTTGGGGTAATGAGAAACGAAATTTGGATTCTTTCCACTAATATTTACAAGAAACAAGATATTCCAAAACCAATGGTGAGGGATATTAGGCTTCAATAAAATAGTGGGATACTGATTAATTAACTATTGATTTATTTTTCAAAATTGTATTTTCTAAAGTACTAATTTTTTATTCATATTATTTTTTAGAATCAACATTAAAATTTCTTCAAACATATCACTATTATCCATAATTGATAGGGATAACCTTTTAACATGCATAAATTTATAAGAGTGGAAAAAGAGATTACAGGTTATAATTTTCCATGCAAGGAAATTTTATGTGTTGGAAGAACCATTTCTAGTTGTGCATAGTAATGAGGCAAGTGATGAAGAGCTATATCTCTATAAGAAACATCTAAATGATACCCTAGATGTTCAGTTCCTCATTCTATCATCCACGCCCAATGATATTTTGAAGAAAAATGGGGACATGGATGCATATAGCATTATGTGTCACCTTCAGGATATCTAGAATGAGATGGAAAGATAGGAGAGGTACGAGATCTTAAATGCCTTTTTTACAACTAATATTTGAGAGTTTACACTAGCTGAGCCTCATGTAGTCAAGACCATTGGACACATTGAATTATTAGAAATCTTAGGGATTAAATTCCAAAATGTGTATCATATAGATCTCATACATTTATCACTTCCCATGAACTTCTCTAGTTTTATTTCCAATTAAAATATTATCAGAAATGAGAAGAGTATTTTAGTACTTTTTACTTTGATTTTACAGGTGGATAAAGGCATTGTGTGTGATAAACCCAGAATGATTATGGAGAAAAGGAAAAGTAAGAACAGGGAAAATGGGTATAAGACCTATAAATAGTCTTAATCTCCTCAAAACTATCCCTACAAGAAGAGAAGTTTGAGAGTCATGGTAAGGAAAAGGAGGCATTAGGTTTTTCATGTGGCCAGTAAAGCTACTGGAAGAGGAACTACACCCATAAGCAAGGGGATGCTAAAGGTGAATTTTTATCGAGTATAATCTTTAAATATCTACACATTGGTTATTAGATAGAGCTTATGGTTTTCACATATGTATCCAACTGTAGAAACCATGTAGATTTTTAAATATTTCTAGAGAATAGGTGGATCTACTAGTGGAAATAGAGAGAGTATGGCTTTCTTAGACATTTTTGACTACTGCCATTCATTACCAATATTAATGATTTTAGTTTTAAAAGATTTATATTATGTACCTAAATATAACAAGAACATAATTTATATATCATTCCTCGATAAAGATGGGTTTATTTTTATATTTGGAAATAAAAGTTTCTTCTTTTATAAGGACAACATATGTTATGGTATGGAACCTATAGATAATGGTCATTATGTATTAAATTATGAAAACCAAGTGTTGTATATTGATAATGAATCATGTTCAAATGACTCATATAACACCTAGTTTTGGAATCATCATTTTGGTCATTTAAATAATAAGCATTTCACAATGATCTATCAACATGGTTATTTAGACTCTTCTATGCTAAAACAACTTGAATGATTTCATGCTTGTTTATAATGAAAAATCACTAAACCACCAGTTGGTTGATAGTGTGAAAGGGCCATAGAGCTTATATGATTTGTACACACTGATGTGAGTGGACCATTTATAGTAGAAGCTGTAGGTGGATTTTATTACATGATATCTTTTACTGATGACTTGAGTAGATATGAATATATCTACTTGTTGAGGTATAAGTATGAGTACTTTGAGAAATTCAAGGAATTAAAGAATGAAGTAGATAATCAACATGGAAAGAGGACAAATAAAATTTGATTGGATGGAGGTGGTGAATATCTTAACCAAGAGTTCATTGATTTTTTAGGGGAGTTTGTGATTCTATATCAACTTACTCCACCATACACACCAAAGTGGAATGGTGTTAGTGAAAGGAGGAACTGTACCTTGTTAAACATGGTAAGATTGATGATGATTCATTCAAATATTCCAATATACTTTTGGGGATATTCATTACAACCTATAGAATAAACATAAAACCAAGTACCAAAAAAGAGGAAAATGGAATCCCATTCGAGTTATGGAGTCAAAAATAAACTTGTTTTTTAACAAACACATGTATGGGGTTGAGAGACATTTGTTAAGGCCCTCTTAGGAAAAACATTAGAGCCTTTGGGCACAACGTGCATCATTATAGGGTATTCCAAGGAAACAAAGGGATAATTCCTATAAAACCCAACAGATAAGAAACCGATTCTCTTTAGAAAATCTAACATTCTTGAGTGGGGAGAGATCCATAAAAAGGATAGTGGGAGAAAGATTGACTTCGATGAAGTTTATGTTCAAGACACAGAAGTGTTGTTACAGGAATAGATTCCATAGCTCCCTATGGAAGAAGTATTTCTTGAAACACAAGTAATACGTATGAGCGTAAGAGAGGTCAGAGAATATGAGAGATATTGTTTTCTAGTTGTTGAAGATAGTGAATCATTATTAGTTGAAAATGATGAACCTTCTCCTATACAGAGGTAGTAGAGAGATTACATTGTATAAGATGGCAAGAGACCTGAATTTGGAAATGGATTCAACGTATCAAAACCATGTTTGGATTCTGGTCAATGCACCCGTTGATGTAAATCATGTTGGATTAAAATGAGTATTCATGAGGAAAATAGACATGGGGGTAAATTAAATAACAATAAATAAAGGCTACTTTCTAATGGTTTTAATCAATGTCAAGGAATTGACTATTATGAAACATTTTCATCAGTTTCCAAGTTTAATTCCATTAAAATTCTACTTGATATAGTAGCTAACCATGACAGTGAGATTTGAAAGATGGATGAAAAAGCCGCATTCATTAATGGGATCCTTTAAAAAGATTTCTATATGACATAAATAGAAGGTTTTGTGAGTCCAAGTGATTCCAATAGGATTTTGAAGTTTCATAGATATATTTATTGATTGAAGAAAGAATCTGGGTCATGGAACATTAAATTCGATGAATCTATAAAATAATCAAGTTTCATTAGTTATATATATGAGTCGTGTGTTTACAAAAGGTTTAGTGGAGATACGGTCAATATACTATTTTTATATGTTTATGACATATTACTTATCAAAAATTTCATATCAGTATTATAGTTTATTAAGGACTAGTTAAACATGTGTTTCTCCATGATGGACTTAGGTAAAGAAGCCTATATTCTAAAGATCAAGATCTTTCAGGATATATCCAAGAGGATTATTTGACTAATTCAATGTATATATGTTGACCAGATGCTAAATAGATTTTGTATGAAAAAAAACCCAAGAGGGGATTGGTTCTAGTGTTACATGGTTTACATATTACTAAGAAAAAATGTCCTCAGACACAACATGATAAATAGAGAATGATTATGATCCCATGTGCATTGGTGATAGGATAAATTATGTATGTCATGTAATGTACTATACATTATGTTTACTATGCATTGATCATGTTAGGTAGATATCAAGAAGATCAAGGAGAATATAATTGGACTGCTCTTAAGATTATCCTTATGTATCCAAGAATAATTGAGGATATGTTCTTGGTGTGTGGAGGAGATGATGAATTATTCATTAGGGGTTATACCGATGCTAGTTTTTAGACATATTATAATGATTTGAAGTCGTGGGAAAGATATGTTTTTTGTCTTAATGGAGGTGCTATGACTCGGAAGAGTTCAAAACAGCCAGTTGTTGCTGATTCTATAGTAGAGTCTGGGTATATAGTTGCTTCTGATGCATCCAAGGAATATATTTGGATTTGGAACTTCTTATAGGAGTGTGATGGGGTACCTTGATGTAAAGAGTCTATCACATTGTATTGTGATAATACTGTACCAGTGGTTCTTGTAATGGATCCAAGGTTACACCAATTGACAAAGTACATACTTTAGAAGTGTCGCCTCTTGAAGAGTTTTTATCAAAGGGGTGACATTTAAGTGAGCATTATACCCATGGAATAGAATATATTGGCCCCTTTTTATAGATTACTATCTTATTAGAAGTATGAGTATCATGTGAGAGCTAGCAGATCGAGGGTTGTTAGCAGCTGGCTCTAGTGCATGTTGGTGTTTGTTGGAGTTGGTGCCAGAAAACCAACATTTGTGTACTTTATAATAAATTGTATTCATATTTTTGAATATTAATAAAACTTTTCTCACATCATGATTGTTCTTCTATATGACATAGTATGTGATAATTTCCCTAGAGTACTTTTGGAAATAAAAGGTTATAGAATATCCCTACTATGATGAGAATCTGGAAGTTCTATGACACTATTCTTAAATATATGTTCTATATCTGGATGATATCATTTGGGGGACACAAATGGTACATGATATCAATGGTGGAGACTCATAGGACTTTGAGGCACCTTCTCATGTTGTAAACCATTTGTAATATCTAGTAGGATATTATGATAATAGGACCCACCAGTAGGAAATACACATTTATATGTGTTGTTGGATGTTCCTATATACAGACGTATGTATTGATCCTTATACTTTGAGATCACTATTAATGAGTATTATGATTCACATACTTTTATTTATTGATAGAAGATGTGATGACATATGTTCATGGAGAGGTAAGATACGTTGGGTGTGTCATGAGTAATATTGCATTAATGAATAATGATAGAAATTATTTATACCTTCTATTATTTAATGTAAGTTATTATCTTAGAAACATTTATGGAAATGATGTATCCTAAATAAATCCATGTCCATTGTGTTCTATATGTATGTTTTATTTTTACAAAGTCAAAGAATGATACATCAAGAACATAGGTTTATGACACCAACATGAAACATGATCGATTTCAGATATTGTGATAAAGGGATTACAATACATAGTAAGCATCCGTATAAGGTATTATGTCATTGCATCATTACGTTTTTTCTATATGGGTGACATTTTGTGTATATATATTCTAAACATGGAATTTAGGCTACTTTGACTATTGCCATTGAGAAAGTAGTCTAGCGGGTCACACATTAAGTATATCTAGAATCTCAATAAAATAGTATATTAATATTTATTATCTAATATGTTGAATAAATATTATTCCAGCATGTGGTTTAATAGTTATTAATTTTTTCTTGATTGAATTTATTCCATCGCCAGTTATTCAAGATGGTATAATGTGAACGTAAGATTTAATAAATATTTATCTACTATTTATTGAATATAATATTTATTTATTTATTGGTGAATAGTGCAGTGATATTTATTTAATAAATAAATTGATATTATTTAGGATCTAATCGGTATCATAGAGGAACTAAGGATAGGGATTTTAGGTACCATGAGAAAATAATAAATATTATTTTATTAAAAAATATTTTGTTTTAATTCAAAATTTAGGACCATGTCAATAAATAATAATATTAATAATAATATTTGACATGTGGTTTTTTTGATGATTAGGTAAATAATTCAGGTAACACGTGCAATTATTTTATTTTAACCCTACAGATATATAAAAAAAATTATGTTATTTTATCAACAGAACAATTCATTTTTTTGGGTTGTGCACAAAAGATTTAGTTAATTCTCTCAAGACCATCAAATATATCTTCTCCATGATCACTCCTAAGAATGGAGAGAAATATTCCACCACCAGATCAAGGAGAACACTTTGGAATCAATTCTCATAGCAATCAAAGGTAGATGACAAAAGCACATGGATCTTCCATGCTAACATCCAGAGAGTCCTTCGATGACATTTAAAGATTCACCGAACACATTTGGATCACTGCTAGATGGAATCTACACTTGATTCGTACAATGAACTGATGGTACATATTAGTCCTATGTGTAAATCCATTAACTACGAATGAATTTTATCATGGTACTTTTTATGTAATTAAAATAATTATTAATAATATGCGAGGATCCTCTCTCTGGTTCTTGCATTATTTATGTTTATGTCTTCTTGGATTTAATTCCATTGAACACGACATTTATCATCATGTAGATCTTAGATTGATCATTGAACACGGAAAAAATAAAAGTTAGGCACCTCCCATCACACACTTTTTCTAAACCTAGAACCTACAGTCAAAACAAACCATGTACTACCTATACATTCTATGTAGTCTCATAGGGAAAACCAGGCTATGTATAGGAAGGGACACATCCAGGGGTCCAGGAGAGGCCACACATCTTGTGACCCTAGGAACACGCCATGTACCTCCCTCGAGATCTTCCATCTTGTGTATCTCATTCTTAGGGACTCAATTTTTGGTCCATGAGTAGCCCATCCTAAGTAGTTTTCTATGTTGAACCTCATGAATGCCTTTATTTTAGAGACAAATATGTGAAATGAGGTGTTATTATCTTGAAGATTATTTCAACAGTGCTTGGATGATAGAATTGGTTGGTCTTGTTTATCAGAGAGATACAGAGGTTTTCAACTACCCTGTCACACTATTGTGTGGGTCTTCCATACTCTTTACATACGTAGAGTCAGAAACCCCACATAATATATTGGGAATAAGTTCTCAATCTATGGGGTTCCCCCATCATCAATTACTGATGGGGAGTGGGTCTACCACTAGATATAGTGCCCCTGGAGCATAGTAGGGAGGTGTAGTCCCTCCACATGGATTATTTTGAGTTTGTGCTTGATGTTGGGAAACCAAGATAGGCCTTTGAATTTGTAGAAAGAATCATCGTTCGTAGCAGTATTATGGAGATAGAGATCCCCTTTATATCTTTATTGGGTTTCTTTATAAGAATATATGTTGGTTTTTCATTTCCCTCTTGGTTATGGGTTGAGATCAGAACTGTATCCTTATATTTCACCCTTATTTTAAATTTTCAAGACATAATAGGTATGTATGTACTCACTACTACATGGGAATATCCAACACATGTCACATCATATGTATATAACAGGAAGATCATCAATATCTTTGATGAATCATATCAGTACTTAGGTTAATTAATTGTGTCTGATGGTCGAAGTTAGATATTATGATCTAGAATCTATCCAATTGTCCATTTTTACACGTATTGTTTGGAAGAGCCTTCATTTATAGTTTTTCATGTATTTTTCTCATTTATGATTTGGATTTATATTTTCATACTCTGATGTATTTTATAGAGGTTATTTCATGCATGGTTATACTATAGATATTATAGTATTTTATTATTCATATTCACTTTTTCATGGATATAGTTGTGTTTATTCATACAAGTTCCTGATGATTAGGCCTCCCATTTCAGTTTACACATTCTCAGTACATATTTCCAACCCCTAGACTATTTATGGGGGTCTTGGGGTGTGACACTTAACTTATCACCGACCCTGTGGGCCCTAATTGGTCTGGTCAAAAAACCTATCCCATAATCAAATCAATTTCATGACTAAGGTGATAAGTGTCAGGATACATTCATCCTATAATAATTAATATTAAAATTTTACACCTTATCACTTAATTTTAACCTAGTTTAACCAGATTTACCCTTTAACCATAGTGGCACATTTTTTACTGATGTTACTATTCACAATGAAAAAAAAATTAATTTACCCCCATTAAAAAATTTGGACATGAAAATTAAAAATATAAAATCCATTTTCTAAAAATAAATGTATATAATTGTTAAAAATTACTTTTAAATGGGCATTCAATACAAAACGAAAACCCAGATTTAGATAAATGGATTTTTAATCATAAAACATAATTTCTCTTCATTCCTTTCTTAGTAGAAACCATCAATTGAATGTCAAAATATATTATTTGTAAATTTTATTAATATAATTAATAAATATGTATTCATATAATTTTTTGATATAAAAACACTTTGTGCACATAAAAATTGTATTTATGAAAAAAAATATTTTCATTCCTAAAAATGAATTTTTACAAAAATGAATTAAGATTATTATTACTAAGTTATTAATTAGATTATTTATAATTATATAAGATATATATTACATTAATATCAAATCAGAAATTTAATGGTACATTTCAATTATTTTATTTAAAGAAAAAAATATTGTTTTATAATAATTAGTATGTTTCACGATTCTCTAAAAATTATTATTTTTAGAAAATTCCCAAAAATTAATTCTAAGTATATTTTTACAACGTGATACCAAAAATTATATTACTTTTTTCAAATTGAAATTTAAAATTTTTAAAAATATGATTTTAAATAAAAAAGTATAATAAATAAAAACAAATTTAAAAACAACAAAAGTATTTCTTTTTTGATATAAACAATAATTGATATTATCGTAATGAATATAGATCTATAAAATATATTTGAGGAATATTTATAATTAATTAAATTGACATAAAATTTTAATTACCTTGGTTTTTACATTCTTCCCACTTTTAGAAATTGGGTCCTCTCAGGTTTATTCAATAATTAATTTATTGGCGATATTTTTCTTTCATAACATTTTCTAATTCCAATATTTCTTCTATAATCGTACTATTTTTCCACAAAATATTAACCTATTGTATCAATTTATTCCACAACACCTACTATATTTGTTCATGAATATAAATAGTTTATTCCTTGTATGAAATATTTTAATTTAATAATACAACTTCGGGCCTTAAAACATGTGATACATTTGATGTATATTTTCTTAAAAATAAAACATTAAAAAATCATATACCTAGAATAAAATCGGTTGCAAGGCCACTCAGTAAGAAACTAGTCTAATGTTATCAAGAATTTCATATGGTCTAATGAACCATAGGCTCAGCTTAATGATTCTACCAAAACTCATAACATATTTTCATGCATATAATTATAGGAAAACATGATCTCCTATGTTGGAAGAATGATCATTCCATTAGTTGTCTTCATAACTAGTTTCCCTAATATGAGATACCCTTATTTGATACTGAATCATCATTAAATTTCCATCCATCACTTATACCAACTCTGGTCCCAATAACTTCATTTAAATTACTTTATTCAAACAAACTTGAGTCCAACACCACTTTACATATAATGCCTCAAAATATTACATCTATATACCAGAATGCAGTTTTTTATAATAAAAATCATATAATGAAATATATTGATCTAAACCTCCCTAGTTTCCTTTTGAACAAGAATAGAATGTGTTTTCCAATGTATAAGTTGTTTTCTATGACTATTTATAATATTGAGGATGAAATTCTATACTAAAATTTAATTTAGTACCCAATGACTTCTAAAGAAATTTCCAATAATTAGAATCAAATATGGGATCACGGTAAGATATAATAGAGAGTGTTATTCCATGTATCCTGAATATCTCCTTAATATATAGCCCAACACGTTAATCTTAGGACATAATATCTCGAATATGAAGTAAATATTATGATTTAGTTAATCAATCAACAATAAACTAAATTATATTATTATCTGGAGATGTATTTGGAAATACCACCATGTCATACGAAGATATATTTTCACATTTCCACTCCAGAATTAGAAAATGGTAAATCACCCATTTCATTAAATGATATTCAGTTATAACCTATTTACAAGATAACCATTTTATAGTAAAATGTGCAATATAATTATTCATTCCATCTAACTAGTAATACTCTCGAAGGACTCTATTAATTTTAGTACTTACAAAATGAACATAAAAGGAAGATTAGTGAGCTTCAATTAATATTTATTTTTTCAACCTGGAGATAGATGACATAAATAACTTTTTTTAAATTTCTAAATACTTTCTATTTCAATGTTCTATTTATGGAAATTACCTTTCATTTCAAGTTACACTATGTATTTCAAATCATAGCCTTCTTTCTTAGATTTCTTAATTCAGCTTCAAAATGATGACATCGTTGTCACATGAAAAAAATAGAACAAGTTTATGCATGCAAAATATTTAGGCCTACATTCATCAAATTATATAATAAAGGATAATGTTCACAATATATAATTTTTAATTATTAATTATTTTTTGACTCAAATCATAAGATATTGTTTTTGATTATACTAGATTTTAATGAATCATGAAATCATAATTCTTTATTAGTTCAATCCATCGTATCTTCATAATTTCTAGCTCATTATGAGTGAATATATACTTAAAACTTTTATGATTAGTATATATTTCAAATTTTACTCCATATAATTGATGTCTCTATATTTTTAAGTCAAAAACCAAAATATTTTTTTCTAGATCATGTGTATGATATTTTGTCTCATGACATATCAATTAATGTGAAATGTAAGAAAATATGTTTTCATTATTCATCAGAATGAAACCAATTCCCTTCAAGGAGGAATCACTATAGATGAAAAATTCATCATTTCTGGAGGGTAGTTTAGAAACTAGAGCACCCAATAATCTTATTTTTAGTTCTTGGAAACATTTATAACACTCTTTATACTATATTAATTTGAATCATTTTCTAGTTAACTTGGTTAGTGGGATATATTATTGTGTATTGTTTTTCAATAGATTGGTTGTAGTAACCTACTAATCAATTACTACTACAAATATATGTGTAATTTTTAGTTATTTTCTATTCATAGACCACATTATTTTATATAGGTTCAACAATCATGACATATTTATAATTAATATACCCATTAAGAGGAATATTCTACAACCAAAATTTACATTTAATAAATTTTAAATATAAATTCTTTTCATTTGAGGTTTTAAAAACAATCCTTAAGTGTATTTTAGGATACTATTAAAATTTATAATATACCAAAATATCATCAATAAACATAATTAACAACTTGTATAAATAGTCATGGAAAAATCCATTCATATAATCCATTAATATATTCAATAAATTAGAAAAAACCATCAGACAAAAACAAAGAATAAAAATTCCCATATCTATTTTGAAACATTGCCATTAGAATATCTTCCCCCAAAACCATCAACTGAAAGTATCTTGACCTAAGAATAATATTCAAAAAATATTTTTCTCCCTACAACCGATCAAAAAATTAATCATTACGAGGTAAATGATACTTTTTCATAAAATTATGTTTTTCAAGGATCTTTAAACAATTTAAAGGCTCATTGAACCATATTTATTTTTAATAAATAAAATAGGATCCCCCCGTGGTGAAATTCTAGGCAGAGTGAAACCTTGATCAATAAATTCTCGCACCTTTTTTTTTAATTTGAGAAGTTCTACTTTATCCCTTAGATAAGGGATTTTTAAAAATGTATTAGTATCAATTACCAAGTCAATAGTAAATGAAACCTCTAGATAAGGAATAACATCAGGAAAATAATTAAAAATTACATAGATATATCTATTAACTACCAAAAAATCACTAATTTGAACAGTTAGTTTCATTTCAAAAATATGATCTAGGTTACGACCATTATCTTCCTTAATCAATTTCTCAGCTTCTTGAAATGTTATAAATGGTATAAATTAATTGAAAATAACATTATTAAATATTAAATCTATTTTATAATGATAAACTAGAAGAAAATGTATTAAAATAATAATATCAAACTCTATGAATTGTTTTACAATATTTACAGGAAAACCAATCCATGAATAAAAATTTGAATATACGTATAACACTTATATTGTTTAAAACTTCCACCATGATTTTTATCCAAAATATTTATATTATTTTTATGAGGTGATATTATTATTTTACATAAAAATTTACCATAAATGAGATAATGTGAAGATCCATCAAAAAAGAAATATACATAATTCGAATAAAAAATTCACATTCCTATAACCACTTAATTAGATAGCTCAACATCAACTATAGTAGTATTAAATGATTTTTCCACACCTTTTTATTTTAATGATGATGATTTTAAACCATATTAACAAACATCATACACAAATTATTATATTTTCAAAATTCATTGTATTAAAAACATCTCATCATTGGATGATGTTATATTACACCATTCTGGGTTTGATTAGGACAATTTTCTTTATAGTTGTAAGGCATATGATCCATATTACCACAATAGGAAAACATTCTAGATACTATCAAACAATCCCAAATTTTTTACTACACTTGGAACATGTTGGGGGATTACCTCTAGATTTCATAATTTAAATCTTCCCCACTTCCTTCCACCTTGATTTCTTATTAATTTTATATTTATGAGGAACATAAGTGTTAAAAAACACAATCTCAAACTTTTTAGAACAATGAAGACAATTATCCTAACTTTTAAATTCCCTCTAGTTTAATGATCTTCGAAAATATGGTTCTAATCATTATTATAATATTGCAAATTTTAATATCTGGTTCAAAAATAGAATTTGTTTCTTACACATCCAATGTTATAAAATTTTATCTATACATAGCTAATTAATTATCCTTCTTATGAATTAATTACAAAAATTATTTCGCTATTCTGAGTAAAACAACCTTATGGAAATACTTATCCACGAAAATATTATTAAATATATTACATTACATGGCCTCAATATCATCATTCTATGGTATTCATAACCAATGAACTCCACAAATTAGGTTCACGTTCAAAATAGTAAATAATATGAGTTAACTTTTAACATTATAAACATCCAATAACATGGAATATATTTTTCACAACATTTATCCATCTTTAAGATATCACTGGATTTGATTTTTCACCAAAATTCAAATAGATCTATTTTATAAAATGCTCAAAAAGGGACATGTTCCACTATGGTAAATCTGGTTTCTCTTCAACATGTATGACACCACCATTTATACATTTTTTCAAATAATAAATAATTTTAATAGGCTATTCAATTATAATTACAACATTTATAGTTTTTTAATTTAGAAATACATTTTCCTCTTGATACCTACCTATATCAACTTCCTTGTTTTCAATGTCGAAGTCCATTCTGAACATACAAAGATTATATAAATAAATATACTAATATTATAATTATATATCATTTCAACTTAACCATATATCATAATCTCTCAATAGTATTATGTTAGCATTTTTCTAACCCCTAATGTTATCTAAACCTTTTCTCTGATACAAACTGTAAAGGCATAGCATTAAAACATTATATATTCTTCTGATTTTATAAATTAATTCACATTGGTACATTCTTAAAGATATTTTAGGTTTATATTTTTATATAATTAGATCATCAAAATTATATAACAAAAAAATATATTTTAAAGTGAACAATTTAAATACGTATCCATATTTATGAAATATAAAATTTTTAAAAATGAAACACATTTTTATTTCATGAAAAATATTCATAAATTTCAACTTGATATATTTTTTTGTTATTACTCATATGTAAACACAATAAAAAACATTTGAAAATATGGAATGATCACAAAAATCACAGTAAGGGACATAAAATTAATAAATCCCATAGTTCAATGAAAAAAAATAAAAATCCATAAAATTTAAACATTTATCGCCTTCATCATTGATCATATAAAATAAATCATATCCTCAAACAGAAAATACTATTTTCTAAAACTGAAAAACCATAAAAATAAAATAAATACCATTTTAGGAATATTAGAGATTTATCTTCATAGCTTGTGTTAAATCATGTTAGAAATGACTAGATCATATTTAATTCCATAGTAGAAAACCCCTGGTTAACTACCTCCTTTTATTATTGAATACAAGGTACAATACCTAATATGTTGGAAAGGTATATCAGCATGACCAATCATATATGTTTTATCAAGACCACCTACCTTATAAGTTATATATGGCTCACCCATCATCATTCTATAATGATGAAGTACCACATCAATAATAAAACATTTTAATATTGCACCATTTATCATAAATTTGTTGAAAGACTCTTTTTAACCCATATACAATACATTTTAGATATCAAAATACATTTTCCTTTTAAACCCCCATTTTCAAAATTAAAATACCTAAATAGAATTGAAGAAATATTTTTTATTGAAAAAAACATATAAGATTGTAATGGATTCCCAAAATAAAATAATATTATAGAGCTAGGAAAATCTATCCATGTAATATATGTTATAATAAAACATTCATATTCTCCCTTTGTAAATAATGTCAAAATGTTCCATATAAAATAAATATAACTATTCATTGGAAAACATTTAAAGAAAGTAAAAATAAACATAAAATTTCTTTTTGAATTCATTTTTGTCAATATAAATACATTCATAAAATAATTTTAAGAATATGGATATAGAGACAAAATATTTACAAAATAAATCATTAACATTTTTAAAATATGGTTTTAAGGTAAAGTGTCAGTTAACTCAAGTATAATGTGTCATGTATATTCTTTATAATCATGAATAATAAAATTATGAAAATTATTTACAAGATAAAAAATATTTTTCATGTTTATTTTTCATTTTATTTTAATTATTACCATGTTAGATTCAATTACTTGAAAAATTAAGTTCACATCAGACGTTTTGATAATATTCACCTCATATTTCAAAAATGAATCTGGTAGGTTGAAAATGATCAAATTGGAATATGATTATAACACTTAAATAATATTAATGAGGTTATAATCATCATTTTATACATTATTTATACTTAAAAAAATAAGAAATATGCTTATGAAATATTAAATTATATTACAATCATGGAGATGTTAGGACTTATACACACATGAGTAACGTTTCCATTTTCAATTTAACTGATAGAAAAAAGTTAAATATTATTTAATAATTAACTAATGAAAATTATATCATGAATTTTGTGTTATTTATTTAATTTCATCCTTATATATAGGTCATTTGAGGTGGTGATAAAAAATAAAATACACCTATTTGTGAGGTGGTAGTCCGCACGTACACAAAGATGACATTTATTTGTTTTAATTTTGATAGAAATGAAATAATTTGAATATTTATTTTCCATTAAAAAATAATTTTATAATATATATATATATAATTATTTTAATTTTTATCCATTGTTTTATCAATACATAATAGTTTGTGATGAAAAATGAAGTACATTATCCCACAAGGCGGTAGTTCACATGCACACACAGGAAATAAATTTATTTTTTCTTAGATGGTTATGTATATGAAAAATGGTTATAAAATAAATATAATAATGTTATAGTATATTTAATATACTAGTTTTATTTTTTCATCGTGTCTGAAGAATATTTGAAGGAGGTAGAGGAATAAATAACATGAAAGGGCTAAGTTATGAACTATTGTTTTCACCAGAAAAAATCCTTAAATTTGCACCTTTGGCCTACTAAGGTGGGTATTAAGATCAATCCATGGACTATTGTCCATAGGGTTGGATATAAATTAGATTTTGGGTAGGTATTGTGCAGTATAAGAGGATCTTTATGTGTTGATAAAATATGAGAAGGGGTGTCCTTCTATAAGTTAGGGAGAGGACACACGTGGAATTTTTCAAAAGATTGAAATATTATTATTTCAGTTTCATTGAAATGTGTCTCATAAACAAATAAAATTTGAGTCTGGAGTGTTAAGGGTCCAAATTCATCTATAAAATGATAATTATTATGAAATTTAGTTTCCTTATAACTTTGTTTAACCTTGGTTAACCTCATATACCATTTTACAGTGGTGACATATTTTCTACCAAAGTTACTATTCATATTGATTAAAAATGAAATTTACCACATTAATATATTTGAAATTTTGGTTCCAAATATGGAATAAATTTTATCAAATTATATGTGGAAGATTAAAATTTTAAATAAGCATTAAAAATGCAATGAAATCCCATTTTTAGAAAAAAAAATACATTTTAATTATAAATCTAAATTTACTTTCATTATTTGCATTGTAAATACCATAAAATGAATGTTAAAATAATTTATTGAATATATAGTAAATAAATTATTATAACAATTATTTAAATTATTTAAATATAGTTATTTAATATAAATATACATTGTGCGCTTAAAATCACTTTATAGAAAAAAATTTGTTTTTAAGCCCAAAAATGAACTTATATCAAAATAAATTATAATGATAATTTCTATGTAATTAATTAGATTACTTATAATTAAAGGATAATTATATTATTACATGATAATATTTAACACCTAATTAGACTATTCAGTTACTTAATTTAGTTGAAAGAAAAGATAGTTTTTCCAAAATCTGTATTTTTCATCATTTATTGAAAAATCAAATTTTTTAGAAAATTATCAAAAATTCATTATAAGATAATTTTGAAATGTTTATAATTTTTTTTCCAAATTAAAAATCTAAAATTGGGAAATTATGATTTTAATTAAAATTATATAATACATATAATAAATTTTTTATGAATAGAACTATTTCTTTTTTCATTGAAACATTACATTATATTGTAATATTGAATATAAATCTATAAAATATAATTCATTAATATTTTTATGGAATGAAATTTAGTAACTGTTAAAACTATTTTTATTGTTACAATATATCTTTTATTCTAATTAATGATTTTTTAAAGGAAATTAGGGAATACTAATTCACAAACCACACATAGTTATACCCTAACTAATTAGGGACCTATAAGTGGTATCATAATTAGTCACCCATAAATTTTAACTCTTCTTGGGTGGATCGTGAAGAACCTAGATTCAATTAATAACTGAGTTATTCCCTTATTTTATTGATAGAACATTCAAGGGTGTATGGATAAAATTCTTACATTTCTATAATCATAAGTACTTAATGTGAGTGATGCTATCAATGTGGGTTATCGACTAATTTCAAGAGATATTATTAGAAAATTTTGGAATAATAGTTTTCTAGTGATATATAATAAGCTGCAATAAGAAATACTATTCCCATTGACTGGAATTTTCTTATCAAAATTATGGGGTTATTTTTATCTATGGAAATGTGGGATAAACTTGAAATCATATGTAAGGGAAACATTAAAGTAAAATTACAAAATTTGTAAAGATATACATTTTTTTGAAGAAATCAAAATGGTTGATAATAATAATATTGATGGATATTTTTCTATGATGAATGTGATAGTTAGTCATATCAATCGATTTAGGGAAAAAATTTAAGGTCAAAAAAATAATTAGTAATTTTTAAAATAGTTTTGATGAAAGATATCAACTTTGGAAGATGTTGATGATATACCACTTTATATGATAAAAATTCCCTCTTGAATTATGAGTTGAGAAAAAGTCAAATTTAATGAAGATATCTAAAGATAAAATGGCCTTTAAATACTATAATAATTTAATTATCAAGGAAAAGTTAGATGAGAATTCATGTGAATCATATAGAGATAATGAGAGTGGTGAAAGTCACATTAAAATCATAGTTCTACTATCAAAAAAAAATAAAATGAAAAAAAATGAAAATGTAAAAGAAATATTTCTCTTAAATATAATAAGTGTATAAAAACTGTATACTTTTCTATAGGTAAACCTAATAAGAAAAATGCTATTGAATCCAAATATCTATAATAGGAATAAACACAAACGAGGAGTCCATGAATCAAATTGATGAAAATATGATAGAACATGAAAAGTATGATGAGAAAAGAGGAAGAAGTTATTTATTCCTATAGTGGTGTGTAGGAAGGAAAATATTGTAGAAAATACAATAAATTTATGGTTCATTATATATGGAATTTAGAGGTCTACAAATTTGGAAAGGAAGTAGAAAATTATTCCTACATGGTTTTCATTTTAGTGATAGAATGTGAATCTTGTCTTGAAATGAACATTGGGATATATAATTAAGATAAATGTTTCAATTTTAAATTTCAATAGATGAATATGAGTTTATTATAAATTAAAATTATTCCATTGAATAGATTAAGTTTCTCCAAGAATAGTGTGTAAGTAATCAGAACACACCCAGAATTCTTGATAGTGGATTCTCTTCCTACATGAAAAGAGATACCAAGATCTTGAAATTAATTTAAGAAAACTATGGTGGTGAAATTTTTTTTCCATTGAAATAACATAAAAAATTAAAGGAGTTGGGTATAATGTGATTGAAAATAACAATATTATTTTTCAATAGGTTTTATATGTTTTTATGATCAAACCCAAACTTGTATATGTGATTACATTATGTGATGAGGGAAATGAGTTGATTTTAAAGAAGAAAACCTATCTTATCAAAAGATATGATTAATGAAGGATTATACCAATAGGATAAATAACTGTTAGAAAATTATTTTATATTATAGATACTAGTAATTCCTACTATAACACTACTTGAGAAGAGTACAATATTTGTAAAAGAATACCTGGTCGCATTTTTAAGAATAATTTGAGTAAGATTTCTAAAGATTGTTTTGTGAGGGATCATGCCCAATTGATCCTATTAGATATAATATTTGTATTACATATCAAAAATAAATAATGTTAAATTTAAGGCATAAAATAGTGGAGACATGTTCAAAAGGACCGCTTAAATTAATTCATTTAGATTTTTTAGAACCCTGAGGCAAAAATACACTAGAGGATACTTCTATTTTATCACATTAATTAATGATTTTACAATAATTAAAATATTTTCATTCATGAATCATAATTCATAGTAGCTGGAATGTTCAAAATCTATAGAAGATATGTATGAAGAGATATTAGAATTCATATCCAGAAACTAAGACCTGATTATAGAAAGGACTAAACTATGAATTCATTTGAATCATAAAATTACAAGTATGAAATTAAAAAACAATATATAACCCCTAAAACCCACAAATTACTATGGTTTCTAAGAGAATTAATAGGACCACTGTATAAATTGGGGGTAAATGCTTTCTGAATTTTAAATATCAATGATCTTTAGGAGGAAGTCTATTTGTATAACAATGAACATTCAGAATAGACTATTTTTTATTAAAATTTCTAGAATATCTATATATTAGATGAAGTATAATATGATACCTACAGTGAATTACTACAAGATATTTAGAAGTATTTTACTTATACAAATCAAATGATTAAAAAAGGAAATTTTGATGAAAGGTTTGGAGAGGGTAGTTTTATTGTATATTAATCAAATGTGAAGATCTATATATACTAGAATATGAATCTTCGCAAGGTGATTGATTGTTGTGATGTAAAAAATATTCAATTATGAACCATGATGATAATTATGGTGTGGAAATTTATAGAGATTGTGATGGAAATAGTATGCATATTTATGGATAGATCAATGAAAGATTACCTAAATCTAGATCCATTTTAGAAGGTTCTAAATCTGATTAGATAAATGATGAACATGAGGTTTCTGAGCGTGTAAAAATGAAATATATAAATAAGAAGAAGTATGTATAAGTATGGAATACTATTGAACATCATCCACTACTAGTAAAAAACATAAGAAGACTATAGATTGAAAATATAATTTCTTTACAATAACTATATTATATACATAAATATTTAAATTTAAATTTTTTGATTTATGAATTAAATTGATAAATATTTATATGATGTTTTAGCATTTTATTTTTTTATGACATGATACATGTGAATTAATCTAATGGGATAATAAGAAAAATAAGATATATTGATCATGTTAAATGATATTCTATTACACGAGCTAGGTCAAAGATAACATTTTAGGATTTTAATTAAAAATTAATGGGTAAAAAGAGACAATTTAATTATAAAACCCAAATTCATATCTTTAATCACCTATTCATGATGTGAGATTCATTTTAAATGCCTAAAGGGTGGAATAAAAATGAAAAAGCCTGGGAATTGATCATGATAAGACACAACCTGATTCTTGTAGTAGCACAATGAATATACATGAAAAGATTAATGTCATGAGTTTAAATTTGATATGATAATAAGAGAGTGGATCCATGATTTTTCATTGTGTCAATCCATATTAAACACCATGAACACGCATGATCGGGGACCTAACCTTTATAATTTTGTGAAATAATGACTGAATCTCATTTCTAAATGCCATGTAACTCTCATGGTTGACTTTTCTATATTTAATGAATGATTTAATGACATTTAATACACCCATGTATGCCTTGAATAAAATAAATAAAAGTATTGGGAGGTGCTTCATGTTATTGGACTAGAGACGAGTACTCTAGGTTGAGGTGATACATTCTGATAGTTTCCTCCATGAGAAATAATGCTCCTTTTATTTTATAATTTTAATTTATTTATTTTTATAAGCTTCTCATGGATTGTATGATTGTATGATTTCATTTTCCTTTAATTATATGATCTGAAATATTAATGGATTAATCTATGTATTGTTTTATTTTTTAATTCTTTTTGATCATTTTCATTAATATATATTGTCTCCATTTTTATCTTATTTTCATAGAATTTCCAATGCATGTTAATTAAGGAGTATTTCTAAAATGGAATTTAAAGAACTAGGTTTTTTACATAACCATTGAGTGGGACTAATTTGCATTTTAAAGTGGTTTTATGTTACTTATTTCACTAATAATCCATTTTATGTGACCATTATAAAAATGTAACTCCTAGGATAGAGAGAGAGTAATTATTATGGCCATCTGAATTGCTTAAGACATAATTTTGAATACATTAAGATTAATTAACTGATATCTATGAACATTAATACATGAACCTAGATATCATACACATGGTGTGTTTTTATTTATATTTTATCCTATCACTTTCTCAAAAATATCCTTTCTCTGTTGTTTAGATTCATTTTCGGAAAATAATTTTTTATTTAATTCTATTTAATAAATTAATTATAATTCTCCACCATGCTATTGTGGGATCAACCTAATACATGAAATTTATTATTATAAATTACAACAGAATTAATGATTTATCACTATGATTTATAAATTAATGAATTATCTATCCACATTAGAATTAATAATTTCCCATAGTGTTATCAATTTATCACTGTTGATGGGGACTATTGTTGAAATTATTTTAAATTACTAATTGTGAAAAATAATTTTCTCATGTATTTGTATTTTATCATCTAAAGATAATATTTTCTTTTACTATTTTTTATTTATTTTATGAAATTGGTTATTTTAGTTATCAATGGTTAGGATATAATTTATTCTAAATACAAATGATAAATTTCCCATCCTCTTGATGAATCTTGAACGTCATTTTGATGAGTTTAGTAAAATGAATAGTCATACTAATAATTTCCCCCAAAAATACCATAGAAAGGAACACATGAAACTCTATGACCAAAAATAAGGCTCTAAAGAGAAATTTTAGGAATTTTATAGAATAGATTGTAAATATGAGTAATTTTCCACATGGAGTCCAATTTTATTCCAATAGATGATTCCCTCCCCACGATAAGTTCAGAGGAGGACGAGGAAAAAAGAAACAAGGACATCGATTGCCGAATTTATATATTTATTCCTTGAAATAATTTTATCACTCCCAATGGAAGAAGAAAAATAAGAGGATAATATGGCTATCACATTTATGACTGAATTTCTAGAAAATATGAGAGCACCACAAGAAGAAGTATTACCTATGGTAAAATGAACTGACTATTCATAATAAAAAGAAGAAGCAATAGAATTAGGAAAAGATGTTCTGGTTGTAGAAAAAGAAGTTCTCATTATACAATTTCCACAAACACAGACAAAAATTAAAGTTGAATGGTACCAAATTTGGATAGATTCTGAATTCTTCCTACTTACCTTCAAACTATGTAGTTTTTTATCAACTACTCTTAATTTCAAAACTATTTCATTGAGGAGGAAATGATCTAAGATGTATGGGATCTAAAGCAAAAAAAATTAACCCAATAAGGTTATATTTATATCATATTCCCATCAACTAACACTCATATGATCAAGTTATATGGCCTTTAAAAATAGTAGCATATGGGTGGCAATATGAGTTTTTTTTATTTCTAGGAATTAATTTTTATTTAATTTAGAGAAATTATTTTTATTTTAGAGATTCATTTTAAATTTACCTTATCATTTTGAGCTTTATCAAACCAAACATTCACTTTTATCAGTTTTTTTATTTTTTCTTCTCCACCCTTTCATTTTTTCTTTTAAAAAATATTAATTAAAATCACAATCATTCCACATTGATTTTTTATTTAATCATTTACCAGAGAGACAAAAATTTCTTAAGGATAAGCATCATTTGATGCCTTGAATTTTTTATTTTATCTAGATTGATTTTATTTTTGATGTTCATTTCCATGATTAATTGTCCCAAATAAATTTTCTCATTCCTGAAAAATTTTACAAGACTAATGTCTAAATTTTTTTGGTTAATATTTCTTGAGTGAAACTTGAACATGTTTTCTTTTAAATTTTATTTGTTTATTATTTAAGCCGTGATTACAAAATTCAGAATTTTTTATTTTTGAGGCATATTTTTTTATTCCTTTTCCTAGGGCCTACCATTACATTAATCATTATTAAGACCATATAATCCTTAAACAACATTTTCAAGTAATATCCCAATTACAAGACTACATTAACCTTTAATAAGATAAATTATGCAGTTTCCGTTATTATAAAGAAAATGAGTTTGGGGGAATTCGTTCTATGGTGAAAGGGATATATGTATTGAATAAATATATGTGGGTGTATATTCATGTGAATTTGGGAAAGGTTTTATTATTATTTATTCATTTTAATTTATTTCATACCCTCTTTGAAAAAAAATAAAAAAAAATAAATAGAGATAAAAATTCAATAAAAAATTGGTTGTGACTTGGAGGGTAAAAAATAACCATTTACATGACAAAATATTTTTATCATTTCGGGTTGGTTGGGGGACATGAGACTTATGCAAACTCATATTTTGAAAAAACAATAAAAATGGTTAATAATTTATTATTCTTCATTAATTCATGAAATTTATTTGAGTTTTTGGGAAAACGATATATGTCAATATAAGGAGATAATTTTTACTAATATTTTATTGATTATCCTGTGAATTAATGCTGAGATTAACCTCCTTTTTGAGATTTACTAGTTTTTACAATAATACCCACCAACCCCAAAGCGTTAGAGACATTTGGACCTAAAGGTAAATCCCACATGATTAGTTGTGAGTTTTTTCTACATGGGGTGTAGAGGAATATGCATTTCAATCATATGGTAAAAAACATGATTTGATTTTTGATTAAAAATACCTTTATGTTGTTACCTTGAGTTTTGAGTAAAAAAATATATGAAAATTTTGAGTACCATGCACTTTAAAAAATAATTAGAAACACCAATGGGAGAATGAAGATATATGGAAATTCTAATGGGAAAAAGTAAAATTCAATGTAGAAATTTTTATTTTATATTACGAGGATTTAATGAAACTTTCTTATGTTATACTTAAATATTTATTCCCCATTTGATCAATTGATTTTTTTGATATTATTTTTATATAAAGGTAGACAAAAAATACAATATAATTTATTACGATTTATTTCTTGAGGAACACCATGGGTTTAAGTGTGGGAGGATTCGATGAATATTTTTCATGCAAAAATATTTAAATATAAAATTTAATAATCTTGGAATTAATTTTATTTATCTTTCCTTTATATATTTTTTTATATTTATTTATGAAAAGATACATGTGAATAAATTAAAAGGGTAAAAATAAAAATATTATGGATTCATTACATTAAAGGATTCTCTATGATGTAGGATAAGTCAAGGCTCGAGTCCAAGTCCCGGAATGTATGATTTAAGAATAAATAGATAAAATTTCACTAGAAAATCATAGTTCACATCATGAATCACCTATTAATTATGTGAAATTAATAAAAAATATGTGGTGGGAGGAAAAACAAATAATGATGAAGGCTGGTAGATGAGTAAGAAAATTCAAGGTTTGACACTCCTCATCAGGTTGTGAATTTACAAGAAAAATTTCATGTCAGGATCATGGACATGAAATGAAAAAAGGGAGTTGAGGAGTCATTTTTCATGGAATTACAACATATTTCATGTTGTGAACATTTTTTAGGGATCCTAAACCTTCTAATTATTTTGAAATGTTTTCCGATTCCAGCATCTAAATTCAATGTAAGACCAAGAGTTGACTTTTCCATATAAAAAAATGTCGTAATGGAATTTAAGACACATGGGGATGCCTTTAAACTAATAAATACATTGATTGAATAATTATATAATGTATTATATTAGATACCATAGATCTGGGGTGAGGTGTTGTATTCTGAAATAGTCTTTTGAAAATAATAAGCCTATATTTATATTAGATTTTTTTCTTTATATTTATAACCATCTAATGGATATCATAACAATGTTTTTTTTTCTTTTCATTTCAAGATATTATTTGAAGGGGGTTTTGATTAATGTAAATATTTTTTTTAAATTAATGTTGGGCTTATTAATTCAATCTCTACTCCCTCTCTTTCTCCCTTATTTTCATATCATGAGCATTGAACATTAATTTAGAATGTTTTCTAAAATGAAATATCTAGAACTAAGATTCTGCATTGATCATTGGGTAACAAAAATCTATATTTATGAATGGTTTTATTCTTACTCTTTCACTAATAAACTGAATTATATTACCTTTTGAAAAGAGAAATTTGTTCAAGAGGGTGATTACCATGGCCATTAGAATTAATGAAGAATATATTTAGATAAAAAAAATACTAATTAATTTAACATTAAAAAAATTAATGCTTGAACCAGGATATCATATTCCTGATGCAATATATTTTATATTTTCTCCTCCCAATTTCTCAAAAATATCAATTCTTAGTAGTTTAGATTTATTTTCCATAAATAGTATTTAAATATAAATATATTTTATTAATTAAATTATAATTCTCCAACCTATCTCTGTGGGATCCACCTAAGGCTTACAATACAATATACTAACTAATTATAGAAGTAGTGAGATTCCATTTTTGTTTTATAAATTATTAAATTCAACATACCCATTGTAATTAATGATCCCTTTGGGAATTATAAATTTAATTAATCTAGTTGGGCCATTTTTATTGGATCAAACCTTTTAGTGTAAATAATGTATTGAAGTTATGGATTATGTTATAATTTTTTATTGAGAATATTTTCAGTTGGGGCATTCCCTTATAAGGAATGAAAAAAATTATTTCATCCATTTTCTTTTTTTGAAAAAAATTAACTGATCATGGAAAAGTTGTTAGAAACAAATCCATACTTGTGTGTAAAGGGTAATATCTGGTTGAAGGGGTAGCATTTGAGGAGTTATTTCATCTTATTATAGGACTAGAGAACATAAATACGATTCTTAATTTGGTAGTACTTAGAAAATATAAATTTATTTATGTAGGCCATGGATACCTTTTAGAATGGCATGATTAAATTGGTTATAAATATGAAGAAACCTAATGGTTTTATTCTTGACATTGGTGTTATAAGAGTATGAAAATTGGAGAAATGTATATATATATTAAAACAACCCCCAAGGGCTTTGTATTCATGGATGGAAAATTTTGTAAAGTAATTATGATTCAATAAACGAAAAGTGTACAAAAACTTTTATATAGATGAAATACAGACAAATACACTTGTTATTATATTATATACTGATTATATAATTTTTAATAGTGATAAATACAATACCTATAAAGGTATTACCATCCAAAGGAATAAATATTTTGAGATTTCAATTATGGGGGAGTTGATGTACATATTTATATTAGAACTAATGCAGTAATAAAACTTCAATTTATTATCCCATGAACTATATTCAATATAATTGTTGATGTAGTTAAAAAGAGAGGAGTAAAATCTATTATCCACACCAATTGAAGTGGTATTGAAGCAGTATAAAGATTCTAATGGAGTGAGTGTTAACCAAAGGGAATTAAATACAGATTAAAACTTACTTTATATCAGATCCTCAAGTCTATATGTAGTTTATGTAGTGTGTTTTTGTAAAAAATATAAAACTAACCTAAAAGAGTCACATCTTGTGTCAGCTAAAAGAGTTCTAAATTATATCAAATGGAGTCTATGATATGGGATTCATCACAAGTAGGGAATTAATTTAAACATATTTGGGATTAAAGATTTGTATTGGGTTAGTGATTGTGATAATATAAGATCCACTTCAGGTGAAATATTCCTCTCATGAGACAGCTTAGTGAGTTAGCACTACATGAAGTAGAATTATTTGACAATTAATACTACTAATGTTGAATATGTTGCAACAGCTTATTCCTGAACACAATTTACTTGGATAAAGGTAGATCTTGATGAATTAAAGGTAAAAATTGAAAAAACTATCAAAATTAGTTATTATAATCAATGTGTTATAGACCTCTCTAAATATATTTTACAACACTCTAGGTCTATGAAGTTTGATATTAGATATCATTTCATTACATATAGTGGAAAATTGGGATATTGAGCTAGAATTTGTTCTTTCTCATCAAAACATGTCCTATATATTCATCGATGTTTTCCATAAAGATGAATTTGAGTTTTGGATTCTAAAAATGAGATTTTAGAACCTCTAAAGACCTTAATAAAAACTCAAAACAACCCATAAAAATACATGGATTAATGTACCAAACTAGAAGATAAGTTGTAAAAATATTTTCCTTTCCATCCTTATCAATTTTAATCACGTGTCTATGTTTACTATTAAGGGGGGGTTATTTTGAGAAATGTGTGAATTATTTGAGGGGGATATAACATTTTCATTAGGTCAAAAAATTTATCATTGAGAGATTGAGTTATCTCAAAAACATTAGTCAAACCTATGGTGTGTTATTGAGATGTTTATCTCTTGATAATAACTATCATTAAGTATATTTTCGATGATATTATGAAATTAGGGGTGGTTTTGAGAAATATTTATATAAGTTGAAAAAAAATCAGATGGGGGACATTGAAATACCCTTGGAATTGTTAACATTATTTTATTTATTTTCATCCCTATATAAGTCTATTTTTGTGACATTTGAGAATAATTTTTGAAACATTTATTTGTTTCATGAAGTGTTCTTGGGTTATTATATGTCTTCTAGAAGAATATTTTTTGAGATGGGGTAGAAAAATATAATTTTACTATAGTTTAACTCTTTTCCAGAAAAATATAAGTCTTTACAGGATTTTATATCTACATCATAATACTTAAACACTGAGAATAATTTTTCATATTTTTTTGAGTGAATAAATATGTCACCCAAAATATATATTTTATAAAAAAATAAATCATACGATTATTTTTGTTATTTTATTCATAAATTATAAATTTCAAAGATATTATGTTTCATGTTTAGAATATTTTCATAAATATTAATGTGATGTTGGGAAGAGGAAGTAGTTTCACATCACAAGAGTAATATCCATGTTTTAGTGCTGCAATATCATCCACATATGGAGTTTTTTTATATGTTTTTAAGAGATATTTTTTGAATAAATTGATTGAGACACTTAAATACTATGAGGGGTAAATTGTGTATAAGTATACGTATAATTAAATCCAAATACTTAAGATCATTATTTGACTGATTCAACAAGGAGGAAAGTATCAAAGCTATTGATCAAAGATCTCATGAAACTGTTCATTATTGGAATTTATATAAACATATATGGAAAAAATATTTCAAGGTTTTTTTCTATGAGGAAAAAAAGTATTAAATGATAAAGGGAATCAAGTTCATGTATTTTTAGAGATTATTAAGCATACTTTTATGAATGTTAGAGTTTTTAAGAACCATTAAATCGTGCAAAATTCTAGTTTCTAAGAAGGCCGAGGTGGGTTATTTCTAAATACCATCATAAAAAAACTTGTTGATGATGACGAAGAGGGGTATTTTATGCTTGAGTTATCTCATTTATGGTATATTGAATCTAATCTAGTGAGAAGAATTTTTATATTCTTCTCATTTACTCAAATCATTCTAGAATTTGAGGACCTTCGTTTCTGACACTTTCATTGGGTTGTGCATCCATCTGTCGAGGATGTGTAACTGTTACCCCAACTTCCCACTTTCTAAAGTCGGGCAGAATCTATCATGTATTCAGGGACATTTTCTCCTTAATAGAAACATAATGATGGGATTTTAATTTCTCCTTCCGTGGATTCCTTCTCGGAACTCATTACCTAGTTCGAGTCTCTCTCATATATTAAGACGTTGTTCGTGAAACTCTTCCCAGTGCCATATCTTCATGGATGCTGGTTAATTACGCTGCTTCTGTCAGGATATTCCAAGGGGTATGACTATGGAAGCAACCTTCGGTCGAGAGAGTAGTCAGGTTGGACATCGCTGGCTTGTCTGGACACTGGAACACTGGTGCATTTCGGTTTCTTCCCCTTATGATAGGGATTCTCAAGGGAACATAAGCCCAAGGCATCCTAGGTCAAATGCAGGGAATTATATTTCATAGGTTTGTATCTGAGATTTTCCTTAGCCTCCAATGTCCAACAGTGGGTATGTCGCATGTATAACGTCTATCGGAGACAGATCAGACTGATCATAACACTTTCCGGATTGGATCATATGGGTGAAACCCTAAGAGGGAACCATAATGCTGGGGTTAACGCGTGGTTAGTTACCCGATTTCTGCTAAGAGCAGTGAGAAAATAGGTGACATTATCCCACCGGAATGTAGCAGACCGATTAGTAATCATGATAGATATGGATTATTGGGAATGGACAGGGAGTGAGATGGGTCCGACACGAGGGTAACTGTCATGTTGGTCATGACCCTCAAAGAGACTTCCTACATATCCTCATGGTAGGGAATCAAAGTCCACGTTGTTTGGTGGGGTGATGGGACACTTGAGGAGGCAACCCGTATGGATAAGACCCTAAGGATGTGGAACCTCGAGTTTAGGATACGACCTTCCTAAAACACATAGGCTCAAGGGAGAGACTATGAAAGAAATGGGTGATGGGATTAAACCTCTGGGAGGCTTCCTACATACCATTCCTTGGAAGGGATCAATGTCCACATAGTTTAGGATGGGGGGAATAAAATTGGTGTGTGCACAGAAGAGAAGGAACAGATGATATATTGGGTCTTATGAATGGTTAGCAGCCCGAGGTTGGCCTAACGCTCACGGGGAGGACCAAAGATGTGGGTCCTAGGGAAGGGGGTTTACAAAAAATTGTCGTTGAATGAGGAACACAACAACTTACCGCTAGTTGGGTGAAACATCTTACCGTTGATTGGGGTTCAAACGGCTTGTTCTTAACTAGGGAACATGACTGCTTACCTTCAGTTGGGGTTCATAATGGATTACTAATGATTGGAGAATATAATGGATTACCATCAGTTGGGGTTCATAGTGGCTTACCGCTGATTGGGGAACACAGCCGCTTACCACAAATTGGGGTTGAACCTCTGGGAGGCTTCCGTTATACCGTGTTTGGGAGACAAGGATCAAAGCCCACATAGTTCGAATGGGTATAGTTTAATGCTCTGTGGGACCGATGGGGGCGTGCAGTTTAACATCATGCGGGATGAGGATGGACTAATGTGAAGGTGTCTAGTCAAGTAGGTGTTGTGCTTGAACCTCTAGAAGGCTTCTTACGTATCTTGTCATGGAAAGGATCAAAGTCCATGTAGTTCAGTGGGTGTTTGGTGAACCAATGGGAAGGGGGTCGGGACCAATAGGTATTGGGCATGAACCTCCATGAGGCTTCTTACGTAACTTTTTGTGGCAAGGATCAAAGACCATGTATTTTGGTGGGCAATTGGTGAACCTACATGAATGGGGGTTGAGACTAATAGGTATTGGGCTTGATCCATTGGGAGGATTCCTACATACCTTTCCTTGGAAAGGATCAAAGTCCATGTAGTTTGGTAGGTGATTGGGTCATACACCCTAAGGCGTACCAGAGAGGATGTCATGGTGAATGCTCACTCTAAGCCCATGTGAGTCATGATTTGTGCGATAAAACAGAGGTAGAAAATAATTGATGATCACGTTGTGAAAGGTGCGTCCGTGGGAAGTGATGCGGGGATTACACATGGTTAGCGGCCCAAAGAGGAAACAAGGTCTTAGGAGTGGTTACCTGAACATGGAGATGGAGATTTGGACTTACTCTAAGATGAAGTCTGGGTGGAAACAATGCCCAATGAGAGAGGGATGGGATAATTAAGGCCCTTTTGAAAATCTCCCCTTTGGTCTTTGGCACCATCGAAGAGAGAAGGGTCAGGAATGATACCTCCTCCAAGAAATGGCGGGGACTTACACTAAGTTGGTTTTCCATCCCTGTGGACAAGTGTCACTCTGTCAAATAGAATCTCATTCCATGTGAGGAATATCTCACTCCCAAGGAGATGAGCAGGCATATAGAATGTCCAATATGGGGCACCCCACATAGAGTGTATGGGGTGAGGTCATAGTTTTAAGTTATGTGCTAAGGACGATAGCGCATAGCAGTTCAACGTAATGTAGCTCAGAAGAGGGGGGTTCACTCCACACCCCTAGGACTTACATAACTGATACCCACCCGCCCTTGGGGAAGGGAATGAATCAACAATGTCGTGGTGAGGGGGTTTCATGGAGTGATCTACTAAGGGGCCCATGTTAGCGTGGCTACGAAAATAAGAAATAGATGTTAGCGTGCCTATTCAAAGAAGAATGAGGCTACGAAATGCATCATGAATCACCACCAAAGGGACCTTGAAATCACTTCATATGAACCGGGAGGGTTGTATGAGAAAAAGGGTTTATGGAGCAATGAGGTTCACAGGAAGATGCTTTGTGAAGCTATGGTGATACATGTAGTGGATGGGCTTTGCAAAGGGGTATGCTTCGTGAAGTGATGTGGCCTAGCCTAGGCATAGTGCACAGGTGCATATGGACGGTGCTTTGCGATGTGGAAATGATTCATGAAGTAGGGCTTCATGAAGCAAGTGTGCCTTGTGAATCATAGCACTGCGAAGAAATGGGATTTGTGAAGCATAATGACCCTTGCTTAGCATAGAGAGTACATGTGCATAGAGGGTACTCCACAAATCATGAGGGATATTTGAAGGCTCGAGTCCCCTTGGGGATACCCTTATTTCGCGGAGGCCCGTGGGCTCTACTAAGTGCATCGATCTTTGAAAAGCGGTCGGATTTAAGGCAAGGGAAAGGCACTTCACAATGCTATAGTACCTTCAAGAGCTCATTTTTCGTATATCAGAAATTTCTTCGTGATTTGAGAGCGGAAAAGGAGCATGGTCAGTGGATCCATCCTTTGGGATCAAGGGGAGCATGGTATTTTTAGGTAGGAGGTGCCGCGAAGAAGGGGTCGCTCTATGTGAATCCATGTGTCTCTTTGTCATAATCACGGAGTCTCCCACCTCTTTTCTTTAAAGTGGCTTCGCAAAGATCAGGTGAATCATGTATCCTCCTTCCTCTTTGCCTCATGATGGTTTTGAAAACATCAAGCGGATCGTTGAGTCTCCCGCCTCTTTACATTGCAGAGACTTCGCAAACGTCAGATGGATCGTGGATCCTACCACCTATTTGCTTTGCGATGGCTTCACAAACATCTGGTGGATTGCGAATCCTACCAACTTTTTCCCTGGAGACATACTCGAAGGGGGGGGGGGGCTTTGCACTAGCCGTAGTGCTACGGGGCTTCGTAATTGGTCTTCATGAGGTAGCCTCTTTGGATTTGGATGTCGCTCCACATACTTTTCCTCGACACATATTTTTTGGCGCCAACAAATTCCTCCCTCAAACATGGAGCTGAGAATAAAACAAGGGTTTAAGTCTCAGGGTCAATTGCCAAAACTTTTGATTAGTCGCAAATAAGGCTCATGAAGGAGGGTCGTGATGTGGAGAGGCGACACATGGGTTGAGAGAGCCATGAATATCTCCACATCCAGACACGCTGCGAAGCACAAGGGTGCATCACCTATAAGTAGGGGAGGCTGACCTCTCTTTTTTCCTTTCGCACCTCATTGTTTTGGCCATAGTGCTCTCGATTCGTGAAGCTATGTGCATTGTGTGATTTCTCTTTATAAATCAGGACTTTTTTTCTTCGTGGAGCACAACGAGTCCTTCGACTATGAAAGTGTGACCTCTTCATCTTGTGTCTACTAGAGTGGGTATAGGGTTTTTCAATTTCTTAATGGGAATGATCTCCGTGAATGTGCTTCGTGAAAGGGTATTGTGAACGAGAAACATAAAGGTACAAATTCCAAAAAATAAATGGATCAATAGGGAGCTTCCAGGGGGTCCTTGCAGATGCCACGCGGAGGGAAGAAATAGAGAATAACTCGGGTACCAGAGAACTCATATGAAGACATTTAGACCATGATTCACTGGTGGAGGTATTTTTAGAGAACCGGAAGAACTACCCACTATGTAGGAGGCCGCCTATTTGTTTCTTTGGACTTAGGGGTGATGTATTCATCCCTCAAGAAATCAGGGAAGACGCAACATACTCGTTTAGGATCACACCGTGCAAATTACAGTGGTTCAAGGCGTCTGACAACCATACTTGGGAGGATTTCACACCTATCAACAGAAACTGACTATATAACCTTGAGAATAACGTTGAAGGGAAGTCTTTGCAGCTATAGACATCACCCCCACTGTAACACAATATTCTGAAAGTGGCCCTGGGGAACCCGAAGAAGGGTTGGACTGTTGAGTGGGATATGCACTTGGGTAGAAATTTACGGATGATTGGGCCTAGGCCTGTTGGGTAGGTGCCTTACGTAAAGAGTTTGTGGATGACCTGAGGTGAGTGGGCCTGTATGAGGTTGCTTGGGCCTCTCAATTCCATATCTATCAGCTGAATCAGCTGATTCCAAAGTTGCTGAGAAGATGGTCATAGAGGACCAACACCTTCCATTTTCACCATGAAAAGGTCGGCATCAGCCTATGAGACATGCACAATTTTATAGGGGTCCCAATAATGGGGATATTGTACGATGACTTCCTCCCTATTGTGAGTGCATGGGAGGATCTAGAGAATATGTCACCGCTGGAGAGGGCATTAACAGATGTGGTGTCGGGAGAGGATAAGGAGTCAGTAAGAAAAGTCAATTTCAAGCGGTGGTTCAAGTAGTTTCTGAATTTCCCGGAAGATGGGAAATTCCCTATAAGACCTCAGAATTGCCAAAATGGGTTCCAACGAGGCAAAGAGAACTCATACTAGTGACTCTTGGAGGATATCCATTGGAAAACATGGGTGTTCAGTTTCAGTACTTAGCAACAACTACTGGTTAGGTTGGCTGCATTCATTGTGGTGCTTATCTGACATTGCATCTTTCTAGTGAGGGACACGATCAAAGGTGTGCGAACGAGCATGTTTATCTTGGCGTCCATGTTGGCGACATGGGTATGGATCAACCTCAGGATTCCGATGCTCACCAATTTGTATAAGATGTTGTGCCATATCAGTGAGTGGAAGAAGCCACAGAGGATATGCGGGCCATTTCACCTTCTATATGGGTGGATAGAGATGCATTTTAGGGGTATCTATGAATATATGAACCCCATTTCCCTTCTAGGATTGAATTTCCTCCCAGCCATCTTGAAAGTTGTGGAGATAATTCCGACCAATAAAACCCTACAGGTGGTACTAAACCAGGTCTGGAAGGTAGATGAGTTCATTTTCCACCTTTTCCCATTGCCAACAGGCATGTTCACTAATGAAGGCCAGGGAATAGAAGAGAATCGGTCCGACCTCCTGGCCTTTTGCGGTGGAGTCCTGGCAGCGCGGGTGGAATGCAAGTCCCTCTGTGAGTCATACACCCCACACAAATTTTCATGTCTGTTTCGGTGCATGCTGTGATTGACCCCATGGGTCTATTTGGGGTTGCGCCATTAGGATCACCCTTGTGTGATGAGGAAAATGTGGCTCATGTTCACATGGGAGGATTGGAAGATGCAGAACGAGCTACCTATTCCCACAGCTATCTTTAGGTTGTTAAAGGAATAAACCAAGAGTTGGGAGGCGAAATACCTGAGCGAGATACTGAAGCAACATACCATTCTGTTTAGTGACGGGGTATCTCCACAACCTCAAGGTTGGGACTGGAAGGCAATGAGGAAATCTCATGGTGGCGGGGCTATAGTGGCGGCGAGGCCCGCATCGGTTGAAAGGGATACAATAGCGGCGAACCTAGTGGTCCCAGATGAGTAGAGTCATTTGGAGGGGTGGTCGCATAGGGGGATCCACAGGATATCTAGCCAGACTCTAGGAAAGTGGATATGCCATATAGACATGTTGGAAAATGCTGTCTTCCTAGAGGCCTGGGGCATCTGGGATGTCAACAGGAAATTCCTCGACCCGTCTAAGATGTGGGAACACCTGAACCATCTCAGGATGTATTTTTTAGGGATCGTCCCAATCAGGGATGACTTTTCATTGTCCCAGGCGGAGGTGGAACAATACCTGGGCATGTTGGAGGACTTCATGCCCTCCTGGGGTGTTATGCATCTGATGAAAGATTAGGTAAAGTGTTAATAGATTGAACAGTACCTCCGTAGTTGTCGACTACTGAATTGAGGGATCTCTTCCATCTTCCAGAAGAATCAGATGAGTCCATCTGGGGGAGTATGTCGGAGGAGATATCCAATTAGAGGAGGGTGACGTTGTCGATTCAAACCCAGAGTTGGAAGAGTTTGAAGAGGAAATTAAATTAAAACCCTAAATGACTTTCCCAGAGTATTTATTTAGGTTATATAGGACTTCTAAACTGATATTTGAAATGTTTAGGGGGTCCTTATATGAAAACATTGCGCCCGCCCGATAGAAAATGCAGCTATGTGGCCTTTGGGATCTGTGCCTGGGGCCATGATGATCATTATGCTGGTATGTGCTGTGACGCCCAGGGTGGTCCTCCCGGAACAATCAGACATTCTGAAAATATATGGGGTGATACAGTTCGGGGTTCTGACTGCAAAAACCTAGTAAAGTGACCAAATATTCGATCTCTGTAAATATCTTTCACAGAATATAGAACATTCTTCCATCGATCAGATTAACTGATGTTGTGTTCCTATTGCATGAATAGACATTCAAATGGCATGAGATTCCTTGGTGAGGTTGACTGGTGCTTATGACAGCTCCTTTCTTGGGGGGATTCTGGTGTTCATAGAGGTGGATACCCAGACTGACCAAGCTGTGGCACTCCCGATCATAAGTGGGACGGTCAGCAGGACATAGACCGAGATCACTGAGGTGGGATCTGATGATGAGGATTGATCAGACAACATACGTCCTGACATACCCAATCAGACACCATATGCTGACCCTACTGATGAGTTTGTGGGGGCGTTTCCCACATATAAACCTACCGACCCTACAGACCAGGACGAGACGACCTCTAATGGGGATGATAGAAAAATCACCCATATCTGGTCATGGAAGCTGATCAGGAGCTTCATCGATGATACCCTTAAATCTCAATGGATAGAACAAATGGGGAGGTTCTGTTCCCGGCTACGAGAACTATGTGATGGGGGCATGGATTCCCAGTGTCCCCACATGATGGTACAAGATCTCATGGAAGATAAGATTCAGGAATATGACTAAGGCCTTGGTGTGGGTTAGTAGTGGAGAAAATAAGTGAACATCAAGAGGCTCCAAGAGGCTGAAAATGAGATTCAATAGCTGCAGGTCCAGAAATATGAGCATTCTGTCTTCCTCAATGCGTAATCAAATCATCTATCATGACTAAAGCCCCGACTGGTGGAGGCTAAAAGGATAATGAAGAAAGACTCCGAGGATATGTAGGTATTCCTAAGAAAAAAGGAGCGCACCTAGATTGTGGCTGAAAAACTATGAACCATTTCTGCCAAAGAGGAGCGGGAACTAGATAGGAGACAAGGAATCCTAGACGCCACAGTCTAGAGAGTGGAGGAGCTGCAATGTTCTTTTGATGGGGTCAACCCGTCCATGAGAGGGGTTGATCCTTTGGTGTTATAATGCATGTACCTCTTGAACATACCTTCATGATTTGATTATTTATGATAGATGCATTCATGAGTTCGGTGATCTTCTTCAGCCTGCTACATGTTTGTCACATTCGTGAAACATCTAGCGATCAATCCATAAGATCACGTGGGTCGGGTCCAATGTGAGAAACAAGGGATGACCACCTTGTTATTCTGGCTGTATATGAAAGTGCTGACCATGATTTCGGTATCCAGGTTTTGAAAAACCACTCCATATTTCTAGGAAGAAACAGGGAGGCCTGACTAGAGAATGAAGGTCTCAGAATAGTCAAATTATAATTTTCCCAATGTGCTCTCGTGCACGAGTGGGGAAACTCCAAGGGCGTTGGAATTAATCCGAACATAGGGGAGTGGAAAGTGTGAGTAACGATACCAGAAATTCGGAACACTGTAAGTATTGCGTGACAATTAAGAATAAATTTTGACCGTTTTCGAAACACAGTAGACCTATTGCGTTAGCCTGAAATGGGGACAGTAATAGAGGGCCGACTATTGACTATGTTCAAAACAGAGGACATGACTTTATATATCATCCATTATTCTTCTAGAATATTAGACCAGGATAGTAGGTGAGCCATATGCCGAGCAACCATACTAGTAGGGAGTTCTTTTAGACATGAAATAGAATGAGGGTTTGAATAAATTGCATGAAAAGTGTGAGGGTTGGAGTGATGGATTGTTTGAATGGAGTCCAACACTCTTGAAATTATGACACCATGTTTGAAACACATTAGGTGGGTGCATCGTTCTGATCATGGATCAACCTTAAATACAAATAGGATCTATCTGGTAAGGAACTGGAATGATCTATAGTTTTATTTCATACCAATAAGGATTATATAATCATAGTTTAAACGTCATACAGTGAGGACCCTGGGGCTGGGCCCAATGCGAATTACCTGGGTGTCACTACGTATCCTATACGGATGAGAATCAAGCCAAACGTAGTTCTTAATCACGACATGGTCATAGACCAATGCTGGAAGAGATAATCCTCTCTAGCGAAGAATCCAATGCATCCCATAATTATTACAGGGCATCTTGAACTTGTTTAGGGTAGAGTTTTAGTTACATGGTTACCCGGAATGGGAAAGTGAGGTGCAGTACATATCCTGACGTGAATGAGACCCCCAAAAGTCACTCATCAGACTGTATGTTCCCGAAAGAGTTTGGGACATGGGTCTAAAGAAGATGGGGTGGCAGGATTAAAGATTCTTAGGATTGGACCCAGAGAAAGAATGTCGGGGAGTTCCAAAGTATCCCATGAGGATGGGAATCAAGCCACACATAGTTTTGGAATGGTGTTTGTACGCCTTGAAGAAATGACGTAGATTGAGATCTTAGTTTATGGTCTTAGTGCTCAGACCAGAGATGGAAAGGAATGAGGGAGATACATGGTGAGTTAATCATAAAACCTGACATGAATGTGGACCTAGAGTCCATATGACCATGCGTTCCTTAGGGAGGTCTTGGGTTGAGGGACCGAAAATGAATGTTAGGTTGGAATTGAGGCAAAGCGCATGGGCATTCCAACGTAATCCATGAGAATGGAAATCAAGACATACATAAGTTTGGATATGGAATAGTGAGTTACGAGTTCATGGGATGATAATTCCATGTTTAACGCCCCATGATTTCATAGTACATTATTTCTTCAAATTAATTCAATAACTTGCACTACACGCAACACTGAGTTCAAGGGCACCATGACTTACCAAACTAGTCGTTCAAAAGCAGTTATGAATAATATTAACTGATTTTTGAACTTTATATAATATTTATAATTTTATTATCCATATGATGAGTTTCATAGATATAATGTAAGAACAAATTCATTTTTTTCTGAAAAAAGAAGTATTTAAAAAATGCAATTTTACCGCCTTTTAATGGTGAACCCTTTTTAAATCCAATATTTGAAACTTTTATACTTTCAATCTGACAAAATAAAAATTTTCATTAGAATCGGGACTTATGAATTTAGTTTTAATAAATTTTTGGTGTTTTTTTGATAACATTCATATTTGGGAGAATAGTGAATAATACTATATTTTAACAAAAAAAACATTTTTAATAAAAATAATTTGTAGTGTTAAATCAAAAATTTTAATGGTTTGGAAGTATAAATAGATTATATTTTTACCATATAATCCAATGTTATTCATTGGAACTAATTTCACTTTGAAATTGAATGCAAACAAGTATTAATCTTTTGTTAGTTATTATTTCTTAAAAACACGCATTTTGGTTTTGACAATAGGAATTAATTTTAAATTAAGAAATGATACTTATATGTTTTTATTTTGGTATAATAGACTTAATTTTTGAATTTATAATATCAAAATTAGCATAGGGTGAATTTTTGGTATTTTCTTGAAAACTTTCATATTTTGATAAATAGTGAAAAACACTAAGTTATTGGTTAAAACCGACTTTATATTTAAATAATTATTTATTTTATTTTAATTTATTTTATGTCAAAATAGATACATAATACCTATATAATTTCAATATAATTCATTGGAGTCATTTTATAAAATGTTTAGATATATAAAAATTATATTGAACAATTTACCGTGTTTTACCCACCTCCTAGGAGAATTTGCAAATTTGCATAAAACATAATTTTACAGTTTCTGTGAGTTGAATTTCAAAAATCCGAGAGACATGATTAACCTCAGTAAGTAAAATGTGGTTCAACAAGGTGAAAATAATTTTTGGTGAATAGTAACTTTTGACTTTTTTTTTACCGTGGTTAAAGGTAAATAGGGAAATTCGAGGTAAAAAGAATTTTATAATAATAAATAATTACCTTAACACTTGTCTTAACCTTATTGGATGTGTCATGTCCGACCATGGGCATCTTTGGGTTGATTTTGGGACCCCATGGTGCCACTTATTAATGATAATGACACTTTATTTAAATTAACTTAATGTAAATGAAAAAAGTACATAAACAAATATCTTTTAGTAAATCAATTTATACATGGGGTAATATAAGTCATCATTTCGACTATAAATTTTCATTGTAAATTTAAAGAAATTTCCTACATAATGCTACTTTAGTTATATTTTTTAGATATTGAATAATTTAATTTCTTTATGACACAATGATGATGCAGTAATTGCCTAATTAATGAAATATTAAAATAATTGATATTATAAATATCCAAATAAATTTAATTTGAGACTTTTAAAGAATTAAACTAATTTTATAGGTTAACATGACATTCTAGGGTTGAATAAATGTATTTATTTCCAAGTAATAAAGTTTTTATGATTTTAATACAAATCAATTATTAAATAATGTCAAAATTGACATAAATGAGTTTTTAAAACAAATACAATATTATTGGTCGATATAATAATTAAAAAATTCTACGTTTCGGAAAAAATACTTATATAATTATAGGTGTATCATTAATTAACCACTTGGGGTTTTATTGGAAGTATATAGTAATTTTATTAACCATATAATATAAAAAAACAAATAGACATGGTAAATGTCAAACTATTTAACAAAGAGTTATATCTATAAAATAAGGATAATATAGGTACCCAAACCTGTCTAAAACCTATTTTTTGAGTGGATTTCGACCCATCCCCACCTTATCCTTTAAATAATTTATTTTTGAGTCATTAGAAACCGAAATTAGTTTATTATAAAATAATATTTCTAGCTTTTCCTATGGTTCCCCTCACCCCTCTTATAAAAGGGAACTTCCCCTTCACTCAAATTCACAACTTCAAAGCCTTTTGGCTTAGCCAAACCCTTCCCAAATACCCTATAAACTAACCTAACTTAATACTAGAGGCCTTAATTTAGTCATAAATACAACCTAAGGATCCCTTTTGATCAAATCAAAAGGAAGATCCCGAATAAGAGGTAAATATTTCATCACCTCTTTCAAGTTCCTTTCTTCTTTTACTTCCTCTTTATTTGTTGTTTCCATTCTAAAATAATAACTCCAGTATCTTCTATATATTGTGATGTTATTATAAATATGGGAAAATCATATTAATTATTCTATCCATCCTTTGAATGACATGTCAACATACGTGCGTACGTACGGCTTACCGTTTCCACATCGTGGTGTAATTGTTATTCAATACATTATTATTTGGATGGGTATAATAATGATGTGTAATTAATGTAAATAATAAATATAACATGATAATTATCATTTATATATGATATAACATACAATTATATATTATTTCAATATAAAAATAATTATATTATCGATCATGCGTACGCACAGATTACCGTCTCCACGAACACAATGAGATTCATTCCCCATTGTATCCATTCAAGAATAATTTTCATTTGATGATTAAAAATATTGTTTAAAGGATTGATATCATTCTGTATATGAATAAGATACATCCCATCTAGTACAAATATGACTCACATAACAAAGAATATAAAGGAATATGAATCCATTTATGATGTAATTTAAACCTTATCAAATGTATCTAGTACTTCTAATGCTACTAAAATAATCCGTCTTTCGAGAATTTATCTTTTGTGATCATGCCAATTATATGTAATAATGCACCAACACAGGGCTTCTGGGTTCAGGGTATTACAGTTGGTATCAGATAAAGTTTAGTAAAAACCTTGGAAACTAGATTTAGATAAACTCCGATTAGAGCACATAGCCATAAGATAGAATTTGAGGATTAGTATATAAGAACATCCTTTAATTTTGGTACTACAAATATTTTGTGAGTTTTCCATGTTGTAAATCCCTGTCTGGATATGAGCAGGTAGAGGCGGCTCTGGCACAGATGTAACTAGCGGTAAAATCCAAAAAACACTGCTTTGAGCTAGACTCGAATGGGAATTGGTGCATGACGACGGACCTTGCTTCAATCATGGATACAACACTCTCGGGAGATATTCTTAGGATAATTATCGTTTTCTTTATAAACCATCATGAAGGATTTAGGAGTAAATACTTCATCAAAGAAAACATTTTTATGATTATGGATTATATCCACAAACTATTTAATTTTCGTTAGGTATTTTACAAGTTTGGAATTATGAATTTAAATTCATAAACTGACCTAGTGTATGCCATTGTTTAGAAATGGCGCCAGGTAGAAGGAATGAGAACTCCAATAATACGTATGATCCAAAGAGTAATAATGATAATATCATTCATAGTATTAAGAAAAAATTTAGAAGGGAAATATTATCCCATGTATTCTCAACATATAAAGGAATAATATCATGTGTTAATAAGATAAGTAAAGAATTCATTGAGTCCTACTACAATGAAGGGAAGCCAGAGAAGAAAATGATGGTAGAGAGAAAGATGGATAAATTGAAGAAGGGAAAGAAGGATTTCACATATGTGATAATTGTTTAAAGAATCACCTTGTAAAATTATTTATGAGAATGGGAGTTTGTTATAAGTGTGGAGAAAAAGGATACCATGTACATGAATGAAAGGGTAAGAAAAAAGTTTCAAATATATAATGCTTCATCTGTAAGGAGTTGAGACACTTCACGAATCAATGTCCAAATCATCAGAGTATACCCCAAATGCTGCTATTGGATAATAATAATGTTTTGATACTAACGAAGAAGAAGAGTGATGATTATATTTCTTACCTTGTTATTAAAGTATTATGTCATTTGAGTATTGTATTAATGATGTAAATGTTATAATAATTTTAGAGTATATAAGGATTGTATTGCAGTGTTATTTCATTAAGGACTTGAGATTTTGTGGAACCATGAAGTGTGACTCAATAGAAGGTTAAATTTTTGGAAAATATATGGTTGAGAGAAAGATAAACCATAATATGGTTCTGATACTAAGGTTGTGATTTTGGAATAATACATGATGGATTTGGATAAATAATATTGGATATTATTAACAACTTGAAACTAATTAATGATTTTTATATTCCATAATTGTTGGAGTTTACAACATTTTTGGATAGAAGGAATATATTCATTATTCTATAAGGAATAAGGTACCATGAATGTAATCAATACGGTTTTATGGTAATTCAGGATGTTGCAGTGTTTTAAAAGCATACATAATGAAGGTGTTCACATGTTATTATGTGGAAAAAAGGATCTTCATTGTGTTTACCTTCCTTATAAATTATGGACTGTGAGTTTGGACTAAAGTATTTTGGATAATTCTAGTTTGAGATTAATTTTTGATTTCCATAAAAAGGATAACTCGGAGGTCGGGCGACAACCTGTCGCGTCCAGCAAGGCCGCGAGACTTGAACCTGCAACCGAAGGGTGACAAGGGTGTAGCATCTACCACTAACCCATGTGATGTCCTGGGTTGAATAATGTAGTTTATTAAAGGTCTGGTAGATGAATTATAAATTCGTTTTTTAAACCCTATATGTATAGGATAAATAGAATATTTTTTATGTTCTATTATCTTTTAGAGTGAAATATGAGTTTGTGGTAGAAATTAGTTAAATTATGGAACTCTACTTGTCAGGTATATATATATATTTTTATTCTCTTATTTATGAAGAAATTAATTCTTAAAATCTAGGTAAGGGATCTTAAAACTAAAAATTTGTTATCCTAATACCTTATGTTTTGTTGAACAGATGATATTTTAATTCATCATAGATTGATGGCTTTGAGGCCCTGAATTCTACAATTTTTTGTAACTGATGACCTCAATCACTCCCTATAAATATTTAAGTTTTCCCTCTAATTATGTGTCTCTAATTTCCACAAATTTTTTCCTAATAGGTATCATAATTGTGTTGTGACTTTTTCATTCCCCATTTCCTCTTATTAAGACTAAATTTTATTAACTCAATTTCAGATGTGGTTTTTCCCACAATGGTATTTCCTATTTTCATCCTTTTATTTTCGAAGAACAATTTTAAATTACATGGAAACAATTTATTGAAGGAGGTAATAATTTAACCCCCCATGATTTCATAGTATTTTATTTTTTCCATGTAATTCAATAACTTGCACTACACACAGCACTCAGTTCAAGCGCCCCACGACTTACCAAACTAGCCATTCAAAAGCGGTTATGAATAATATTAACTTTATTTTGTACTTTATATAATCCTTATAATTTTAGATTCCATATTATGAGTTTCTTAGACATAATGTGAGAACAAATTCATTTTTTCAGATAAAAGAAGTATTTTTAAAAAAAATGCAATTTTACCACCTTTTAATAGAGAACCATTTTAAAATCAAATATTTGAAACTTTTATAGTTTCAATTTGTCAAAATAAACTTCTTATTTAGAATAAAGACAAAATCATTTAGTTTTAATAGATTTTTGGTGTTTTTCTGATAACTTTTATATTTGGGTGAATAGTGAAAAATACTTTATTTTAACTGAAACAATCTTTTTTAATCAAAATAATTTTTAGTGTTAAATTGTAAATTTTAATGGTTTTTAAGTATAAATAGATTAAATTTTTACCATTTAATCCAATTTTATTCATTGGAAATAATTTTACTTTGAAATTGAACATAAACAATTATCAATATTTTGTTAGTTATTATTTCTTAAAAACACGCTTTTTGGTTTTGGCAAAGGGAATTAATTTTAAATTAATAAATGTAACTTTTATGTTTTTAATTTTGTAAAATAGAATTAATTTTTTAATTCAGAATATCAAAATTATCTTAGGGTTAAATTTTGGTATTTTTCTGAAAACTTTCAATTTTTTATGAATAGTGAAAACACTGATTTATTGGTTAAAACCGACTTTTTAATTAAATAATTATTTATATTATTTAAATTTATTTTATGTCTAAATAGATACACAATACCAATATAAGTTCAATATAATTAATTGTAGTCATTTTATAATAATTTTAGACATATAAAAAGTTTATTAAACTGTTTACTGTCTTTTACCCACTTCTTAGGAGAATTTGCAAATTTGCATAAATCATAATCTTACCATTTCTGTGAGTTGAATTTCAAATATCGGAGATAAATGATTAAACTTTGTATGTAAAATGTGGTTTAATAAGGTGAAAATAAGTTTTGATGAATAGTAACTTTTTACTTTTATTTACCACCGTTAAAGGTAAATAGGGTAATTCAAGGTAAAAAGAATATTATAATAATACAAAATTAACATAAAAATTGTCCTAAAATTATTGGAAGAGTCATGGAAGACAATGGAAATCCTTGGGTATATTTTTGGACCCCCATGGTGCCACTTATGAATGATAAGGACACTTTATTTTAATTAACTTAAAGTAAATGTTGAAACGACAAAAACAAATATCATTTATTAAATCAAATTTAACATGGGGTTATATAAGTCATTGTTTCAAATATAAATATTCATTGGAGAGATAAAAATATTCCCTACATAATGGTATTTTATTTATATTTTTTAGACATTATATAAATTAATTTATTTATGACACGGTGATGATAAAGTAATTACATAATTAATGATTTATTAAAATAATTGATATTATAAATATCCAAATAAAAGTAATTTGAAACTTTTTATGAATTAAACTAATTTTATAAGTAAACATGACATGTTAGAGTTGATTAAACGTATTTATTTTGAAGTAATAAAGTAATTATGATTTTAAAAAAATCAATTATTAAATAATGTCAAAATTGACATAAATTAGTTTTTTTAAAAAATACAATATTATTGGTTTATATAATAATCCTAAAAATCTATGGTTTGGACAAAAGACTTATAATATTATATTTGTATCATTAATGAATCTCTTTTGGTTCTCTTGGAAGTATAAAGTAAGTTTATTAAGTATATAATATAAAAATACAAAGAGACATTGTAAATGTCAAACTATTTAACTAAGAAATAAGTCTAAAATATAAGGATAATATAGTGACCCAACCCTTTCTAAAACCGATTTTTTGTGTGGATTTAGACCCATCCCAACCTTTGACTTTAAATTATTAATTCTGGAGCCAATATAAACCTAAAATGAGTTTATTATAAAATAATATTTCTATCTTTTCCTAAGGTGCCCCTCACCCCTCTTATAAAAGGGCACTCCCCCTTCACTCAAATTCACACCTTAAAAGCCTTTTGGCTCGACCAAATCCTGCCCAAATACCCTCTCAACTTTCCTACCATAATTCTGGAGGACCTCTTTTTTTAATAAATCTAACCTAAGGAGCCCTTTTGATCAAATCAAATGGGAGAATTCGAAGAAGATGTAAATATTTCATCACCTCTTTCATCTTCATTTCTTCTTCCACTTCCTCTTTATTTGTTATTTCCATTCTAAAATAATAACTCCAATATATTATATATACTATGATGTTATTGTATATATGGTACATCCATATTCATTATTCTATCCATCCTTTGAATAACATGTCACCATCCGTACATACGTACAGCTTAACGTCTCCACATCGTGGTGTAATTGTTATTCAATACATTATTATTTGGATGGGTATAATAATGATGTGTAATTGATGTAAATAATTAATATAACATGATAATGATTATTTATATATTATATACCATCGAATTATATATTATTTTAACATCAAAAGATTGATATTGGCGCTCGTGCGTATGTACAGATTACCGTCTCCACGAACACGATGAGATTCATTCCCCATCATACCCATTCAAGAGTAATTTTCATTTTATGATTAAAAATAATTTTTAGATTCTTGATATCATTCATGATATTAATAATATACATCCCAACCATAATAAATATGACTCACATAATAACGAATATAAAGGAAAACGAATCCTTTAACACCCGAAACGACGATAATACTATGATATTATTAACAAAGCATTTTTAAAAGATCATACATGATATCATATTAATGTATATGATTATTCTATAATTTAATAAAAATTATTTCACCATTATACAAGAGGTTAACCTACCCTCGACCAAGGAAAATTACAAGGTTAGGGTTAATTTCACAATCTCTTCATTATCTGAGTTTGTTTATACGTAATTATCTACTAGGACCTCTTTATAATCCACATCCATGATTCTTAAAAATGTATTTCAATACATTTTTATTATTTACTAGAAAATGGGTTAAATTCATTAATACCCTTATTTTACATTATATGTTTTGAAAGGAATCTTTCCGTCATTTTCCACACAAAGTCCTTTTTTCCTTTCAATAAATTTAAGGTCAGAAATTTTTTTAACTTATATGGTGGGTGTGGATATTTTCAGCCATTATAAAATCATTGAATATTCCCCTACAAGATTATAATAATATTATGAAAATAATTTTTTTCGTAAATGATTTCAAAATAGAAATAGACATTTCTTTAAAAAATGTTTTGATTTCATCTATGTCAACATATTTTGATGGATTTTAAGCTTGTTTGTAGTTGATTTATTATGATACAAAACTTCTATATTGTATTTAATGTTTTGTGATATGTTTGACTGCGGATGTGTTATTTTCATACCATTCATGGTTTACGGATAATGTATTGAAATTTCAAATGCCTGTTTTAGTATGAATGTTTATGTGACATTTAAACCTTTTAATATGAGGAATGCATTGTGCATAGTAAGTGATGGGTGGAGCCCTCTATAGATCCTTGATGCATTGATTGGTATCATGTGACTAACTAGTGTCTTGGAACAAGGCCTTGACAAAATCTTATTTGTAGTCTTGGAACAGGGTCTTGACTATGTGGTTATCAAAATCTGGCATTACGCATTCCATCATTAAGAATGTGCCTATTGAAATTGCATGTGATTATTTGACTAGTACAATATCTATGTAAATAACAAAATGAAATTATTTAATTTTAAATTTTCCATATTATACTGAATTTCATGATTAAAAGGGATTTTTTTTAGTTTTATACATTACCTTAAATGTTTATGCTTATTTCTGAAAGTTTCTGCTATATTGTTATCCTTACTAGGAATCTGAACTCACCCCTTTCTATGAATTATCTTTCCCAAGATGCAAAGAAGTATATTATGACTAACCAGCAGGGATAGTCTATGGGATCTCAATGTTTTCAATGGAAACAATGTTGATGTAGTTTTCCATTTTTTGATGTCCTGTAAACCTTATGAATGTATCTAGTACTTCCAAGGCTACTAAACTAATCGGTCTTTTGAGACTTGATATTTTGTGATCATGTTAATGATACATAATAATGCACTGATTTTGGGATTCGGGGGTCGGGGTGTTACACCGTGTGGGTCTGTTCCAAGCACAAAAGAAGAAGAATTTGATATAACTTGTTTGTTCTTTAGGATGGTTTGTGTTTTTTTAGTGAAGCGATTGACGGAGGATAGAGGATCTTGGTGTCGCTACAGGTATAAATCCATATATAGGCATTGAAAAATGGTATGGTGGATAACCAATACCCAACATGATTCTCCCTCATATGAGGACATCACAATGTAGTGTTTGTTTACATCGTGCATCTAGGATGATAATGTCATAGTTTAGGGTCATGTGATAGGGCCAACCAATCCATTTTAACATCATGAAAAAAAGATGCAATCGTTTAATGTTGTGTGGGACTCGGCGGCATAGGTTAACCTCATATGGCTCGGACACTGTGGGGATGGACCTGTGGATGAAGCGTCTAGGTGTTCCTATGTATCCCATGAGGATGGGAATAAATCCATACGTAGTTATGAGAGTGTAGTTTAATGTCATGTAGAAAGGGAATGTAGTTTAATTTCACGCAGGACGTAATATATTAATGCCATGTAGGACAATATATAGTTTAACATCATGTGATAATTCATATAGTTAAATGTCATGCGAGACATGAGGTAGGAGAGATTAGATCCTTGAAGGGGAGTGTGTGGTGTGGCTACTGAAAATATGATGTGAAAGAGGATATAAGACCAAACCTGCCACACCATGCTATCATATAAGATTCAGGGCCTAAAAGGCTAAAAATAAGAGATAATTAGTGGAACCTGAGTTGGACCCGAAGATGAGGTGTCTAGGCATTGCTACATATCCCATGACTATGGGAATCAAGCTAGACATAGTTATAAGGAGAGGGTGTATAAGGAGATCTTAGTTTAAGGTATTAGAGCTCAGACCATGGAGAAGTGAAACTCTTCCGTGCGAGCGCAGACCTCAATCTGATGCCTAATCCCATGTGAGTCAATCACGGTGTGAGAAAAAAGGGTATAAGATGTCTTTGTAACACATGGGATATATGTAATGGTGAAATCTGTGCAGATCCCTGAATGACACCTTCTCGCGGATTTTTCCTCCTAATGTGAAAATGTGCACTAAGGGATAGTAACAAGAGTGTCGAAAATCCTCTTGCACATGATGGGATTAAAAATTATGTCAATCATAGAACCGACATTTAGGGATTTATGGGGTTGGTGTGACGAGGGGGGATAAATATTGACCGTGTTAAAAACACAATATCCATATCGTGTGACCTAAAATGGATATACCATAAGAGTGTCAACTACTGATCATATTCACAACATGGGATTTGTATCTATTTTTAATTCGAAACCCTAAATTACGTTGGCATGAAATGGTAGGAGGGCCCTTGGGCTGAGCATCCATGCCATTTGGGGGTCCATTCAGATGTGAATGAATATGAAAACCCAAATGAATGGAACACGAAGCCTGAAAATGGATGAGAGCATGTATAGGTAGAATATGACACTCTAGGTTCTGATCCAATGTACTTCTGGCCACATTAGTGATTCTCCAAAGAGGGTCGAGGGGCACAACTTAAGAGTAGCCGACTCAAAAATATTAGTGTAGAATAGGGGAGTGGAGGGCTCTCATAAGAAAGGGTTATGTGGAGTGGTTATTACAAACCTGATGTGAGTGGGAATATAATCCCATACCATTCTGTATACCCTAAATGAGAACATGGGATATGGGGACGACCAGATAGAGGATCTAAGATGGGTGGTCCCAATCAATTCGTAGTTTAACGTCTTGTGATGAAGACGATGACGCCCTTAATTTAAGGTTATAGGGCTCAGATTGTAGATTCCTAGTTTAAATTCATATGCATGGGACAAGTTAGTGGAGTGGGCGAATCATCATGCCTATGGAAAACCACAAAACAACAAAAACGATAGAGGATAACTATTGACCATGTTCATAACATAGTATCTGTATTTGCGTGACCAGGGTTTTGGGGAAAACAATTGAGCATCAACCATTGACCACATTGAAAACACATGACTTTTATCAACTTGTTGCTCTAAATCCTTGGGAATGTTGGCCCAAAATGGTTGGAAATACCTAGGTCCTAGCATCCATGATGTTAGGGGGTCCTTTTGGATGTGAATGATGATTTAAACCCAAATGATGGGGTGCGCGCATAGCATGATGGGGCATGTGCTTGTGGAAAGTATTATAGATCGAGGGATGTTTCAAGGGGATATGTGCGGTGTGGAAAAAATAGCCTAGTGTGAATGAGGACGTAGGTCCATACCACAATGCACAATCCTAGATGAGAACTTGGGCCAGTGGGCCGAAAGGGTTGACGGACCTGAGGCTGGGTGTCCCGACCAACTATAGACACATGACCTGTCATGCTTGTATTGCGTTACCACAACTCCTAAGACCACATGAGAAATGATCGGTGTGGGAAACAATGAGTCATACCATGTTCTACCCATCATATACGGGTACGATAGCTGGACTCACACTCCTGCCCAATACAGACTGACGTTTGAGGAGATAGAAGGATAGAATGAACCACTACACCCAATATTTGGGACATATTGGGTTCATGACAATGAAAAAGGATAGTTGTTGACTATGTTTGAAACACAACATTCAAATCTTCTGACCTGAAATGGGAATTACAAATTAGCATCGACAATTGACCATATTCACAACATATGACTTATATCAACTTTTCTTTCGAGGTCCTCGAGGGCGTTGGAATGAAATGATAAAAGAGACTTTAGGATAAGAATCTATACCGTTTTGGGTCCCTTTTGGATGTTAAATATGATTATTTCTCATGTACAAGGAGTGTGTGAAGGATAAATGTGCCCGTGCAATTTAACGTCAAGAAGGACGATGAAAGAGGTGGAGATCTCCAGGGAAGGGGACATATAGTGTGGTCATGATGAACCCGACATAAAGGAGGGAAATATATGTCACCAAACCATGTTTTTAGACACAAGGGGGGGTCTTGAAGTCATGTATGGGCCTACAGAAGAAATAATTACATGTTCCAACATATTCTATAAGGAGGGGAATCAAGACACACATAGTTCTTGAAGGCTATACATTTTAGCATCGTGTGGTGATGGCGAGGGAGAATATAAGAAAGAGTAGGGGTTCAAATGTTGCGATCATAGTAATTATGGAATGAGTGGTGCCAAAGTGGCCTACATGACACCATACATGACACTCCAAGAGAACTATACCCTGAGGGGATAGTCAAAAATGAATCTGGGAGCTGGAATCAAGACGAGGCATCTGAGTGTTCCTAATAATCCCACATGCAAGGGGGTAAATCCATATGTAGTTCTTGAAATACAGTTTAACATCTTGTAGGATGACATACAATTTAATGTCATGTATGACATAACAGTTTAAGGTCATGTTGGACCAGATACAGTTTAACGTCCTGTAGGATGAAAAACAGTTTAATGTCGTGTAGGTCATAACAATTTAAGGTCATGTATGACCTTTTTTTTAAGAAATGTATTGCTTGGGGAACTTGGAATTGGTGGGAGGAGTTTTACGCTCACCATCCTTGGTAACCACTAAGTGTGGTCTTTTAGGGTAAACCTTGTGAATAATGTATGGTCCTTCCAATTTGGGTTCTAGATTTGGGGGCTTCAATCCAGGTATAATTGGTGTTTTCACAGTCAACACCATGTTACCTTGCAAGAAATAGCAGAGGAAAAATCTCTTGTTGAAAGCTCTATCTATACTGTTCTGATGCCTCTTCAGATTGTGCAGGGCACAAAGACTGTTCTCATTGAGTGCATCCAATTCTTCCAGATGTATTTGAGCTACCTTGTCTGTTGCTTGATGATCATAGACCTCTCTGTGTAATGAAGGCAACTGAATCTCGATGGGAAGGATGACTTCCACACGATACACTAGGGAGTATAGTGCCACCTATGTAGAATTATGATTCATCGTCCAATAATCCCATTAGGCATTGGGGATCTTTTCCAGTCAACTCTTCTTGTTCTGACCTACCATTTTTTAAGGATGTTTGAGAGGGATTTGTTTAAAACCTCAATCTTCACATTTGAATATGCGTGAATGTGGTAGGAATGGTTATAAAGGATATTGTAATTGGTGTGTAGTTTCTTCAACTTGGCTAACTAGATGTTGGTGCCATTATCATTGAGAACAGCATGGATAACTCCAAAATGGTAGATGATATTGGAGCTGACAAAGTAAACAACATAACGTGAATTGACCTCCTTCAGTGTGACTGCCTCTTCCTACTTGGAAATGAAATTCATAGCGGTATGGATGAACCGACACTGGCGAGCTGTGATCGGTGGATATGGTCCCACGACATCGAGTCATTAGACCACAAACGGAAAAGAGTAGTTGGTGGTGTGGAGATGCTCTGGTGGCTAATGTACAAATATGACATGAATTTGGAGTGTATGGAACCTCTTGAAAAACTCAATGAATTCATGAATAACGGAGGGCCAAAAATACCGCAGTCTATGGATCTAGTGAGATAGTTTCGGCACAGTATGATGAGACCCACAAGAACAGATATGAACCTCTTGCATGACTTGAGTAATCTCAACTCCTTGAATACAATGGAGGAGAATTCCATAATACCATCTCTTATAGAGGATCTGATCATGGTCGAGACCACTATGGAGGGTAAACTGCAGTGCACAACATTGGATTCACTTGCTATCAGCTCGATATTCCAGGAGATTACTATTTTGGAGGTACTCAACAAATGATCTTCACTAATCGTGAGTTATTTCATTCAGTGCATTCAAGGGACCTGGAGGTTCTGATGTGGGGGCACTTGCGGTAAGGTGGCTTACTTGTGGGATGTCATCGTCATCTAAAGTAATGGGAGCTATGACTCTTCAGTGTGCCACATGGATAATCAAATCATCTTGTTCATTCTCTTCATGTAATGTTGATAGGATGGTGAATGAATCAGGTTGACCGTTCTTGGATCAAGGGACATGAGTAACTTCCAACCAAGATGGGAACTGATCCATCAGTAGGAGGGTATGTACCAAAAGTGGCACAGGCTCTGGATTTCTGACGACATAGTCACCTTTGATCTTCTTGATGACTAGTTTGGAGTCCCCTTTCACATTAAAGTGGGGAACATCAATCTTGAGGGCCAGTTTGAGGCCAGTAATGAGAGCTCGGTACACTGCCTCATTGTTGGTGCAGCCTTCTAACAGTAGGAATGAATACAACATAATGGTTTGCATTGGGGTAATGAAGACGATACCTAGGCTTACTCTATTGAGTATGGGGTCACTGAGCCTTCTGCCCGTGGGGCTCTAGGAAGCACCATCAAAACCCATTTTCCGACACAGAATGGATCAGTCTACCAAGAGGATTGCATCATCAATAAAATCAAGGTCCAGATATTGGTCTGTGAGAGTTGGATGGGTGGAAAGGATATCTTCCAATTCATTCCCTTAATAGACCTCTGAGGTATGAACCTAATGTTGAACTGCTATAGAATCACTACCCACTGATCTAGATATCCTGTCAACATGGGTAGGTTCAAGATGTACTTCAGCGGATCTACTCAGGACACCAGCTGTACCTCGAGGCACTACATGTAATGTCACAACTTCTGTACTGCAAATACTACCGTGAGACATATATTCTTGATAGGTGAGTATCTAGTCTCTATATCGAGGAGCATGTGGCTGAGATAGTAGATACTATTATCAGTTCCCTCATTGTTCTTATGGGCGAGAAGGGGGGCGATGGATTGTTCCAGGGCAGTCAGATAAATGACCACCTGTTTTTTGGAAACAGGTGGCATCAAGACCAGAGGCTGAAGAAGATACTGCTTTATTTCCTCGAAAGTAGTCTGAAATTATTCATCCCACTAAAAAACAATACCTTTCTTCCTGATCTGAGAAAAGGGATTACACTTACCATCCAAATTCGCAATGAATCAGCATGTGTAGGCCAAGTGTCCTTGGAAGCCTAGAAGCTTCTGAATATTTCTCAGGGGAGACACCTGGCTAATGGCCTTGATCTTATCTCGATTGATCTCAATTCCCTAGTATCTGACAACAAAGATAAGAAAATTTCTAGAGGTGACCCCGAAGGAACACATCAATGGGTTCATCGTCTAGTAGAGATAACAGAGGAAGCTGAACACGTTCTCAAGGTCTTTATGTTGGTCCTGATGCTGGTGTGATCTAAACTCCAGATCATCCACGTAGCATTCCACCAATTTCTAGAGGATCAACATAAATATGTGATGGATAACCTACTGATAGGTGGAACCTGCATTCTTTAGACTAAAGGGTGTGGCTTGGTAATAGAAAGTACCTTGTGGTGCCATGAAGGTCATATACTCCTCATCATTGGGATCCATTTAGATCTGATTATACCTGGAGTACCCATCCATGAAGGATAGGGCCTAGAACCTCGGTGTATCATCAATCAACAATTTTATCCTTGGAAGGGTAAAATTATCCTTCAATCATTGACAATTAAGATCTCAGAAGTCGATGCAGACTCTGATCTGTTCATTATTCTTCATGCCTGGAACAATATTGGCTAACCATCTGGGGCACTAGACCTCCTTGATGAAATTGGCTCTAATGATCTTATCAACCTCATTCTCGACCATGGCACCATGAGAAGGGTACATATTTTTGGGACATTTCTTAAACTCATGGTGATTTTCCAGGATATCTAAGCGGTGGGTGACTACCTTGGGATCTAGCCCTGAAATTTCATTATTGCTTTATGAAAATACATCACGGTGTTATTTGAGTAATTCCAAGTACTGTTGTTGCCATTAAATAGGAATAACGCCACTGATCAATGTGGGTTTCAGATCCGTCTCACTACTGAGTTTCACCTATACCAATTCATCGACCGTGGTGGAGACGTCCTCTTCAAATGCAGTAGGAGAATCCTCTATGTCCTCTGCTTCTCTTATGGGTGAGGGATACTCATCGAGAAGATCTTTCTCCAAGTTAAGGGATCCTAATGGGAGACTGGTACAAGCCTCAGCGGTGGTGGACAGTGTATCAAGGGATTCCAATGTTGCTGAAACCATGGCGATGAAATTTGTTGATCTGATACCATTTGGTCTTTAAACCAAGGGGCCACATTTGATGAAATCAAATCAATAGTAAAAAATATACTTGAGATTTTTTATCCCAGCCTGAAAAAAACAAGAAATCATTCCATGTTGCTATTGTTATGGGGTGGACATCCCGATACCTTATGTGAGCAGGAGGCTATGAGATCACCAGGTCCTGATTTGTATAAAAATACGAGGTGATCTTCCAATGTTTATTAGACTTGGGAAGGTGCTTCCCCATAATTATAGAAACAACAAATAATTGTACAATATTCCGGGTTTTAGCCTCCAATAAATGGATTGGAAATATGTAGGCATCATCCAGATCTGTCCAGGGGCCAGTTGTAGCCGTTGTGCATTCGACTTCATTAGCTTGAATATGTTTGTCCTTGATTTTGTAATAGTCTGCATATTGGTAGTGGGATTTACAAGAGTAAAATAGAGATGCTTCACCTTGAAGTATTCCCACTAAATAATTAAGGAGTACTTGAGGCACTGGTGATATGATGAAGGGACTACCACATGCAAGTGGATCCATGGCCTTCCCATCAGCGCATTGTAGGCGATGTCCTGGGAGACAACCATGAACTCGATGCTGGAAACTAGTCCACCACAATAAGTCTTCATGCAGATATTTCCAACCATATTTTGTTCCGTACTATCATAACCCTTAATTTTTAGGTCGTAGGGACATGAATCATCTAAAGACAACCACAGTTTTCGAAGTGTCAAAGTTGATATTAGGTTGATCCAGGAGCTTGTGTCGAGAAGACAATAAAAATACTCCACACCATTAAAATGGATGGAAATGTATAGTGGGTGGATGTTCCCCTGTATGGGAGGGACTTCATCTTCTCTATAGAATGAGATGATGTCCTGGAATTTAGCATGCTTGACTGGCTCAGCATGGAGGGATTTTGCAGCTACTACCTCCGTCTCGATCTAGAGGGGGCTTACTAAAGCCTCGATGAGGGATTAACACATATATGATTACAGGAGAAGGGAATCAAAAATTTATATCCTTTATAGAATGAAGGGAAGATGTTTTAGGGCATCATATTTCCTTTCCACGAGTGATATTCTACTTACATGAGGTCTCTATGTGATAGGAGGTATGGCTGGCTCTGCCTGCTGGACTAGCAACTAACTGGTGCTAGGAATGTCCCACTACTCATTGGTTGAAGCATGTGGAGTGACTACCAGATGAATGCCAGATGACTGAGACCAGTCCATAGAAGAGATTGACTGATCAGAAAACTGTCGAGGTGGCTCCACCTGATCATGGAACACAAATAATGGTGAAGGTGGGCGTGATGACACCAAATGAAAAGGTTGTGCGTGCTGAGCTCTGGGCTGGGCCTACTGTTTGGTTTTAGTTCCCTTCAAAGCCTGGATAGAAGTAATGGCCAAGGCACTCTGATGACCCATATTTCCAATGCTCTAACGATGCTGGAGATAACTGGGAACATTGGGAGGATCCGATTGGCACTCCCCACCACCAAAAACTATTTAGGAATTTACCAGCTCTCTGGTGCTAACCAAGGCGTAACCTTGACTGTCACATGAAGAATCCTCCACCACTGGAAAAATATTCGGAGGGGGTATCACTATCTGTTGGGGCATGAAGTCACTAAGAGTATGAGACTGTGATGACATTGGCGGGGTATTTAGTTTCCCTTGCATGACCAATTTTTTTGCTTCTGTGAAGAGGAAGGCTAATCCGTTGACACAAAAGTATTAGCAGATGATGGATCTGCTTCTAGACGCTCGGTTCGATTCTGGAAAGGACAGATAATACCATGGGAATGGGTGACCTCCTTACGGGCCATCTAGTCATCGTACTTCTAGGACCCACAGTTGGAAACCTGGTGGCACTCAACTTCGCTGTCACTACCGCTATCGGGCTTCACGAACACAAATTCCACTTGTGCCGGAGCTGGTCCCAACATGACTATGTTGTTTTTGACCTAGTCTTGAAGCCAGTTCTCAAACACATAACACTATTTAACGGTGTGACCCAAGATCTGATGATAGGGGACGTAATTGAGAAAATCAATGAGATCTTACTTTTCTGGTCTCCTACATCCAGGAAATCATACAATTCCTTGTTCTAAGTCACTGTAGAAATAACTGGGGACTTGAGCCTCATTGAATGAGAAGGTCGAGTTTATATTTTCTGGTAAGGTGGATCTGGGAGCCTATCCCTGATGAGGACTGGAGGAGCCTGTCGAGGAGGTGGAACCTGGTTATCTCACTTGGGCAGTGGTTGCGCGTTACGCAGAGGTGCCTACCAATTATTTGGTTGGCGTTGCTGGGCTGGAGACTGCATAGGGAACTCCACCAATAATAAATCTTGTTTCCAAGGGGCCTCTATTTGGGCCACTGCGGTGGGATCGTCCTTTGTATCCCTTCTTGCAGGAATTGAAGGAGGCAAGGAATGTGCTGAGCTGGCCTACTACAAGGCTTCTTCTAGGTGATGGGCCTTGTCAGAAAAATTAAAGAATCCCCCAGGGTAATTATGGGTGATCATAGAGGGGACTAGTTCTGTCTTGACATTCCCCACACACATCACCATAAGTTTATACTGAGTTAGTGGCATGTCATGGGAGTATGTTATACTTTTCCACTGGGTGACAAAGTCGGCGACATGCTCGTCAAACCTCTGTTTTCACATGAGGAGGTCTAGAATACTCATATTCCATGTGGTGGAACTGAACTGGTAAAGAAATTGAATGTGAAGTTCTTCCTAGATGGCTATTGACCCGATGGGTATCTAGATGTACTAGAAAAATGCCAGCCCTTCCAATGTATGTATGAAGCATTGGATTTTGGTATCCTCCTGCCACGTCGGAGTTCCCAGCATTGGTGTGCACCTTGAAATGAAGTGGTTCAGATGCTGAAGTGAGTAACCCATCCCATTAAAGGTGGATATGGTGGGATTTACAAAACCTGAGGGTGATGGCATATCATCCATCCATGTTGGATATGGCTTGCCATCATGTGGGATTGACACCTGTCGCATTTCAAATGCCTCGAGGCGAGCAATGAGCACTGCCACGGGATCATCTGGGTGGGGGTTCCAGTCTTGAAGGAGATCCCTAAACAACAGTGTGTTGGAATGTTCATTAATATGATAAGAAAGCCCAACAGTTCATGGAGCACCTGGTGGGATGACTTGCGGAGTAGATATGGGAACCTAAGCTAGGTCCCGGGGAGTATCCTGCCGCTCTGGTAGATTTGGAGACACATGTCATCCCCTCTTACTATAAGTTCTAGCCTCAATCCTATCTGCATGGACATGATGGTTAGGGTCACCTGTGGCAATTTTCCAGGGGGATGTTGTTTCTGCCCCTACTACCCCGACCAAGGATCACTATAGTCTGGTCGTTTCTTCATGGCATTCTCAGCAAGGAGGTCATCAACAATCTTTTTATGCTCTGCAAGCTATTGACACAACACAGATTTCTCAAGATCATTCTCTATATTTTTATTGAGTGAGACAGTTTAGAGGGTTTGATGGCTCTGTGGCACTCCTTACCCATGTTGGGATTTTGGCTGAGGACTAATGCCTTAGTGGGTATAGGAAGACCCAATAGATTTATTTTCTAGTGATTTTCCCTTCTCAATTGGTCCAAATGTTTTGGAACTCCCCCAAGGGTATGTTTTCTCCAAGGAGTTATATTTCCATATCTTAATCTGATAAATCAGCCATCTTAACCACAAATCTACCTAGAGGAATATCTTTGATATATTCTGGAATGTCGGGCTGGCGCCAGACAGAACTGAAGTAGAGGGCAGCATACTGCCCCTGGCCATGGATCATCACATGGGCGGAAGCCTCCTTGATAATATTGTGGAGCACTTTAAATCATTGTACACATTATTGTTGGAAGGTCATATGACGACCTTGTGACTCATGAAGCTGGGTCATGAGGAGTGAATCCAAATAAACAAGATGGCATTGTTGGCCAATTTATTCGAAATGTGATTGGATTTTGGGGAAATCCACTCACTGATGCCAAAGACGGAAGTGTGACACCCAGAGGGTCTGGCGAAAGCATCCACGATCCCATTGGATGTTGGATTCCGGTGAATTGATGTTCGGTGCCAGGACTGGATAAATAATATCTAGGAAATGGTATTCTATAAGAATGTCCCACAAGAATCTCGGCCCAGACTTGAGGTATGGCTCTCGGATGCCCCACTCGTCTGTTAGGGGCAGCTGGGGAACTGGTAGTGGTACTAAAGAAGACATGTGATACAGTAGGTTGGCTGGTGGAGAATACAATGAATGGGCTGACAAGCCACTGCATGTTTGGCTATCCTCCGAAGAGTGAAGTGACATAGCCACCACATTGTGAAAGGATGTGATGGCGACTATAGTACATGGTGCTGGGACTAGGACTACAGGCAGTGGACCATGCTGCTGCTCATCTGCCATCAATCCCTATAATAACTCTCCATGATCATTGGATGAGGTAGAGAGTTCTCATAACAATAATGGTGCCGATTGAACGACCATAACCTTTGGGGATACCAAATCCTCATCCTTGTAGATGTATTTGTGGAGGGAGGCAGGGATCCGGTGGACCTCCCATTCCAAAAGTTTGAGGTTGATGTGCCTTGTTTCTACCCTAACCCTCGACATAGAGGATCAATGTGAGGGTTCTGTTGCCAAATCATATTCCACCTTAGAATATGAGAATTAGAATGATTTAATCTCAGTCTGAATCTTCCTGGAATTACTTTTATAGTGGCGAAGACCCGCCATCCTGCCCCGAGATGGTTCTTCGGGCAAGGTAGATTTCCGGCTTGAGGAGGTACTTCAACTGAACTAATGTTGAGGTAGAGAGTAGTTATGCCTGAGTAATATAGGGTGCGAGGAGTACCTGGACAGATGTCAAAGTGAACACGGGGAGGACCTCTATTTCACCTGGTTGACATGAAGAGGGATTCTCTACAGGAAGTGCTGGAGTGGGTAGGACCTCCACTGGAACTGGTGGGTACATGGGTAGGACCTCCATTCTTATATCCTCTAACAACTTTGTTATGAGGAGGGTCCTCATACTGGATGAATAAAACACGGGTAGGACCTCCATGCTGGGTGACGATAAAGCAAGGTTGGCCTTTACTCCTCTGATTTCTAGGGTGAGGAGGACCTTCACTGGCTGTTGTAAGGACATGAGGTATGACCCCACAATGGAGGTTGATCGGAAGAATACTTTCTTCACATCGGCAACCTGCGATAGGAGGAATGACTCCATACATGAGGTCGTGATAGCTAAAGAGGCACCCGTACTGAGAGTCACTACAATGGGGAGGACCTTCATTCGGTTTGAAGGTGGAATGGGTAAGACATCCATGCCATGCTTGGAAGTGGGGAGGACCCACATTATCTATGGTAGCGGTAGGGGGAGGACCACCGTACTAGGTATTGTTGCCACGGTTCATCCCGTGGTGGGAAATGCCTGTACCAAAATTAAGAGAGTCAACTCAACCTTCCCGTAGGGATGTTGGGGCCTCAATCCATGTCAGGTGTATGAGTACCTCTAATTTTCATTGACATGGGATGGTGGTATGCATCAGGGGTGTCATAGGCCACCGTAGTTGCAGATGTTGACGCCCCTCGGTGGCATCATCCTCAGCATGTGCCCGATGCTGGCGTCGAGTCAACTGGAATGGGGATCGTGGTGTAGGTGCATAGCATACCTTTTCCTCATCACATGGGGTTGGGTGGTGGTGCTAGTGCAACCTATGGGGCCCTTCCTTGGTAGCCCCTAGAACGGGATACCGACCGGGCTGGCATGGACATCCCCCACCTCATCAGCGTAGAGGAGGGAGTCATCGAAGTGTTCTGAGGAGAGGCTCTCGAAATGGTTGTGCATCAGAGTAGGGATTAGTGTCTCCCTATGTGGCCCTTGGGGGAGGCAGTGGTGACGAGGCACAAATTCCTCTACGTTCTGTCTATCCATGTCCCCGATTGAGATGATACCCTCTTCCTCATATCGTTGGAGAAGGTCGTTTATCACCCTTCACTGAATGAACTGAGATGGGGATATGGGGCATGGGAACCCAATAGCTATGGATGTGGAGGCATCAATGGGGGAAATGAAGCCATGCGATATTTCTGTGGTGATGTTTCCCCTGCTTCAACATCGGTAGGTGGGCGGTGATCAGTTCCCCAATACGACATCTTGGGCCCAGTAAGGCAGGGAGATTAAACCATTTGTACTGCAATAAGGAAATCGAATCCCAGTTCCCTAGTGTCATTTCATTTTCCATGGATGGTAATAAGGATCCACATTGACAATGTCACAGACTGGGATATCCACGTTCAACTGCCCCACCTTTTGGTGAGTTTCATGCCAGGACCACTATTTTCTTGGTGGGACCTAATGCCTGATACATGGATCTGATGAAATGTCATCCACTAATGTCTCGAATGCTAATAATATCCATATTGAGGAGAATAAAATTCACGTTGGGTTCACCATTTATGTTTCCGACGCTTTCAATGGGGTGCACATCTGTTTTTCGAGGACTCAGAACTATTTCTCTGAATTCCCTTTTTCCAAAGGTGGGTGACATATGTCACTTATTTAGGGACATTTTCTTGTTGATCTAAATAGGATGATGGGATTTTAGTTCCTTCATCCATGGATTCCTCATCAGAACTTGTTACCTAGTTCGGGTCTCACTCATTGATTAAGAGGTTGTTTGCGAAACTCTTCCCAGTGCCATGTCTTCATGGATGACAGTTAATTATGCTTCTTCTGTCAGTACATTAAAAGGGGTCCATCCAGGGAAGAAACCTTCGGTCAGTGGAGTATTCACATTGGACATCGTTGGCGCTCTTGGATGCCAGAACACTGGCACGTCTGGGTTTCATCCCCTTATGATAGGGCTTATTGAGGAAGCGGAAGCCCGAGGAATCCCACATCGAATGCGGGGAATTATATGCCATATGTATTTCTATGAGTTTTTCCTGCACTTTCCATGTTTAACACAGGGTATGCTGCAAGATTAACATCTAGTGGAGACAGATCATACTGATCAGAACACTGACAATAGTAGATCAGATGCGTACAACCCCTGGAGGGAATACTGATGATAGGTATAATGTGCGATTAGTTACCTGATTGCTTCTAGGAGTAGCAAGAAAATATGTGAAATGATCCCACTATAATGTGGCCGTCCGGGTACGAATCACGATAGATATGGAACATTGTGAATAGAAGGGGAGTGATATGGGGCCAACATGATGGCGATAGTGATATTGGGATTGATCCTAGAAGAGACTTCCTACTTATCCCCATGGAAGGGAATCAAAGTCCATGTAGTTTGATGGGGTGATGGGACACTTGAGGAGGAAACCCATATGGATAGGAACTAGAGTAAGTGGAACATCAGGGTTAGGATATGACCTTCTCAAAACACATAGGCTCAAGGGAGAAAATAAGATGTGAAATGGGTGATGGTCTTGAACCACAGGGAGGCTTCATACATACCTTTCCTTGGAAAGGATCAAAGTCTACATAGTTTATGATGGGGGAGTAAAATTGGGATTTGCGCAGAAGAACATGACCCGATGATATACTGGGTCTTAGGAATGGTTTTCATCCTGAGTTTGGACTGACGCTCGAGGGGTGGACCAGAGAAGTGGGTCCTAGTGAAGGGGGGCTACAATGGCTTAACACTGACTGGGGTTCCAACAACATACCATTGATTGGGGAACACAATGTCTTACCGTCAGTTACGTTTCACAACGACTTACCACTAATTGCGGAACACAATGGGTTACCATCGGTTGGGGTTCATAACGACTTACTGCTGATTGGGGAATATAATGGATTACCGCTAATTGGGGTTGGACATCAGGGAGGATTCCTACATACCATGTCTGGGAGAAAAGGATCAAAACCAATGTTGTCTGAATGGGTACAATTTAATGTCCCATGAGACAAAAGTGGTTTCACAATTTAACATCATGTGGGATGATGATGGACCGATGTATAGGGGTCGGGTCAAGTTGGTGTTGGGCTTGAGCCTTTGGGAGGCCTCCTATGTACCTTGACTTGGTAAGGATCAAAGTCCATGTAGTTTGGTGGGTTTTTGGTGAACCAATGTGAAGGGGTTGGGACCAATATGTATTAGGCTTGATCCTATGGGAGGCTTCCTACATACCTTGCATTGGCAAGGATCAAAGTTCATGTAGTTCAGTGGGCATTTGGTGAACCGACGTGATTGTGGGTTAGGACCAATAGGTATTGGGCTTGAACCACTGGGAGGATTCATACATACCTTGCCTTATGAAGTATCAATGTCCACGTAGTTCATTGGGTGTTGGGTGATTACATGCTTAGGTGACCCAGAGAGGATGTCATGGTCAATGCTCACTCTAAGACCTCGTGAGTCATTCTTGGTGCAAGAAACAAGAGGTAGCAAAGACATGGTGATCATGTCGCGAAAGGTATGTCTGTGGGAAGTGAAGTGGGGCTTACACGTGGTTAGCAGTCCAAAGAGGAAATAGGGGATTACACATGGTTAGCGGCCCAAGGAGAAAACAGGGGCTTACGCGTGGTTAGCATCCTAGGGAGATGGAGATTGGGACTTACCCTAGGATGAATCCCCAGGTGGAGACAAAGCCCAATGATAGAGCGATGGGATAATGAAGGTCTCGATGGCCATCTCTCCTCTAGTCTTTGGCACTGAAGAAATGAGGATCAAGAATTCTACCTCCTACAAGAAAGGACAAGGGATTAAAACAAGGTTGTTTCCCTTCCCCTCGGACAAGCGCCTCTACAATAAAGAGTGTCTCATTCCATGTGAGAAAGATCTAACTCCCGTGGAGACGTGTGTGCATAGAGAATGTTTGAGATGGGGCACCCACTATAGAGTGTATGGGGTGAGGTCACAATTTAACTTCATGTGCGGAGGAAGATTGTGCTTTTCAGTTTAATTTCATGTATCTTGGACAAGGGGGATCACTCCGCACCCCTAGGACATACATAACTGATACCCACCCTCCCTGGGGGATGGGAAGGCATCAGAAATGCTATTGTGAGGGGGTGTCATGGAGTGATCCACTAAGGGGCCCATGTTAGCATGGTTATGAAAAGAAGCAATAGTTGTTAGCGTGCCAACGTGAAGAATCATAAGGCTAAGAATGACAAGGTGAAGATTTTCCCACGGGACCTTGAAATAACATTGACGGTACCAGGAGGGTCATATGAGAAGAGGGTTTGTAGAGCATATAGGTTCACATGAAGAGTCCTCGTAAAGCTCTGGTGCTTCATTTAGTGAATGGGCTTCATGAAGGGGTATGATTCGAGAAGTGAGGTGGACTAGCCTAGGCATAGGGAATAGATGCATATGGATGGTGCATCATGAAGTGAATAGGCTTTCGAGATGTAGGGATTAATAAAGCAAGGGTGCCCTGCGAAGCGTAGCACTGTGAAGAAATGTTCCTCGAGAAGCATAGTTCCCATTGTTTAGCATTTGTTGTACATGTGCATAGAGGGTAATTTGCAAAGCATGAGTGCTCTGTGAATACCTGAGTCCCCTTGGGGAGCCCATTCCTTTTCAGATGTCTGTGTGCTCTACGAAGGGCATCCCTATTTGAAAACGAGTTCGATTTAAGCCAAGTAAAGGAAGTTCATGATTATCAAGTACCTCGAAGAGATCATTTTTCACAGAGTAGAAATTGCTTCCCGATTTGAGAGCAGGGAAGGAGAAAGGTTATAGGATCCTTACTTTGGGATAGAGGGGATACCGATATTTATAGGCATGAAGAAACGTGAGGCAGTGATCTCTCTATGAGAAGCCACATGGTGCTTTGTCGTAACGGTGTAGGCTCCCACCTCTTTTGATTTTTGGCGGCTTCGCAAATGTCTGTCATTTTGTAGATACTCCCGCCTCTTTGATTCGAAGCGACTTCACATATGTCAAGTGGATCATGGATCCACTTACCTCTTTCATTCATGGTAGATTCACAAACATCAGACGGATCGCAAAGCCTCCCGCCTGTTTTCTTCGCGGAGGATTCGAAGGGGGGGCCACTTTGCGTCGGTCGTAGTGCTGTGGGGCTCACTAATTGGTCTTTGTGAAATAGCCTCTTTGGATACAGCTATTGCACCTCACCCTTTTCCATCACAAATATTTTTTGGTACCAAAAAACATGTAAAATATGATTTTATATTTGATGTAGAAGTATCACAATAGAACATAATTTTCTGATTCATTCCATTGTGAAGTTAGAATATTTGATGAACAATTTGTTCTAGTATAACATAAAATATTATATTCCTATAATAAAGTAGCCAATACCATATCAAACCTTATGTTCCAATTTTAGTAATTTTTAATCACCATACCTTTATTGTGATAGAAACATCCATGTATTCTAGAACAGATGATCATAGAATGGAGTAGGAACTCACACTGATGACAAAACTTGTGAAAATATCCTATGTGCTATTTTTTAATTATTATTCCTTTGGGTATGTAACATATTATAAATATTGAATCATGTCCATATCTTATCAAAAGGGTTTGGTTCTATTGAATGGATTTGTGGTTAGAAAAATGTACTACTGATTCACCCCCCTTTCAGTGGTACCCTAAATAATCTAGGAACTATTGAGAACTCTTGGTAACTCACCTCCTTAGAAATATTATGAGTAACAGCGGAATATAGAGTGTATTAAATTTACTTTTAGGTTAGTATGTTGTGCACACTCGTGTGGCACATTTGGATATTACTACCAATAAGGAGGTTTTCTTACTTAGAAATTGAATACAGTGATATCTTCAAGGTTATATTTCATGAAATTCTCTATAAATATAAATAAAATTAATATTTAGTACATTATAATGATTAAAAAATAGTTATTATAAAAAGTTTATTTACTATTCTCCCACTATTTTATCAAATCTTAATATCCCTCAATAATGGATTCAAAATTTCTCATCGTGTGGGTATTTTAGTGTCAGGGATCCAAATATTACTTCTCATAACCATGAGTTGGGAATGTTTAGTTATTTTAGGGTATGTATATAGGTAGTACTTGAAAACTATATTATCTCATAAATATTTTAAAAATTGAGTAGACACCCTAATATTAAAATACCAGACTCATGTTTCCTCAACACATGACTACTAATTGCACAATGTCTTTCATGGTAGTCAAACCTTGATGTGAAATACCTTCCGCTAAAATAAAACATTTTTTTTAAATATCCTAATAACTTAAATCACCCTTAATTGGTCTTGAAAATTTCCTATAACTATGGTTACATCATAAATCTAGTAATGAGAAGAAATAGAAATTTAATATTTTCATTCAGGTACTTTTTAGTTATGCATAAATATTCTTTATTGGTGGTTAGAGTAGGACACCCAATAAGGGTGAATTGTATTCCTATAAACAATTCTATTAAAAATTATTATTTGAAATTCCCCAAATTGTAAATTCAATTAAACTGTTAGCCAGTAGTAATTTTATAAGAGCATGGATGTTTGATTAATTTCTCAAAAGAGTGATTAGTTCTCATTTATATCAATTTTATAATTAATAAAAAATTTGAAACTAACCTAACTAGTCAATGAAGTTATAAGAACATTCTAAGACTAACTATACGAGTTAAATTTAGTTTTATGAAATATGTGATTAAATAGTGTAAAACTAAAAGTAACGTCACAATAGAAATAAAACAAGGGGTTCGGTCTCAAGCATAGACCTAATACTCTCCAATTGGTGATCACCTACCATAAAGAAGTTTAAATTAATAAATAGTTTGACCTGTAACATGGATTAGGGATCACAACAGCACATAGGATGTCTAGGTCACAATACCTCTATCATAGTTCTTCGTGGGTACAAACTACCAGGTCACAAAAGGAACTCTTCCACACTTATCTGTGGGAGTAAAAAGGTGTAAGAAGGTATGATTGTAAAGACATCTTGCATCCTTTAATTTTATACACGAGACAGTGTGTTCTTAACATACAGATACACACATTTCTCAAAAGTATATAAATATGAACACAATATAGAAAATAAATATGAGAAAGGTTTTACAATATTATGTGTGTCTTTAGATGTATCTTAGGACTCTTCAGATGTAGGTGAAATGAGGTTTGAGTCCTCTTCTGGAAGTTGACACTAAAACAGAGTGTTGTATTCTCACTTCTAGGTACAATTATGGTTCTGTAAGAATATATTTACCCTTCTCAGATATAATGAATTAGTTTTTCAATTCTATGTACAAATCTATTGATATTTCCTCATGTATTCTTTTTTTGTTATTGAGTTCATAGAAGATGCATGAGAGTTGAAGATGTTCTTCTATATTTCATTCACATGAGCACACCACACTACTCTCTTTCTTATCTCTTAAAAATTATTTTTATTCTTGAGGGCCGACAAAGAGAATATTCATTCTACATGCATAGGTTCATCATACCTCTAACTTTATAATAAAAGTCATACAAAAGATCATTAAATATGTGAGTATCATAAAATGACTCAAATATGAATATTAGGAATAACTTTAAAAAATTAAAATTTAAATAGTTTGTTGGTGACTCCTCTATCTGTGAGTTATTCTATCAATGAGTCATCTTGTTGGTGATTCAGTCTATCAGTGAGTTATCTTGTCAGTGATAAATCAATCAGTGAGTCATCCTATGGGAGAGATATCAGTTGGTGAGTCATCTTTTCGGTGAGGCATCAGTCATTGACTCATTTTTCAATCAATGAGACATTAGTTGGTGAGTCATCCTGTCAGCGAGACATTAGTTAGTGAGTCATCCTTTCAGCGAGACATCAGTTGGTGACTCATTGGTCTGTTGGCGAGACATCAGTCGGTGAATTGACACATCAGTGAGTCATTTTTTTGTCAGTGTATTAGTTCTTATGTTATTGTTGGTGACTCATACTAAGATAATTTTATATTTTATGTCTTTATTACAGTACATTAAAGTCATAATGTGTTTATACCCATAATTAGACATAGATAATCAAGTATATTCTTGAATATACATAAACAAAAATAATTAGGTGTATGATTGAAATGATCTGATATACTAGATAAGCTTTGAGATGATTTATAAGACATATGACTTGTGATTAAAAAATGTTTTTGATAAAGAGGTAAGGTATATTTTATAATATATGACATTATTTTTTATAATTAAACCCATTATAGATAGAGATATTGGGAAACAATCTCTTATGGGAAAACAGTATCCCCCTTTTGATGATCACAAATCATGGCATTATTAACCACCATTAGAGAATGATTAATAAAACAATCTGAATATTAGCTCCAATAAAGATGAACATTCTAAAAAAGAATTATGGGATGTGAAGTGTATTAGAGTTACATAAACAAATAATAAATCATAATACTGTTCTTAATAATGTTTCTCCCCTTTTTGAGATTAGCAAAAATGTGGAAGATTAAAAACTAATATAAAAACGTAGAAATAGTGAATTTTCATTTATAAGAAAATTTTACTGAGATACAAAAAGAACAAGGACTCAACCCTATAAAAAATAATAACTCCCTGATAATGGTTACGATCAAGGGGTTCCTTCCCCATATCAGATGGTTCAATGGAATGTCCAGTAGGTGGTGGGTGAGAAACATGATCATCTGAAGAAATATTCAGTGGAGGTAAAGGAATTATTATTGGAATATATGGTGCCAAGATTGCTTTTTTCTAGGATAATAGCCGAGGTTGAGATTGTTCTATGATAATAGGATAGTTCTTGGTAATGTATTGAGCAACCAACATTGAAGAGGAAGGAATTTACTGAATAGAGGGAATAAAAGCACTAGTTGGAACAACTATGGCTTCACTCTAAACATGGAGGTATGGTTTTAGCATCCTGATAAAGTCCACAATTATTTATCCTCCATAATTCATGGATTTTTCAAATTAGTCCTTGTTCTATATAAATTTATCCAGGAGAGGAGTGAAATCATTTAGTTTCTAAACATGGTCCTTAAAGGAAACAATCATAGGAGGTAATCTGAGATTTTCAACTAAGTATTTGAAGTGACTAGTGAGATGATGCTTTGTATAGATCATCTGAAAATACTAATTTATTTTCTTTTTAATATCTTTCTTAGTCTCAGTGGCTCCCATGGTGTAAATCATGACCATTTATTGCACATGTTCAACAGACTTGTCAAGTTCTTTATGTTTTTATTAATCTATTCCACTTGGAAAAGATTTTAGCTCATCCCTAACAACTAATTTTAGAGAATCTAGATATGTGGAGTGTGCATAAGTAGTGGAAGATGAAGAAGCTTGCAAAATGTCATTCACTTCCTTCCTCATTTTGGAATAATCATGAACCTTAAGATGAGAAAAAAGATATGCAATTCCTTTCATGACACTTTACATTGTAGTCATGTACTCAGTGGTTAAAGTATTGATGAAAATAGTTAAATTCTTCATCTCTTCCCATAGATTAGTGGTGTTTTCCAAAATGGTTATGGCAACTATAATCAAATTCATATGAATTTCCTTTATCACCATCTCGAAGACTAAAATAGAATCAGCTTGAGATGCACTTGTTGAGGCAGGAGTAGAACTAGAAGTCCCAACATGCCTCACACCATAAACCATAGACTAGATAACTTTCATGTTTTCATTCATCTCAGTGTTATCTCTCATGGAATCATCAATCTCATATCTCATCTGAGATTATACAGAATGTATTACCGATGAACATATTGCTTCCTTGTATATTTTCAAATCAGCCTTAGTGACATAGTCACTAGGAAGGGTCTAAGCCACTGGTTCCCTTACAGAAGGTACACAGACTTAATCATCTGAATATTCATAATCTAATCTCGGTTATACATACCTAGGATTCCTCACCCATTTAGCCATTACATCATCATCCAGAGAAGTAATAGTATAAATCCTTACTCTTCCAAGTTGATTCCCTTTAACCGACTTGATCTTCTATTTCTTGAGGCCCCCCACAGTTTCAGCCTTCTTGGAAGCCTACTCCCACTCAATTTGATGTCTCTACTTACATACATAGCTTGAGGATCATGTACCACCTCATGATTTTATTGATGTTCCAGAGGATCATCCAACTCAATTCATTCAGCTTGTCCATATTCATGACCATCATCACCACCATTATTAGCATCATAAAGTCCAACATTTCCTCCATCATTAATTGCTTCATCTACTCCCTCTTGTTCTTCTTCTCTTTATTTTTCTTCTTTTTCCACTTCTTCCACTTATTCCTATTCTTCTTCTTCTTCATTATCATCCTAATCTTACCCATCTTATAAATCTTCTTCATCCCCACAACCATATGCTTTTCATTATTCTCTTTGATCCCCTTCTTCTTCTTCTTCTTCTTCTGAGTCATTAGATTCATACTTCACACTGCCACTCACTTCTATTTCATCTTCATATTCATCATCCCTTAAAATTGATTCTTTTGATGGTAAGGCTAGTGGTGGACTAGGTTTTTCATAGGTCATATTACGAGGGCTTACCACAACATTAGGATCACTCATGTCAACTATAGGAAATCCTTCCCTATCAGCTCCAGCTTCCTCACCAACTTTCTCATCCGAGTAAGTTTCTTTTTCATCAGGACCCAACCTTGTGTCCCCCATATCTCTTAGTATGGTAGGGTGATCCATAGGATTGAATTTTTCATTGTATTTCTCTTCATCACCAACCTACCTTCTCTTACATGGATTCCTATTAATATTCATTCTTCTACAGAAAACTTTATTAAAAAAACCCTTCATTCTGATACAGTTTCAACATTTTCATACACAGATCCCTTTATTTAGGCATATAAAATATCATCCTAGGTTAAAACAATGAATTTATCTTACAGTAGGGTATAATCATCTCACTTATGTGAACCATTAAATACATTCAAATTTTCACCTTAAATTCATTCTTCAGCAGATAAACCAGTTATACCTCCTCGTACATCTAAGAAGAAAAGTCCACTTTCCAAGGAAACATTTGGTTCTAGATGAACATAAATAGGATTCTTCACTCTCCAAGAAACTCAGTAGAAATCGGCCTTTGAGGCTATTCATTGTCAACAAGTTCTATTATATTTTTCCCAAGACTGAAAATACCACTTTCAGGTGGAGGAGTACCTTAATAGTCATAAAAAATCCTTAATGGGGAAATTGGATACATTCGTACCACTACATTGAAGAGAAAGTGATCATATTTCATTTTACCACTGATCATATCAAATAGGAATCACTACCTTCCTATAAAAACACAACATTCATATAGAAATCATGCACAAGATTTGGATAATATTATCTTACATTCTTAGAAGACCACTAAATGCAACCCTGATCCTGTATAACTTTTAGCAGCAGTGAATTTCTCTGCAATGACCATTATGCAGATACATCTTTTTCCAGATTTACTGTACGATTGGTCAGTGATTGATTGACTAGACTAGATGATCCGCTAGACTCTCCTTTTTATTCATACCAGGTGACGACTTATCAGAATTTCCTTCAGTAGTGCACTTCACCTTTACCATTTTGAGAGCTTGGTTGAAGGGTATAAGGTGAAAGGTCGAGGGTGGAGTGATCAACGAAGGTGTCAGGGTAAGTAATAGTGCAGAACAATTTGATTTTATATCATTTAGGGCTTAAATAGAGTGAAAATAGTGAAATCGTAAACCGGGGTTCATAAATAATCAAAACAGTTTCATTTTCGTTAAATACATAAAATAGAAAAAAGATCATATCATCGGTGTCAGTATGAAAAATGTGTTAGTATGATAGAGTCTACATGACAATGTCAACATGATAAAGTTGACATGGCATAGTCGGCATGACAGAGTCAGCATGACAAATTCGGCATGATAGAGTCAGCATTATAGAGTCGGTATGATAGAGTCAGCATGATAGAGTCTACATGACTGAGTCAGCATTATTGAGTCGACATGACAAAGTTGGCATGACACATTCGATATGAAAGAGTAGGCATGACTGGGTCGACATTAAAGTGTCTCTTTGTTTTTTAAAAGGAGAAAGACTATAAGAAACATATATATTGATCATTCCTAGCTCATTTCTCATATAATTCATTTTTATAGAGTTAAATGGCTTAGTGAGTATGTCATCATGCTGATATTCAGTGCCAATAAATATTAAAGTGATATCACCCTTTTCATAATGATCCCTCAAAACGTGATGTATAATATCAATATGTTTTGTTCTAGAATGAGAAACTGTGTTCATAGAAATGTTAGTAGCACTTATATTATAACAATTTATAATTACATGTCTAAATTGATATCCACAGTCTATTAGAGTATGTTTCATCCACAAAATCTGAGCACATTAATTACCAGAAACTATGTATTCTGCTTTGGTAATAAATAATGCAATAATTTTTTTACTACATCATGAAAAAAAAGAATTTCCCAAAATGTGACATGTTCCAGAGGTTCTCATTCTATCTAACCTTCATCCACCAAAGTCATCATCAAAATAACTCATTATATCTAATGATTGTCCTTTGGGGTAAAACAAAACGAAATGGGTAGTATTCTTGAGGTATTTGTAAATTCTTTTAACACTATTTAAGTAAGATTCATTGGGTTTCGTTTCAAAATAGGAACACATATACACAATAAACATTATATCTGTCCTACTAGAAGTCATGTTCAGAAAACATCCAATAATTCTTATGTAAGTGATTTGATAAATAGAATTACCATTTTCATCAAGATCCAACTTACAAGTAGTACTCATTGGAGTGTCACTACTTTTAATTATATCAAATCAAAATCTTTTTAAAAGTACTCTAATGTATTTAATTTTATTTAAAATGATACCTTATTTAATTTAAAAAAATTTAAATCCACGAAAAAATTTAGGTTCACCTATCAAGCTCATTTAAAATTAATTTTTCATCATTTTATAAAAATTTATACATAAATAATTTCTTGAAGATACAAAAATAATATCATCTACCTAAATTTGAACTACTAAAATATCTTTTGAATTTTTTTTATAGAAATAGTATAATTAAAAATCCCTTTTGAAAAACCTTTTTAATGAGAAAGGTACTTAGTTATCCTACCAAGCTCTTGGAGTTCGTTTTAAACCATATAATGATTTTGTTCATTTGAAAACATGATTTTGAAAATAAGGGTTTGTAAAACCAAGGGGTTAATCAAATAAGACATCCTCAACTATATATCCATTTAGGAATGAAATTTTGACATAGATTTGATAAATCTTGAAATTATGGTGGGAAACATAAGAAAGTATGATTATGATGGCCTCAAGTCTAGAAACATGTGAAAAAGTTTCATCATAGTCAGTGAATTTTTCTTGGCTATAACCTATTGCAAATAATATGGAATTACTTCTAAAAATATTTCCAGGTTCATCTACATTGTTCTTAAATACCCACTTATTTCCTATGATCAAAGAGTCTTTGGGTACTTACAAAAGTTTCCAAACTTTATTTTATTCAAATTGATTAAGTTATTCATTCTTATCCATCGCCCAAAATTCATCTTTAATTAAATCATCGATGTTTTTAGGTTCAAACATTGAAAAAGAGGCTTGATGTTCATCCTGGATTCTAAGAGAAAGCTCTAGTTTGTGTCCCTTTGTATAAGTCTCCAACAAAAACATATAATGGGTGGTTATTGAGGATTATAGTTGGTCTAAAAAATAAGTGCTATTAATTTTAGGTTCATTTACAGGTTCAGGTTCATCTTATCACGATTTTGAAAAATTGAGAGAACTGTTTGATTTAACAGATTAACTGACAAGAGGATTAGATGATTTTTCATTTATGTAAAAATTATACACTTCATTTTCAAGGTTTTATAGGGTGTTATTAGGTTAATGTGGATCTATTTCATCAAATTGGATATACACATATTCTTCCACACACTTGGTTCTTTTATTAAATAGTTGATAGGAATTACTAGAAGTTATGTAACCTAGGATGATTCCTTTATCACTCTTGGAGGAATTTTTTTCAATATTTTATTTTTTATTAAGGATATTGACTTTGCAACCAAAAACATTAATGTAACTAAATTTGTGTTTTCTATTTTTCCACAACTCATAATGATTCTTCTTGTGGATAGGTCCAATTAAAACTCTATTAATTATGTAGAAATCTGTATTCTCAGACATATCCTAAAAGTAAATAGGTAGATCATACTCATTAAGCATTGTTAGGGCTATCTCTTATAAATTTCTATTTCTTCCTTCCACAACTCCATTTTGTTGAGGTTTCCTAGTGGTAGAGATGTTATGACTATAGAGATTGTGTTAGTAAAATGATTCAAAGTCTTGACGTTAAAACTCACGACCATGATCACTTCTTAAGGATTTTCTTCTAAGTCCACTTTGATTTTCTACCATTTTAGCATACTTGGTGAAGTAAGTACATGCTTCACTTTTTTGAGCTAATAAATAAGTCCAAGTATTCCTAGAATAGTCATCTACAAGAACATAGACATAGTGATTCAAATTATGACTTGAAACTCGAGTGGGTCCAAACAAGTCCATATGAACCACCTCTAAAGTTTGAGAAGTTGAAAATTATTTATTTGATTTGAAATATATCTTGTGATGTTTACCGTTTTGACAAGTATTATAGACTTTATCATTTGGAAACTCAATTTTGGGTAGATCCTTGACTCAAACTTTTCTAATAATATTTCTAAGAGACTGTATATTACAGTATCTTAATCTATTATGCCAAAGACATGACTCTTTTTGAAAGGCACTTAAAAAAGAAGAATTTTGAGAAACTAAACAATATATGTTAACAACATATACATTTTCATTTCTAAGAGCAGAAAACACAAATTCATTTTTAGAGTTAAAAAAATTGCAGGCATAATTTTCAAATTTGACATGAAATACATCATCACAATACTATAAAATACTAATAAAATTATATTTCAATCCATAAAAAGGACTTTAGAAATTAAAACCGAGTTAGAATCACCAATATGTCATAAGACAATTATTTTTGCTTTAGAATTGTCACCAAAAGTGACATATCCACCATCAATATTGATTAGGTTATTGAAGATCGAATAGTCTCTTATCATATGTCTTGAACATCTACTATCCATGTACCACTGACTCTTTAAGGAACTATTTAAGAATTCTTCCTTAGATATTTTTTGTCAAAAAACACATATTTTCCCTGTCATCTTTCTCATCATGAGATGATGCTGATTCATTGGAGTTATCCTTAGAGGAACTCCATGTGATTTTCATAGCATTCTAATACCTCTTGTATTTGTCTTCATACTTATTTTGGTATTTTAATCTAGGATTGATGAATTTGACATGTCCTCTTCTCTTACCTTCATAGAAGACAATCTCCTTTGATTTTTCATTTCTTTTCCAGTCCCTTTTCAAGTTTCCCTTATTATAATATCTTCCTTTATAATTGGGATTATTGAAGAACTTATTCTTCCTATATAATATATTGAATCTTCTGGCTAGTTAATCCATCTCTTCATCATTATCTGAGGATGATTCATCATTATTGGAGCTTTCAACAGACTCTTTCACCTTCTCTTTTCCTTTTTTCTTAGAGGTAGTAGTCTTGAAGGCTACATATTTTATCTTAGGTTCATCATCATCCTTGTTAACTTTTAACTCTTCCTCATACATCATAAATTTTCCAATGAGTTATTTGAATATATTGTGTGGATTCCACATGATTCTGTAATGGAGACAGAAGTTCCTCTCCATATATTAGGTAAGCATTTGAGAATCCTCATAATTTGTTCTTTGGGAGTAATATCTCTTCCCAGAGAGATAATAATGTTCACTATTTTATTAAACTTGAGATACATGTTAGAAATAGGATAATAATGATTCATTTAAAACATTCTATATTTAATGGTATATGTGCTAACTCTCATTTCCTAAACCCTAGAGGTTCTTCATGTGAAACAAACAATGTATCCCAAATTTCATGGGCTGTTTTACATCCAGATATTCTGCTAAATTCTTCATTTCCAAAAGAATGGTATAAGGAATTCATGGATTTGAAATTATTGTTATAAGAAGACTTAGTTGGGTCATCGCAGTTTGTTCTAGCAATATCAGGAATATTATATTCATCTGAATTTGAAGACCAAATTTCAAAACCCACACGTTCTAAGTGCATCTTCATTTTAATTTTCCATTGAGCATAGTTGGTCCATTAAATAATGGAGGTATGTTAGTAGCATCACCTTCTAATATATTATCCACAATGAAAAATGATGTATATATATTTAATGAAATTTTTTTCTACTACCAGAAATATTGAAATATTTCAAAAAAATTAAATCACAGTTGAAAAATTGAGTAAAAATATTGAAACTATGGATTTTGAACACTACTCTAATACCAAATATTGGTCAGAGTATGAAACTCAAGAGGGGGGGGGGGGTGAATTGAGTTCCTATAAAAATTGATGAGGAAAAGTATTATTTGAAATTCCACCAAATTTAAAATTCAATTGACCAGTTATCCAAGAGTGAATTTATAAGAGCTTGGTTGTTTCATTATTTTTTCAGAAGAGTGATTAGTTCTCAGTTATGTCAATTTAATAATTAATAAAAAAATTGAAACTAACCTAATGATTCAATATAGTTATAAATAGCTTCTAATACTAACTATAATATTTCAATTTAGTTTTATGAAATATGTGATAAAACATAGTAAAAAATAAAAGTAAAAGCACAATGGAAATGAGACAAGAGGTTTAGTCTCCAGAAGAGACCTAATCATCTCCACTTGGTGATCACCTACCACCAAGTAGTTTAAATTAATAAATATTTTGATCCACACTCAGGATCGGGGTTCACAACAGCACACAGGCTGTCCAGGTCACATGACCTCTACCATAGTTCTTCATGGGTACAAACTACTGAGTCACAGAAGGACCTCTTCCACACTTTTATGTGGGTGTAAAAAGGTGTAAGACGGTATGATTAGAAGGATATATTCTATCCTTTAGTTTGAGAAAGAGGAATGTGTGTTCTTTATAGATAGATACACACACTACGCACAAGTATATAAAGATGTGGATAATATAGAAAATAAATATGAGAAATGATTTAGAATGCTCTATGTGTCATCAGATGCAGCTCTAGACACTTCATATGTAAGTGAGATGAGGTTTGATTCATCTTTTAAAAGTTGACACTAAATCAGAGTGTCGTATTTTGGGTTCCATGTATAAGTCTATTTTTGCATGAATATCTTTCTCCTTCTCAGACACGCTTAAGTAGTTTTTCAATTCGATGTATAACTCAATTTAGATTGCATTGTGTGTTCTTCCTTTTGTTCTTAAGTTCATAGTAGATGCATGAGAGTTGCAGATATTCTTCTATATTTATTTAACATGGGCCCACCACATTACTCTCTTGATTCTCTCTTCAAAATTATTTTTATTCTTGAGGGGTGAAAATGAGCATGTTCTTTCCATGTGCATAGTTTCATCGTACCTCATACATTCTACTAAATGTGCTAAAAACGATCATTAAATATGGAACTATCATTAAATGAGTTAAATATGATCATTATGAATAATTTTAATAAATTCAAATTCAAACAGTGTGTTGGTGACTCCTTTTTCGGTGAGGCAGTATATTGGTGAGTCGTCCGGTTGATGAGTCAGTCTATTTTGGAGTTGTCCTGTCAGTGAGACATCAGTCGGTGCGTCATCATGTCGGTGAGCCTTCATGTCGGTGAGACCTCAGTCGGTGAGTCATCATGTCAGTGAGACATCAGTCAATGAGTCATTTTTCTATTGGTGATACATCAGTCGGTGAGTCATCTTATCTGTGAGACAACAATTGGTGATTCATCCTATCAGTGATACATCTGTCAGTGACTCATTTTTCTATCGGTGAGACATCAGTCGGTGACTCGATGCATTGTTGAGTCATTTGTTTGTCAGTGTCTCTATTCTTCTATTGGTGCCATTGAGTCTTACTTAGATAATTTTAGATTTTCTATATATCTTACAGTAAAACAATGTCAGAGTGTGTTAATACCCATAATTACACATTGATAATCAGTCTTAATATTTTTTTAGACTTAAAAAAACATAATTATGTATAGATTGAAGTGATCTGATAAATTGGATAACATTTGAGATGATTTAGGGTCTGTGATGAGGTATGATATATGACTTGTGATTAAAAAATTATTTTTTATAACGAGGTATGATATATGTTATAATATATGACATGACTTGTGATAATTAAAACCATTATAGTTAGAGATAGTGTCAAACAATATCATATGGGAAAATATTTATTTTATTTTTGTTACATTTTAATTAAAATTATTTATATTTCATGTAAGTCATTAACAATTTCAGTATAAAATAAATTAAATATAATACATTTATATTATTCTAAGTTTCTTTCATTTTAATTCATTTATTTTTTTTAATAATGATAAATCATATAATTAACGTAAATAATTTACCAGGCACATGAAATAAATAAAATAAATATATGTAGTGTGATCATAATATTTTCTAATGGTTGGTTTATCATGTGGACTATATACTAACCCTTTACCCTAGGTAATAAATCCATAAAACAATTTTGGTTTGAATTATTTCATTCCACTCATTCTCATATATATCTCCTTGGATGGTCTCACATTGGATCTTAACTTGAACCACCTACACTCATGTGGGAGATCCATATTTTAATTATTCATACTCATATACTAGAAGGGGGAACCATGGTTATTAGGGTCAAATAAATGAAACATTTTACATGCAGGCCCATTCATAATACAGAGGAAGGGATGATATACATATCATAATTTTCTATTAATTATAATTATAAAAAACCAAAAAATAATAATTAAAAAACAATAAATTGAACACATACATAGGTTGGTCAAGATCATAATCAGCCACACATGCATGGACTATGATTTTCTAAAAAAACTACCTTGAATTTATTTCAATTCATTCTTTTTTGAGATAAAATACATGAAATAATGACATTATTTTATTATTATTAATTAAATCATTTACTTTAATTATTTATCCCAATATTCATCGATATGGCCATAATGTTTAATATTAAATACAACAAGTTTATTGTGTGTGTGCCTTGTACATTGAGGTAGCACATGATGTACCCTTCTAAACTACTCAGCATCTGGTATGGTGTTTATTGTATACTACAAACTCATTTATAATTTAGTATACACAACATGTCATGTATTACATGGAATGCAGTTTCCTGTGTTAAGACAAGTAGTCAACTCAAATTTTTGACAATAAAATATTTTAATATATGAAACATGTAATGTTTTTAAAGCTAGTTTGAGTATGGAATGTATGATGAACATGCATGATGTGGAGTTCCAAAATTAATGTGAAAATTATTTAATAATTTAAATGTTTTTAGAACCCTTTTAATAATTTTGTATGCTATTTATAAGGAGAATAAGGACTCCCTCAAATAGAAACAAATTCACCCACCTAACTTTGTCAATCTGTTGTCCGTAGTGGATACAAAGGCTCCAGGTAATTATAATGCCCTTAATTTATTAAGTGCAGATTGCTCTATAATGTTAGAAAATCTGTTATCTCAATGTACCAACGACTTGTTTCTTCGTTCAAAAGATTCCACATAATCAACTATGACTGCACAATTTAAATAACCTGCAAATAATAAAAATGTCAAATCTCACAAATACCAGGAAAAGAACACTAATACTCAAGACGTTATATGATCTTCTAAAAATAAAGGATCTGGAAATTAGAAAAATGGATTTCTAACTCCAAATTCAGCTTTAATTGAAGATACTATTTTGGAATTTTCTAGGTATTTCTAACTCTAACACCATCAATTTTTTGAAAATAATGGTTAGAACGCATCACCCTATTATTTTTTCTATTTTAGAACAAAAAATCACTTTCTCATATAAATATTATCACTTGTTTTAACACAATTATATGTTTTCTGGTGAAATAAATAAAAATCTCAATACTGATTCTTTATAGATCTTTGCGTAATTTTCTTTATTGTATTTTAGTGTTTTTAGTATCTCTAACTAGATTCTCACTTGCACCTTTACTGTTGATGGTACTCATATTTTCTAATCTTTTTATTTTGTTAAGAATAGATACCAAGAAAGAATAATTCTTTGGAATGGCCTCTCTTATTTAGGCACTAACACTAATGCCCCTGGTTTCTTATGGGAGACATTAATTCAATTCCTAACTATAGTGAAAAAATTGGCCCATCTCATGATTCTATCTCCATGTGATAATTTAAAGCCTTGATCAAGGAAAAAAATCTAATTGAAATTAATATCTCTGGTGAGAAATACACCTGGTATAAAAGACATTACAATAAATTTGTTACTTTCAAATTGGACAGATCCTTTACGAATGTGCCTTCTTTAAATAAATGGGACACTATCTCCAAAATCACTCTCCACAGACTGAACTTTGACCATCACCCTATCTTGGTAAACATTTACTCCAAATACATGGAACCTCAGTTACCCTTCCATTTCAATAATGTGTGGCTCCTTAATGAAGAATGCAATCATTTCATCCAAAACTATTGGTCCTCAATGTCACATAGCAATAATGCCTTTACTTACAACCTAAAACTAAACAACCTCAAACAAAATCTCAAATCTTGTTTCAAATCCAAATCCAAACAGGTTAACAATGTCATTACTCTTCTTGAGAATGAACTCAATGATCTTAAAACAAAAACAAAAACTATGACATCCACACTTATCCTACACAAGAAATAAACATTGCGGTCAATCTGAATTACATTCTCACTTTAAAGGATAATATGAGAAAGCAAGCTTATAAAGTTAAATGGTTAACTGAGAGTGATAGAAATACAAAATTCTATAACACTCACTAAAGAATCAATAAATCCGGCAGAACTATAACCTTTCTAAAGGTTAGGGATAAGATCATTGACAAGGAAGATGACATAGGTCAACATATAGTCTCATAATATGAGACCATTTTCAATAGACCTGATATCAACAAATACATCCTTCTTGAGTTCATTCCTTTAGTGAGGACTGATGTAGAAAATATCTTCCTAATTACCCCTCCGCTGGATCATGAAATCAAAGACACTGTATTTAGTCTAAATATTGATAGTTTCTCAGGTCCTGATGGATTTAACAATTGTTTCTTCTAGCATTATTGGGATTTGGTTCGTATCGATGTTTGTAATATGGTTAATTCATTTTTCACCAATGGGGTGGTTCCTCATGATATTAATGCTTAGTTCCTCACCTTGATCCCTAAAGTGGATAATGACCCTGAGATTCACCTTTTTAGACCCATTTCTCTTATCAACACTCTCTACAATATCATCACCAAAATCATTTCTAATTGGCTATCAACTATTACTGACAAAATTTTCTCTTGGAACCAATTTGGATTTATAAAGGGTAGATCCATTCACGACTGTAACGTTTTTGCTTCTAAGTGTATCAACAACTTGAATAAAACTAATAGAGGATGAAAAATAGCTATTAAAATTGACATCATAAAAGCTATTGAACCCTTGGATTGACGTTTTATCTTCAATGTCCTTCAATGCATTGGTTTTAGTACCCCTTTTATTACTGATATCAGAAGTCTCTTCAACTCAGCCACTATATCCATTTTATCAATAGATCTTCCAAACGATACCTTAAATGAACCAAATGTGTCAGACAAGGTGACCCCTATCTTCCATTAGATTCTCAATAGCGGATGACTACCTCAGTCTTCTAATCAACCATCTCGTAGTTCAAAATAAACTGAAACCTGTTCATGTCTCCAGAAATGTAAATGCTCCCACTCACCTCTTTTATGTAGATGACATTATCTTTTTCCTTAAAGGTGACAAAAGAAACATTCATAACCTCAAAACTACCCTCTCTCGCTCAGAGGAGTTTTCTGGAAAAACCATAAGTTGGAATAAATCCTACATCTTCTTTGGGAATAAATTTCCAATCAACATAAAATGCAATATTATCAGTGAAATAGGTATAAAAGAAGGCTCTCTCCCCTTCACTCACCTTGGTGTCCTCATATTATGGGGTAGACCCACGTCTTTCCACTATGTGACTATTGTTAATCAATTTTGAAACTGACTTTCCTCTTGGAAGGGCAAATCTCTCTCTATGGATGGTCAGACTTGCCTTGTTAAATACAGTATTGTCTCTAAGATGGTCTACTACATGATGGTTTACAAATGGCCTATTGGTATTATCAAAAAAATGAATATAGATATTAAAATTTTCATCTGGACTGGTAGTATTCTTGAAATAAATCTTGTGATGGTCCCTTGGTCAATTTTTTTTAAAACTATTGAGAATTGTGGCATTGGTATAAAACATTAATGCACTTTAATGAAACTATTCAAGCTTGGATTACTTGGATTATTTTTCACAATTATTCTGAATCTATCAACATTCGCAAAAATAGATTTCCTGAAAAAATTAAGACTGGAAATTCGAGATTTATTAATTCTTACATATGGCCTACCATCAAGCACTCCATCGCCCAAATTATGAATAATTTTATATGGATAGTCTCTAGAGATTCCTCTATGAGTTTGTGACTAGATAAGTGGACTGGAACGCCTTTAATCTCTACGATTTCTAATAATAAAACTCCGGAAAACACCAAAAACTCTATCAAAGATACTTTAGATTCTCAATAAGATCATCTCCCAAATATTATTTTGAATCTCATTGAAAACTAACCTTTCTCTTACAAATTTTATTTAATAATTTGGGGGCCTGCTCAAAATGGAATTCTTAACATAAAAAATTACTACAATAATATTTGCAGTAACACTAAGAATGATTATAAATGGATTAAACAATTCAACAAACCTTGGATAAATACCTAGAGATTTAGTATCATCTGGAACCTTGCTCATAACATAGTTCTCACTGATATTTTTCTTCAATCATTTGGAATTCATCTTTTCTCTAAATGTAAAATATATAATCAACACATAGAAGATTCTAACCACATATTCCTTTCATGTGATAATGCTTATGCTCATTGGAACTATATTTTTGAAATATTTGATTGCAGATAGTTGATACTTGAATATATAAAGCCTAAAATTATGAAATGTGTAGAGAAGGAAGGCTCTTAGAAAATTAGGGACCTTTTCCTTACATTTGTTGAAGAACTTCACCATGTGATTTGGTAAGATCATAATGAAATTATTTATAAAAATTACTCACTCAATATTAGTGCAGGTCAGATCAAGATCCTCATTACCATAAAGGAAGATTCTTTGATAAAAAAGGACACTTCCACAACGTCGTACATGACTTTGGAATCCTGAAATTTCTACGGTTCAACGACAATTTCTGTTATCCTCATCACACTCTGGAGGTGTTCTAGAGAGATCTTATTCTTGGATGGATCAAAGTCAAAATTTATGGCTCCTCCAAGCGAAATCCGGGATCTGTAGGGTTTGAAGTTATCTTCATGAATCACCTCGGTCAGATTCTAGGTTGCTTCAGGGGTCAGTGTGGCATTGCCACCCCCCTTGATGTTGAGATGATGGGTTTGATACATGCAATTAATTTTTTTGTGATTTTTGGTTGGAACAACCATTCGATTGAAAGTGATGTGAAGACCATCATTCAAGAAATTTAGAATGGCGTAACTCATCTAGCTTGGCCAATTACTACCCATTGGATGGTATGCAACCGTTTTATCACCAATCTGAACTACATCATCACCCATGGTTGCTGATGGCTTGGAAAACATGGGAGTTAATCAATACATAACCTAGTGTGAAGACCACCCCTATGCTCTTATTCCCTTTCACGAAAAATATTTAAATATTATCCCATAATTTATAATTTTGTAAACTTTATTTTAGTAAATTTTGTGCTTTGGCCATTTGGGTCAACACATCAGCATTTTTTTAAAAGAATCCCCACTTCATTTACCACACATATTCCACATTTCTCGTGGGGTAAATAATGGACAGTTACACAACCTATACATTGGATACATGTCATGTAACCCTTAAAACCATATTTACCCTATTTATTAAACATGAAATGTTTAATGAAACCACTTACTCTTCCACACAAAATACCTTGAATTGTTCCATTGGTCATTGTGTGGTGAAACTAGGTACACAACGTGTATTTTCCAATTAGACACCATAGAGTCCCTTAATATCTCTCTAAAATATCGGTCATATTTGAATGGGATGTTCATATGTTTTTAATCCTTTTCTAGTCTATTTTTAGTTATATGAATGTGAAAAAAATTATATATCAACTTTTAGATTAACGAATTAAAATACTAGAAATGAAATACTAATAATAAATTTTTAATTCAATAAAATATTAGTAAATATTTATAAATTAATAGGTGACTACTTTTATACCAATTGAAGGTTCCTGGGTGGAGAGAAAGTGGTCAATCCATTGATTAATAATGAATTTTTTAATTTATTTTGAAATATTATCAGAAGATGATGATTAAAACCTAGAAAAACTTTAAGAGAGGATATTTTCACATATAATTTACAATTAATTTCTATAAATGATAATTTCTCTAGCTTGAGATTTATTCTTCATTTTCTGATTGGTTTGCCTCTTATTATTTTATTATCATTATGTAGAAGTATTCTATAATTGAATCATTCATGTGGTATCCACACATGCTCCACGACCCTGAAAATTACACCATAGAATCATCGGTGCCAGCACGAATGATTCTCACCACTTCTATCATTATAAATTTACATCATTATGAATTCCATTGAGGCTTGAGGGATTTCTAATAATTATCCTTGGTAATTGAGAGGGGAGAAGTTGAATTAGGCTCTATGTTCTTGAGAGTAATATTGAGTGATATATATAGGGATAGAGAGGATTATATCTAGAGAATTTTGTGCCCAGCCATCATATCTCCCTTGGAATGATATATCAAGTTTAATATATAAATCCCACCAGACCATTAAGTTGGTCTGCAATTTCTTCATTTTAATTACAATAAATTCATTAATGATTATTTATTTAAATAAATAAATATCATGGAATTATTCATTCAATAAATGAATTGACATTATAATCAATAAATATTAAAAATAAATATTTATTTAATTTTAAACTCACACATATATTCTTTCAAATAATATATTATTTAACATTTTCAAAAAATATATCTTGAATAATAATAATTATTTTGAAGTTGATAATAATTTTTATTCTAATATTAAATTATAATATAATTTAACAATGGTTTAGGACACTCTTTGTGTATGACTGTCTAGGCATCTTTCATAGTAGAATTTGGATAACATACCAGAAGCCCTAAATTAGTGTCCCGCTTCACATATAAGATTCTATGGAGAATAAATTTAATGTCATAAACAAAAAACTCCTACAAACATTCACTTTGTAATATAATCCATTTTCTTTTATATATCATCAAATTGGTAGCATTCTTGTGTCTTCAATCTATATGATTGATATATATTTCTTTGGAATTCTATATTTGAACTTATCAATAAATATAACATGTCTACAGAATTAATTAGATAATTGCATTCCAATCAATCACCTTGATATATATAAATCTATTAACTTAAAAGTTATAAATTGTTTACTAAATTATTCAATAATGTCATATAACTGTTGGCACACACAATATACACTAACTAACTGTAAAAATATTTCATCTTGGTTTTCATAATTACATCATAGTATGTGACTAATGATATTTATTAATAATAATATAAAATTTTACAACCATTACAGACATCCAAATATATAAATTTCCATTGATACATAAAATATATATAATTATAATGGGTTGGTTTGTTCTCATAACCTCCTCTCTCTAAGATTACCAATGGATAACATTATGAAAAGAATTTTCAATGTTTTATGAGCCTCCTAACACTGATATACTTTGTCATATGTTTCCAGTTAGGTGATATCTACCCTCCATATAACATATATTCAAGAATATCATCATGAAACATCTTGGTTAAAATCTTAATGCAGAACTTCTTTAACCTTTTAATGTGTCATATAATGATTGGAAATTTGTGATTCCCTAGACTAGCACTCATAGATCTCGTTCCATAAACACATACTTTACATAATCACGACTTCAAAATCCATAGATTCACCAACAGAAATATCCATATTTACATTAATTAATGAAAATATTTCATTAAACACATTACCAAGACTATTTATGATTAGATATTTCTAAAAATAGGAAAAAATAGACTAATAAATCCAATGTTATTTCCAAACTAAATGATATTTTTTTCCACTATAAGAAGAAATATATTCCAAAAAAATTAATCAACATATGTCATAAATTATCAAAATGTTATATCATGTTTCACATATAATGTGTAAATAGTTTCTTCAAAAAATAACAAAATGGAAACACAAAAATAGGTGAGATAAAATTATAATTAATGGAAAATTTTAAATTAAGTAAACCATTGAATAAACAAGGGAACAATTACAATAGAAGTTAGTAATCATTATTATTCGATAATCAATTGAAATAGAGATTGTAATATATCCATGTATAATAATGAAAATAAATATATCAGATGGATAAAAATTACCAATTTATTAGTTATAAAATTCATAATTTCTGAAAACAATTTCCCAAACATTAGATAATACATCATGATCATATTCATCATGATCCTACCATCATTGAAATATCTTGTTCAAGAAATACATACACCAAATATCCAATCATGTTTATCTCATGAAACCTACTGATACATCAGGGGGTTAAAAAATTTCAGTCCCCACCCAAAACCTTTTTAATTATAATGTGCCCATCATATGACATAATGAATAAAAAATACATAATAAACATTTCCAATCATCATCCATTTTAGTATAAAAATATATCAAATATCAATAATTTTTCCCATTTTAATAAAAGGGATGACATGTTCATTGACCATACATAGAAAGGCAGTGGATGGTTGACAAATAAATATTCAAAATTACAATAATCATTCATATTAGAATAACAACTTACAGAATTCCAGTAAATTACCCTATGATAATAAAATGGATAAAATTCATTTTTAGTGAACATCATCCAATCATGTTAATGATAAATGTGATGTTAAAACCCTATAGAATAATGAGTATAAGAATAATTCATTAGCAAAATAACATGATAATAATACCTAAAAATAAAGAAGGTGGATATTTGATAAATAAGATATAAATAGTGTATCCAGGGAAAACTATATGGATGTTGACATAAATGAAACAGATCATTGATAAATAATGACATGAAAATTATCACATATGAAGCGATTAAGAGTCATTTTTTTATACCATGTGTTCAAATCCCCCAAAAATAAATATATATTATTGTATAATTAATGAAACATGAAATCCATGAGGGTAATTTATTTTTAATATAATAATTAAAATTTATGTTAAAACATAAAATAGTTTTTATAAAACATTTTCAATATATTCAAAAGATGAAAAGATAGGGGTCACTCTAGAAATTAAATTTCAAAATGGGAAACTGATTTTTTTAATATATTTACATTTAAAAATAATATCAAAAAATATATCCTATAAAATTAATTATTGGTATCTGAAGTGTAATGTGGTGTGGAAGTTAGAACATATGTTTTTGAAAGGAAAACCATTTAAAACATCTTAGCATACCTTTGATGAAATGAAAAAATATAGAAGGGTAGAAAAACCTACATTGTATTAAAAAATTATTTTACCAAATAGGATAATAAAATATCATACAACCAAATATTATGGTTCATAAACCCATAAATAGAGTAACAATTCCAAAATAATACTTTATATCTCAAAGAATGATATTTGAGTTATTAATAACCCTTATGGGAAGCATATCCCAAGAAGTAAGAAATATTTTCTAATGGGTTTATGTGGTAGGAATTTGTATCCCAAGAAAAAATAGATAATACCACATAAAACAATAGATGTTAAGGATGTATCTATACTTTATGAAATAAGTTCAAGATAATGATCATAACTCAGTGAATGAAAATTGAGTTTCCAAAAAGCATTTCAATTGGGGAAACAACTAAGTCAAACACCATTTGATGAAAAGGAACTGATTTGGATTAAAATTTACATAAATTGATAAATTATATAGGAATGATACATCTATGTAAATATGCTACACTATTTATTGGAAAACATTGTGCATAAAATAAACATGTCTCATGGAATTAATGTTTGAGATAATGAACCTATGGGGATTAAGTAATATTTTAATTGAACCCCATTGAAAGAGTGGAATTGTAATTGAACTTTATATAACTAGAATAAAATAAAAGTCATGATATGATTTCTCAAATAGGTAGTATATACACCACATAAATGAAATTAGGTTCATAATACCAAACAGGTCTCAAAAAGAGGAATTTATGATAAAAACCTTTACATTGTTCCAGATTGTTTCTATGAGTACGCATAATTTCAAAAAAAAAATTGTTTATTATATTCCTTCTTAGGATCAATATTATTATATATTTAATTTATTTTTATACATTTATTATCATATTATATTTATATATTTTATATTTTTGACTTATGTTTGAATGGAAATTGAATCGTTGTCGACTTCTTTTGGTAATTTCATTAATCGAAGATGATATTTTAATAAAAAGATAACTAGTTAGTATAACCATTCCAGAACTAAAAACCAAAGATTAATTTATTTTTAAATTATATTTATATCAATATATTTTATCCCATAGTCATTCAGAATATATTTTTTAACATTATTCAAGTATTTGGTTAAATGAACCCAAACATGAACATGTCATATCTTGATGGGTTTTTATTGTAAAGGAAGTAAATAATATCCTTATAAAAGAATGATAATGATATTATTTACCTATATTTTTAAAAATATTAATAGTATATTAATTTTATTTGATAAATAATGAAAATCAAGATAAAAAATTAAAATAGTTACTTCAAGTAAGTGGTAGTCTACATAACGCATGATTAATATTATTTTATTGTTTATAAATTGAGGGAAATAAATAAATAAATGTTATTTTGTTAATAATATAAAGCTTATGAATAATAATTATATTTATTTTATCATATTACTATGGTAAGGATATATTTAGAATAGAAATATTGTGAAGAAAATGTTTTCTATTAAGTAATACTCTCTTTGGGAACATTCTCATGAAAGTCTAATTATAAATTAAGGTACTAGGAGAAATAATTGAGGAAAGAGGCTTAAAAAATATGATATGTACATATTAAGAGAAAAAAAGAAAGTTTTTAAAATTGAATTCGAAGAAATGGGTGTAGTATTAATGGGTGGGAAGTGTTCCCTTTTATAATTGATGAAACGGGAACTTTTGAGAGAACCCTTTAATTTTAAATAATATAATTACACTAATCAAGGGTCAAGAAATAAAAAATTTTGAAATAAGGGATATTTGTGTGATATTGGGTTGAAAAATAATCAACCATGTATTTACAAAATTGTTATAAACATGCTAGAAATTATTTTATCCTAGGTTTTTTACATTTACTTTTTTTTTGTTTTTACCTTGGTGACTAGTTTTTATCTATATAATGTATATTTTACTAAAAATATTAAATGACCCATATTACCAAATTTTTTGTTTTTAAAAACTAAATTTAATCTCAATTTAATATAAATAAATTTCTATTTAAGATAAAATTAACTTTTAAATCAAATCATTTTATATATAGAATATCTGTTTTTAATTGGGAAATGATGTTTTAAATATTATGTTTCCTTAATATTATTTATCATTACTTACCAATTAAATTTGTGTTAATATAATTATATATGTTTTTAAAATTAATATTAAATTTATAATTTATTATTTATTATTTTATCTGGTTAGATAAAAATTTATAAATATTAATAAAATAATTATTTGAAAATAATAGTTTTACCATTTTCATGGTCATTAACATTAATCTTAGTATTCATAATTTTATGTTTGAAATTGAAATTAAACTTATTATATAATATTATCACATTGGTATAAAATATAAAATCTAATTTTATAGATTTAATTTTTATAAGTTATGAAATATAATTTTTAATATATCCAAATAAAAATAATATTTTTATTGAAATATTACATATGTTTCCAAAACGATATACATTGGTTTTTTAAAAACAAAAATAGAACGTTTATATGATATATTTTACTTATAAATGTATATTTTTTATATTTTTTTTGAATAATAATTAACCCATTATTGCTTTATGATAATGTCATAAAATCTATAATTTTTAGCAAAATTAGTATTTTGTCGTTATTCACCAATAATAAATTATTTTAGAAAAGTCACAAAATTAATCTTAAGATAATTTTATTATTCTAAATTAAAAAAATATTTTAATCCTATAAAAAAAATATTATATAATTTTTTAATCTATATTACTAATAAAATAATAAAAGATAACAAAAAACTATTTTATTTGATTTTGACATTTTAAATATCAACTATTAATATTCTTATTTTATATCATTTACCAACTAAATATGTATTAACTAATTTTTAATACAAAACATAATTTATCAGAACAATTAATATGTTTCAAGAAATAGAAATTCATATCATCTAAAATGAAATTTTTAGAAATATAACATTCAAACAAATAAATGATCTTATTAGTCATTTAGGTAAAAAATTATATTTCATTCATATTAAAAGTAGATTATTATTTTCATTATAAATATATTTCATATAGTAATTACTCATATTATTTAATGCTAATTACATATCTTGGTTTTAATGGGCAAACTTTCTATTTATATTTTTATCTAAATAAATAGCGATTTCATTTTAATTCAGTGATACATCTGGAGCAAGCTATTAAACAAATTAACTTATTTAAAGGAATTCATATATTATTTTTTTTGGTGTTACATCCCCCAAATAAATAAATTTTGTTCTCATAATCTGAATGTTTCTATAAAGAAATCATAATTAATAATACACTGCTAGCTAATCATGTGTTTATTTTGGATGTGGTATGAGAATTATCTATATGAAAAATTATTATATGTTCTTTATAGAGAGAGATAACCCATTAAAAATTTCACCTAAATTTGTACATAGGGAATATGATATTGATCTGTAAGTAATAACTTTCCACAAACCATAAAAATTATTTATATTCTAATTATACTACTAATAGTTTATTTAAAACTAAATATCTAGTAGTTGGTGAAAACATACATAACATAGGGCACTGGAAAATCCAGAGTGAAAGGTCACTCTCAACTAAATTAGTAGTAGTTGAATTTATTTTCTATTATTCCCATGGTTGTTGGTGACTATTTCTATAACATCTCAAACTGAACCATTAAGTCCGATCCAGAGTGCCACCTGACCTCATGCATGACTCTCTGTATGAAAGAGGCTACCGACTAGCAGAGAGGGTCTTGAGATGAACCATGGGTAGACTACACCCTCAACATAATGTAATAGGATAAATGAAAATATCAAAAATATAATAAATGATATAAATGTACACGTGGAAAGTAAATTTAAAATGCATGATATAATAAACCAAGAAAACAAAGGATTAAGGTTCAAGTAAAGTTAGTAAATAAAATATGTACATGAATTCTCACTCAAACTCTATCTAGCAGCATCCATATTCACATGATCGACATGGTCAATAATAGACCATTGGCCACTTTTCCTTCTTTGAGTTCCTAAAAATTATATATACAAGAAAACTAAAATGCATGAGAAGGGTGTGAGTAAAAGACTCAGTAGTACATCATCAATGAAACTTTACATCAATTCCAAAAAAAATAAAATTAAATTACATGAACATAAATAGAATAACAATATAAAAACAATATATCAAAGAGGTAGGAAACACATGCTAGGTACTCATGACAGGATCTGCCTGCTTCGACACCATGTTGTGAGAAACAACCCTTCTTTGGAAATATGCCAAATGAAACATTTGTAACCATCTAAAATCGTCCCCATCAATGGATATCCCCAAGTATGTGACATATTCCAATGGTAGAGATAGTCTAAGTATATAATGACCCATGTTTGGAGCATCCTTTTTAAGTGGATAGTCTAAACATGCATCAAATCTCACATTTCGACCTAATTCTAGCACATACCTTCTATATGGATACCCCCAAGAATATAATCCATACCACCGAATGGAATTTTTTAGGTACATGAAAAACCAAGTATGAATATTTTCATATGGTGATCTAATAGTCCAAACCTGCATGATCAACAACATTAGTTAGGAATACATCATATATGATACATACAATGGAAATGATAGATCAATATCATGTTAAGTCAAGTGATACCATAAATATAGTCATCCTAATCCATATAAAATAAGTACAAGAACAAGCTATAGGCCACACACACACAAATCATGTGATAAAACATTTAACATAGGTTTCATGGGATAAACATTCATTCCAAGAAATCATTAGAATAACCTATAATAAAATGTGAAATAAAGTTAAAAGATTCCTACCTCATTTTAAATAACAATTTTTGATAGGGGTTATAATCCGAGTCCAATTTCAACACTAATAGATTTTTTAAGAACCAATTTTTATTATAATTAACATCATATTTGATATTTTAAATGTTAAAATTAGATTAAATTAAATCTAAAATAAATACCTCTCTTCCATAAAAAACCAGGATTTAGTTTAATCTCATCGAGAAGAACCCAACAACACCAATGGAATGTCAATCAGATCAGTATTATAGAATATTTCAAAGATATAATTTTTGAAAATTAATATAGTAATTAAAAAATAATAATAGAGATTGGGGATAGAGACATAAAGAGAGGAATGCGAGTTGGATAGGAATTCTCATAGAGAGAGGACCACCTAACTTCGACCCTTTTATAATTTTTTTTCTATTTCATGAATTAATTATTTTTAATTCATTATTATTTGAATTTTTCTATTACTCCATGATTTAACCATATACTAAAAAACTTCTATATTCTTTACTCACAGTTCCCCCATGACCCCCTTCAATTATTATCTAATTAATTTTTTATTTTTACTTCCACCTCTTATATCCCTGAGCCAACATATATATATCATCCACTTTTTACTAAAAACCATCATTTAAAAATATAGAAACACTAATTGAATATATCTTAAAATTCAACCATATATACATACTCATTATATATAAACACACACTAGTATATACATATATACAATTGCATGTTATTCATCATCCTTACATATTCACTAACACAACAACATGAACATTTTACCTAATTAATGCAAATAAATATATATCTCAACAAAATGGAAAATCACACTAATAATAAAATATCTTAAACATGTTTCACAATAAAAGGAATTTAATTAAATAACTTCTATGCAACAAACCAATATACATATTAAAGGTTCCAAATTTGGATATATCAATAAGAGGGTGAGGGGTGAATCCGTGATGTACTTTTTAAAATTTATTATTTTTATATAAACCTCTATGATCGGTAAAGATTTTGATCCCTCGTTCTTTATAGCCTAACTTTTCTCAAATGAAAATAAATAAAAACACTGAAAATGCAAACATTATTTTTACAAGGTTCTCCCCCGATGTGGGTGAATACATCCTTGATGTGTTTGAGATAATACGAGACATAGATTATACCCTAGTAATAAACAATGTGACTAAAATTACAAAAAATATATTTAAATTCATGATAGAAAAACACTCTTAATTCATGATCACTAATTATTATTGAGGGCTATCTCCTGATGGGATATTTAGACCGATTTGCCTCTTGTTTTTTTGTACTAACTCCCTCTAGTTGACATATCTCCCAAAAATATCCATTTTTTAATACTATAATCTCTCCAGTTCTTCATTTAATATCTCTTGTGGAAAGGTATTCAACTTCTACTAACTTTGGTTGTAGTGGAATGTTGGCCTTGATCTTCTTCAATTCACCTCAGTATAATATTTTGATTAACATTCATGCTTGCTCAAAATTCACACAGCTAAATTAAATATCATACATGAGTACTCTCATAAGAATCTATATTTCAATCATGTACCATGAAAATTATTCACACAATGATATGTGTAGTACACTATTCACTTCTTACTTTATTTACCCTCAATTTGTATGCACACACTCACCACTTCCTCCTTTACAAAAACCTGAATAATTATTATTCATGAAAATAGAATCAAAACACCACTAGTTAACTTAAATCTCTCTCTATTCAATGTGAAAGTTCATGTGACTCAATGTATCATACACATACTTGTGTGGGATACACCTTAATTCATAGTATGTACACAAAGTTTTAAATTCACATCTCTTTATGCACGATGTGTAAATCACACTATCCATTTTAAATTTCATAAAGCATGCACTATCTCCTTCTTCACAAAAGATAAAAAATCATGGTTTCTTGGTGACTCAAAAAAATAGCAGTTATACTTGACAAATATCACACAATCTCAAGGTACTTCATGGATTGACTTCTTTGTGAAAAACTATGAGTGTCTAGTCCAAAAATTGAGTACTCATGGTATACTCATACTTTTTGAAAGCTAAAGCTTCCCAAAAATTTCATTCGCGAATATAGACTGTTTCCACAGCTCTATTTCACACTCGATGATATCTAATTATATCAAGGATACATGTTTTTCTCTTACACAGAATGAGAACTCATTGAGGTATTTATAGGAAACATTCCATTGACTAAATATGTGCATACCAACTTACTTCAAGCACTTGAAGTTTCATGATTATGAGAAATCACCACCTCTGAAAAACCTAAAAGCTACATAATGAATATCTTTGGTTTTTTCTTCATTAAATAAGGAAAATAGTGTTTCGTTATATATAGATGATATAAAAAACAACATAACACCCAAATCAATCTTATAATTCATAGTTGTATCAATTCTCTATGCTACATGGAGAAACTGGTGAGTCGTAGATCTCCATAGGTGATTGAGGATAATGATGACATGCAGTGCTGATCAAAAGGCCTAGATAATTCAGATTAGATAGACTGTGTTCTATCCATTTCTTCTAAAGAGGATAGACAGTAACTATGTTCTTAGTTCCCCACATCAAAACACCGCTATATTGGGATCTCCTTTATAATACAAGGCACATCCTCCACCAACCAAATTGGTTACCGAATGATCACCCCTAACATACTAGAACCACCCCGTTCCAAAACCTTCTTACACAACCACGCAACCAAACAAATGGCCTATCGTTGATCCCCTTCACTTCCATCTGTGCCATACATCTCTACCTCCACACTGGTCTAAACTAGGTAGCACCTTTCCACCTCATTAGTGGTGTGAGTCCCTCTTATTGGCAAATTAGGTTGAACATATTTTTTTTATAGTAACTCTATTAAAAATAATTAGCAAAAGAATCCATATGAAGTGAAAATCCAACCTTCTCAAAGTCTGAACCATAATCCGCCTTCTATTCCAAAGTCAACCTTCTCAAATTCTAAACCACAACCCCTCATTCTATTTGGATTTCAATCATAAATTCCAACTCTCTAAATATTCTAATGATGTAAAGATTATTTTAATTTAAATAAAAAATGGAACATGTATTCTAAAACTAAGAAACAACTCTATTATCATTAAAATTAATTTTGTTTCATCTGAAGAAACTCTTCCGATCAAACCTCTAATAAAAATATCATTCCCATCTTTTAGATAATTCTCAAGAATAATTTAATAGAATAACCTCATACATTAATCATTGTAACACTGTAACATTGAATTTTAATCATGCACAAGCATTGCAAAAATTAAAACCATATTATTAGTTTAATAAATTTGGGTTCTTAAATCAACCCATTTTTATTTTTTTTCAATACAAATTTCACTTCCAAATTCAATGTTTTCTTAACCCCTTACATGAAAATAATACAAAAGATATAAGTGGGTAATGTTTCTCGCATAATTTTTCTTATGAAAATATAATCATATCAATTAGATTAAAATTACAAGATCACTTCAAAGAGATAAATAATATCACATATTTTTATTAGTTAAGACCCTTTAATTATTCAAATCTAAGCCGATGTGGGCTAACTCAGTGTAGAAAAAAAGATAGATAGAAAGAGGGATGTATAATTTGTCCATAAAATACCATGTATGTGAAATTGTGCTTAGAATATATCTAGTCTCATTAAATAGGTAAAATATATTCATATTTATCAATACAATGCTAAATCATACACATAATTCAATAAAAAAAATAAGAAATTTTTTGGTGTAAAAGTTAAAACTCCCCATTTATTTTATTTTTTTCATCAACTCGGCACTTCCTCTAATTTATATGATAATAAAATTAAGAATAAGGGATGAATGTGTGATTGTTAAACCATGACCTTTATTTTTTTTGAATCATTCCATGGTTTTTATAATCATTCTAAATACTTCTCTCCCTTAAGGGGTGCACACATTTCTTCCATTTTAGAAAAATCACTAGACTCCATGAAGTAAAATCTCATCATGTTTTATGTAAGTGATAGCTAAAAAATATTCTTCAATTCCCTACATAATTAGTTCAAAGTACAAAAAATAATAGCGAATAAGGAGGGTCCACTTGGTTTCTCAAAAATAACATTAATACCGAGAGTTTCCTCTCAATTTGATCCCTTATTTCTTCCAATATTTTTTTGGGAATATTTCATAGAATTTTTTTTAATCTCATTTATTTGACTATAATGTTTCTTCCCTTATTTTTCGTTGTGTCGAATAACTATTTCAAAATCATTTTCTGGGACCACATTCTTTCCATTATATTTAGATAGTTTCTCAGCTTCTTATAATTGTTTAGATTGTTTCAATGGCTATTTACAAACAACTAGGAATCCTTTATTCACAATTTCTATTTTACCAAAATTTCCATTTGAATAAGAATTTATTTGAATAAAATGGTCAGAGATATTTTCTTTTAGTTTATATTTAATTGATATATCATCCAATAGTAACTGTCTTGAAATTTTTTTCATTCAATCTTTATAACAAGGAACTTGTTGGTCACAACTTTTACAAAAACAAATTAGGCAGTTAATATGTTTATGGGTAGATAGAACTATTGATTTCTCGACAACAAACTTCTGCATTCTATGATTATTACTTCTTCTCCTTGAGTTACTTCTTTTCTTTTCAGAGTTTATCCCCCTTAATACATTCCAATTCCGATGGACTGAAATATTATTCCGATGGTTGCATTCTTTGTTCCAAAATTTAACACAACACTAATAATAACCTTTGATAATTCATATTCTATAATCCTAAAAAATGGTGATCAACTACTTGCTATCTGGATTCAACTTTTCCAATATTTTTCCTTAGACTAGGAGAAAACTCTTTTCCTAAGTTACTTAAGTCCTCACGACCATCATTGGTCTATATTCTTCTAATTTTTGAGTCAAAATATACACAACTAGATGAAACAAATTTAGTATAACCGGTAAAATCAGAAATAACCGATTCCTTCTTCTTTGGACTAATCTTTATATTTTCATTGTTTGATTAATCTTGAGCATCCACTACATTATAATAATCATCCTTCATTATTTTCAAGGAGTTTTATACTTTAAGATTACTAGAATGTGTATCACCCAATTCTTCTCCTTTTGCTGCCAGTTTTGCATTAATATCTTTATGCAATTTCTCAGGTTTTACAATTTTCACCGTAGAAGTTAGGAACTCTTATATAAGTTCATTATCCTTCTTATTTTCATTTATTTTCTATTTATCATGTATTTTGATTCTTTTATTTTATAGAGTGTTTTTATCAAGACTTGATACATGTCTAGATCTCATCATGTACTCATTATAAGTATATTCTTCTTTCTTTTAACTATATGAAGAGTCAAAATGTATTTTAACTTCTAATATGAAGGTTTTATAATTTTTAGTTGAACCTTCATACTATGGTTCCTTTCATACTAAAGAGGCTTCATTAACTCTCCTACTCATTATATTTTTATTTTATTTGCTTGACAACATTTTATTCCTTACACTATCACCCTTTCTTGGTTTTTTAGATCTTTTTTTAATGTGGTATTCTTCTTCATCGGAACTCTCATAATCATATGAATATTTATTTGGAAATTCAATTGAAAAATTCCATATTTTACCACAATTAAATCACTTTAAAGGAATCAAAACATTAATGTTTCACATTCCTCTTCTAAAATTTTTGGATATAAAATCCCTGACTCATTTATAATTTATATAACTTACCTCATCCTCATCAGAATTTGACAACGTTTCATCATTATTTTCCTTCATCTCATTAATTTTCATTACATTGAAATCCATTTACTCATTAGATTTCTTTTTGATCATAGGATATTTTCTCATTTCATAATTGAGAAGTGTATTATGAGATTCATCAAGAGATAAGTCTCCAACTTCATCAAAGGAAGAAATCTTTGGATCATATCTGTCAGGAAATATACACATAAATAGTTTGACAATAGATGACTCTTCTAAAGTGTCTCCAAAACCCATGATATGACTTATAATCTCATTCACCCTCCTAAATTATTCATTAGCAATATTATCATCATCCATTTGAATATCTTCAAACTCAGCTATCCAAATTTAAATATTCTCTTCTTTGATCTTCATATTCCCTTCATGCATATTCGAGATTTTACCCCACGTTTCTATAGATGTTTTTAATCCTATCACTTTAGTGAACTCTTTATCTGATAAGGATGAAAAAATTGAATTTATGGGTTTCCTATCTACTTCAATATTTAACTTATTAGCAGTTATCATGGGTGCATATACTCCTGGTCGAATAAAACCAACTATTATAACATCTCTAACTTCAATTCATTGTGAAATAAGTTATGGAATCATTAGATTATTAAATATATGATAGTTATTTAAATTGAATAAAATAAATCCTATTTTTTGGAATGAATTCTAACTCTCCATCATTAAATATTCCATAAATATTGGATCATTACAAAGAGAACTACATTATTTGACACATGAAGAGTTGAGGTTCTGGTATATAACAGAGAGGGGGAGGGGAATTAGTTATATAATTTTCACAATTTATTATTTTAAAATCAACCACTATGACTAGTTAAAATTACTATACCTCATTCTTTAGAGTCTCACTTTTCTCATGTGAAAAACACTAAAAACAATAAAAACAGACACATATATTTTTACATGGTTCTCCCTCGATGTGAGTGACTAAGTCCTTGTTTTTTTGGGATTATCTGAGACACATATTCTACAATAGAAATAGGAAATGTGATTAAAAGTACATACAATATCTCAAAATTCCTAATAGAAATAAAGTTATAATGCCTTATCACTAATGGTTACTAAGGGTCATCTACCGACATGATCATTATACTGACATTCCACTGATGTTATTTATACTAACACCCGCCAGATGAGATATCTCCTAAAGAGATCCATTTGTTTATACTTGCATCCATCCAGTTCTTCAATGTATTTCTCTTATAAACAGGTCTTCAACTTCCATTGGCTTCTGATGTAGTGATCAGTAAGACTTGTTCTACTATAGGCCCTATAAGTATATTGCTTTTATTAACTATTAGCCTTTCTCACAATACACACAAATAAATTAAATCTCATACATGCATATTTTTACAATAATGTGTATTCCATATATTTACCATGAAAATTATTCGCACAATGATATATGTAGCACTATTTTCACTACTTACTTTCTTCAAACTCAGTTTTCATGCACACACTCATCACTTCCTCCTTTATACAGACTTCAATAGTTCTTGGTTATGAAAACAGAATCACAAAAACTCTTGTTGACTTCAATCCCAATATCATTAGTGTGAAAGTGTATAATGACTCAATGTATCATGCATAGCCTTGTGTGTGCTACAACTTCATGCATAGTATGAACACACACAGTTTTATATGTGCAGGTCTTCTCACATGGTTCTGTAAATCTCACTATCCACTTTATATTTTTTAAAGCATGCATTTAAACCTTCTCTGTGCAAGAAAAGAAATCGCAGGTTCTAGGTGCTTCACATAACCCAGTGGAGATAATCATAGAGTATCTCAAAATCTAAAGGTACTTTATCGAATAAATATTTCGTGAAGCACTGTAAGTGTTCCGTATACAAGTTGAGTACTTGTGGTATCCTCATTCTCCTTTTCACAAGTTAAAACTTCATGAAACATTCCTTCACGAATACAAAGCATTTCTACAGAACCATTTCATACTCATTTCTCTCGAATTCTCTCTAGGGTATATGTTTTTTGATAACACAGAATGAGAGATCATTGATGTATTTATAGGAAACCCTCTATTGACTCATCCCATGCATACCAACTTACTTCAAATTCTCAAAGTTTCATGATTATGATAAATCAAGATTGTCGAAAAAACAAAAAGACCCACACTATTTATCTTTGATTTTTTATTCATTAAATCATTAAAACAACATTGGATGATATATCAATTATATAAGAAATGTCATAACACAAAAATAACGATCTTATGTCGTGGTTGGATCAAATATCAATGTTGTGTGGAGAAACTGGTGAGGATCAGATCTCCTTGGGTGATCAAGGATGAAGATGACATGTGGTACTGATTGGATGACATAGATAATTCACACCATCTAGCCCATGTTATATTCATGTTTATTAAAGATAATAAATAGTAACCATATTCCTAGAATCCAAAATCTAAAGGCCACTAGATAGGGAACTCATTTATAATACCATTCACATCCGCATCAAAACAAATTGGTTATTAAATTCTCACCCATGACATGTTAGATCCACCCTGCATAAATGCCTTTATTTACTACCTTGCTACCCCTCATGGTGGCTTACTTCGGATTCTCATCACCTCTAGATACACCATGCATCTCTACCGCCACAATGGTTTGTTCTATGTATCACCATCCTACCTCAAAAGTGGCATGGATCCCTCATTTTTCTAGTTAGTTTGGGCATATTTTTTTTATAGTAACTCCATAAAAAATAATTAGAAAAAAAAATCCATATGAAGTGAAAATATAACCTTATAAAATTCAAAAATACAATACCCCTTCTATTGAAATGCAAAACTTCTCAAATTATATACCATTATCCCCTTTATATTTGGATTTCTATCATAAAATCCAGCACATAAAATCTTTTAATGCTGTAAACATTATGTTAATTCAAATAACCAATGAGACATGTTTTTGGAACTTAAGACCATCCCTAAAATCATCACAATAAATGTTGCTTCTTATGAAGTAGCTCTTCCAATAAAACTTCCAATAAAAATAGATTTCCCAAAATTTAGATAATTTTCAAGAAGAATACAATGGCATAACCTCAATCTTCAATCATTGTAAAAATATGAATTTGAATTCTATGCTTGAAATCACATTCAAAAAAAATTAAAACACAATTATTACATTAATCGATTTGGGTTATTCAATATCTCCATTTTTATTTGTTATCAATACCAATTTCACTTCCAAAGTTAATGTTTTCTTAACCCCCATACATGAAAATAATAGCAATGATATATGTGGTGAATGTTTCTCAACTAATTTTCCTTTTGAAAACATGAACATATAAATTATATGAAAATTCCATGATCACTTCAAATAGAAAAATAATATCAAATAGTTTTCTCAGTAAATACCCTTTAGTTAATTAAATATAATCCTTTGTGGGACAACCCACTGTAGTAAAAAGGAGAGATATAACCACATATGTCTCAGTTGTCTATAAAATTCCATGCATGTGAAATCATGCTCAGAATATATCGCGTCTCACTCAAGGGGATCATTATAATCAGATTTATTGATGGAATGATAAATCATATACACACATAAACAATCAAATTAGAATTTTTAGGTGAAAAAGATAAAACTGCCCATTTGTTTTATTTTTTCATCAACCATGTACTTCCATTAATTGACCAGATCATAAAATTTAGAATAATGGATTAAATTATGAATGTCAAGCCTTGAACTTTATTTTTTCAATTTGTCCAAAGTTTTCAGTTTCATTCTCAATATTTCTCCCCATTAGGGGATGCACATTTTTCTTCCATTTTTAGAAAATTAGTAGACTCCATGAAGAAAAATCTCATCATGTTTTCCATAAGTGATATCCTCAAACATCTCCTTCGATTCCCTACATTATTAGTTCAAAAAACAAAAAACAATTATAGGAAATACAGTGGGAAATCTTGGTTTCTAAAAAATAACATTCATAATAATATTTTACTCTCAATATGTCCCTTTATTTTTTTCCAATCTTGGTATAGGAATATTTCTTAGAACTTTTTTTTGAATCTCATTTAGTTTACCATCATTTTTCTTCCGTTCTTCTCTCCATTGAATAAAATTTTCAACCACATATTCTGAGAATACATACTTTCCTTTAGATTTATCTAGTTTCTCAGAATCCTATAATCATTTAGATTGTTTCAAATGATGTGAAAAAAACTAGTGAATGTTTCTTAGCATTCTCAGTATTCACATAATTTCTCTTATGATAATAATTTCTTTGAATTAAATGGTCATGTATATTATCTTTTATTTTATCTTTATTTTTTATAAAATCCTATAGTAACTATCTTGGAAGTTTTTTCATAAAATAATTGTCACAATGAACTTATTTGTCACATATTTTACATATTTAATTTAGAAAATAAAGATTTTTCTTTTTAGAGTGATTTATTGATTTACTGATGAAAAAAATCTATCATTCTAAGATTGTTCCTTATTCTGATAAAGATTATTCTTTATTTTTAGAATTCCCCCTTGATATATGGAAATTCAAAGTGAGTGTAATATTATTCCAAAATTTATAGTATTTTTTCCCTAATTTACTGCATGACTACAAGTAAGCTTTTATAATTCATCTTTCACAATCATGAATTTTTTTGGTGATAAACTACTTGCTATCTGGATACACTCCTACCAATATTTTTTCTTTTACTTAGAGAAAATTATTTTCACAAATAACATAAGTCCTCGCTATCATAATTAGTCTATATTATTTTAGTTTTCAGGTCAAACCTACACCACTTGATGAAATAGATTTAGAATCAATGGTAAAATCAGAAATAACACGTACCTTATTCTTTGAATTAGCTTTGATAGTTTCTTCGGGTGATCCATATTGAACAAAAACTACTTTATAAAAACAATTCTTCATTATTATCAAGGATTTTTATACTTTAAGACACCTATATTGTGTCTCACCCAGTTCTTCTTATTTTGTATCCGGTTTTTCATTAATATCTCTCAACAATTTCTCATGTTACCCAATTTTCAACTTGGACGTTTTGATCCCTTCAATAATATCATTATCCACCATGTTTTCATTAATTTTATCTATCTACAATAGTTGTATTCTTTTCTTGAGAAGAGTTTTTTCATCAAGACATGATATAAGTTCAGATCCCCACATGTAATCATTATAACTTTCTTCATCTTTCTCATAACTTCTTGAAGATTCAACATGTCTTTTAACGTGTAATATGATGGCCTTATAGTTTGTATTATAATATTTTTCTTTTGATCCAGTCCTTACTAAAGAGTATACATCAACTCTCTTACTCATCATATTTTTCTTGTACTTACTTGATAACTTTTTCATGCTCCCAATATCACCCTTTATACCTTTTTAGATATTATTTTAATCTGGTCTTGTTCTTCATATTCACTCTTAGAATCAGATGAATCTTTATTTGGACAATAAATTGATTTTTTTTTAAATTTACCACAATTAAATGACATTAATGGAAGCTAAACTTTAAATATTATTCTTCATCTTCTATCATTTTTATAAATAAAATCCATGAATCTCTTATAATCTGTATCACTTACCTTATCCTCATCAGAATCCAAGAATTGTTCATCATTCATTTCCTTCATCGTTATATATTTCTATTTCCTTGAAATATAGTTTATCCTTAGATTTATTTTTAAATATAAAAACTTTTATCATATAATATTTTATAAGATTATTATGAAATTCATCGAGAGAGAATTCTACAAATTCTTCCAAGGAATAAATACTTAGATCAAATCTATCTCAAAATTTTCGCATCAATGTTTTTACAACAGGATAATCTTATAATGTACCTCCAAAACCCCTAATATGACATAAAATATCATTCAACCTCATAAATTATTCACTAATAATCTCATCATCACCCACTCAAATGTATTCAAACTAATCTCTCTATATTTTAATTTTTTCTTATTTGATCTTCACATTTTCTTCATACATATTCCCGAGATTATCCCATGTTTCCTTGACTATTTTTAATTGGATTACTTTAATGAAAAATTTATCAGACAAGGATGAAAAAATAACATTTATGGATTTCCCACCTACTTCAATATTTCTCTTATCACATTATTTCATGGTTGAATCTACTATTATTATAAAAAAATTCAATTTTTGTATAATGACTTACTTCAAGGCCTTATGAAAGATTATATGGATGCTTTTGATCACTCTATCCATAAAAATTATTTCAATATAAGATAGGAACTCCTCTATTTTTGAAATAATTAAAACTCTCCATCATTAGATTTCTATTAAATATCGTATCCTTACAGAGGTAACCTCATCCTTTGATACTTTGTGAAGATTATAGGTTTAGATATATCACTGAGAGGGGGAGGGGATTAATCAATGGTGTTCCTTTTACAATCTATTCTTTTCAAATAAACCTATATAATCAGTTAAGATCTTGATCCATTATTCTTTAGAGTCTCACTTTCTCATTTTCAATCAACTAAAAATACTAAAAAAGAACACATGGATTTAAACAAGGTTCACCCTCAATGTGGATGACTATTTCATTTCTATGTTCAGGATAATCCAAGATATATATTCTCTAATAGTAATAATGAATTTGATTACAAATAAATACAATATCCCAAAATTCCAGGAAGAAAAACACTTTTAATTATAAATCACTAATGTTTACTGAGGTCTATCTCCAATTGGGATATTTATATGGGCATCCCACTAGTTTTATTAAAATTTAGTCCCTCCTGTTGAGTAGTATCCTAAAAAGCTTAATATTTTTATACATTCACCCTTCTTGTTATTCAATGAATATATTCTGTGAATATATCTTAAACTTTCAATTACTTATGATACAATGATACTTTGGACTTGTTCTTCTTCAAGTCCTATCATTATAATATTCTTATTAACTTTTTTCCTTGATCATTATTTACAAAACACAATTAAATGTCATACATTCATACTCTTATAGGCATTTTATTCCATTCATATACAATGGAAAATCTTCAAACAAAGATATGTGTAGTACACTGTTAACTTATTAATTTCTTCACACTCACTGTGTATGAACACACTAACTACTATGACCTTCTTTATAAAAACATTAATGGTTTTTGGTCATGAAAAAAACTATTACACCTCCTATTTACTTAAATCCCACTATCTTCAACATGATTGTGTGTAGTGACTCAATGTATCATGCACAAACTTATGTGTGCTAACAAATTATGAACAGTATGCACATACACAGTTTTACAAGAACAAGTGTTCAGGAACAGGTTTGTAAACATCATTGTCCCCTTATATTTCTTAAATAATTCACTTGAACATTCTTTATGAAAGGAAAGTAATAATGGGTTCTTAGTGCTTAACGCAAACTAGAAGATAAACTTAAAGAATATCATGAAATCACAAGGTGATTCAGGGAAAAATTTATTCATGAAGCACTATGAGTGTGGAGTATAAAATTCAAGTACTCACAATATCCTTCTTATACTTCGCGCATGCTAAAGCTTCAAAAAACTTTCCTTCATGAATACAGATCATTTCCATGGATCTCTTTCACAATAATTACTCTCAAAGTTTCTCTGGGATATGCGTTTTTATTATATATATAATTAATGCTCATAGAGGTATTTATAGGAAATGTTCAACTGAATCAACCTATGCATACTGATTTACTTCAAGTGCTCAAAGTATTGTGAATGTCAAAAATCACCATCTTCAAAAAATTGAAAAACTGAAAAATGTATATCTTTAGTTTGTTCTAAATTAAATCATGAAAAAAATGGAATTACATAAAAATTATAAAAGAAACTTGATAATGTAAAAATGAAGCTCGTAAGTCACAATTGGGTCAAATTTTAATGCTACCTAGAGAAATGGGTGACCAGCAGATCTCCTCAGGTGATTGAGGTTGAATATGATAGCATCGCTGATGGGAGGGATTAGATAATTTAGACCAGACATCATGTGTTCTGTCTATGTTTTTTAATATTGATAAATGGTAACTAGATTCCAAGATTCTCACATTTAAACGCTGATATATTTGGATCTCCTTTATAATACAATCCCCATCCTCCTCTAACAAATTTGCCTATCGAACGGTCACCCATGACATGATGGAACTACCCAACGCCAAAATGTTTCTCAATTATAATTCTTCCCCAGCTAGTAGATTATCATTACTCCCCTATTCTTCCATGTATGCTCTTCATATCTACTACCATATTGGTCTAGCCCAGGTAGCACTATCTCACCTAAGAAGTGGTGTGGTTCGCTCATACTGGCTAGTGGGTTTGCCCAAATTTTTTTATATTACATCCATTAAAAAATATTTATCCAAAAAAATCCATATGAAGTGAAAATAAAACCCTCTCAAATTTTAAACCATAATCCCCATTATATTGAAAGACCAACCTTATAAAATTCTAAACCACAACCCCCCTTCAATTTGGATTTCAAATCATAAAATCCATCTGACTAAATCTTCAAATGTTTTAAACATTATGTTAATTCAAATAACCAATGAAACGTGTTTTATAAACATAATACCAACTATACAATCATCAAAATTAATGTTGTTTCATCCAAAGAGACTCTTCCAATCAATTATGTAATCATAACATCTTTTCTAACTTTTGGACAATTCTCAAGAACTATTCAATGGAAGAACCTAAAACTTGAATCATTGTAACACTATAACATTGACTGTTAAGAATTAAAACACATTGAAAATAATTAAAATAGAATTATTACTTTAATAAATTTTGTTTATTCACATATATATATGGTGTGTGAACCTATGTATCAGTCATGATGAATGAACACACCTGAAATATCATAATTCACATATCCACATCATTTAAATCACCCAAAGTGAATTTAATTAATGGTAATAGAAAAACATAATTCCCCCATTTTATGGTAACTCAAAGGTCCACTATAAAGTATTTCCCATATGTTTCCAAAGTTACGCTTCTTGAGTCCCAACCATACTATCTTTTTTCTATCGCATCTCAAATCAAGGCAAAGAGAAGAAAAAAGATAGTGAATCATATTACTCAAATACCATTCTGTAACATCCTGACCAAAACCACCAAGTGCAAGACATAATTCCTCATGACCTCATGTGTGCCTCTCTGTATGAAACATGATTCTGATTAGTAGTGAGGGTCTCAAGTGGAACCATGGGGAGATTACCCCCCAGTATCATGTCATAGGATAAACGATAATAACAAGAATATAAAAATCATAATCAAAGTACATGTAGAAAGTAAAACGACTTACATGATATAAAAAACCAAACAAACTAAAGTTCAAGGTAAAAAGAAATCCAGTAAATAAAAATATATACTAGACCCATCTAGTGACATCCATGTTCTATTTCTCAAGCTACTCAATTTTTTTCCACATAGACGTTTCACTTTTCTAGATCCCTAGGAATCCTATCTATATGTACACTGAAATACCCGAGTAGGGCATGAGTTCAATACATACTAGTACACCAACAATGACCCTTAAAATCATTGTATAAAATAAAAATGTGAATTCCAGGAAATCACCCGGGTACCAGACACATGTCAGGTTCTTGGTACATACTCTACCCACATTAAATCCATACCGAGAGAAACATACCTGCTTTAGAACAGTGTCATATGGAACATTGGTAACCAAAATAACCCATCCCCCTTAACTGATAGCCCCGAGAATGTAAAACATTCTACCAAAATGTATAGTCGAAGTGCATGTTGACCCATGTTTGGCACACTTTCCTTTATTAGATATCTTGAAAATGCATCAAATATCACATTACATCCCATGTCTAGCACATTCTTCTTATAGGTATATCCCCACGATTGTGACAAATCCCAACAACTGGAATAGTCTAAGTAAATTCCGACCCATTTTAAGGGACATCTATCTTGGAGGATAGTCTCAATATTCATAGAGATATTGGTTCTTATACCAATTACCAGGATGTAGTAGAGAAAATGGCCAATGAAATCATCAATGATTTACTTGCTGGTCCAAGCACTATCATGGAAGGTGGTTATCCAAGTGTGGCTACAGAGCTTCTTGAGGACATTTATAGTAGGGTTCCTGGGGAGATTGACAAGTGGTTGAGGAGGCCGCCAGTCGAGGAAGAATTCAGAGAGGCAGTGTGGACCTTGAACCCCGACAGTGCTCCAGGGCTGAACGAGATCCCCGAGTCTTTTTATAGGGATGCATGGGCTACGATCAAAGTGGATTTAGTGAGAGCAGTGCAGGACTATTTTCAGGGTGGACATCTTCAGTACATTGCCAACGCAACCAAGATGGTCTTGGTACTGAAATTGAGTAACCCCCATCTCATTGATCAGTACAGGCCGATCAACATTTGCAACTTCCCATATAAGGTTCTGGCGTGTATCCTTAAAAAAAGTATAGTGTTGCACTTAAATGGATGGTTAGAATTATAGGAACATGGTTTTGTTAATGGGATTGCAATTCAGGGTGCTATGAGAGTGGTGCATGAAATGATAAGGGAGATCAACAATAAGACCTTTTTGAATAACATGGCTATCAAACATGACATGAGTAAGGCCTATGATAGAATGCAATGGTGTTTTATTTTAAAGGTGATAAAATGCATGGGATTCTCTAATTGGACCCGAGATTTTCTCTTCCGTTGCTTGAGCTCAACATGTATCTGCACTTCATTCATGTGTAAAAGTTTTGGTTTTTTCACGACATGCAGAGGATTATAGCAAGGGGAACCCCTTTCTCCCACTATGTTCATTTTATCTCAAATTGTGCTAAACTGTTTTATAAAGTGGGGCATGTAGTTGGGGAGGGTCCTTACTTACTGGGATAGACATGTTCAGAAGGGTATATCTCACGTGATGTTTGCATATGATACTCTCATCTTTATTAATGGAAGTAGGAGATCAGTGAATGGGATGAATGGGCGGATAGGGGGATATTTCAAATGGAGTGGATAGGTGTTGAATTGGGAGAAAAGATTGTTTTCCACTACTAATAACATTTTGGCCAGAAGGGATGGGTCTTTGGAACATAGTTTTAATATGAGGAGAGGCACTTTTCCCTTAGATTATCTTGGCGCACCGATGATTCCAAACTCCCTTCATGTTCACCACTTTGGCAATATAGTGGGGAATATTTTGGGGCACTTCCTCAATTGTAAAAATAGGTTCCTATCCATTGGAGGGCATATAAATTTGGTTAATAATGTTCTTGTTTCTACCCCCATTCAACTCATGTCCACCAAAAAGGTTCCCAAAAATGTTATTTCCAACATGGAGAAGGTAATGGGGACTTTTATATTGGACAATCAGCTGAAAACCAGGCCCCACTCAGCCTCAGCGAATCATCTTGCACGATCTGTAGCTAAAGGAGGTACCAAATTAAGAAGTGCAGTGGTGACCATGCAAGGAATGCATGCAAAGATAGAATTGGAAGTGATGGAGGGAAAAATCTATAGAGAAAGATCATTTAGGATATGTATGGGATGGAATTAGTGGTATAGAGTTTTCAGCTGTTGAAAATGTGGAAGTTAATTCACCCATTCATAGAGATATTTCTTCCTCATTCACGTTGGCCGGTTGGTAGAGGTGATGTGAATTTATGGCATCAATATTAGGGCTATAGTAAACTATGGATTCTGGGCTATCCAATACCATAGATTTCTTTCAAAGAATAAAGTCAGTTTCCTAGTTTTATCCAAGCTATTCTCAATGATGATCAATGCACTGTGTTGAAGGAGATTACTGAAAATGAGGACCTTGACCATATCATCTTCATAGTTTCTACGTTGGGTGGATTTTCTCTCAAGGTCTATAATAATCCGAGGAGGGAACCCAACTCGAATGACCCACGGGGGGATACATTGTATTCTATGGGAATTCCTCCCAAATTCAATTTTGTGATGTGGAGAGTCTATAATAAGTATGTGACCACTGACGACAATATTCAATGTATGGGTGTTAACATGGCATCGAGATGTTGGTGTTTCTTAATTCCTCAACATGATATAGTGGAGCATCTCTTCTTCAACAACGATTGGGCTCAATTGAGATTGAAGGAAATCAGTCATGTATCATGGGGGAAATGTATAGGTGGGAGGATAGAAGAGGCCTTGAATCGGTGGTTTTCTGATGTAGGTGAGCATGGTCTATAGAGGAAAGGTAGGGACATAATTTTGGTGGTAGGGTGATGGACTATTTTGAAAGTGCATAATGACAAATTTCATAAGAACTCCCCATGAACTTGGGTTAGAATTAAAATCTAAATTAATAATACATTGTCGTACATAGTTAGCTTTTGTAAAGATTATCATGGTGCCCCTTTGCTTAGATTTTTTATCCCAGGTGTAGTCTATAAGGAGGGTAGGTAGGGTCATGGTTATTTGGTACGTTGGTACCCCCTATGTGACGGGCTCAAACTCAACACATATATATCTTTTCAGTGGGGGTGATGAGAGGCAACATCGTTATTAGAGACTAGAAGTGTAACGCCCTGACCCCAGCTGCCCAGAGTCGGTGCATTACTTCGTAACATTGGTATGATCACAAGAAAGATCAAATCTCGAAAGACCGATTGGTTTAGTAGCCTTGGAAACACTAGATATATTCATAAGTTTTACATTACATCATAAAATCAAAAACTACTACAACAACATAATGTTTCCACAGTCCACACTACAATCCCCTCATAATATCCCTGCAGGTCATTCATAACTTACATCTTCACTTCCTGGGAAAAATAAAACATAGAAAAGGGGTGAGCTCAAATGCCCAGTAAGGATAACAATATAGCGGAAACTTTCATCAATAAGAATAAACATTTAAGGCAATGTATAACTAAAACAAAAGCCTTTTAAACATGAACTTTCAACATGGTATGGCATAAATAAAATGAAATAATGCCATTTACTTATTCACATGGATATTCCACTAATCGAATAATCACATGCAAAAATAAATAACCACTTTCATAATGTTGGAATGCATAATGCCAGACTATCATAACCACATAGCCAAGGCCTCGTGCCAAGACTACAAATAAGATTTTGTCAAGGCCTTGTGCCAAGACACTATTTTGTCTCATGAGACCTACCGATGCATCGAGGAGCTATAGCGGGCTCCACCCGTCACTTATTAAGTCCAATGCATTCCCATATGAAAAGGTTTAAACATAACAAAAACATTCGTATTAAAACTAGCATACGAAATGTCAATAATTTCACCATAAACTATGAATGGTATAAAAATAGCACATCCATAGTCAAACATATCACAAAACCTTCAATACAATATAGAAGTTTTGTATCATAATAAATCAACTTCAAATAATCTTAAAATCCATCAAAGGATGTTGGCATAGATGAAATCAAAATTCTTTTTAAAGAAATATCTCCTTTCATTTTGAAATCATTTAAGATCAATATAAAATAAAACATTTTCTTTGAAAATATTCTTATAAGCTTGTAAGGAAAGCTTTGAAGATTTTATAACGGCGTAAAATAACCGCACCCGCCGTATAAGTTAAAAAAAACATTCTTACCTCAATTCTGTCGAAAAGGTTAAAAAGGACCTTGTTTTGAAAACGACGGAAAGATTCCTTTATAAACCTCTTATAAAAAGTCAAACAAGGGTATAAATGACTTTAACCCATATTCTTGTAAATAGTAAAAATGTTTTGAAATACATTTTTAAGAAACATGGATGTGGATGATAAAGATATCCCAGTAGATTATTACGTATAAACAACCTCGGATAATGAAGAGATTGTGAAATAAACCCTTACCTTGTACTTTTCCTTGGTTGGGGTAGGTTAAACTCCTGTATAATGGTGAAATAGTTGTTATTAAATTATACAAGAATCATATATATTAATATGATATCATATATGATCTTTTAACATTGATTTGTTAATAATATCTTAGAATTATCGTCGTTTCGGGAGTTAACTTACTCATTTTCTTTTATATGTTTTGTTACATAAGCCATGGTTGTTGTATCTTATTCATATCCAGAATGATATACAGTCCTTAAACATCATTTTTAAATCATCAAATGATAATTATACTTGAATGGATACGATGGAGAATGAATCTCATCGCGTTCGTGGAGACGGTAGTCCGTACGTACGCACGAGCGACAATATCATTCTTTTGATATTAAAATAATATATAAATGGATGGTATATCATATATACAGAATCATTAACATGTTATATTTATTATTTAAATGAGTTACACATCATTATTATACCCATCCAAATAATATTATATTGAATAACAATTACACCACGACGTGGAGACGGTAAGCCGTACGTACGCACGTATGGTGACATGTTATTCAAAGGGTGGATAGAATACTGAATATGATTGTACCATATTTATAATAACATCACAGTATATGTGAGATACTGGAGTTATTATTTCAGAATGGTAAGAACAAAGGAAGAAGAAGTGGAAGAAGAAATGAACTTAGAAAAGGGTGGTGAAATCATTACCTCTTCTTCGGGTTCTTCCTTTTGATTTGATCAAAAGGGCACCTTAGGTTGGCTTTCTGATCAAACTAAGGCCTCTAGGTTGTATTGAGGGATGTTGGGAGAGTATTTGGGCAGAGTTTGGCCGAACCAAAAGGCTTTGATGGTGTGAAGAAATGAGAAGGAGGAGTGCCCTTTTATAAGAGGGGTGAGGGGCACCTTTGGAAAAGCTAGAAATATTAATTTATAATAAATTCATATTCGGTTTATAAAGGCTCCAAAGTTGACTATTCAAAGGTTGAGGTGGGGATGGGTCGAAAACAACTCATCCAATAGAATTTAGACAGGTTTGGGTACTTATATTAACCTTATCTTTAAGTATTAACTCTAAGTTAATTAGTTTCACTTTTACAATGTCTCTTTGTATTTTTATATAATATGGTTAATAAACTTACTATATACATCCAAGAGACCCCCAAGTGGTCCATTAATGATTAACCTATCATTATATAAGTCTATTGGTCGAACCTTAGATTTTTAGGAATTTAATATCAATTAATAATATAATATTTGTTTTAAGAACTCTTTTATGTCAATTTTGACACTATTCAATAGTTGATTTTTGTGAAACTCATAACAGATTGATTACTTCGAACAAAGTCCATTAAATCAATCCTAATATATCATATTATCCTAGAAAATTAGTTTAATTCATTAAAAGTTTCATATTATAATTATTTGGGTATTTATAAGATCAATTATTTTTATTTTTCACTATTTTAGTAATTACTGCATCATCATTGTGTCATAAATAAAATAACTTATATAATGTCTAAAAATTATAAATAAACTATCATTATGTAGGAAATCGTTTTAGCTTTCTAATGAATATTTATAATCGAAAATCAAACATGTATAACCCTATGTAAAAATTGTTCTTCTAAAAGATGTAAGCTTATGCCATTTTTATTTTTATTTTAACTTTATTAATATAATGTGTCCCTACCACATACAAGTGGCTCCAAGGGGTCCCCAAATTGACCCAAGGATGCTCATGGTCGGGTATGTGTCCACCAATAAGGTTAGGACACGTTTTAGGGTAATTTTGTATTATTATAATATTATTTGTTAACCCTTATTTACCGGATTTACCCTTTAACCATGGTAAATAAAATATTTACCGCAGTAATTATTCAAAATGTCTAAAAATAAAAGTTACCTATTTACACAATTTGAAAATCCTGATTCCAAATATGGAATCCATTTTCCTAAATTCAAAACACAGAAGTGGCAGAAATTAATTTAAAATTAATTCCCGCTGTCAAAACAAAAAGCGTGTTTTTAAGAGATAATAACTATCAAAAGATTGACACTTGTTTATGTTCGGTTTAATTGTAAAATTATGTCCAATGATAAACATTAAATTGAATGGTAAAAATATATTCTAAATATACTTTAAAACCACTCAAATTCATAATTTATCACTATTAATTATTTTGATTAAAAAAGTTGTTTTTAATTAAAATTTAGAAATTTTCACTATTCATCAAAATATGAAAGTTATCCGAAATGTACCAAAATTTCACCCTAGGCTAATTTTGATATTCCGAATCCAAAAATGAAGTCCATTTTGAAATATAGAATATATATGATTTCAAAAAGTAGGTATTACTATTCACAACGGCTATTTTAATTAGTTGTGGTTTGTGTTAGAACTCGAGGTTGCGTACAACACACGCTATCGCATTATTCGAAGGGAAACGTACCGTAGAAGCTTGGGGTGTTACATTCTCCCCTCCTTCAAATAATTGCATCCTCGCAATTTCTAGGGTATTACTGCATAAAAAGACTCGGGTGGTTCTTCATCATAAGTTCCTTGGGTTCCCACGTTGCCTCTTCCATCTTATGATTCCTCCACAAAACTTTTACCAGACGCGTCGTCCGGTTTCTCAGTACTTGTTCTCTTGTATCAAGAATCCTGACGGGCTCTTCGCAATAAGACAGATCGGGTTCCAGTTCTAATTCCTCATAGGTGAGTACATGCGTTGGGTCAGGCATGTATTTTCTCAACAGAGATACGTGGAACACATCGTGAACTTTGGAGAGACTTGGCGGCATTGCCAATCGGTAAGCTACAGCCCCAATTCGTTCTAGAATTTCGAAAGGTCCGATGTACCTGGGACTCAATTTACCTTTCTTACCAAAACGTATGACTCCCTTCCACGGAGATACCTTTAGGAAAACATGATCACCGACTTGAAATTCCAAATCCTTCCTTCGATTATCAGCATAGCTCTTCTGCCTACTTTGAGCTGCTTTAATGTGATTTTGGATTACCTTTACCTTTTCCATCGTTTCCTCCACCAGTTCTAGACCTACAAGTTTTCTTTCACCGACATCATCCCAACAGGTTGGTGTACGACATCTCTTTCCGTATAACGCTTCATATGGTGCCATCTGAATACTCGAATGGAAGCTATTGTTATAGGAAAATTCTACCAGAGGTAAATATTGATCCCACATACCCTGAAAGTCAAGTGAGCAAGATCTCAACATGTCTTCTAAGGTTTGAATAGTCCGTTCTGATTGTCCGTCTGTCTGAGGGTGGTAAGCAGTGCTCAAATGAAGTTCAGTATCCAGGGATTTCTGAAGACTTTTCCAAAATCTTGAAGTAAAACGGGGATCACGATCAGAAACAATCGATAGGGGAACTCCATGAAGTCTCACAACTTCATTAATGTATAGTCTTGCTAGACGTTCCAGGGGTAGATCTTCTCTTATAGCAAGAAAATGTGCTGACTTGGTAAGACGATCAACAATAACCCATATTGCATCGTTCCTTCTAGGAGTCTTTGGTAGCCCCATGACAAAGTCCATCGTAATATTGTCCCATTTCCACTCCGGTATGGGAAGAGGTTTCATGACTCCTCCAGGCTGTTGCCTTCCAGCTTTCACTTGTTGACAAACCATACATCTTGACACAAAATCAGCAATCTCCCTCTTCATGTTGTCCCACCAAAAATGTTCCTTCAAATCTCTATACATTTTGGTGCTCCCAGGGTGTATAGAGAAATTGGAACTATGAGCATCATCCAGCAATTCCCTTTTTAGATCAGGTATATTGGGAACACAAAGTCTCTTCCCGAATTTCAAAATTCCACCTTCATACGCAAAGTCTCTCAATCTCCCATCATTCACAGCTTTAATCTTCTTTTGGAATTCTTCATCATCAGTCTGAGAACTCTTAATCCTTTCTAGTAAAGATGGTTTGGCAACCATTTGAAAAAGCATTGATGTTTCACCTTCCCTGGTTATTCCCATGTCCATCTTCACTAGATCCATGAAAATTGGATCCCTTTCAATTCTCATCATGTTTAGAACTCCATGGTCTTTTCTGCTCAAAGCATCTGCTACTTTGTTTGCCTTCCCCGGGTGGTAGTGTATCGTGCAATCATAATCCTTGAGTAATTCAAGCCATCTCCTTTGCCTCATGTTGAGTTCTTTTTGTGAGAAAATATACTTCAAACTCTTGTGATCAGTATAAATCTCACATTTTTCACCATAGAGGTAGTGCCTCCATATCTTCAAAGCAAAGATCACAGCTGCTAACTCAAGATCATGAGTAGGATAGTTTTGTTCATGAATTTTCAACTGTCGTGATGCATAGGCAATAACTATATCATTCTGCATAAGGACACAGCCAAGTCCTTTCTTCGATGCATCACTATAAATAACGAACCCATCATTCCCCGATGGTAGAGTCAATATAGGAGCATTGACTAATCTTCTCTTCAGTTCTTCGAAACATTCTTCACACTCTTTTGTCCAAACAAATTTAACCCCTTTACGTGTGAGCTTCGTTAATGGGTTTGCCAATCGGGCAAAATTCTGGACGAAACGTCGATAATAACCTGCCAAACCAATAAAACTACGTACCTCAGTTATACTCGTAGGTGCTGTCCATTCTTGGATTGCCTTGGTCTTAGAAGGATCAACAGAGATTCCATCTTTAGAGAAAATATGGCCAAGAAAAGAAATCTCCTGAAGCCAGAATTCACACTTGCTAAACTTCCCATATAATTCATGCCTCCTCAGAGTCTTCAAGATAATGCGCAAGTGATTTTCATGATCTTTGTAGTTTTTGGAGTATACCAAGATATCATCAATAAATACCACCACAAATTCATCGAGATACTCCTTGAAAACTCTATTCATCAGATCCATGAATACAGAGGGTGCATTAGTCAATCCAAATGGCATTACAGTAAACTCGTAATGCCCGTACCTGGTTCGAAATGCTGTTTTCGGAATGTCTTCCTTCTTTACACACAACTGATGGTATCCAGATCGAAGGTCAATCTTTGAAAAGTATTGAGCTCCATGCAGTTGGTCAAATAAATCATCAATACGAGGTAGGGGATACTTGTTCTTTATCGTTATAGCATTGATCTCCCTGTAATCGATACATAACCTCATAGATCCATCTTTCTTTTTAACAAAAAGAACAGGGGCTCCCCATGGAGAAACACTAGGGCGAATAAATCCCTTATTACTCAATTCCTCTAGTTGTTTCTTTAGTTCGACTAGCTCTACAGTGGCCATTCTATAAGGGGTCTTCGATATAGGCCTTGATCCAGGAATCAAATCAATAGAAAACTCAACTTCTCGTTCTGGAGGATGTCCAGGTAAATCTTCCGGAAATACATCTACAAATTCTTTCACAATAGGTACATCCTCTATTTGAACATTCCTTTCCTCACCGACAGTTATTTCATTCTCTTCCTCCCCAATAATTGAATTAAGTTGAGCTACTGGGGGTGGATCTAAATAAGAATTAGGTGGTGACGATTCTGCTCTAAAAATAAGGTGTTCCTTATCATTATCATCAAGAATCGTAACCTCTTTCTTCTTACAATAAATCTTCGCATCATAGTCCGAAAGCCAGTCCATACCGAGGATTATATCAAACTCAATCATAGGTATGACGATGAAATCAGCAGATAAAGAAAATTTATGTGCTCTAATGGGGACTGATTCACAAAACTTTGTTGCAACGATACTTCCCTTAGGAGTTTTAACTGACAACTCCCTTATTAAATCAAATTGGAAATATCTAATTTTCTTAGCAAACTGGGAAGATATGAAACAATGCGATGATCCAGAATCAAATAATGCATTTGCTAAACTTGAGGAAACCATTAAATTACCTGCCACCACGTCTTTCGGAGTTTCTACCTCAGCAGTAGTGATAGCATAAGCCTGGCCTTGATCCCTTGGCCTTTTCTGAGGTAAGTTCTCCTGACGCTTAGGACATGCATTTGCATAATGCCCCATCTCCCTACAATTGTAGCACTGAACATTGGTAGCTTCCTTCTTCCCCTTTCAATCATGAGCTTGGTGGCCTTTTTCACCACACTTGTAACAGACTCCCATTCCCTTCAGGCAAGCACCGGGGTGTTTCTTCCCGCACTTACCACAAGATGGATATTCAACCTTTCCCTTCTTCCCCTTATTTCCATTCCCAGATTGATCAGCAGGTCTCTTCTTCTCTTGCTTTGCTTTAAAGTCATAAGACTTAGAGAATTCCTTTTCGGTCTTGATAGCACATGAGACAATGTCTTCGTACGATGAAAAGGATTGTGAGACTAATACTCGACGGAGAAATGGTTTTAACCCATCAAAGAAACGATCAATCTTACTTCTTGGGTTGCGAATATAATCTCCAGCATACCTCGCTAACCTTGTAAAGTTAGCCTCATACTTTGTGACATTCTCATCCTCCTTTTGTCTCAGACTCAGAAATTGTCTTTCCATATCTGCTCGATGGTCGCGAGGAAAGTATTTTTCTAAAAATAGATCTTTGAACTCCCTCCATTCCATGTTTGATACTTCATCATCTTCCTTCATGTTTTGAATCAATGACCACCATTGATCAGCATCTCCAGTGAGGCGGTAAACTGCCATGGTAACTTTTTCCCTTTCACTACTCCCCAAAGCCTGAAATATTTTCTCTAGGGAAAATATCCATTGCTCAGCTACTAAGGGATTTGTACTCCCATTGAACGTTGGTGGTTGTTGTCTCATGAATCGATCTAACATTGATCCTCCACGCTGCGGATCAGGGTGCTCCATACGGGTAAGGTTATTATTCATAACCTGAGTAAGTTGTCCCAGTATGGTGATTAGTTGATCAGCACCAGTTGCATCACTAGCCCCACTATAATTATCTTGAGCAGGAGGGCAATCCCTACATGGAGTGCGTGCATTGATACGGTTTCCATTTCTTCCACTAGGCGCCATTTCTAAAAAATGGCATAAACTAGATCAGTTTATGAATAAAAATACATAATCCCATACTTATAAAACACTAAACATAAATTGAACTATCTATGGATATAATCCATAATCATAAATATGTTTTCTTTGAGGAAGTATATACTCATAAACCCTTCATAATGATTTGTAAAGAAAGTGAGAGTTATCCTAAGCATATCCCCCGGGAGTGTTATAACCAAGAGTGCAGCAAGGCCCGTTGTCGTGCACCAGTTCCCGTTCGAGTCTAGCTCAAAGCGGTGTTTTCGGGTTTTACCCCTAGGTACATCTGTGCCAGAGCCGCCTCTACCTGCTCGTATCCAGACAAGGATGTATTGCTCGAAAAACACACAAAATATCTACAATACCAAAATTCTAGGAAGTTCTTCTATACTAATCCTCAAAGTTCATCTTAGGTCTACGTGCTCTAATCAGAGTTTATCTAAATCTAGCTTCCAAGGTTTGTACTAAACTTCCTCTGATACCAACTGTAACGCCCCGACCCCAGCTGCCCAGAGTCGGTGCATTACTTCGTAGCATTGGTATGATCACAAGAAAGATCAAATCTCGAAAGACCGATTGGTTTAGTAGCCTTGGAAACACTAGATATATTCATAAGTTTTACATTACATCATAAAATCAAAAACTACTACAACAACATAATGTTTCCACAGTCCACACTACAATCCCCTCATAATATCCCTGCAGGTCATTCATAACTTACATCTTCACTTCCTGGGAAAAATAAAACATAGAAAAGGGGTGAGCTCAAATGCCCAGTAAGGATAACAATATAGCGGAAACTTTCATCAATAAGAATAAACATTTAAGGCAATGTATAACTAAAACAAAAGCCTTTTAAACATGAACTTTCAACATGGTATGGCATAAATAAAATGAAATAATGCCATTTACTTATTCACATGGATATTCCACTAATCGAATAATCACATGCAAAAATAAATAACCACTTTCATAATGTTGGAATGCATAATGCCAGACTATCATAACAACATAGCCAAGGCCTCGTGCCAAGACTACAAATAAGATTTTGTCAAGGCCTTGTGCCAAGACACTAGTTTGTCTCATGAGACCTACCGATGCATCGAGGAGCTATAGCGGGCTCCACCCGTCACTTATTAAGTCCAATGCATTCCCATATGAAAAGGTTTAAACATAACATAAACATTCGTATTAAAACTAGCATACGAAATGTCAATAATTTCACCATAAACTATGAATGGTATAAAAATAGCACATCCATAGTCAAACATATCACAAAACCTTCAATACAATATAGAAGTTTTGTATCATAATAAATCAACTTCAAATAATCTTAAAATCCATCAAAGGATGTTGGCATAGATGAAATCAAAATTCTTTTTAAAGAAATATCTCCTTTCATTTTGAAATCATTTAAGATCCATATAAAATAAAACATTTTCTTTGAAAATATTCTTATAAGCTTGTAAGGAAAGCTTTGAAGATTTTATAACGGCGTAAAATAACCGCACCCGCCGTATAAGTTAAAAAAAACATTCTTACCTCAATTCTGTCGAAAAGGTTAAAAAGGACCTTGTTTTGAAAACGACGGAAAGATTCCTTTATAAACCTCTTATAAAAAGTCAAACAAGGGTATAAATGACTTTAACCCATATTCTTGTAAATAGTAAAAATGTTTTGAAATACATTTTTAAGAAACATGGATGTGGATGATAAAGATATCCCAGTAGATTATTACGTATAAACAACCTCGGATAATGAAGAGATTGTGAAATAAACCCTTACCTTGTACTTTTCGTTGGTTGGGGTAGGTTAACCTCCTATATAATGTTGAAATAGTTGTTATTAAATTATACAAGAATCATATATATTAATATGATATCATATATGATCTTTTAACATTGATTTGTTAATAATATCTTAGAATTATCGTCGTTTCGGGAGTTAACTTACTCATTTTCTTTTATATGTTTTGTTACATAAGCCAGGGTTGTTGTATCTTATTCATATCCAGAATGATATACAGTCCTTAAACATCATTTTTAAATCATCAAATGATAATTATACTTGAATGGATACGATGGAGAATGAATCTCATCGCGTTCGTGGAGACGGTAGTCCGTACGTACGCACGAGCGACAATATCATTCTTTTGATATTAAAATAATATATAAATGGATGGTATATCATATATACAGAATCATTAACATGTTATATTTATTATTTACATGAGTTACACATCATTATTATACCCATCCAAATAATATTATATTGAATAACAATTACACCACGACGTGGAGACGGTAAGCTGTACGTACGCACGTATGGTGACATGTTATTCAAAGGGTGGATAGAATACTGAATATGATTGTACCATATTTATAATAACATCACAGTATATGTGAGATACTGGAGTTATTATTTCAGAATGGTAAGAACAAAGGAAGAAGAAGTGGAAGAAGAAATGAACTTAGAAAAGGGTGGTGAAATCATTACCTCTTCTTCGGGTTCTTCCTTTTGATTTGATCAAAAGGGCTCCTTAGGTTGGCTTTCTGATCAAACTAAGGCCTCTAGGTTGTATTGAGGGATGTTGGGAGAGTATTTGGGCAGAGTTTGGCCGAACCAAAAGGCTTTGAAGGTGTGAAGAAATGAGAAGGAGGAGTGCCCTTTTATAAGAGGGGTGAGGGGCACCTTTGGAAAAGCTAGAAATATTAATTTATAATAAATTCATATTCGGTTTCTAAAGGCTCCAAAGTTGACTATTCAAAGGTTGAAGTGGGGATGGGTCTAAAAAAACTCATCCAATAGAATTTAGACAGGTTTGGGTACTTATATTAACCTTATCTTTAAGTATTAACTCTAAGTTAATTAGTTTCACTTTTACAATGTCTCTTTGTATTTTTATATAATATGGTTAATAAACTTACTATATACATCCAAGAGACCCCCAAGTGGTCCATTAATGATTAACCTATCATTATATAAGTCTATTGGTCGAACCTTAGATTTTTAGGAATTTAATATCAATTAATAATATAATATTTGTTTTAAGAACTCTTTTATGTCAATTTTGACACTATTCAATAGTTGATTTTTGTGAAACTCATAACAGATTGATTACTTCGAAAAAAGTCCATTACATCAATACTAATATATCATATTATCCTAGAAAATTAGTTTAATTCATTAAAAGGTTCATATTATAATTATTTGGGTATTTATAAGATCAATTATTTTTATTTTTCACTATTTTAGTAATTACTGCATCATCATTGTGTCATAAATAAAATAAATTATATAATGTCTAAAAATTATAAATAAAATATCTTTATGTAGGAAATCTTTTTATCTTTCTAATGAATATTTATAATCGAAAATACAACATGTATAACCCTATGTAAAAATTGTTCTTCTAAAAGATGTAAGCTTATGCCATTTTTATTTTTATTTTAACTTTATTAATATAATGTGTCCCTACCACATACAAGTGGCTCCAAGGGGTCCCCAAATTGACCCAAGGATGCTCATGGTCGGGTATGTGTCCACCAATAAGGTTAGGACACGTTTTAGGGTAATTTTGTATTATTATAATATTATTTTTTAACCCTTATTTACCGGATTTACCCTTTAACCATGGTAAATAAAATATTTACCGCAGTAATTATTCAAAATGTCTAAAAATAAAAGTTACCTATTTACACAATTTGAACATCCTGATTCCAAATATGGAATCCATTTTCCTAAATTCAAAACACAGAAGTGGCAGAAATTAATTTAAAATTAATTCCCGCTGTCAAAACAAAAAGCGTGTTTTTAAGAGATAATAACTATCAAAAGATTGACACTTGTTTATGTTCGGTTTAATTGTAAAATTATGTCCAATGATAAACATTAAATTGAATGGTAAAAATATATTCTAAATATACTTTAAAACCACTCAAATTCATAATTTATCACTATTAATTATTTTGATTAAAAAAGTTGTTTTTAATTAAAATTTAGAAATTTTCACTATTCATCAAAATATGAAAGTTATCCGAAATGTACCAAAATTTCACCCTAGGCTAATTTTGATATTCCGAATCCAAAAATGAAGTCCATTTTGAAATATAGAATATATATGATTTCAAAAATTAGGTATTACTATTCACAACGGCTAGTTTAATTAGTTGTGGTGTGTGTTAGAACTCGAGGTTGCGTACAACACACGCTATCGCATTATTCGAAGGGAAACGTACCGTAGAAGCTTGGGGTGTTACAAGAAGTGTCCGTTGTGATGGATTTTTTGCCCTTTTATGGACGAGGAGATGCCCTTCCGGATGAGGCTAAGTTGATGGTCACATGTCTGGAGGTATGTGAACAATGGAATATAGCTTTGAAGATGGTGGATATAGATTCTTTGATTCTCTATAATGATTTATCTTGTAGTGGAAGTATCCCTTGGAGCATAACTTATGTTATCCATAAGTGCAAGTGGATCTTGGGCACCCATATGGGGATCTCCCACACATGGCGTGAGGGGAATAATGTTGTGGACTTGTTGGATTCCCTGTCTTCCCCAAGCTTTAATGTTTCCCTCTTTCTTAGTTTAGGATCCTTCCCACATGATGGCATTAACTTTTTTTATTAATGATGATTTTGGTCGTCACTTCTTTTATCCTCCTAGATGTATACTTTTTGGTTGTATATCTCCTAAAGAAATAAAAATGATAATATTTAGGTCATGTCACTCCCACCCTTATCATTTTATGTTTCTCATTGGGAGATTTTATACATTTTCCATGGAATCTATTGTTAACTTGGCTCCTTCAGGCTTCATCCTTTATAAATTCAAAAATATTTAATACGATAAATGATCATTATAATAGAATTATAAAAAATAATGATAGGAAAATTTAATGTCAATTTGTGACAATTTATAACACTATCATGTTAGATTATAGTTCTTACAACTCAACTTCTATTAGACTTGGTTCAAACTGTATCAATATTAATTTAACCAATATCAATATTGGTTAAACTAAGGTAACTTTTCGTTAGGTTCTCCTATACATCCCAGTCTAATCCTCAATATGGAGATCCCAATTTTCCATTAACAATCGTTAAATATTAGAAACCCATAAATTATTGAATATAACACTTAAAGTCCTAAATATCCTTTATCTAGGGAATAACACATCAAGTAACATGTACCATAACTTAAGTATATCTACATTTAAATCTATGTAATCCAAGTTTATGACCATATTTGGTTATCTAACCCTAACATATTCCAATACCTCACTACTTATTGTAAGTATAAGTGAATTAACATAATCATATCCCCCAAGAGTGTCAAAATAAATATGAAATTATGCCTCGTTTTCAGGCATTAGGTAAAGATCATGTGATTATAAAATCCACCATTTTTCGGTTTATTACATCTTGGTATGTATTTTTCCATGCTTGCATCCACTTATAGTACCTATAAAGGTATGTAATTGGTAGGGGAATAACACAACCTCCCTTTTACTATTACATAAGGATGTTATCATATACTTATAATTATCTCTTATACTTATCCCTATGGGTTTTACTAAAGTTTCCTTGTCCTAATATCCAAATAAGAAGTGAATTATTAACTTAACATTAAATCATATACTTTTTCAAATGGTGATCTATTGCTTTGGATTTATTTTTATCCTCATCATACCAACCCTTAAATTATCCTCAAAAACATAAAAATATTCAATGATATTTAAATCATTCTCTCATACCAACTATGAAGCCTTAGACTCACACCCCTTAATCTAGTCTTATAAACACATACTTTACATACTGGATTCAATAACTACTATAGATTATGAGACAAAACTATCAATATTTACATGTCTTAATTAAAATATTACATTACATGCATTCCAAAGACATTTTAGGTTTAGAGACTTAAATATTTAGGATAAAAAATAAAACAATAAAGTATATTTTTTTTCTCAATTAAATGATATTTTATATAATTGTTAGAAAATATATAAACCACATTACATCTTAAACATCTCCAAAAATATCTCCATGAAAGGTATCTTGTTTGACATATCACGTGTAATGAGTTTATTTATAACCTGAGGAAATGTAAACATATGAAGGGGGTTCTCTGATAATTAGTAATGGAAAACATAAAAATGAGAAAATCATGGAATAAAAAGGACATAAATATTAATTAAAGAGTAAGTAATCATCATAATTACATAATCAACTAAATTTGGGAGCATAATATGTCCCTGTTTAGTAATGAAAATAAATAAATATCACAAATAAAAATAACTAGTTCCTTAGTGATGAAATAGACAATTACATATAGATAATTCATTTCCATAAGACAAATCATCATGATCTTTGACATCATGATCTTACCATTAAGGAAATTTCTTATTTTGTGTAAGCATAAACCAAAATACTAAGACATGTTTGACTCATGATACCTACTGATGCATCTAGGGGCTATATAATGTTGGGCCACACCCATCACTTGTTCACATCCATTGCATTCATCATAAGAAATAATTATTAAAGTATTCATAATAATCAGTATTGGAATAACAACATAATGAATGACAATAATTTACACAATGTCACCAAAAGGGATAACATGATTATAGATAATCCATAGAAAGAAGGTGGATGGTTAAATAATAAATTTTAAACATGTAATCAACCATATTTAAATAAAAATACATGAAACACCATTTATGTTTCCCATGTCAATAAAATGTATAAAATTCTTTCCAATTGAACTTCATCCAATCAAAATTATGTAAAATGTGATGTTCACGCTATATAATGAACTGTGATATGATTAATTTATTACTATAATAACTTTATCATAATACATCCAAAGAAATAAGTTATATTGTTTCAAAAGAACATATCCCCAATGTAATAATGGAATCCTAGAAGGATGTTAAAATTTATGAAAAACATCATTGTAAAAGAATCCTTCGAATGTTATCATGAAAAAATGGATTAATGATTGATTTGTTTGATAGAGTGAGTTAAAACCCAAAACATATATATATATATATATATTAATTGATAAATCATGAAACATGAACCCTATTCAGGTTAATCCCTTTTTATTATAAGTAAAATGGAAGTGAAAAATAAAAGTGTTTTCAAAAAAAAATTCTACCATAATCTTTAGAGAAAAAGTGAGGGGTCATGTTAGAAAGTAATTTTCATAAGGGTGAAGTGATTTTTTTAAAACATTTACCTTCTAAAATATTATCCAATATTTTGAACATGAAAATGAAATAATGGTTTCCAAAAATAAAATTTTCATTGAATATGGTTTTTAAATGGAAACCAATTTAAAACATATTAAAATAACTTCGTTTAAATCCCAAACTATAAAAAAGTAGTAAAATACTCCTTGTAATAAAAATATATTTTTCCAACGATAATTATAAAATACCCTTTAATAAAATATTAAGAAGGAAGTTTGAGTTACCAACAACCCTTACAACTAACATATTCCAAGAAGTGAGAAATATTTTTCATAGGGATTAAATGATAGGAATGTATATCCTTAAAATAATGATAAAATACCACATAATGAAATAAAACAGAATAATATAACAAATATAGATGAAATAAATTTATCATAATGATATTAAATGGATGAATTAAAATTGAGTTACAATAAATATTTACAACTATGTTATAAACAAATTCAAATGACATTAGATGAAAATGAACTGATTTAGATTAGTATTTCTATTAATAAAAAATTTATATGATGAATATAAATAAATGTAAAGTGAATACAACATTCAAATCAATACATGGTGCATAAAATAATCATGTATTATGGAATTAATGTTTGAGACAATTAACCCCTGCAGTGTGGGTAACATTTTAAACAAAACCCCAAGAGAGGGAATGTAATTGAACATAAAATAGCATGTCTAAAGAAAATTCATGATATTAAATCTAAAATAGGTAGTATATTCACCACATAAATTAAATTAGGTGTATAATACCAAATATGTCTCATAGAGTTTAATTTTATATGAAACCCCATACATTGTTTCAGATTCATTCTTCTCTTGTGCCTAACATTATAGACAATAAAATTATGTTTTTTAGATAGCTAATTAAGAACCATATTATTATATATTTAATTTAATATGGACTACTTGTTTTCATAAATTTATTATCATATAGTGATTTATTATGTTTGTGTTAAAATTCAATCGGTGTGGACTTATTTTGGTAATTTTAGGGATCAATGTAGATATTTTAATAATAAATTAAAAACATAATATTTCCATTATCGAATAAAATAAATCATCAAATTATTATTAAATTAAAATAATATTGTTATTTAAGTTCCCATAGTCATTTATAGTAGAGTTTGATTTCATCATTCAAGTAGTCGGTTCAACCAACCCAAACATGAACATGCAATATCGTGATAGAGTATTATGGTCAAAGAAGTGTATAATATCATTATAAATGAATAATAATGAAATAATGTGTGTTTGTATTATGTTTTTGAATGATATTTTATATAGTTTGGTTAAATAAATAAACTTAATATTAAATAATAATAAACATTTATTTGGGGAAGTGAATGTTTGTACAATAGAAAAATAAACTTATTTGGTCTGAATAAGGGTTTGAAAATGAAAAAATAAACGTTTTACATTAATATAATAATAATTGAGTTTAATAATGATTTTTTTGTATCATATTACTATTTTAAGGATAGTTTTGGAAGTCAAATATAATGAAGAAAATATTAATTAATAAGAAATAATAATAGTGGGACTTTTAGAATTCTCTTAAAACTCCCTTTGTAAATGAAGGAATTATGTAACGGCTCAAAATTTTATAAATAAAATTCCATTTGTGATTAAATTAAATAAATTATTTATGTTATGTGTTTATGGAAACAAAATGACCTCTTTGGTCATTCTTGATCATTACATGTTATATTAGATTTTGAATGTTGTTAAGAATCATAACAGTTGATAATATAGATGTTGAACAGTGATCTTATGATTATTATATATTAAGGGTTATGAAAAATAAATTTGACACAAAAAAGGAAGTGATGGCCTCGACCATTAGGATCATACACTTTGAATCCCATTTGTCAGAGCTTCAAAGAAAGATAACATCTCTGGACTTTTACCTTGACCAAGACCAATCCTAGATTCAACAACTAAAGTATGATAAAATCCATTTATGAGAGAATATCAATCTCAAAAATATCATATCCAAAATCATATTTTCAAAACAAATCCCATGAAAATTTCACTTGCACACACCTTACTCTTAGGGAATTCACTAGTTTAATAAATTGATATGTATCTCATTTATAATAGCATGAATATGTATATTTTACTTTCCATTAAATAATTATTATATTTATTACTTATTTGTTTTACCTTATAAATGGATAAATAATGATATTAATAAAAAAATATTTTAATACGATAAAGATTGAATTGTAATTTTGGGTAATAAGAAATTTAAATTTGCACAGTCCTTTTGAAGATTTCATGAATTACTAAAATAAATAATATTTTTTAAAAAATATTTTTATTAAATAATATTTATTAAGAATAGATGATAATATAATTTTATAATGTCAAAATTTGTTTTTATAAGGGTTAGAAAACCGTTATATTAAAAACCCATAATTTTTTAATAAATGGGGATTTCTATTTAAAAATATAAATTCCCATATATATTTATTTATTTTTATACATTAAATATAATTTTACGATTCATCATATTGAAACTATACAATGGCTAAAGATTCGTAGTTTTGTGACATAATTGAATTTTCAGGTAAAAATTAATTACGGTATAAATATACAGTGTATATTATTCCGTCATAATGACCCAAAGATGGTGTAATACGTTATATAAAATGTATACATGAAAAAATATTTATAATTTAAAATAGTTTTTAATTTATTTTATTTTATTAATTTTATAAACCCATTGTGAATCCCCAAAAACCTATTTTATATTTTATGATTTTTCATTTAATTCCTTGTAAACATGATTCACTTCCACATAAAATGGTATTGTTTTATTTTTTTTAGTTCATGTAATTATAAAATAATGAAACTTCTTATATTTAAAAGAAACAATGTGAAGTTTTGGGATTTTGATTACTTTAATTTATAGAGTCCAAAACCTATGATTGGGAAATAATAAAGTATTCCCCCATATTTCCAATATAAACCCACCCAGGATCCAATTTATCTTTATTCAAAATCCTATAAAATTTCTTTATTGTTCTCTTATATATCTAAATCCCTCTAATAGTTCCCCCAATCTCTCATTAATCCCTTCCATGAATCATTATGTACCCCTGTTATGTTTCTGAATTATCCTGTTATTTTTCCTTGCTAAAATTTTATTCACGAATCCTTTTTGACTTATTCCATTTTATTACAAATTTCTCATGTTTGATTATATTCTTACATATCCCTCCTACTTTCTTAATTATTTAAAAGTGATGAGAGACCCTATAACACCCATTTTTTCAATATGTAACCCTTAATTTATTTATTTTACGTATATAACGTATCAGTATGAAGGCCGTGAGATTTTAGAGAACTTTTGAGATATTTTGGGGCTTTTCTATAAGTGCACAAGTGATGCACAGTTTTTGGAAACTCTGAAACACTTGTAGAAAATAAATCATAGTGAGCTAGGGGGAAAGGGGAGAGACACACAGGCTACATATAGTTTTTCCAAATTGTGCGGATGCCACTAAATCAAAATCGTTAATTCAGGGAGGTTTCTTAAACCATCACTAACTATTTTTATAATAATTTCACTGTAGTTTTTTAAAAACCACCACTAAAACTTTTAGATTTTTTTAAAACATGAAACATCTTCCCCCAACCACCCCTCACCCCCTCGAACTTGACACCCCAACCACTAAGCCCCCTGATCCATAGTCCCTCACCACTGGTCCGACCTAAATCTGTCGATACCCCCATCTCCCACAGACACTAGATCCCAATCTCAAGCCGTCGACACTTTCTTCTCCCACTGACACCCCTTTCCGATCCCTAGTTACTACCCCCCCCCCAAACACCCCTAAACCCTCCGATATCAATCCTTTTTCATCAAGCTCTCTCTCCCCCGAACTATTGTTGTCGTTGCTCCCCCTGGTCACAACTCTTCTACTAGTCCCCCCTCCACTTACTATTGTATGATTCTAATTTCTCGTTAGTTTTATATCATCAATTTATTATTATAGATGTCTTTATATAGGTATTTTTTTTGAATTTATTCTTATTTTTATTCTTTTCTGATATAATTATAATTGATTCCATTTGACATTGGTTAAGCCTAATTTATCAATTTTTAACCAAAAATGACCCATTTTTAAGAAAACCTTGTTTGGCATGGATGCATTAATATTGTGATTTAATCTTTTTTTTAATTAATATTAGGGGTTTTCACTAATCTCATTGGATTTTAGTATCAAAATATAATGTTTACTTTTAATAATATTATATATATTCACTAATTTTAATTCCACATGCTTTAATGTGTGTGATTCCTATAAATGTGTTTTGGAATGATTTAAAGAAAAACATTCAATGATTTGTTTTAAATGGTTTATAATATAGTATTTCAAAACATTGAAGTCAATTCATAGTGTTTTCATATTCTATTCTCAAAGGCCCTTTAAACACATTAAAATTAGTTTTAAATTAAACGAGTATGATTGTGTTGTATAAAATTAATGGTTGAATGAAATTTTTTTATTTTGTTGATAAAGTAATTTTTTACCAACATGGATTTCAATAAAGGACCATTTGAAATTTTTTAATATAAATTATCGTATTTGATAAATTATTGAGGATTCCTTTACATGTGATTTTCCTTCATGTTTGGTTCTTGGTGAAAAAGATAAGGTTGTTGAAATAGGGGTTTTGTCCATTGAGGGATCTCTAGGGTGGGGATATATGGGAACTTTATATCCAATAAAATGTTGATTGTTCTTGTTTATTCTATTATGGATCATTATTGGGATCCCTATTTCTTGAAATATAACTCGTCACCTTTATTGGTCAAGGGGAATCCATGGTAGAATTATGAGAATGTGTGGATTTATTCTAGGATTTTATGTACTCACACCCCAACTATAACATACCTAGAAATTTGAATTTATTCAAGGGGCATGCAATAAGGAAGTAGGTGTACTCTGAGTCGGTAAGCTTATGTACATAGTGGATAAAAAAATTAATATATAAATTCATTATTATATTTTTCTTGTCTTCGAAGGTATCACTAATATACCTATTAATATTCTATGATATATGACCTCGACACTTGGAATTGGTAGTTTTAGGTACCTTTGATCACTTGACAGTTACTCGACACTATAATTTCCACATTTAAACTCATTTTTTATATATGTTTGATTGTTGTGAGGTATATTTTTACCAATGTATCTTCCTTGACATGATGTATACCTCGTAGGTATATGGTACATACTCATAGCTTCAATATCAATTTTTGACATTGGATTGTGATACTCAACGATTTATATAAAGGATATTTTTATTAAAAATGGATTTCAACATGTATTTTTTCTATTAGGTTTCTTAATAGATTTTAAATGAAGAAATTAACTCTTTTACACACCATTTTCCTCAAAACTAGACTTTATCGATTTCAATTATCCTTTTAAAATGCTTCATTATTTACCATATGTATTTATAGGATCACATAGTACTATGTATAGTTTTGAAATATGATTACATAGTACTATATATAGTTTGGAATAAGAATACTCAATCATCCTAAAAATACAGTATCCTTAAATAGACATTAGAATTTATATCCCATTTTTTGTGTATGTTTAGGTGAATAAATTTGATCACCTTGATAAATTATTGATAATTTTTCACTAACATGATTTTCTCTCAAGTATTATTTATATTTATTTTCATCTTAGATATGTTAATTAAGGATATTTAGAAAAATTATTGTTTTAGTCAAGATTTTCTTGAATACAATTATATACATATTTAAATTTAATCACTGAACCTGAATTAATAATATTATACTTGTTATATTGATAGAGGTATGTTTTAGAGCATGGAATATAATCAAATAATAATTTAATAAGTATTAAGTTATCATATTATGATAACTCCAAAATTTAATAAAACAAATTTAGTATAAGAATATATAGTTAATCTATATTCAATTTAATAATGACTAACACAAAGTAAGTTGTTAAACTAGAATATTTAACTAATTTCTTCATGATTTCCTCCACCAATAACAATCCTAATAAATCATTTTTTGACATCCCCTCTAGTATTTATATGCCTCTTCTTATTTGAACCTTCTTATAACTACATGGGTTGTTATTTTTCACTTCCATTTATCTATTTTACTATTTAATAATAGTTATATGATTTAATTTGTTTTAATAATGTGTAGGAACATTATGATATATATGGATAAAATCTAGATCACATTACTGAGGAACACACCTCAGTATGCTAAGGGTTTGTAAGAGTTTTTAGATTTTTCAATTTCCAGTCGATCCATTGATAGGAGATTGAGATTTCCATTTCCTAAAGGTAAATTTATAATATGGTTCAAGGGGAGAAGTTTATGAAATGTTGATATGGAAGTAACTCTATCCTCAATATTTGTGTTGGATTTGGAATAAAGAATCGAACATTACAGAAACATTGAGCAGCGACGTCAATCCATAGAATGGGCTCCCAACATCATTGATAATGCACAATGAATTGAATAACCGTATTAATGATGAATTCAATATTGCAAGACAACAACATAAACATAAAAACATATCAGAATAACCAGTTCAGGGTGCTAGAAATATCAACATGACGACTGATGTTTTTGAGACTATAAGAAAACCAGATCATGATAGTAACATATCAGTAGATCATCCTCTTGATTATGTGGAGAGTAATGTAATAGAAAGATTCACTAGGAAGACAGACGAATTTCATGGTTTATATGATGATGTAAATAGAATTTTTTATAGTAGATGTTTGAAATATTCTAACTTTCTTTTCTGTTGAAGTTTTAGCATATCAAATGGATATGTTGAATTACAAATAAGGTGATGTCCATGAGATTATAATTGTTTCAAGATGCATTTCCTAAAGAAAATATTCATTTGTATTTTTATGATATGATAAAATGTTTTTAACAAGCATGGTTTGAATTATAAATAAAATACATCTATTCCCAATTATTATGTGCTGCATTGGGGAGAGTATTGAAGCATATAGCATTGAAAAAAATGTTCTTCTTATAGACGGTATCCAATGTGTGATGTTGGAAGTCTGAATCAATATACTATTATGAAGAAGAAGATAAGTAACATTCCTATAAATATTTACGTTACTTTCCTTTAAATACTCAATTTCAAAGATTATTCATGTCATCAAAAAGCGTTGAACACATGAAGATTCGTTATATAGATAATAAAAATGATGGTTTAATACCGCATCCAAGAGATTCACAATCATGTAATAAATTTGACTCATTATATCTATATTTCTTATATGATACTAGGAATGTTTGATTGTGATTGGTTACCGATGGATTCAACCCATTTGGGACTTTACACTCCAGTTATATCATTTGGTCTGTTGTTTTTATCCCTCACAGTCTGCCTACGTGGATGTGTATGCGACAAACATATTTTATAATTTTTATGATTATTTAGGAAAAACAATTCCTGTAAATGATATTGATATATACTTTCAGCAATTAATTTAAGAATTATAGGATTTATGGATCAATGGTGTTGATACAGATGATGCATCTTCTAGAACAATATTCAAAATGCAATTTGCTCTAATGTGGACCATTGTTGAGTTCCCTAGACTGGGAAATTTAGCCGGTTGGAACTCATACATAGGTTTTTATTTTCCTATTTGTAACTTTTATTTTGATCCCTATTGACTACTTCACAGTAGAAAATGGTGCTTCTGGTGTCATCAAAGATTTCATGATGCATCTCAATGATTTTGGTTGAACAAATCAAAATTCAATGGTTCTATTGATCATATACCACCTCCAAATTTGTTGAAAGGTTATGAAATATTGGAACAACTTAGAAATGTTGAATGATAATTTTGGATCATGTACCATTTGAATGATACTGGGAAATGAGTTCTAAGTGCATTGTCATGTGTAATTGCAATGCAACAATGGAATAAAAAAAAGAATATTCTTAAAACTTCCATATTGGGAATTTAAATTTTTACGGTATAATCTTGATGAGATGAATATTGGGACGAATGTTTGTTACAATTTGATCTTGACATTTTTTAATGGTCTTTTAAAATCAAAGGATCATATCAATGCTCGGAAAGACTTACAAACAATAAACATAAATCATGATATCTTGCCAGATTAGAATGAAAAGTATGAGCCAACAATTTTTACAATGAAAAATAGGGATAAAGATACATTCCTTGAAATTTTCAAACATGTAAAGGTATCTTATGCATATTCAAATAACATCTCAATGTGTGATTGATTAAATCATTGTAGGTTACATGGATATAAAAGTCATGATTCACGTATTTTGTTACAGTAGTTTCTACCATTGGAAATGTGTACATTATTACCTAAAAAGATTAATACTGTTGTAATCCAATTTTTTACATTCTTTAAAAAAAATGTGAGAAAAATATACAACCATTTTATCTTGAAAACCATTAGGAGATATTTTTATTGACACTTTGTGCAATGGATATAATCTTTATCCCGTCATTTTTTACTATCATGATGCATTTAATGATGCATTTGGTTGAAGAACCTAAATTAGGAGGCTGTATACATTATCAATGGATGTATCTAATTGAGTGTTACTTTATTTATATGTTTTTTATTTAATTAAACAAATCGTTTCACTTCATTAAATACACAATTATGTTTTATTGTTGTATTTCAAAGATATCTTGGCCATTTGAAATCATACATGAAAAACAAAACTCAATGAGAAGGATCTATTTCTAAAGGATATTTGGAAGAAGAGTGTATTGACTTTTGTTCGAGATACATAGATGATAATACAATAATAAATCAAGTTGGAAATGTTGAATACACATCGACTTAATCTTAACTACCCGGGAAATCAAAAATCTTTCCTGGTATTGACCGATCAATGGGGATGAGCTCAAATGTTACACTGACAGAAAGTGAATTATCAGAGGAACATATATATGTGCTGAAGAATAATGAATTTCTAGATCCATTTATTAAAGAGTTTAGGATAAAAACAAAGATACTAATTAAAGAAAAACTTTAAATGAGAAATATATAACAAAATCTGTTAATAATGATCTTGTAGAGTGGTTTACAGGAGGTGTTTGTTAATAAATATTGCAATAAATACAGATATTAGGTTGAAACATATATTTTGTTAAATATAATAATTTATATTAATTTTTTTAGATCATGAATACCAATACTTTAGATTTGTTGTCAGTAGATTTTAAGTTTCTTGCTCGAGGTCCTCTAAAATTGGCTAGAAAGTTCGATGCTTACAATGTGAATGAGTTTAAATTTCGTACAGTCGATTGGGAAGAGGGTTTGAAAACACAATTTTTTTTTGAATATTTACATTTTAAATAGTGGGAAACTATGTATATTTGAATGATATTATCTAATTAAACTACAACATGCATTTTCCATTTGTTTTATTCAAATTAAATTGGGTTGATTTTATTAGGGGTGTTAAAAGATATTCCTTGAAATTTACTTCTATGAACTTCTCTCACTTGATGGATGTTGTTGACTGCGAATTACATGATCTACATATCTTATCATAACAATAGAAAATTGTATATTATGTTGTTGATGTCACAGATTATGTGTAGAGTGTATTTACTCACATAAAACATAGAGACTTGTATGATATAGGTGATGAAGTGGAATATTTGACCTCTAACATTGAATCCCATAAATAGAAAAAAGTGAACTTATTTGTCGATCATGATATTGGAAATATTTGTCTTGAAAGGGTGGATGATGTAGATGGAGTAGGAAAACGACATGATTGAAGATGAAAATGATTGTATGTGCAATCATCCATTAATTTATCAACCACTTAAGTCATTTGTGTATTTATTTATTATCATAGTTATGTATATTTTGTTTGGTAGTACTGTGCATCTGTTATCATTTATAAATTTTTTTTATGTATGGATTTTTTAAATTATATTTTCTAAGGTTACTTTTATTTTATTAAATGATACGAATTACAAGGAGGAAGCATTATATTGATTTCTGTCAACCCTCAGTAGTGAGGCAGCAGGACACTACTGGTTCTTCACAAGGATATTGGAGGGTGACAGTTATAGGTACAAATTGTAATTTGAATAATGTTATTGAAGTTTTTATACTAATAACTACTTTTTCTTAAAATATGTAAACAATGATACTATATAAAAAATCATGAAAAGTTCATATGTCTGGAATCTAAATCGATTAAACACAGTTGTCCCATTTGACTACTATGGGGTCCCTACGGATGATGCTGCGAGATTATTTGGACAGATTTTAGGATAGCTAGCGATAGAGTAATTTACCCTTCTGATTACATATGATGATTGGAGACATATTCCTTCATATGGGAAAAATTATGTTTCAGATTCATAGATACAAGGAAATCACTTTGCAGAAGGAATCATGCACTTCTACGGGTATATCAAGGAGAAGGGATTCAAGTTGAGTTTCATTTCATAAAAATAACTTGAAGGGATTAATGTTTTCAAAGTTTTTAAGTGGCCCGCATACCATCACCGGGAAAGGTATACAGAGAAGAATAATCACGAACCGCCATGTATGCAAACGGTCCGCGAACAGTTGGCCCATGATGTGATGGCCAGTAAGTAAGGAAAACTGTGAACTATGTCATCGAAGGAGTTGTACTCTGTAAAACCATATGTGTATCGTAACCATCAGTTCTCTAGAAAAGTAAATATACAGGGTTCCTTTAACCATCATCGCTAACCAAAGACTCAACAAACCCCAGTTGACTTAGTCTTCCACGGGTCTGAATATTGTTTCAATGGGCCTCTGTAAATGGTTTCGCATGCCCAATAGATAAGATCGCTCTGATTCTCTATAAATAGATTATAGTAGAATTAAGAAAAGGGAAAGGAGGAGGGAGATGGATAAAGAGAAATACATATAAAGAATGTTTGAGTGAGACTTAAATATTGCACTCTGGCTTCTTTCTTGTTTCATCGGTGAAGCACGAACCATGAACCACTTTTTCTACAGGTACAGCTGGCCACAAACCAAAAAATAGGGGAATTTAATAATAAAAATAGAACCAGGAACCTAACTGGTAAACCAAAAACCAAATAGTTTTTACAGATTAATTTCTCGCGAACAGTAATCCCCCATACCCTCCTTCAGTATGGTGCCCATTGTAGTTTACCACTACGTGGACAGAACCTAAAGACGCGTACCCAATCGATAGGTGGATGTAATCCAAAGTGGCATGGAGAGACACATACAATTTTGGTACATGGTTGGTGATATCCATGCGCACGTACCACCCTGGTACATGGATGGCCCTTCTTCCCGCATACCACTACGGTATGCAGAGCCTTCCCAATCTCGCATGAGAAACCATTACGTGGAATGGAGTGTTTTCGGGTATTGTTCCTTTTGGTTCCAAACTCACCCCTCCATTACCATCTAGTCCTCTAGGATCCCTTCACTAACTAGTCCTCCGACACTAGGGAAATGCCTCCTCCAATTCCATCAGACCTGTATTATCCGGCCATCAGGCACCTCAATGCGCCACATTGAGTCTACATAACCACGGTATGTAGAGTCACAAAGGCCATCCCAAAAAAGGTGTGGGCTTCAGGATTGCATGTAATTATACATTCCAATAGTAACCCAGAGTATAACCTTGGTATTCCAACATGAACGTCCCAATTGTTGGCATTAATGGTGATTACTTGATTTTCGATTCAATGGGTAATAGTGATCAGTCAAAGGGGTTATGTTTGGTCCCCCCTTTGACGAGGACGAAACTACTCTCCTTCCCAAAAAATGATCTTGGGAACTCCCTCAGAGGAAATCCCAAATCCTTTGAGGCCGGGCCACATGACCATTAATTAAATTTCACATGGAGAGGTTCATTTCTTCGTTCCCTATCCCACCATCACCCTGGCCTCTTCCGTCATGAGCTCTCCCTCCCCCAACAATAGGGGGAGGCATGTGCATTGTTGAATCATTCAAATCCTATTTTTTCTCACATAGATCATGAATAATGTGGGCTTAGAGGTTTTTGAGCATAAAAAAACATCACACATTTTGAACTATGAGAACTCTGATCCCTGGTCAAAATAGGATATGTAGGATGCCTTCCATAAGGCTCGAGCTCAGATGGGTGCCCATCCATAAAGAGTCCACCAAACCATCCCCCCCTCGAATGGGATGCTTCCATGCATAATCCACACACATTCTGAACTATGAGAACTCTAATTACTGGTCAAAATAGGATACGTGGGATTCCTTCCAGAAGGCCCGAGCTCGAATGGGTTCCCATCCACAAAGGGTCCACCCAACCATGCCCCCTCAAATGGGAAGCTTCCATGCATAAGCCCCACACATTATGAACTATGAGATCTCTTGTTCCTGATCAAAACAAGATACATAGGACGCCTACCAGTAGTACTGAGATCAAAATGGATTCCCATCCATAAAAGGTTCCACCTAATCAAGTCTATCAGATGGGAAACTTATATGCATAAGCCCTATACAATCTGAACTATGTGGGTTCTAATTCCATTCCCAAGGATACCTATGAAGCCCTCCTTGTGGGAATGATCCCAACATAAAGTCACTTTTCATCCCCTTAGATGATGACAAACTCCATAGCACCTTATAATATAGATATGTTAGCCTTACTTTCATGGAATCAACCATATGCATGCTCACGATGATCTTGGAAACTAAGGGTTTCTTGTGGAAACACTCTTTGGGAATGAACCAAGGATTCACGAACATATGAACACGACTTAAATCTATAAGATAGTCCCAGAATAGGAAAAATCCTCACCCAAAAAGGTTGTGGTGTGAATGATCTCTCATACCATTGACCAATGGAGTCCTTAAGTGTCGCTGGCCAAATCATCGGCCAACGAGCGCTTGCCTTTGGAAAGCATGTCCATGAATCATGGATACCAGGGCCATTGGGAATTATTGGCTCCACGAATAAACCCACTGGATAACATACAAGGAACTTATATCTAAGAAGGACCGATTTTATGAGTATGTGACCCCCCACACAATCAGCCGCTGGGACGGACAGTTCTCACTGGGTTAATTCGACCTTTTTTAAAGGATAATGACGCTGAACAAGTCAAAATAAAAGGATGGTTGAATTAGATGAGAACTCGTCTGTATAGAAAATGGGAAGAGTGATGATCCTAGTCGAACCATTTCCACACCACCCAATCAAAATTCACCACCTTAGAGTTAGAACAAAAATGGTGAACAGGATGTGAATCCTTAACCAAGATGGCAGTCTAACCCCACTTAGGCCCCTTCGCCCTGCAGAAAAAGAAAAGGGGAAGGGGGCCAAGTTGAATCGCCAAAAATGAATTTGATTAATGAAATGATACTTTGATGATGTTTTGTGGTCTTTAGGTCATATATGTATATTTTAGGTTCCCATAGAACGACCTTATATCCAAATGATATTCAAACGACCCATATAGACAAACACATCAATGATCGAGCATGCGATTGGGGCCTCAACAAAGAGTAGGACCCCCTATCCTACCCAACCTCTTCATGTTTGGGTATCTAGTATGCTGATCAGGGAGTAACACAAAAACGTTATTATCCCCATTCTGGAGGCTTCAAGACAAGACCTACAGTTTGTAAAGGTCTGCCAGCCTCCTCTTCTGCCGTTGTCGGCACCCCAGCACAAGGCGGCCTCGATGGTCATCTCAAACAGTTTTGGGAGCCTATCGCTGGAATGTGACAATGATTAACTCCATTACCATAGGGAGGTAGATGAAGTCAATACTGAAAAATTCATATCAACTGCACAAGGGTCCTACCCACGGGCCCCTGCCATAGAGCGTCATCACCGACATCGGACAACCAAGCCTCCTCCCACCGAGGAGATCCTTATGCCGAGGGCACCTGCCAAAGACTATGTGACTTGGGCCCCTAGGGATACCTGTAAAGGGAAGAGAATATATAACCAATAACACACTCTCAACCTCGTTCCTGAGGAGAAGATCTTCTATACTAATGTAGCAGTAGTCAATGGGAAAACATATGACTTTTCCCTCTTTACACAAGCCCACCACAGAAATAGGGTGGGACAATACGAGCACACGTATGTTCCTGCTAGTGCTCGCCAGTCCTGCCATGCAGAAATAGCGGCTAGCTATAGGTAGATGCAGATATATTCTAATGAACAACAGGCCTTCCATCTAAATAAGGCATAAACAGGCTATACGTAGGCATAAACACCTACTAATGCACAACAATACCACCATCCAGATAGGGAGGTACTCTTCTATATGCAGAAATAAACACCTGCTGATGCATTTCAATCATGGAATCTAAATAGGGTAGCAACAAGCTACATGTTGGCACAAACACGTACTGATGCACTTCAAGACCACCATCCAAATAGGGAGGTAGACAATTATGAGTAGAGTCAAATTCCTGTGGATCCATACAACGCCCGTGAGACAAATACAGTAGCAAGATAGTATATCAAAATAAACACTCGAGAATATGAATACAAAAAGTCAAATACGGTAGCAACCGAAGAAGAAAACCAATGAGTGACTCATTCCACTATCCCGACATAGGAGAACATCAAGTATCTACGTGATACTCATGGAGGATTGGAGCATGAAAAAATTCCTACTTCGATATAAGAATGGGCCTTCATACCCGTTATAGCCAAAGATGTATCCTATCACATCCTGAAAATGATGTAATATCAGACGTTGATTCTATAACACATCTTCAAAACATGCCACGATTTCATTGCCTTTGCCAAAAAAGAAAGAAATTGGTCCCACGACCCAATTTCCTCGAACGGAATCACTCACTCAGAAAATACATTAGTCACTCCAAAGAACATATGCTTCCAGAGCATGTCCATGAGGGTCTATGTAAATATACCATGATATACGAACAACCATATCAGGAAAAAATACCCATTACAACTAGGTGATGTCGGTCCGACATGGTGGCCACTCCAGGGTAGGAATATATCTCTGCTAAAACTCCAGATTTTCATCAGCATATCTTGAAGACATAACAGGACCCAACAAGATAGGGGCCCATATATGACGACCATAACCAATAGTAGATGTCCCTAGTTACCCGCAAGAGAGCACCCAAAAATAAAAAGTTTCAAAGGCAACTGGAAAATGAAGAGGACATAAATGATCTTGATCTTCTGGAAGTTGAGATTTTTTGACACCCTCAAATGTATATCAACAAAGGCTCTAGACCCAATCATTCCATTAATAAATTATGGATGTTGTAGTAGTAGTTGTGAAGGTCCTCCCTGCAATGTTGCAACCAGCAGATCTAAAGGTCCTCCACAAATTACCCTTGGAGGATTAATCCGTGGGCCAAGAATGATTGGTCATGAGAGCCTGTCTCTTGATGCACATCAGGGTGTCCCTCCCATTGACCTAAAAATCATACTTCACGAAGTTCCTCCCCTTGATGTCGTCTTCCCTAATGGTCCTCCCTAGGTTATATGCTACAGATATGATTCTCCCTGTATTCGAACATCAAGTCATTATTGTAGTCCTCCCCATGATGAAAGTCATTGTGAAGGCCCTCCCCGCAATGGAAATTACTCTAAAGGTCATCCCCATATTAATGTAAAGCAATCATAAGGTCATCGGATCATTGTAGTACATCCTGAAGGCCCTCCTTAGGATGTGCACTACAGAAATTCACCCTTCAGCCAGATATCATGTCATGATGGTAGTCCTCACCATGATGACGGTGACTACGAAGCAACTCCACACAATGAAAGTTGTTGTGAAGTCCCTCCCCAAAATTCCATCAAGAATCAATAAGGTCCTCCCCTTACTACAAACCTCCCTGAAGGTCCTCCCCAGGGTACACACTATCATGAAAATTTGCACAGTTGGCCATCAAGTTGCAATGATTGTCCTCTCCATTGCAGTAACACTTGAGAAGGTCATCCTCACAAACAACATCCATGATGGATAGAAGGTCCTCTCCTTGCTTGAAAAAAATATGATAAGGACATCCTAGGAGGAGGCACCTGAAAAAGAGTCAGACATATTGGGCACACTATCTATAATGAGTGATATTATTTTTCAACCAGAGGATGGATCGGGGCTACGGTCATCTTCTGAGCCACCCCCACAGAATCTAAAAATAGATAAGGCTCCCACCAGCTCAATTACATGGAAAAAAATTATCAATAAGAAGTATAGTTGGGCATATCAAGTAGAGGAGCCTCCAGAATAATAACCACATGATATGTTGCTTGTGAGAAGAAAACTAACTAGGGATAATATTATAGTGATGGATTGGCCTTTATCGACTTCTCACATTGACATAGCAAGAGAATTGTATGGGGAATGAACTCATGACATTTTCCTCAATATATAGACAATTTTTTGAAAGACGAAAGAAAAATTCCAACCCTACAATGGGTATGCGGACCATGTCATCACGATGGGAGAGCTTCGCAGTCTAATCGAACTAGAAGCCCTCCCGTTTAGAAGGCAGCCGCAATCAGAAAGGAGGAATAAAAATAGTGACTTGAATGGCCTCCATGCATTGAATAAATTGTGTCACCTCATTTCCAATGCCTCAGATGGAGTTCACATTCAGGGGTGGGGAGGTCATAAAGCTTTACACTTCACCCCACGCCCCGTCTAGCAGACCCCAATGGAAATGACATCTTACAATGACATCACCCAAAGGAAACAATCAAATGAGACCCCTTCACTGGAAATATGGGATACTCAACAAAAATCATCCTAATGTAAGCCTAAAAAGATTTTGGGTCAAAGAGATCAAGCCATTGAAAAACTTCTGAGTCAGGCGACCAAGAACATCCAGCAGGCTTCCCTCCTTCGGGAAGCCAACCAAAAAAGTAGTGCCCATGTCTTCAAATGTCCATAGACTCTATGAAGGCCCAATACCATAATCATATTACACCAGCACAAGAGTATGTGGAATTGAAAGGGTGGAAATAGTTGCAGCTACTATTGCGATATAGGAACAACACCAACCCACAGGGCTTGGGGCATTTTTAAATCAAAATTCCCCAATAAGACCAAAAAATCCAGACTGTAACATAGAAACATGAGAACAGGAACAATCCCACCCCAGAGGGATGGGTGAATTTTTACATGCTATCCCCGCATGGTGGATGTCTTTCTTCCACCGTCTAGGAATAATGATGGAAAGAGGAGTTACACATTCCACCCCTTCTCCTGGTTCGCACCCTATGAGATAAATACACATTATGAGGTTAGAACAGGGAACCCATATGGTCAATATTCATCAATAATCTTGAAGAATACAGTAAAATGGAAGGAGAAAGTCCAATAAAGGGGACAGGAAGCCTTCCAACCATTTGAAACCGGGTACACCACCCCCAACGTGGTATTCCTGAGTGAACGTGGTAAACGTAAACCCCACGGATCTCACAAGAAAAGACACAGGAGGAGAGGATTCAAATGAAGATGGTTCCCTCCTAGAGGCATCCCACACTGAGCCTGATGGTGTGCATACCTAGAACAAGAGGTCAGTCCTAAATATGGGTTCCCCCTCAGTCAACCCAACATTACCTCCCCCACAAAACTCCAATAAGGAGAAATATAAATTCAAGGTCATCTATGACCCCCTAATCCACCCATGAGAATTAAACCCCCACCCTTGAATAATGCTTCCCCGATTAGGACGAATAAATGAAAGAGCTCAGGAGAATTAATGTCGAGCTATTTCGAGGGTGTTATCTCGCTAGATGTGTTCCCTCTGCAGAATGTCAATAGGTGCTCCCAGAAGAGGTGCCCATACCACTGGTTCTCATCTCAGTGAATGAAGTCAAGATCGAAGTCCCGTTCAACCCAGCCCCAAAAGGACATCACGACATCCCCCCTGCAGTGAAAGAAGTCCTAATATATACAGGTATACCCAAAAATTATGCCCCCAGTAGGGTATCTACCCCAAATTCCAGTAGCGCCGGCACGCCCAATCTTGGTCCATGACGCACCAGCTCAAGATCAAGCCCGACATGATATGCATGAAGGGATGATAAAAATTTTCAATAAGATTACATCTTGACTAGAATCCATGGAGGGGCGGCCCACTCTGCTACAACCAGAGTGTGAAGCCTACCCTGAGTGGGTGAGAATTTTTCTTCCACCACCAAACTCCCAGAACCTCGTATTACCAATATTCAATGGATTGGGAGACTCATAACAACATTTGATGCACTATGCCTCTTACTATGACCCCATGATTGGAGATCTAGATTAGAAATAAGCCGTAAAAATCAGGTTTTAAAAAAAACCCTACATAGATCAGCTTTCGTATAGTATAATAGCTTGCCAACAAATTCAATCACAGGATGGGAGGCCCTTCGGCGAAAGATTCTCTTCCAGTTCAGTTCGATGCTGGCCAAGATGAAGGTCAGTGATCTGATGAACTGCAAGAAATGAGAGAATGATATAATATCAGACTTTATTTCTAGATGGGAAGGCCATAAATATTCCTTGAACCAGCCACTCCCCCAAGATGAGATGCTCATTATGTTCATCGATAACCTTTGGGATGAATTACGAACGCCTCTTATCCCGATGAAGTATACCAATGTGTTTAGATAATTCTTTGACATGACCAAAAGGATAAAGTACTCCATGAAAAGGACAAACTTTAAGCCCTGAGTGCCCCATCATACCCTGGGAAAATAACGAGAAAAGTTGAAGCAGCTTATATCACACTTAATCCACCCTGGCACCAGGTCCAGTTGTGAGGCCCCCGCCAAACCATGTGGGACCCCCTAGATGCCAACAGACACCCCCACCATGGCAAGATGAGATATGGGGTTCTAAAATAAAGTAGTTATAATAATGAAGAAATAAATATTATTCGTTCCGAGATGACCGGGTCCACAACTATTTCATAGCCGCTATGATTTGCAATCTTCTCCAGCTACTAGAGCCAAAGCGATCCGATGAAGTAGGTCTCAACGGCCATCCAAACCATTGTCAGCATCATCAGATACTAGGAAAAAACCTCTAGGAATTCTTTGTTTTCAAGTATCTCTGGCAATAGATGTTGGATTCTGGGAAAGTCATGTTGGGCCCACCACCATCACAAGTGGTGTATGTTTTCACCTCATAATCAAGAGAGGAAGTGGAGTGGAAAACAATGAAAACAAAGATGGAGAAAATGTTTGACAATCGGATGACCCAGAAGACCGTCAGTTGATTCCATGACATCCTATAGGTGTAGTTGAAATAGCCTACTGTGCCCCAAAATATCCTAATATAGAAAAATTATATTCCTTGGCCCCACGGTCTTCTAATGGACAGAAGGGAAAAAACAAAGAGCAATAATATGAGATGATACCAAATCCAATGTCATTTTTTACACTTCTGGACATAATTCCAATAGTCTTGGTACAACGGGAACCACCCTTCCAAATGGAACCATCCAAAGGAGAAAATCAGGCATGAATAATGTCAAATCAAGAACGGATATCCAGCTCCATTAATATCATTAACGAGATAAACCCATTCTATGATGAAGACTATGGTCATGAACCTTATTTCCATGTGCCCAATTAGAGATCTAGAGGAAGATCTCACAGAGTCTAGAGGTTTCCCTGAAGGCATGAACATGGTAGGAGTCAAATTCCCATCCACGCCACAATTGAAACCATTAACATTGCGGAAACTCATAAAAGGACCATCCAACAAACACAACAAGAACCTGAGTGCTCCTTCACTCCCACCGGAGGAGACCCAAGCCCAGTTATCTTGGAGTATCCATCAGGGGAAGAGAAAGTGCCGAATTTCCCAAGGTATACAGGCATACCATTTTAGTTGAATGTGTAATGGAATACAGAACCGTCGACTCCTGCTATAGAGGCCAAACCATCTACATAAAAAACTGAAATACCTAAAGTGTCTGTAAAAGAGAAACCCCGGGCTGGGAAGAGAAGACCTTTAGAGCACATGTATGAAATTTTAAAGCAGTTGCCTTTAGTAGCAGCAAATCTATCAATCTTGGACATGTTGAATTTGTCTACAGATCTTAGGTAGGAACTCATAAGAGCCTTTCTAAGTCCCTTGGAGTTCGAGGCTGAAGTAGCAGTGGTTGATGTCTACCAAATGGAGACCAGTCCTAAATAATGTCATGATTTCATCTCCTTCAAAGACAAGGATGAAGATGTTATTAGGAAAGGGACCATAAAACTGTTATATGTGTCCGAAAAGATAAATGGAATTGATGTTCGGATGATCTTCATCATCAACGGCTTTGGAGTTAACCTCCTCCCATTAAGAATGCTTTGTTAAATGGGTATGATGAAGATAGCTAGATACCGTGCACTAAAACATTGATGGGATAAGAAAAAAGTGAGATGAAACTGTTTGGAAGTATCAAGCTTAAAACTTGGATCGAATATCTCATATAAGATTCTGATTTCCTGGTGGTGCAGGAAAGTAAAACCTCAAATTTTTTGTTAGGGAGGCCTTGTCGGCATCAGTATGCAAAAATTCTATCCTCATACCATCAGTGCATCAAGTATTTCACTAATGGGAAGAGTGGGATGTTGCACACAGATAAATCCCCATTTGAGTTTTTTGATTCTCATTACATCAACGTAGGGTTCTATGAGTCAGAAGAAAAACATCGTTCGACTGACGATGTTGATTGGATCAATTCCCTGAATGAATTATAGATGGCTCCCACTGACCCCTTCTAAAATCTTGGGGAGGAGTACATACTTCCCATCAACTATGTTGAATGTATATGTACAAGTCCTGATATAGACTCAGTTTTCTACGTTGTCTCTACTATGACCACCAAGTCCAAAGACACAGAAGGTCGGGATGACTTCAATGTTGTACGTAAATGACCTATCAAAGATGACGATGGCCCATCATTGGGACATAAAACTACCCTTAACTCAAACACTATGGAAAATATGATTTCCCTCCCAATATTGAAGAAATTATCTCAAAAATACTTTCTCCATCATAATATGAATATGATGATGATGGTGAAGAAGTAGAAGAAGAATAAGAGGAAGAAGACCACAAAGATGCCTCTCTTGCATTTGAAGAAGGTGTTCCCACCACCCTCGATGAACTTAAGGAGACAAATATGGGCACTTAAAATGACCTGAGTCCCACTTTAATCAATGTTTCCATGCATGTTGAGGAACATGAGTCATATACCCCTTCCTAAATAAGAATCGGGATGTGTTCGCCTGTAATTACATGAAGATTTCATGCCTCGATCTTGAGGTCACCACCCATCATCTGGGCTTACCAGAAGATCACCAGGGCTATAAACAGACATCTAGAAGGACCCACCCAATGCATGTTACCAAAATAGAGGCTGAAGTTGAAAAAATGATCCAAACCAACTTTATACGAGAGGTCAAATATCTGATGTTTCTAGAAAACATAGTTCATTTCAAAAAAAATAATGAAAAGTTTAGAATATAAATTGACTATAGATACCTTAATATATATTTCCCAAAAGGCAACTTCCCAATCCTAGTCATAGAATTGTTGATCGATGAAACAGCAAGGTATAAAGCCCTCTCTTTCATGGATGATTATTCTAGATACAATCAAATCTGGATGGCATGAGGAAAAGAAGAAGCTACCACTTTTAGGTCCCCTCGGGGAGTGTTCTATTATAAAGTGAATCCCTTTGTTCTAAAAAATGTTGATGCCACATATCAGCGTTCTATGCATTTCATCTTCAAGACCATTTTGGGAAAATTCATTGAGTGTTATGTCGATGGCCAGGTGGTTATGTCTTAACAGTATTCAAACCACCTGGATGACCATGAAACATTCTTCAAAAAATTGAGATAGCACAGTATAAAGACATATCCACTAAAATGCCCATTTGGTTTTACCTTGGGAAAATTCTTCAGGTTTGGTGTACGCCATTGTGGCATCGAAGTCGACCCTGAGAAGACGAAATCCATTCTTGGAATGTCCCCACCTCACACCCTCACCGAGTTGAGAGTTCTATAGGGGCACCTCTCCTACATTCGACACTTCATTTCCAACCATGCAGGTAAATTTTTACCTTTCACTAAGCTCATGAAGAATAAAGTTATGTATGAATGAGATAATTACTGTCAAGAAGTGTTTGAAAACCTCAAAAGTTATCTCCTAATCCCACCGGTGATCATTCCTAAAATTTAGGGGAGACCACTCATTTTATATTTAACTGCCCTGGAATAGTCATTAGGCATCTTCCCGATGTAGAAAAATGTTTTCGGTTGCGACAAAAACCTCTACAACCTCAGCTGGACAATCATCGATGCGGAAACTCGGTATTCGAAGATTGAAAAGATCTGTGTAGCCCTAATCTTCATAGTGTAGAAGCTCAGGCATTACTTACAACACCATGATGTCCACCTGGTCTCCCGTTGTAACCCACTTAATTATATCATTAACTATCCATTGTTAAATGGAATCCTATCACTATGGTAGGTCATTCTAAAATAGTTTTATATATCGTGCGTTACCCACAAGGACATAAAAGGAAAAGCATTAACATTGTTCTTAGGTGTGAACACCTTAGAAGAAACAACACCATTGGATGCCAACCTTTTGGATGAGGAAGTGTTTTCTATCCAGGATAACCCTCAGATGTGGCAAATGTACATCGATGGTGCTTCCCGAAGCCCTACAGGGAAACAGATGGAGGATCCCATGCTCAACAAAGTGGGGATGGGATTAGTACTCGTATCTCCTGAAAAGGCCGCCTAGACGTTCTTTTTCCAGCATTTAAAAGGATGTACAAATAATGCAGTAGAATATCAGGCCCTCATTTCAGGCTTAGAATTGGCACTCCAAGTACAAGCAAAACACCTTAGAATAAAGGGTGATTTATAGATAGTCATCAAATAGGTCAATAGTGACTATGCTATCAAGAAAGAAGTATTGGTTCCCTTGATGAACCATGCTTGAGAACTGATGACAGAATTACCATTAGAACTAATGTTGAATCATGTCCCCCGGTCGTAGAATGATCTTATTGATTCATTAGGAAATGAATCCACAACCTTGGCTGATCCCGACATGGATGAAACGGTAATTCGAATTTCTCACATTTATATGGTCTTTCCATTCATCCAGAGAAATATAGAGGAAATTCATGAAATTATCCTCGTTCCTGAGCCTTACGGTCATTCCCCCAGTTTAGTGAGACCCATTAAAAGTTACCTTCATAATAGGAAAATCCCATTAGTTAGGGATGAAAGGGTGTTGGTCCGAAGAAGGGAAGTCAATTTTACACTGTATAATGGGATAATCCTAGAGAAGGTTCTCTAAAAATGAGGCCATGATGGAGTCCTTATCAGGTATATTGATAGATAAGAGACATCATCCGTCATAATGCACGCTGGAGCTTGTGGACCACACCAGTCAGCAACCAAGCCTCTCACCAAATTGAATGTCTTAGGTATTACTGGACCACCATGATACAAGATTGTGTCATATGCACTAAGATGTGACATTCCTACCAAGTTCATGCTAATTTCATACACCTCCCCCCATAGTTGCTTCATGAATCTATGTAATCTTGGCCATTCATTGCCTAGGGGATAAATATTGTGGGACCATATCCTCCTGATATAGACAGACAAATCAAGTCCATACTCATAGAGACTGACTTATTTTATAAATGGGATGATGCCATAACCGTTAAGGAAGTCGGGGTGAAAAACATATTCATCTTAGTGAAGGCCAACATCATCACCAAATCTGGTGTCCCTCATTCAATATTGATGTACAATGCCACCAACGTCTACTCTACTGAGTTGGATACTCTATACCATGAATATGGAATCAAGGAAAAGCAGTCATCCCACTACCACGTGGAGGACAAAGGGAAGATAGTGGGTTTCAACAAGACTCTATACAACATAATTCAAAATATGGTCGATAAGGATAAGAAATCATGTATAGATAAGCTTCTTCATGCTTTGTGGTCTTAATGGACCATGACTTGCACCGCCACCCAGGAAACCCCGTAATCACTAGTTTAGAGGGTAGTGGCGGTGTTGCCTATAAAAATCCAAGTGCCATCACTTCATGTTTCCATTTGTTATCAACTGTCTATGAAAGAGAAATCCCAGAGACATTTTAATGAATTGGAGTGGTTAGATTAAAAAAGGTTGCACACTCTACGCCATTTGGAAATCAACTAAAACCGAATTGCACGTGCACTCAATTAAAAGGTTCTCCTTCGATCTTTCTCAAAGAAGAAATGGTGTTAGTCCTTATAACCCTGATGATTCTCAGGAAAAAGTCCCCAAAGCATCAACCATAGAGGGAAGGACCATATGTCAAACATAGGGTCTATTCCAATGGATCATGTGCCCTAATATCAATGGACTAGCATATAATCACAGCTCCTACGAATGCGATGTTCTAAAACAAATACTTCGTGCAACATCAATGAAAAAGTCCAAGATCTACGACATTAAACTATGTTTCATAATGAATGCATCTGATTCCATGGTCCAAATTCTAAGACCTAAATCTATGAGTCAGTATCCTGGAAACATGATGTTAAAATATACGGTATTAGTCCATGAAACACAACATTAAACTGAAATTCCCCAAATGTTGTGGTCCAAGATCTTCAACCCTAAACTATGAGTAATAAAAAAATACCCCATGTTATTATCCAAACACTATGACCTTAAACTATGAGTAATGAAAAAACCTCTATGTTAAGTTCCAAGCTTTATGATCCTAAACTATGAGAAAAAATACCCTATATGGTTATGATCCAAATTCTAAGACCTTAAAATATTAGTCATCATTCTTTCCACATGACATTAAATTGTAAGGAAATCATCCCAAGAACACAAAAATGAGCTGTGACTCACTTACTTTCCATAGGATGTTAAACTATGTATCATAAAACAACCTAATTGCATGAAAATAAGTAGTACGATCGCTCACAGATCTATGTGCGGCTTGATTCCTGCACTCACAGGATATGTAGCGACGCCTCAATATTCGATCCTGACCCACCCCCAGAAAATAATATGCCTCCATCACACCACCCATCTACCACATTCCTAGAGGAAACCCTTATGACACCTTTTTTATCACATCGAGTATAACTAACATGAGCTTAGGATTGGTGATATAGGTTCTCTTACAATGGTCAACTATGGGATAGCATGGAAGACTTGGAAACCATGATGGGTAGAATAAAAGTTACCCTACCATTTGGAAAAAGCCAAATAGGCACAAGGTATATGCAGGGCTATGTGCAGATTTATTCCTGTCCTCACAGGATAAGTAGTGACGCCTCGATCCTCAATCTTGGCCCAGCCCCATAAGGAAAGAAAAATAAAATTCCCCCATCATATTTTTTTCACCCCGCACATACAAAGGAGACTCTATGACCACTCCTTGTTTCTCACATAGAGTATTAATCATGTAATATTGGGATCAGTTGTAGAGATTCTATTATGTAAATAAACTATAGGAGAGTATGGTAGGTTTGACACCTATATCATATGAATCCAAAATGACCTCAAGTACCCATAACACATTGATAAAAAATTTGTAGGGAACTTCTAGAACTTTGTTTGGATTTATTCAAACCCTCACCGAATATGTAGTGATGCTCGGATTCGACATCCTGGCCCAGCCACCGAAAAAATAACTTTTTCCCATACATAGGTCAGACTTGTACAAGGATTCCATGATAGATCCTATCACATGACAATAAAACTGTGAAATTATTCAAGAGTTATGTGTGGATCAGTCCTCAGTATTATGAAATTCCACACATTCCACTCTGTCATGAGAAGTAAAAATATCTTTCTTCAATCTATACATATTGGTTAGACCTATGTGGAATCTCCAAGTAGGTCATGGTTACTCACGGTCTGGGTATTCCAATATTCCGAAGAATGCCTTTCCTGTTTGTCACACTCCATACCTCGGGAAAACTTGGATCCTCATAATCATCCAAGGACATATTATATGGAAGGTCATTGTCCTGAAAACACCTTTGATTGACTATGCACATCATGCCCTGGTGGCTCTGCATACATCGCCCATAAAAATGGCCAATGATCAAAGGCTAATTTTTCCCAAGGATATTCCTCTCCTATCTCAGTACGACTAATGGATTTCAAGCCCCATGTCATATCTCTTGATACAAGTTTCCCCTAGGGGTATAGTTTACACCTTCAATCATCGTTCATTTCTATGGAATTCCAGAACATCCTGATTGTGATTAACCATATATTATTAAATATCTTTATTAAATCATAAACGTCCTCACCGCATGACTCTAAACTACAGGACATCACATCCTCACCGCATGATGTTAAACTGATAAGCCCAAATCATCATTATTGTAAGACATTAAACTTTATAACAATGGTTTAATCCCAAAGGTTCCCTCTAATGCTGATTTTTCTATTCCTAAAAAATGACATAGAATCCTCACAATCCCTTATTTCTCACACTGAGCATAGCTCACGTTAGCTTGGGGATTTAAGTGAGAGATACACAGTGTGATTATGGAAGAACAAACCAAAAATTTGGTCATACCAGTACGACCCCAAATGTCATGTCATGATTTCCATCCCCTGAGAAGAACCTCGTGTCTTGGCCATGTGATGTTAAATGATAGGGTATCCCAAAGATGGAATGAATACCTCAATATGTGAATGAGTTAGATCTATGTAGGAGAAACCATTACATGAGTCAGGCATAGCCCAAATGTCCCCAATATTTCTGCATACACTCTTTTTGTATTCCAAAATCTGTGCTTTGAGATATCTTGAATCTCCATAACCCTCCAAGGCCATTTGGGATGGAAGGGTAGTGTCTTGTAGACACCTTTAATTGACTATGCATCTCATGCCCTAGTGGATCTGCATACGTCACCCACAAAAATGGATTTCAATCAAATGAAAATTCATCCCCAGGAGAGTCATCTCCTATCTCATTATTCCCGATTTCTTCCAAGCCTCATTCCATCCCTCCTGATCTAAGGGTCCTTATGACAACCCTGCTTTTTATTACAACTTAAACATGCTTTATTACATAAAACTTCACTTGATACAACAAAGAAGATCGAGAGGTTTAGTGTCTTTGGGGCTTAGGATCATTACATAAAAACATTAAACTTGAAATACAACATCCTTATTGAAAACTTCCTTTACATGACCACTACATTCCTTCGTACTTAGCATTGCATGGGATAACCTGAGGACATGCATAAGAAAAGGGTGAGCTATAAAGCCCAGTAAGGGAGTACATAATGAATAACATGAGGAGTACAATACATGTTAGGCAATAGGCATATCAATAGAGAATAAGAGAGACATGAACATAAAGGCATGATAAAGCATGATAATCATAACATGGAAATGTGGCAGCAACACTTAACATTGAATTAGCATGAGCCAAGGCTCATTGCACATGGAGCATGAGTAAACCCTCATTGCACTTGAAGCACGAGTAAACCCTCGTTGCACTTGAATTAGCATGAGTCAACACTCATTGCACATGACGTATCATGATACTATACTTTACCCAATGCATTGGAGCGCTATCAGGGCGCACCCTTCTTAAACATTTCATTTCATGCATAAGTGTGCCACATGGATCATAAAACATGGATTCATAAAACATAATCATTTCTTCCACGATAAAGGAATGTGGAATTCATACATGAAACTTTATAATCAATATGTAAATGTGCATAAAGGTGAATACCCTTGATGGAGAAATGGGCATGGTATTCACTACACAAAGACATTGGCTTAGAAAATCGGTGCGATTTCGGCAGCGTAACGACGTGACATAAGAATTCATAAAAAAAAGGCTGATGAGAGAGAAAGGGGTTCTTCATCATATTTACATGTAATGGACAATAAGAAGGTCATATAGATACATGTCCCAACAATTGAAAAGGAATTTAGATTCATGATACAAAAGTATTGCTTGAATAAAGAAGAGGAGAAAAAGGTTCCTTTCGGAATTTCGGCATAGTAACGGGTGTACATGGGAGGCATTTAATGAGAGAGAAAGGGGTCTCCCATCATTCAAACAATAAGAGGGAAGTATGGGAGAGGTGCGAAACCATACCCCAACATTCATAAATGAAATTAAAAGGGCAATACAACTTAAAGAAAATTGACAAAAATGAGAAAGGAAGAAAAACCCTTACTTGGAAGTGTGCTTCCAAAGGCTAGAGAGAGGCTTGTGAGAGGCTTCTTGGGAGCTTGGGGCACCTTGAGAGGATTCTAGAGAGAGTAGGGCAGAGGTTGGACGAACTTCAAGGGCTTTGAGGGAGGAGGAAGTGGGAGCTTGGGTGGGTTTATATAGGAAAGGTGAGAGAATTCTTTATTATTTAGGTTTGGGACCCCTTATATTAAAATAATCCAAACCACAAACCATCCCATGGTATTTGCCCATGGTTTCTGGAAAAGGAAAGAGGAAAACAATATTTTAAAATGCCAAGGTCCGAACTTATTAAAAAAATAGGTTTGCTTATGTGGAGGTGAGTCACACTCCCATGGAAATTAATTTAAAAAGGCAAAGTGTTGAATAAGTCTTGAGGGCTCCATTAATGCTTTGAAAAGTGAGTCAAACAAACCCAAAACCTCATTATTTTAATGATAAAACACATATTGGCCGAACATAAGGATTATGGTATTTTATTACATCACCATTGGGTCATTATGATGTCATAAAACACATTATATATTTAAAAGGTATTTAATTTTTACCCAAAAATTTGACTGTCTCAGAAAATTATGAAAAATTCACCGTTGGATAATTTCAACGTCCTGATTCCAAAAATAATATTTATTTTATCTAAATAATTTTCTAAATATGTGAATTTTCACTTTTAAAATAAAAACCGACATTTATAAAAAAATTCACGGGTTTTGACAGAAATGCCTTTCAAACCTTAATAAAAATTTTAATTGCATTCATAAAATTATAAGATCATTTATATTTAATAAAAAATAATTTAATATTAATAATAATATTTTATTAAAATATTATTTAATTCAAAAAAATCCTTTAATTTAATAAAATATAATTCTTAATTAAATAATAACTAAAAACACCATTTGTACTTTAAAAACTAAATACAATGTATCAAAAATGACTAGAAATTATATTCATTATTACATATATAAAAAAAATAATGTACATGAACATGGTTCTACTTATTTGTTACATAACCCCTTAAAATAGCCGCATAAGACCTAAGGGTAAGGTGCGCGATGGTGACAGACTCTTGGGGCTGCTCGGATAACATCGCTCGAGTGGTAATCTCTATCAACTTCCATTTTTCCCGTAGACGATCACGTTTGAGCTTGACTTGATGAAGCTCAGCTTGGGCTTGGTCAAGGGCAAAGCCCAAAGACGCCACCTCCTTTCCGAGCTCTGACAAATGGGCTTCGTAAGGGGCAATTCTACTGGATGAGGCCATCGCTTCCTTTGTCTGAGTAGAAATGGTTTCGTTAAAGCCTTATATTTAAACTACCCAGATGATCACTGTTCAACGGCTATAAAAGTAACGGTCACAAATCTTAACATAAAACTAAAGAAGTTGACATCTTATAAAAAAAACATTTTTCATAAAGAAACATTTAACTGGATCAAGAGGGATTTTCCATTAATGAAACTTTGGGTCGTTACAACATTCCCCCCTTAAGAAATTTCGCCCTCGAAATTTTCCTTTTCCCACACTAAAACAAATGTGGGTAACTTAGCTTCATCATATCCTCCGACTCCCAAGTTGCTTCTTCAAACTTGTGGTTTCTCCACAACACCTTGACGAGGGGCATTGTCTTATTTCGTAGAACTTTTTCTCTACGATCTAAGATCTTCACTGGTTGCTCCTCATAAGAAAGATCGTCTTCTAATTGTACCACCTCGGAAGAGAGTACATGTGAAGGGTCTGGTATGTACTTCCTTAAGAGGGATACATGGAAGACATCATGCACCTTGGCCATAGTAGGTGGAAGTGCTAGTCGATAGGCCACAGCCCCAACACGATCAAGAATCTCGAAGGGGCCGATGTACCTTGGACTTAACTTCCCTTTCTTTCCAAACCTCATGACCTTCTTCCACGGAGATATGCGTAAAAACACCATGTCTCCGACTTTAAACTCAAGGTCTCGTCGACGATTATCTGCATAACTCTTCTGTCGACTTTGGGCTGCCTTGATATGCTGCTGAATGGTTTTCACCTTCTCCACCATTTCTTCGACCATTTCTGGTCCAAGCAGCTTACGTTCACCGACCTCATCCCAACATGCCAGTGTTCTACACCTTTTCCCATACAGGGCTTCATATGGTGCCATTTGGATGCTCGAGTGGAAACTATTATTATAAGAGAACTCAACTAGAGGAAGATGTTGATCCCATCCTCCTTTAAAGTCCATTGAGCACGCTCTCAACATATCCTCAAGTGTTTGGATAGTCCGCTCGGATTGGCCATCAGTTTGAGGATGATAGGCCGTACTGAAGTTCAGTTCAGTATTCAGAGCATGTTGAAGACTCTTCCAAAACATAGAGGTAAATCTTGGATCTCGGTCAGACACAATAGATAGTGGTACTCCATGCAATCGTACCACTTCCCTGATATATATCCGTGCCAGTTGATCCAAAGAGAAATCCTCTCGAATAGCAATGAAGTGTGCAGTCTTTGTAAGACGATCCACAATAACCCAGATTGCATTGTTGCTTTTGGATGTCCTTGGAAGTCCAGTGACGAAGTCCATGGTGATGTTCTCCCATTTCCATTCTGGTATGGGCAATGGTTGCATCATCCCCTTAGACATCTGCCTCTCTGCCTTCACTTGCTGACACACCAGGCACTTTGATGTATATTCAGCGATCTCCTTCTTCATATTATCCCACCAAAAGTTTTCTCGGAGATCTCGATACATCTTTGTGCTCCCTGGGTGAATAGAGAAATTCGAACTATGTGCATCATCCAAAAGTTCCTTCTTCAGCTCCGAACTTGATGGGACACATAGTCTTTTCCCAAACCGCACAATTCCTTCTTCATTAACATTAAACTCTGAGGATTTTCCCTTTTTGATAGCTTCCACTTTTTCTTGGATTCTCGCATCATCCTTTTGAGCATCCTTTAACCTTTCCAAAAGAGATGGTTGAGCAATCATTTGTGAAAGGATTGATGATGTTCCCTTCTTTATGATTCCCACGTCCATCTTCATCAAGTCTAAGAAGATTGGATCCTTCTCAATTCTCATCATTGATAGAATTGCTGGATCCTTTCTACTTAGGGCATCCGCCACCTTGTTCGCCTTCCCAGGGTGGTAATGTATTGAACAGTCATAATCCTTGATGAGCTCTATCCATCTTCTCTGGCGCATATTAAGCTCTTTCTGTGTGAATATATATTTAAGACTCTTGTGGTCAGTATATATCTCACATTTCTCCCCATAGAGATAATGCCGCCAGATTTTCAAGGCGAAGATCACCGCCGCCAACTCCAGATCATGCGTTGGATAGTTTCGCTCATGGATTTTCAACTGCCTTGAGGCATAGGATATCACTTTATCATTCTGCATTAGCACACATCCTAAGCCCTTCTTCGAAGCATCACTGAATACCACAAAAAGCTCCCCACTTGTGGGTAAAGTGAGCACAGGTGCAGTGATAAGCCTCCTTTTCAACTCCTTGAAGCTTTCTTCACATTCATCACTCCAAGAAAACTTTACTCCCTTTCGAGTTAGCTTGGTAAGAGGGTTGGACAATCGTGAGAAGTTTCTCACAAATCGTCGATAATATCCAGCTAACCCCAAGAAGCTACGGATATCAGTTACCGATGTTGGCCTCGGCCATCCCTCAATTGCATCTGTTTTGGAGGGGTCCACAGATATCCCATTGCTTGTGATGATATGGCCCAAGAATGAGACCTCCTTCAACCAGAACTCACACTTGCTGTACTTGGCATAGAGCTTCTCCTTGCGCAAAGTCTCCAGTACAGTTCTTAAATGCTCCTCATGGTCCTCCTTGGTTTTGGAGTATATCAGAATATCATCTATAAAGACTACCACAAATTTATCTAGGTAATCTCTAAAGACTCTATTCATCAAGTCCATGAATATTGATGGAGCATTGGTGAGTCCAAAAGGCATTACTATGAATTCATAGTGCCCGTACCTTGTACGAAAAGCAGTCTTGGGGATATCTTCCTTCTTCACCCTTACTTGATAATATCCCGACCGCAAGTCGACCTTGGAGAAGTATTGTGCTCCACGCAGCTGATCAAACAAGTCATCGATTCTTGGGAGAGGATACTTGTTCTTTATCGTGATTTTGTTAAGTTCACGATAATCGATGCAAAGCCGCATTGACCCATCCTTCTTCTTGACGAAGAGGACTGGTGCACCCCATGGTGATGCACTTGGGCGTATAAACCCTTTATCCAGATTCTCCTGTAGTTGTTTCTTCAGTTCTTCAAGATCAACCACAGCCATTCTATATGGAGTCTTGGATATTGGTAGTGCCCCAGGTATAAGTTCAATTGAGAACTCAACATCTCTTCTTGGAGGAAGACCAGGAAGTTCCTCGGGAAATACTTCAGCGAATTCCCTCACAATAGGCATTTCTTCAAGGGTGGTTTCTTCCTTGGACTCAATCATCTGAGCCAGATATGCGTGCTCATAAGGCAGTAATATCCATGCTTGAGATGATGGAGCTAAAGGAGATTCATCTTCCTCCTGACACTTGTAAAGAATCGGGGGTCGATTCTCCATATGGAGTGTGATTTCCCTCTCCCGACAATTTATGTTGGCTCTATATAAGGAAACCCAATCCATGCCAAGAATTGCATCAAATTCCACCAAAGGGAGTATGACGAGGTTCGCCGGGAAATTCAATCCACAGATTATAACAGGGGAGGACTTATACTCATGGGATGCAATGATTGCCCCATTTGCCGTACTCACCGACATCTTTACTTCCATGATTTGTGGTGGTGCAGGGATTATTCTACTAAACTTTTGAGATATAAAAGAATGCGTAGAACCTGAATCAAAAAGTACGTTCGCTATTCTTGAATGAATAACTAGCGTACCTGTCACCACTTCGTTGTCGGGGTTCACTTCGGCAGAAGTGATGGCAAAAGCTCTTCCTTGCTGTCTTGGAGGTTGTTGATTGCCTCCGATAACCCTTGGATTAGGGCACTGATTCGCAAAATGACCCGGTTCTTTGCATTTGAAGCATTGAACAACGCGTTGAGGTTCGAACGGAGCGTTCCTCCCCTCCGTCGCAGCCGCGGGTCCTTCTTGCTGACAGTTAATAGCTAGGTGCCCTTCTCTTCCACACTTGAAGCATTTTCTTGTCCCCCTAAGGCAATTCCCAGGGTGCTTCTTTCCACACTTTTGGCAAGTGGGGTGCTGGAATTTCTTAGCGCCGTTGGATTTATCCATCGGACCACCAGCATTGAAGTCCACCTTCCGCTTCTTGTCCCCATGATACCCCTGTGATTCTCCGATCTCCATTTCAACCTTAAGGGCACATCGGACAATCTCCTCATAGCTGTCAAAGTCACGGATCGCTAATGCTTTCCGCAAGCTAGGCTTCATCCCACCAAAGAAGCGGTCAACTTTGCATTCGGGGGTAACGACAAAGCCGGAAGCGTATCGTGCAAGCCTAGTGAAGTTTGCCTCGTACGCTCCCACAGATTCTTCATCTTTCTGCTTGAGGGAAAGGAAGTCCCTTTCCATCTTAAGACGGAGGGTGCGTGGAAAATATTTATCGAAAAACATCTTCCGGAATACCTTCCATTCCAAAGCCTCGATCTCCTCCTCAGGCTTCGTATTTTTGATCAATGTCCACCGTTGATCAGCTTCACCCTCCATACGATAAGCCGCCAGGAGAACCTTCTCTTTTTCAGAGCATTGGAGGATGGAGAATATCTTCTCAATGGAGTTGATCCATTGTTCAGCGATCGTGGGATCAGATGATCCACTAAAAGTAGGAGGCCTTTGTCTCATGAAGCTTTCAATAGCGACTTGTTCTTTCTTAGGGGGGGTTGAACGTTCCTCTTGACCAGTGTTTCTATTCAAAACTTGAGTTAGCTGAGAGAGAAGCGTGAAAAAGTTCGCGATTCCCGCTCCCATCGGATTGGGCATCTCATTAGTACAATCATCACACTGATCTTCACAACGGTTGTTAGCCCGAGTTCTCCTATTACCGGCCATTGGCTGGAATAAAAGGAAAGTTAGGGGTAACACATAAAGGGTAATCCAAAGACAAAAGTTGATGACTTATAAATAAACTTTAATCTCTTCAACTCATGAGTCTATAGGATTCAATCCAGGCTTTTCATGATCTTCCTTCTAACATATTCTTAGGGGAATTTTTTTCCCTTAATAAGGGTTCATACTAAGATTGTGAATTTATCAAAACATATCCCCCGGGAGTGTCGTAACCAAGAGTGCAGCAAGGCCCGTTGTCGTGCACCAGTTCCCGTTCGAGTCTAGCTCAAAGCGGTGTTTTCGGGTTTTACCCCTAGGATACATCTGTGCCAGAGCCGCCTCTACCTGCTCGTATCCAGACAGGGATGTATTTGTTTGATAAACCACTTACTTAGTATTTACCAAAACTTAGGGATGTTTTTATTATGATTAGTCTTGTATCTAAGGCTTTACTAGGGTTTCCTAATCCCAAAAATAACTAAACCTATCCTTTGATACCAACTATGACAACCCTGCTTTTTATTACAACTTAAACATGCTTTATTACATAAAACTTCACTTGATACAACAAAGAAGATCGAGAGGTTTAGTGTCTTTGGGGCTTAGGATCATTACATAAAAACTTTAAACTTGAAATACAACATCCTTATTGAAAACTTCCTTTACATGACCACTACATTCCTTCGTACTTAGCATTGCATGGGATAACCTGAGGACATGCATAAGAAAAGGGTGAGCTATAAAGCCCAGTAAGGGAGTACATAATGAATAACATGAGGAGTACAATACATGTTAGGCAATAGGCATATCAATAGAGAATAAGAGAGACATGAACATAAAGGAATGATAAAGCATGATAATCATAACATGGAAATGTGGCAGCAACACTTAACATTGAATTAGCATGAGCCAAGGCTCATTGCACATGGAGCATGAGTAAACCCTCATTGCACTTGAAGCACGAGTAAACCCTCGTTGCACTTGAATTAGCATGAGTCAACACTCATTGCACATGACGTATCATGATACTATACTTTACCCAATGCATTGGAGCGCTATCAGGGCGCACCCTTCTTAAACATTTCATTTCATGCATAAGTGTGCCACATGGATCATAAAACATGGATTCATAAAACATAATCATTTCTTCCACGATAAAGGAATGTGGAATTCATACATGAAACTTTATAATCAATATGTAAATGTGCATAAAGGTGAATACCCTTGATGGAGAAATGGGCATGGTATTCACTACCCAAAGACATTGGCTTAGAAAATCGGTGCGATTTCGGCAGCGTAACGACGTGACATAAGAATTCATAAAAAAAGGCTGATGAGAGAGAAAGGGGTTCTTCATCATATTTACATGTAATGGACAGTAAGAAGGTCATATAGATACATGTCCCAACAATTGAAAAGGAATTTAGATTCATGATACAAAAGTATTGCTTGAATAAAGAAGAGGAGAAAAAGGTTCCTTTCGGAATTTCGGCATAGTAACGGGTGTACATGGGAGGCATTTAATGAGAGAGAAAGGGGTCTCCCATCATTCAAACAATAAGAGGGCAGTATGGGAGAGGTGCGAAACCATACCCCAACATTCATAAATGAAATTAAAAGGGCAATACAACTTAAAGAAAATTGACAAAAATGAGAAAGGAAGAAAAACCCTTACTTGGAAGTGTGCTTCCAAAGGCTAGAGAGAGGCTTGTGAGAGGCTTCTTGGGAGCTTGGGGCACCTTGAGAGGATTCTAGAGAGAGTAGGGCAGAGGTTGGACGAACTTCAAGGGCTTTGAGTGAGGAGGAAGTGGGAGCTTGGGTGGGTTTATATAGGAAAGGTGAGAGAATTCTTTATTATTTAGGTTTGGGACCCCTTATATTAAAATAATCCAAACCACAAACCATCCCATGGTATTTTCCCATGGTTTCTGGAAAAGGAAAGAGGAAAACAATATTTTAAAAGGCCAAGGTCCGAACTTATTAAAAAAATAGGTTTGCTTATGTGGAGGTGAGTCACACTCCCATGGAAATTAATTTAAAAAGGCAAAGTGTTGAATAAGTCTTGAGGGCTCCATTAATGCTTTGAAAAGTGAGTCAAACAAACCCAAAACCTCATTATTTTAATGATAAAACACATATTGGCCGAACATAAGGATTATGGTATTTTATTACATCACCATTGGGTCATTATGATGTCATAAAACACATTATATATTTAAAAGGTATTTAATTTTTACCCAAAAATTTGACTGTCTCAGAAAATTATGAAAAATTCACCGTTGGATAATTTCGACGTCCTGATTCCAAAAATAATATTTATTTTATCTAAATAATTTTCTAAATATGTGAATTTTCACTTTTAAAATAAAAACCGACATTTATAAAAAAATTCACGGGTTTTGACAGAAATGCCTTTCAAACCTTAATAAAAATTTTAATTGCATTCATAAAATTATAAGATCATTTATATTTAATAAAAAATAATTTAATATTAATAATAATATTTTATTAAAATATTATTTAATTCAAAAAAATCCTTTAATTTAATAAAATATAATTCTTAATTAAATAATAACTAAAAACACCATTTGTACTTTAAAAACTAAATACAATGTATCAAAAATGACTAGAAATTATATTCATTATTATATATATAAAAAAAATAATGTACATGAACATGGTTCTACTTATTTGTTACATAACCCCTTAAAATAGCCGCATAAGACCTAAGGGTAAGGTGCGCGATGGTGACAGACTCTTGGGGCTGCTCGGATAACATCGCTCGAGTGGTAATCTCTATCAACTTCCATTTTTCCCGTAGACGATCACGTTCGAGCTTGACTTGATGAAGCTCAGCTTGGGCTTGGTCAAGGGCAAAGCCCAAAGACGCCACCTCCTTTCCGAGCTCTGACAAATGGGCTTCGTAAGGGGCAATTCTACTGGATGAGGCCATCGCTTCCTTTGTCTGAGTAGAAATGGTTTCGTTAAAGCCTTATATTTAAACTACCCAGATGATCACTGTTCAACGGTTATAAAAGTAACGGTCACAAATCTTAACATAAAACTAAAGAAGTTGACATCTTATAAAAAAACATTTTTCATAAAGAAACATTTAACTGGATCAAGAGGGATTTTCCATTAATGAAACTTTGGGTCGTTACAGTCCTCAAAGTCATGGTTTACATTTTCCTCCTTTCACAGATCCTAGATATATCAGAACATATAGGCCCTGTTCATCTCTGGTGTCTTTTGAGTTTCCTAAAATATCACTCATCGGTATATTCATAGTTGATCCACATGTAAGGGAAGAGTTCCCCCAATGCTTTCTGGGTTTCCCTAAAGACATTCAGCTAAATAGACTCCTTTTTTTATTAGGGGCACCCCTGGTCAAAGGTAACACACCATATTTAGAATGTTCCAAATCTCCATAATCCTCAATGTAAATCGGAGGTGGAAGGACAATGCCTTATGGACACATTATCATGATAATGCATATCATGCACTGGTGGCTCTGCATACGTCACCCAAAAAATGGACATCAATCAAAGGCAAATCTGTCCCCAGGAGAGTCTCTTCCATCCTTTGTATGCTCAAATTACATTCACGTCTTGTCACACCCCTAGATTTGAAAAAGTCCTAGATGATGGCTTGTGTATCTCTTCCTTTCCATGTGACCCTGAAAACAAAAGAGAAATGGATGGACTCTTAACTGAACTGACCTTTCACCAGCTCTCCCTCACACAAGTATGAAAAGTTCGGGAACAATTTCCCACTCAGAGTCGAAATGAATGTCCCTAATGTCCTCAAACAACATTACTCGGGCCAGCCAACCATTATGGATCCCAACGTCAAAATAAATCCAAAATGTTTCAAATACCATTAGGCCATTAGAAATAGAAGGGCAGTATTCTGAAAACACTTTTGATTGACTATGCACATCATGCCCTCATGGCTCTGCATACATCACCCACAGAAATGGCCATCGATCAAAAGAAAATTAATTGATAGGAGAGTCCATTCCAACCTATGTACACCTAAAGTGGCTCTTGGTCCACATGTATGTCCCTAATACACATGTCAAGGGTCAAGAAAATACCTAATCCATGTCTAAAGGATTTTAAAACATTCCCAGATAACGGCCCCGAGTCAGGGCCCAACCCCGTTAAGTATGTTCAAAGTTGTTCGAATTAAAACATCAGTAATAACTTTGATTGGTAGGAGTGTCGACTACCAGAGAAATAAATAGTCACAATACTCTTGAGAGGGAGAATTCACTAAAGGTACCTCTAGGAAAAATTCATGTATCAGTTTATTAAAAAAAAATTGAGTCATCAGAAAAGGCGCAATGCTTCTTAAGTCGAAAACCTTCAAAGGGCGACCTATGAAAAATCCAATTTATGCCCACTAAGCTAGTGCCACGAAGGCTTAGGAAAAATTTAGGGTAATAATGAAAAAAGATATAAATTTTTTTGAGGTGTTCCATAAAACCTCATCAATAGTCGAACTATGCTCGCTGGGTCCCTTGTCTCGGGAAAAAATCCGAGCTCGATTTGATTATTTCAGTATACTTATTTCAAGTCATGGTTTAGAATTAGTATAAGATTGAAATAATATTGACAGGAAGACACAAAGAAGTGGGGCTGAAAATCAAAATATATTCCATTGTTATTATAAAAAATGGAGGAACGTCTCCAATTTGGAGTCTCTCGAGAGTATTAAGAAAACGGGAGTAAATATCGCAATTTGGGAGAGAACTACAACAGGGCCTGATTCGCCCTTTCCAAAAAGATTACGAGTGATCTTCATGGGCCATCTATGGTCTATTCCAAAGAATTTCTTTCCTCCGTTATGGCTTTGACCGTCAGACGTACCTGCTCCATGACAGATTTTATGCCCTGCTCCTTCTTCTGAATGACTTCATAATTGGTGCACGAGGAGGCCAGTTTATCCCTTAACATGGCTGCATGTGATTTGTAGTCCTACAACTCCTCCTCTTGGGTCGCCACCAAATCACAATCCTACACCTCCTTGACTGTGAGATGATCAAATTCTTCTGAAATATCTCAGAAAGTTTCCACTTTGTTATGGGAAGAATTAAACCTAGCCAGATTGTCCTTGTAGGAGGTGAGGTATTCTCAGGAAATGAATATTTGTTAAATAAGTAAGTAAAGGTGTTGATAATAAAGTACATCAGAACCCAACTGAATAAATAACCACTAAAAATTGTCACCCTCGTCGGAAAAATTGGCAAGGAGTGTCTCTACGAAAAGAGAACATAACTGGCACCATGTCTGTTTGTGTACTGCCTAGTGTCTCACCATTGCACCAACAAATCAATCCTCCCATGCTGATACATGATTATAAGGGGGAAGCATCACCATAGGAGAGGGATGGGACCTAAGGAATGTCACCCGAGATGGGAGACACTCTTTTCCCTCAAATGGCCTAGCCAATGGAGTCGGATGCGGAGGAATTACTACGGCCTCCCGGATGATTGGCGATGCTCGGCTGGTGTTAGTCTCATTAAGATCTTGAGAAATATCCACATGAGTGGAGTAGTCTGAATAGATCCCCATTGAAATTGGTTGTACTAATGTAACCCCACCTAGACATTTTTTACAACGGACCGAACACCTTTTTACCATAAGAGTAGGGGAAGGAGGGGTATCCACAATCGTTTCTTCAGGGACGGAAGTAGAAGGCATCATTGTTGCACTCTCCTCAATGGAAGAAATGTTTCATGTTGTTTTTGGGGGAAAGAATGGGATAGGAAATGGTCAAGGGTTTCTACGCCGGCCAAACTGGTTCTTTCAGCATCCCCGCATGGTAACAATCGACCCATAGTTAGGCATACATCAGTGATAGAAAGGTGGGCCCTTTCATGTTAGGGAAGATAATATCTCTAGTATAGACTTCAAGAAACATAATAAGACACAATTTGTGGAGAACCATAGGATGTGACTCTACCATTAGTTTAAAAAATGAAAGCAACGTAGTCTATTGAAGGAATCCAAACTTCCTGGCAAACCGGAAGGGGAGGTATGGATCACAAATAACTACTCGGTATACATGGGTAGTGAGCATCCCATCCCAAATATTGATGAGGTATGAAAATTAAACTAAAGAACCTCCCCAATCACCTCTCAATGATCCATAAGGGGTATGATGCGGTGAGAACGTGAAATGAGAAGCATCGTTTAATAGCCTGACGACATCGGTAACAGTCAGAGTCATGAGACGAACAACCAAAATTCTAAGAAGGGAAGGAAGAAAATCAGAATGGGTAACCCATGTGGTATGTCAAAATTCATAATAGGGAATGTGTTCCATTATCCACCATACAATAATTGGAACGGTCCGCTGAGATGATGTAGAGACCTGCCTTCCTTAATCATTCCCAACAATTCATAAAGTCGGGCAAGCGTAGGAAGGGCCAAATTAATGGGTTGACCCTTGGCCATCATGGCTATCATCATCAAGGTACATGGCCAAACCTTGGTGTATACATAACAGGATGGGAAGAGCCATCCCCATAAAAACATGGCATTGAAACTTGTTAGCATAAGTGTAGGTGAAATGTCTGGTTAAAGATCATATCCCCATGTGGTATATCGGCCTTTTTCGAGGGCGGCACAATATGACCATGGGGTTTGGCAGGACTCATGAGTGGGATGGGTTCGACTGTGGAGAGCCTTCGGCTTGGGTCTATTGTTTTGTAGGAATAACCTTATCCACATGTCAAATAGGATAAGGGAATGATCCTCGAGGGGATGATCCATGATCCTGCTGCCATGAATAGTAATATTCTTATCAATGGAGACACATGATCTGTATCAATCCATGTGGATGCTATTTGGAGGAACTCATCGTACATTTCCCCAAGGATGGGGAGTCCTCAAAGCTGGTATATGTCTCAAAGACTAATCCCCACCTCTCCATTTAGTAGGTGAAATGTGGTGGTGCTCGAACACCAGCGACTCAACAATATTGGAAGGATTTCTCCCAGAGAGAAGATTATAAACTGAGACACCCAGGCTGCCTAGTGTCTTCCCACCACCTCTAGCCAGTCGGTGGAATCCTAATAGGTCTAATACACCTAGAACTCCCATTCCCACTCACCAGAGAAACATCATCAGGGCCGTAAACCCCACTTGGTGCTCCACCGACCAATAGGATTTTCTCAAGAGATGGAGATAATGGATTGTTATTATCAGATTTCTAGTCATATGACATCATTCCAGCACTCGTGGTTGCACTGAGTCCATTCCGATCCTCACAGTATGAAGATGTTTTTTTAATAGGAGTGGAAATAACTTCTCTGGTAGGGGAAATGTTGGCATGATCATGATCTCGTGGTGCCTCTAAAAGGATGAAAAGGATGTTAGGGTCATGAAACGGTAGAGGCACGTCAGCAGGAAGTCCAAAGTCTTAAAGTTGAAACTATACAGATAACGGGTAAGGTAGAAGCTCAGGAATCAAGAAGACTGTCAGAAATCTATCATAAGGAATGTTATGGGTTTGAAGATTATCATCGCTATTCTTCACTATGGTGGCCCTTGTCTTCGTGGATTTATCATAAGCCTATGAATCAGCCATTATAGCATACATAGGAAGATCCAAAAGCAAATTAAAAATTAGTATGATATAAAAATGTTTGATAAATGATATGAAAAAATTGCTAAAGTACATAAAAATGTTCACAAAAGCCTCCGTTTACTGTTCCTAGAAATGGTATGTAGAAAGAACACCCCACATACAACATGTCATGTGGAAGCTACTCCGCCTAAGACAATGGTAAGCAGATACAATTCGCCACATACAGCCATGGTACGTGAAATAACCCTGAGGCGCATACCCAGAAACCATTGGCTGACAAATAGAACGGTCCAAAGAATGAATAAACTTCGTACCTCAGCCTCAGTTAGGATTGCATTCAGAAGATGTGGATTAACATTTAAGTTCATGTTTATAGTTTCTAAAGATCGGTAGGAAAACAAGCCTGCCGCGTAGTATTCTTCCATGCCAAATTCGGATTTTATGTTTTAAAATTCAATAGTGACTTTCACGGAATCCAAAATATGGTATGTGGACAAAGAAATGGAAAGGAAATCGGTTCGAGGAACATATGGAGTAGTTTGTGAACATTATTTTCGCAAGGAGTACGGTACACGAGAGAGGAGACTGGGAAAATCGAGAATGCTATTTTATGAGAGAAATGGTAAAAGAAAAATGACATGGGCCCTTATATATAGTGTGGTCCCCTCATATTGGGTATAACTAATCTAACGTGAACAATTTTCAGTTCAGGACCACTTCTACATTGGAATAGTCCCATTTTCATTCCGAACAGACACCATTTCGATTGGGGTGAATTTGTAGGGTCCTGAAAATTTGTCCAAGGAGAGAAATACCCCTACAATAACTTTACAGAAGTAATCAATCACTTCTACATGTCTATCAAGTTTAAGGGACTCAAATTAAGTAGTCTTTATTTTAAGGAACTTGAAGGGATTCAAGTTTTCAAGGTTTTTAAGTGCCCAACATACCATCACTAGGAAAGGTATGTGGAGAAAAAGAATCGTGAACCGCCAGATATGAGACATGGTCCATGAACCACTGGCACGCGAGGTGATGGCCAACTGTTAAGGAAAAAAAATTATGTCATTGAAGGAACTATATGGTAGAAAACAGTCCACGTACCATACCCATCAGTTCAAAGACAAAGAGAATGGGAAGGGTTTTGCAAACCGTCATTGCGAACCAAAGCCTCTGCAAACCTAGGTTAACCATGTCTTCCTTGGGTCAGAATATTATTTCAATGGGCCTCTTCCAATGGTGATGCATTCCCAATAGATATGATCTCTCCAATTCTCTATAAAATGAACACAACAGAAGTATGCAAAGGGCAAGGAGGTGGGAGACAGATATAGAGAAGGAAAGATGAAGAAAGTTTGAGGGAGACTTAATTATTTCACTCCGGCTTCCATCAAGATTCCTCAGCAAAGAATGAACCGCGAACCATTTCCTCTACAGGTACAACCAGCCACGAACCAAAAAAAATGTGGAAATGAATAATAAAAATATAACCACGAACCTAACGGGTGAACCACGAACCAAAGACTTATCAGGGATGAATTTCCTGTGAAAGGTAATCCCCTGGACCCCCCATAATTTTGGTTCCCCATGTAGCATACCACTACATGGACGAAACTCAGCAACTCATACCCAATTGGTACGTGAATGTAATCCAAATAGGCATGGTGAGCCGCATACCAATTTGGTACACGGTTGGCGATACCCATGTTCCCTTACCACACCGAAACGTGGATGGAACTTCTTCCCGCATACCAAAACGGTATACGGAGCCTTCCCGACCCTGCATGAGAAAATAGTACGCGGAATGGGGTGTATTCGGGTATTGTTCCTTCTAGTTCAAAACTCACCCTCCATTACCGTCTTGTTCTCGATGATCCCTCCACCAACCAGTCCTCAGGAACTATGCAAAATCCTCCTCCAGAGCCAGAAGAACTGTATGATCAGGCCATCGGGCGCATCAGCGCACCCCATTGATTCTTCATTCCCACTGTAAGCGTAGTCACGAAGGCCCTCCGAATAAAGGAACATGCTTCAGGAATTCCTACAACACTACGGGAAAAACAAACTTATGTGACGAGTTATTTGCGACGAGAAATAATCATGGTACAAATAGTCCATCCTAGAGATTATTTGCGACGGGGGGTCATCCCGTCGCAAATGACTTGTTATCTATGATGGGTTTCGGTGGCCCATCACAAAAAGTAATGTGTGGATTGGCATGGTCTGCACGCCAAACCGCGGGAAGGTTATCTGCGACTGGAGGAATATTCCTGTCGTAAATAGTTAGTCATTCAGATGTATTTGCGACGGGTCCCATCGCAAATACCCAGTGGCGGTAAATGGGTTTTTGGGATGGGAAGGTTATTTGTGACGGGGAAATTACCACGTCGCAAATCATTTGTCGCTCGAAGGGTATTTACGGCGGGTCCTGTCGCAAATACCAGGCGGCGGTAAATGGGTTTTTGTGACCAAGTGTTGCCTAGTCGCAAAACGTTTGTCGGCAGGTACATTTTGGGATGACCCCCATCACAAATACCCTTTTTACTGCCGACAACAAATAATACGGGTAAATGTATTTTAGACGGGCCCCATCACAATAAAGTTTTGTTGCGACGGTAATCCCGTCGCAAAAGATCATGCGCAACTAATCTAACCTATATATACCCCCATCCGTTTTTTCAAATCCTCCTCTCAATTCTCACTTTCTCTCTCTCTCAACACTATTTTTAATTTGTTTGAGTTAGTTTTTTTGATGAAAAAGTTTTGAAGCCATCTACATCAATAGAAGATAAAGATTAAAGGTATTTATATTTAATTTAATTTAAAATTTATTTCATTTTTTATGTTAATTTTAATTATTTTTTATTAGTTTTAATTTATTTATATTTAAATTGTTTTGTTAACATTATTTATTTGTAATAATGAATTGAAATTTTTAGTACTAATTTTTAATAAATAGGAATAATTAGTAATAAATATGAATAATTAGTAATAAATAGAAATAATTAGTAATAACTAGGAATAATTAGTAATAAATATGAATAATTAGTAATAAATAGGGATAATTAGTAGTGAATAGGAATAATTAGTAATAATTAGGAATAATTAGGAATAAATATTTATAATAAGAAATAAATAGGAATAATTTGAAATAAATAGTTATAATTAGCAATAAATAGGAATAATTATAAATAAATAGAAATAATTTCTAATAATTAGTAATAATTACCAATAATTAGGAATAATTAGAAATAAATAGTAATAAATTGGAATTATTAGGAATAAATAGTAATTAATAGAAATAATTAGTAATAAATAAGAATAATTAATAATAAATAGGAATAATTAATAATAAATAGTAATAAATAATAATAAATTCTAATAAATAGGAATAATTAGTAATAAATATGAATAATTAGTAATAAATAGGAATAATTAGTAATAATTAGTAATTAATATGAATAATTATTAATAAAGGAATAAATAGTAAAAAATAGGAATAATTAGTAATAAATAGGGATGATTAGTAATAAATAAGAATAATTAGAAATAAATAAAAAAAATTAGGAAACATTAGTAATAAATAGTAATAATTAGAAATAATTATTACTAAATAGGAATAATTAGGAATAATTAGAAATAAATAGTAATAAATAGGAATAATTAGTAATAATTAATACTAATTAGGATAATTAGTAATAATTATGAATAATTAGTACTAATTAGGAATAATTAGAACTAATTAGGAATAATTAGTACTAATTAGGAATAATTAGTACTAATTAGGAATAATTAGTTGTAATTAGTAATAATTAGTACTAATTTGTACTAATTAGAAATAATTAGTAGTAATTAGTAGTAATTGGTAGTAATTACTAGTAATTAAGAATAAATAGTAATAAATAAGACTAAATAGTAATAAATAGTAATAGATACTAATAAATAGTAATAAATACTAGGAAATTGTAATAATTGATAATAAATAGTAATAAATAAGAATAATTAGTAATAAATAGGAATAAATAGTAAAAAATAGTAAAAAATAGTAATAAATAGAAATAATTAGTAATAAATAGGAATAATTAATAATAAATATTCATAATTAATAATAAATAGGAAAAAATAATTATAAATACAAATAAATACTAGTAATTAGTAATAAATAGGAATAATTAGTAAAAAATATGAATAATTAGTAATAAATAAGAATAATAAGTAATAAATGTGAATAATTAGTAATAAATAGGAATAATTAGTAATAAATAGGAATAATTAGTAATAAATAGGAATAAATAGTTATAAATTGGAATAATTAGTAATTAATAGGATTAAATAGAAATAAATGGGAATAATTGGTAATAAATAAGAATAAATATGAATAATTAGTAATAAATAGTAATAATTAGGAATAATTAGTAATAAATAAGAATAATTAGGAATAATAAGTAATAAATAGGAATAATTAGGAATAATTAGTAATAAATAGTAATAAATAGTAATAATTAAGAATAACTAGTAATAATTAGTACTAATTTGGAATAATTATTACTAATTTGGAATAATTAGAAGTAATTAGTAATAGTTAGTTGTAATTAGTACTAATTAGTTATAATTAATAGTAATTAGGACTAAATTTTAATAAATAGGACTAAATAGTAATAAATACGAATAAATAGTAATAAATAGTAATAATTGGAAATAAATAGTAATAAATAGGAATAATTAGTAATAAATAGGATTAAATAGAAATAAATAGGAATAAATAATGTTAAGTAGAAATAATTAGTAATAAATGAAATAATTAATAATAAATATGAATAATTAATAATAAATATAAACAAATAATAATAAATAGGAATAAATAATATGAAATATAAATAAATAATAGTATATACTTAGAAATATGAATGAAGAGGAATAAATAGAACGAAACAAGAATAAATAGGAATAAATAGAAATAAATTCTAATAACTTGTAATAACTTGGCACAATTTCCAGTGGATTCACGGAACTCCTTTTGCACGATGACACTTCTTCTTTTAACATTTACCAACTCAAAACATTATGAAAAGTATGCTTCTACGAATGCATATCAAATATCGTATGCACGAGTTTGAATATGCATTCATAGGACCACATTTTTTAAAAAAAATTTAGGTGGTGATAGTTGCAAGAAGATGATTCATCGACGAAAAGGGGGCTCTTTTGTCCGATGGCTCAATTACTTGCATCTTTATCACACTGAAATGATAATGAATAAATTGATCAGATGTATGATTATACATTATCGTATGCGCGAGAATGAATAAGTGTACCTCCGAGCAGATTCTTCATTGTGATTTCAGTGTGAGAAAGATGCAAGTAAATGAGCCATGAGACAAAAGAGTATCCGTCAATCCACTAGAAATTGTGTTGCCTAAATTTAATTATAATTATTAGGAAGAAGTTGTAATTATTTATCATCTTATTTCAGATAGTGTTTTTATAATTTCAAATTGTTCAAAAATAGTGATGATTTATATTTTGTAGAAAAATAAGGAACAAGGAAATCGACATCAGTCATTATTAGATGATCGCACATGGATAAATCAGGGCAGAAATCCAAATTTTTCTAGTTTAAATCTTATATATTTAGAGGGTGTTGAAGTTTTCTTATCATTTTCATCTTCAAAACAAGAATATGCTTCAAAATTCACAAGTAAGTGTCATTGTAACAAATGTTAACTGAGAACATTTGACACATTTGAAATGGTTGGGGGACATCTCTTGTTATTTTGTTTTTAACCAGATTATTTTTGTAGTATAAACATGGTGAACACAGTTCCAGAGAAGATACTAATAAATTGATTCCAGATCCATCATAGTTTCAGAATTTAGTACATGATGTTGTAGGTCCATATGTTAAACAAACTGAAACTCATGATGATGTTGATTTTACTCCTGAGTTGGCACCATCTTATTTTTATGAGTTGTTTAGGTCTGTTGAAGATGCATTATATCCTGGTTTTAAGATAAGAAAATTAGAAGCGATTGAAAAATTTATGGCTATAAAATCAAATAATGCAATGTCAAATAAATATTTTGATCAGATATTTTCTTTTTTTAAAATTCCATTAGCTAAAGGAAATGTGTTTCCTGCAAATTACTATGAGAGAAAGAGGCTGGTTCGTAATCTGGGCCTTAGTTATTGGAAGATTCATGCATGTCCAAATGATTTCAACATATATTCTTGTGAAAATGAGCCATTGGATAGTTGTCCCACATGTGGAAAATTGAGGATTAAATAATCTCAACTATTGAAGTCTAGATCGATTTCAGTAAAAAATTTGAGATATTTCCCCATTACACCCAAGTTACAACATTTATTTAGGTCTTAGAACACAACATCAATGATTTCATGGCACAAAACCTATTTTGAACTGATAAAATCTTGAATCATCCATCTGATGGTGATTCATGTAAAAATTTTGATCATATGCATTCTTATTTTTCTTTAGAAGCCCAAAACGTGTGATTGGGTCTTTCTACTAGTGGTTTCTGTCCATTTGGTTCTTATGGTAGTTGGTATTCATGTTGGCCTGTCTTTATAGCTCTGTACAATTTATCTCCATGGATGTTGATGAAAGAGACCTATATTATTTTTGACTCTATTCATCCCAGGACATCCGGAAAAAGAAAATTGATGTTTATTTGACGCCATTTATTGATGAGTTAAATTCATTGTGGTGTGATGGTGTTAGTACACATGATGTAGCTGTGAAAACAAATTCATATTAAAAGATGCATTGATGTGGATGATTAGTGATTTTCTGGAATATGGAATGTTATCTGGCTAGTGTACACATGGTCAGAATTCATGTCCTTACTGTATTAAAGACAACAAATCCATTATGATCGTCAATGGAAAAAAACCTTGCTATTATGACTGTCACCATAGATTTCTTCCGAACGATCATCCTTTTCAGAGGAACAAATCTCATTTCAGAAAAGGTAAATTTGAAAGGGATGAACCTCCCAAGATGATCTTAGGTATAGAGTTAAAATTAGTTGTATTTTCATTACCTTCCATCCAATTTGGCCCAACAGTAAAAAAATAGAAAATTGTTGTCTTTGGGAAAGAACAAAACTAGATAAAATGAATCATTTTTTGGGATCTTCCATATTGGTCTAATTTGTTGGCCTACCACATGTTGTATGTCATGCATATTGAGAACAACTATTTTTATAATTAATTTCATACGGTTTTGGATACACCAGGTAAGACCAAAGATATTGTAAATGCATGATTAGATTTTTCCCAAATTCACAGGAAACCTGAACTTGAACTATTTGAAAATTTCAGATCACAGAGGTTAATGAAGCCAAAAGTAGCTTATACATTGTCCAAAGAGTGTCACTTATTTTTTTTGTGGATTATAGATATGAGACTTCTAGATGGTTATGCTTCCAATTTGGGAAGATGTGTTATGAATGGTTATATTATCGGATTAAAATGTCATGATTTTCATGTTATAATGGAAAGACCTATGCTTATTGGATTTAGAGGTTTGTTGAATTCTATGATTTGGGATTCTATAACATACCTATCATATTCTTTTAGAGACATTTGTGCAGAAACAATAGACTATGCTTCCCTAAGAAAACTGGAAGAATATGTTGTTGTAATTATATGAAAACTAGGAAAAATCATTCCAACGAATTTCTTTGTCTCAATGGAACATCTTATATTACATTTTACACATGAAGCTAAATGGGGAGGTCCCATACAGTTTCTATGGATGTACCCATTCGATAGATGCATGGATAACTTGAATAAAAAAGTATTTAACAAAGAATCAGTTGAAGGCTCAATTGCTAAAGCTTATTTTAAAGAGGAAATTCCTTTTTTCTGTTCTCATTATTTTGAATCTCAATATCCCTTAAAACAAAATCACATGGGATGAAACGAGGGGAATGTTAATGACAGAATGGACAATCAATTATCAGTTTTTAATTAGTCAAATCTTGGTTTCAGTGGAGTTCATGAACGGTGGCTTTCTTATGAAGAACATCATAGAGCTCATACATATGTTTTGCACAGCTATAAAAAATGACATGAATTATTCTATTAGTGCTTCTATAACTTATTCCATAATTTATGTTGCAGTATGTAAACTTATTTTATTTATAGGTTATAGGATAATCATATCAAGAAACAACTTCTAAAAATTACAGCAGCTGCTCTTGAAGAACACAGAAAAAAAGTCTCAATAGTTTCAAAAACATGTAACATAAATTATTGATGGTTTAATATCATTTCCATTTATTCATAATATTGATAATTGTTTTAAAAAATTTCAGGTGTCTCAACATGATAATAAAATTGATAAGCGACTGTGTATATTGAGTAACCCACAATAAAAAGTGATTAAATTTTATAATGCATATGTGGTGAATGGTTTTCGATTTCATACACGTGTATATGGGGAATCAAAAAAACAATGAACAGTGGAGTTTTATTTAGAGGATTACATCACAGAGAAACTGAAGTTGAATTTTATGGCATTCTGGATGAAATTATTGAGTTGTGATATCTAGGACAGAAATACATAATGTTGTTAAAATGTCAGTGGGTGGATACTGAGAAAGGCTTGCATGTTCATCTAACTCATGGAATGATAGATATTAAATATAAAAGTATTATTGCAGTAAGTGAACCATTTTTAATGGCTCAACATGCACAAAAAAATTATTATGTAAAGTGTTGTGCTACTTCAAGAGACTTGTGTGATTGGTGGATCATAATAAAAATTAAATCTCGGGAAAATTAGTATACTCAAGCTAAATATAGTTCCACTGAATTGGAAGGAATTGAAAATTTTCAAGAGACTGATCAAAGTCCATATTTTTCACAAAGAGACGTGAATATCGATGATGACATCCCACAATTAAGGATCGATTATGACGAAGATGTTAATGATGATACAAATGAATTTTAAATGACAAGATATGATTAAACTGAACCTCATATAGATATTGATGATGCTGAAAAAGAAGATTAAGACATTGACATGGACAACTACGAAGATGAGGATGAATATGGACTTTGACACAGTTAAATTATGGTTATAATCATAGCTAATATATATCTATATATAATAGTTATTTTCAATTATCTGCTAACAACAATAATTTTGTGTTTCGGGTGGATCCTGATATATTTCGCAAGTTGCAGGAGGCTAATCTACCTTTGGATGAGGGGGATTTTGGAACAGCTAACCATCAGCCTACTGGAGGTTCAGGGGGTACGCGGAGGGGGTGCAATTTTGTGAGACTGATGATTCCTGACTCTATCCCTAGCAACGTCCACGTCTTGGCTTCGATCCATGAACACAGAGGTATGGTAACCTTTATATTTTAGTTAGATTTAATTAATTTATTTATATATATACTATTTGTTTGATTATTTATTCCCTTTTCATAGTTTTTTCTCATGTAACTATTGGACAGGGGTGCACTATCTTGTGCAATTATTTTTCTCTTCCATGGATCACATGGGAACATATTCCCATTTATATGCAGTGTGACATGTTCGACCATTGGTTGGTACATAAATAAAGAATATTTATTTTGAAATTTATTTCATTAATAACATGATATTTTAAATTATTTTTCGGTTTTATGGTATCCCATTGATGATAGCACGTGTGACGCTATCCACGCAGCGTTGCAGGTGTCTATGTGTGACCGTTTCTATCAGTTTTTTCAAAATTTGAGAAGAACATCAATTAAAAAAATAGGAGTGACATAATTTGATGAGTTGTGGAGAGACCACCGAAAAGAGTATATTTCATCTCACGTTTGGGATTGATTATGTTTACACAGGTTAGGTGGTGGATTTCAGAGGAGATCTTTAGTGGGATGGAAGAACCGGTGGAGATAGGAGGTGACACATCGAGGTAGTATCCATACATTCCGTACGCATAGAGATCATATAATAAGTATATTTTTTAAAATTTTATATAACTTTAAATATAAATAGTTTATTTTATATTTCTATAGGCAGTCGAGCATCCCGATATTATGGAGTTTGGTGTTTATCAGAGGATGTACAGTGATCCAGCCATAGGAGAGAAAAGAGGTGATCGACAATGTCAGATTGTGGTTAGTATTATTTTTTTCTGTTGGAAAATTAACATAATATAATTTTTTCACCATTTCAATTTCTAATTTAATTTGAAGGAGTCATATGAGGCTGCGACCTCTCAGACATAGGCTAAGAGTCAGGATGAGACAATTGACCAGACCAGTGCCCACCATTTTGATGAGGCTGCATGGATTCTTGTAACTCAGTATGGCTTTGAGAAGGGCCTAGTAGTTGGTATCGACTCTTATATGACTCCTGGTACTTATTATGGTACTGATGCGATGTCAACGTCCAGCTCGAGAGGAGCTCATGGAGAGGCATCATCTTCTGCCTCACAATATCAAGAGCAGTTGCGAACTCAGGCTGAGCATATAGAGAGTTTGAAAAAGTAGCATCAATAGATTTGTCTACAAAAACAACATCATCAGTAGTAGCACTATGATGAGATGCGTCGATGGGATCAGCAGCGACAGAAGCATCATGAGCAGATCGAGTACATGCACTGTTTGACTTGTAGTTTAGGGATGGATTTTCCTCCACCATCTCCTCCACCTCCACCATCTCCTCCAGAAGATGTCCCCCAATGATATTTTTTATGTTAAAAACATTTGAATTCAATATTTGTAGTAATATGAACTATTTACAGTTTCTGTTTTTTATATTGGTGCAAATATTGCATAATTTAATTGTTTTTATTTTTAATACTTTATTATTTATTATCAGTATTATATTTTTTAATATTTGTTTATTTTACTACTAATAATAATATTTTATGATTTTTTTATATTTTTTTTGTAAATATTGATAATTTTAATAATTTTTTAATTTTTTATTAATCTAACTATATTAATATTAAATTTTTATTAATCATAATTTTATTTAATATATTTTTTTATAAATATATTTTTTAATGTTCTTTGATTTTACTAGTAATAATATTTTTTAATTTTTTATTATTTCAATAATAATAATATAATTTATTCATTATTGATAATTTTATTTAATATTTTTTTATTATGTTTAGTATTTGCGAAGGGACCTTTTGCGATGGGCTCCCATCGCAAATAATCTAAATATAATTTTTTATTATTAGTATTTGTGACGGTGCAACGGGCCGTTGCAAATACTATTTGCGAAAAACCCTTCGCCAAACATTCATATATATATAATTTATATAATCAGACGGTTATTTGTGACAGGCGTGTCACAAAAGGTTAATTGATAGATAATGTATATAATCAGATGCTTATTTGCGACGATCCCATTGCAAAAAAATGTATTTGCGATGCAGTTTTCTGCAACGTGCTATTTGCGACGGGTCCCCATCACTAAATCCTATTTGTGATGGGATCCCATCGCAAATTTCCCATCACAAATATCTATAATTCTAGTAGTGTAAGGATACATTTCCACGTTGACCTAGATTCCAATATGGGGATGCCGATGTGAACCTCCCTGTTCTCGGGATTAAGGGTGATCACTTGCTTTTCCATTCAATGAGGAATAGAGATCAGTCAAAGTTGTTATGTTTTCTCCTCCCATTGATGAGGACAAAACTCCTCCCCTTCCCGGAACATGCTTCAGGGCCCTCCTACTATGGTATGTCCCCAATCCTCTAAGGTTGGACTGCATGACCTTTACTTCCATTATAGAAGAAAAGGTTCATTGCTCTGATCCCTCTCACACCATTGCCCCGACCTCCTCCACTGTGGGCTCTCCCTCCCCCACCAATAGGGGAGGAGGCATGTGCATTATTGAATCTTTCAAAGTCTCTTGTTTCTCACATCGAGAATGAATCACATGGGCATAGAGGTTTGTGAGAATCAAAACATCATAACATATTCTAAACTAGTAGAACTCTGATTCATGGTCAAAACAGGATATGTAGGACACCTGGTAGAAGGTCCGATCTTGAATGGGTGCCATCCATAAAGGGTCCACCCAACCATGCCCCCCTTAAATGGGAAGCTTCTACGTGTAATCCCCACATATTCTGAACTATGAGAACTCTGGTTCCTAGTCAAAACAGGATATGTAGGATGCATATCGGAAAGCCCGAGCTCGAATGGGTGTGCATCCATAAAGGTTCTACCCAATCATCCCCCCCTCAAATGGGAAGCTTCCACGCATAAGCCCCACACATTATGAACAACAAGAACTCTGATTCCTGATCAAAACATGATACATAGGATGCCTAACAGAAGGCCTGAGCTCAAAAAGGGTTCCCATCCATAAAAGTGTCCAACTAATCATGTCTACGAGATGGGAAGATTCTATGCATAAGCCCCATACAATCCGAACTATATGGGTTCTGATTCCTCTCTGAAGGATACATAGGAAGACCTCTTTATAGGACCGATCCCAACATCAAGTCACCTTCCATCCCACTGGATGATGATAAACTCTCGAGTTCCTTATAATATGGCTAAGTCAGCATTACCTCTGTGGCATTAAACATATGCATACTCATGATGATCTTTCAAACTAAGGGTAGTCCATGGTCACGCTATTTGGGAATTAACCAAGGATTCAAGAACATATGAACATGACTTAAATATATAGGAGAGTCCTAGAATAGGAAATAATCCTCTCATAAAGGGGTGCAATGAGGCTGACTTCCTATCCTCTTGACCAATGGACTTCGTAAGTGTTGCTAGCCAAATAGTTAGCCAACGAGAACCTACCTTTGGAAATCAGGTCCATGAATCATATATACCAGGGCCGTTGGAAGTTCTTGAATCCAAAAACAAAACCGTTGGAGACCATACAATGAAATTATATCTAAGAAGGACTGATTGCATGAATACTTAACCCCCACGCAATCACCCGCTGGGACCGATAGTTCTTGAAGGGTTAATTCATCCTTTCTTAAAGGATAAAGATGTTGAACAGGTCAAAACAAAAGGAAGGGTGAATTTGATGAGAAATCATCTCTATAGAAAAAGGGACGGGTGACAATCCTTGTCGAACCATTTCTACACCTCCTTGTCAAAATGCGCCACCTCAGAGTCAGAACAATTTTAGTGTAATTGAATGTCATTATGTTATTAAATTTTAATATTTTCAAAATAAATCTCTTTGAATAGATTTTTTTTCACTTTCTCTTTACTGTTATTATAACATGAAAGTGAACATTAAAAGCATTGGTTGATTTATATCAGAAGACAACCAAATATGTCCCTAGTGATATTGCATCGATGATTGGTGGTGAGTAGGTAAATCACACAACTTAAAATCATTTTATTTAGAAAATTTAATTGGTTTTATGTTTAAATATAAATATACAAAACTATTGTATTCTCAATATAAATTTGTTACATCTGTCAGTAGTAGGAAGTAGAGATCGAGATAGAGATTGATATGGATATAGAGATGGAGATGAAGATAGGGAGGGTGATGAGAAGAGTTCATCTAACAATGATTTGTGGTCTTTTTGATGTCTAAGACTAATATGGAATGTGAGGGTATACTAATGTATTATTTGTGACACAGACCCGAAACCATTTATGGTTGGATTTAAAATAATAAACATGTTTGTTCATGAAATATTTGTTATATATGTGTGATTTTGAGTCCTTATGATAGGTATTATTTGTGCTATAGATAGCCTGTACATTTGGTTTTCAATTTTTTTTAGGGTTGTTCGGGGGCTTTAGAATCTGCAGTAGATTGTTTCTGTAAATCAACATTTAACGGCAGTTTAAATGTCTGCACTATATGACATATTTTTATTCATGGTGGTTTAAACCGCAATTATAAGATGTATTTTTTTGCATTGGTTAAAACCGCCATTAATTTTGAAGCACTGTTATTTAGTGGTGGTTTATTGGGGGGGATTTGGGATTTAGTGGTGGTTAAAACGACCTCTAAAACCCCATTTCCCTCTAGGAAATAGTTACGAATATAAAAATAATCTCTGTTAAATATGATTTATATGACACTTAGTAGAAACCATAGCTAAATGGAAGAAACTACCCCATATTGGATGTCGACACATGATTTGTATGTGTTTTTTGAAACTGTCCCTGAACCATTTAGCAGTGGTTTAAACCATCACCAAATAAAAAAACATTACTACTTAGTTCTCTTCTTGTAGTAAGCCTAGAACAAACAATGCAGTGTGGTGAAAATGTTAGATATAGATACTTTAAATGGTTGTCACATAGTTTAGAATTCATACACACTAATGTGCTTGGTATTTCTTAAGACAAAATCAAGAGCACGGTTACGGTACAGTTTATCTATTTATGTGACTAAACCGTTCATGAGTCAAAACTACCTTCTTAAGAAGTGGATATCACTCGTTTTTTCCATTAACCCACTCTATTTCCCTCAATATGGACCTAAATCAATATTTTAGTCTCTCAAAGGATGGATAACCTCTCCCATGTCAATTGGAATCGATCCAAAACCTTTCCTTGGTGTTTTGAAGATCGATTCTCACAATACGTCATTGTTCTTCACTGTTATTGACGCGTTTTCTTTGATCTACTTATCCCTGCCTCACAGATTCTTATATATACATATGTTTTGGGTATATCTATTGTATTGGATATCAAATAAGTTCATATTTGGGTTATTATGATAGTGGAAGATATTTAAGTTGGGTTCGTGGAGATTCTACCTATTTTTGTGACATTTTCCATGTTGTTTCTCATTTCCGCAAAACCTCTCGAGGCAGGTGACTTCACCCTCAAATCCTATTGCTGGAACTAATTGGATTGGTTTCAATTTGATTTAATTTAATGAAATTTATTTTGAAATCTTGGTATAAATCATGTTATAAATATTCATTAATGATGATTTATATTTTTGGTGAAATTGTCAAATCATGGTATCTGGATGTACGATGTGATTTGATAAATTATTTTAAAATGATAATTTTAATACAATTGCATGATTCACATTATGGAAATATTTTTCAATATACAGTTTGTTTATTGAAATGGGTTGTAATGGAAATGGTTTGATGGAAAAAGTATTTCAATAAAAGGGGTTAATTTATTAAACTGGGTTTGGAATGGTTTTTGGGCATACATGGTGTGTGTGTTCATATTTAATTTACATGTCTTGGTTGAAATATGAACTTTTTATTGGTGGAAAAGGTGTAATGTAACATGGGATATAATTACATTATGATGACATGGTATATCGATGAGCGACTACTAAGGAGTTTGGAACTATCCTAATGATATCTACATGGTTGGTGGTGGATATATGTGAAATGGAATGGATATGCCAAAGTAAAATTATAAAATGTTTTTAAGGAATTATTTGGTTGTTTTATTGAAAATATATTTTACTAGAATTTTGGTTGTTAGAACACCTTTATATTTGTTTATAAACTATTTTAGAAATTTTTTTATATAAAAATTTCTATATTAAAATTGCTAACTCTTCTATCCTAGTGGCATGAGTAGGGATGTCATTATGTAAAAACTAATGAGTTTTAGTACTCATCCCTAATTTGTATCTTTGGTGTCTTTCTCTAATTAATTTACCAAGACATGTAAAAAGGTAAATTGTCACCGGTCTTTAGCACTACTTTGTGATAATTGGGCGGTTTGATGATGTTGGAGAATAGGTCTTCTGGATTATGGAGTCTTGTGTTGTCTTCGAGTCTAGTTCGAATGTCTTACACTATTTGATTTGGTATTGTAGTTTTATATTGTTGGACTTGATTTTATTATGGGTTTTATAAATTAAATGTTGATTTTTCTTTAATTTCTCTCATGCATCATATAGTGGTTTGTTTGGTTGGATTTATTGGGTTAGTAGCATTATTTATAAAGGGAAAATCATCCACCACATGTATTGAATCCCTCAAGAATTTATTTACAGCCTTTTACGCCCTGGGGATGTCACTTGAGGCCATTTAATGCCCTTATTACCTCTTAATATAATTGTAAGGGTGCATGACATTTCAAATGGTATTAGTTTTGTTCGATCCAAAATCTATTTGGGACATTTCGTCAGCAGTAATTTCATCCTTGGATTTAAATTCATTTTGGTCTATTCCTTTAGTTGATATCATAAAAAGGATTAGGATTGTTATTATATGAAATGTATATAATAAAAATACATATCTATCCTTTTTATAATGAACCTCATGTTACCTGAGAGTTGGGTATAGAAGTGTTTTGGATAGACTTGTAGGATTTTGAAATATCGTTTTCCTGGGTTTAGACAATGAGACGATCATTCAATGCATTAGATGAATGACTTCGCACTAGGATTCCATACACCATTTGGAGTAATGATTTATGTTTTGTGCAAGAGTGATTATTTTTGTCAAGAAAATGTTAATTATGATAGGGTTTTCAAATGAAATATTTTTCAAAGAACGTGATGAAGGTATTTTGAAAATGGTTTAATTTTCAAAAATAAGGTTTAAAGATTTCAAAAATAATTGAAGATGGAAGAGGTTTATTTTGGAATGAATCCTTGAGATTGTTGATGAGGAAGAATTTGAAATTGTTAAGCCTTAATTTATTAGAGAGTGTGACTTACGAAGTTTTTTTTTGTTTACAAAATGGTACCTGGTAGGTGTTGTAGAAACCAACTAGAAGAAGCAGTGGGGAATGTGGGTTCACCTGACCCATAGGTGAACCAAGAAATGGTTCAAAGTATTTTCCAATTGTTTCAAGATGTGTAATGAGGGAATCATAGGGATGATCAAAGGTAAGGGGATCTTTCACTCCAGTTCCAAAAGAAGAATCCACCCATCTTCCAGGGTGATTCTATACCAGAAAGAGTAGAGGAGTGGCGGAATATGACGAATTGTATCTTTGATTTCATCAGTACAACAATAGATCTATAAGTAAAGCTATAAATGTACATGATATAGGTTCTAGAACAACAGTTGTGGGAACTAGCAGTGTAGTCTAAAGTGGCTCAAGTCCTGGGTTTGGATGACTTTTAAGAATTGTTCAACAAACAATTCTATACCCATGCATTAAAGATCCAAAGAACAATAGAAGTCTTCTGCCTGATGTAAAATGATATCTCTGTCACATATTATGCGGATAAATTTATTAATTTAGTTATCTTTTCACCAGAATTTACAGCTACTATGACACTCAAGGAACACATATTTGAATTAGGGATAAGGTGGCAGATTTTCTTAAAGATTGTTGAGAACTATATTACTGATTATATAGAGATGGTCAATAGAGTGATGGTGTTTAAAAGGGATATCTCAAGATATATGGGAGGATTATTATATTTATACCAATGGGAACAAGTGGGAACTCTAATGTTGGGGGAAAGAGGAAGAGGGACACCTACTTCCAATGTGGGAGTGTGAATCAGAGTCAGACATATGGATTGACAAATCTTCCTATGAGACCCATGAAAAAGGTGGGATGTTTCCAATGAGACTCATTTAACCACATGATGTTGGAGTGTACAAACCCACCAAGATCATTCCATAATTGAAAAAAAAATATGAGATATGTTATGTGATATTGTCCCAGTGCTCTGAGTTCATCTGCTCGAGAAACATCTCAGGTGTCACATACGTCTTATTCATCGATGATGGTGAGGGAAGAAGAATTAAAATGGTCAAAAAAGTAGAGATAGCTATTATGAGTCATGGAATAACATGACTCCATATTCATGGAAATATTAGTAGGGAACCAAAGAACAATTTTCAGTGATAAAGCAATTATATGATGTTGAGCATGTTATTGTGGATGATTAAGCAGACCATTAATGGTGATAGGTACAATTCTTTTGAATTATACCCTTATGTGAGTTCTTTTTAATACTAGTTCATCACATTCCTTTCTTGCTTCTTGTATTTTTTATTTTCTATGTTTTAGACTTGAGATGAATCCATATGTGATAAAACATCAAACTCCTCTTGGAGAAAGAGAATTTTGAGCCTTCTTGTGTAGAGAATGTTCTATAACTGTTGATGGAGCTAAACTAAAATGGGATTTCTTTGTGTTGTACATGGATTTCTAGGATGTAATCCTTGTAATGGATTGGTTGACAATGGTAAAGGCTTATATCAGCTGCTATAATAGATCAATTAGTTTCATAACATAGTATGGCATCAAGTATCTCTTTAAATGAGAAAGGAATCAGAAGAGAGGTGGAATAGGCTTGTTGGCACTAGCTGTGGGAACTATCTCTTAATATTTGGTGCCATTAACTTTTTTATCGATGGATGAGATCAAAAATAGATGTTTCCTAGTAGTGGTATATTGGTTTTCTAATGTGTTTCGCCAAATTTCCTAAGGATGCCACCGGTAGGTGAAGTGGATTTTGTGATTGATATCATTTTGGGTACCAGCTCTATATCACTTATGCCTTATCAAATAGAACTAATATAATTATGGAAGATGAAGGTCCAGTTGGAAGAGAAAGAAGGAAAGGGTTTCATATGACCAAGCATGTTTGCACAGTCAGCACCAATTCTATATGTGAAGAAAGCTGATTGGAAACTAAGTATATGTGTATATTATTGTATGACTAACCAAGTTACGATAAAGAACAATTATCCACCTCCATGCATTGATAATCTTTTTGATCAATTGAGGGGAGCCCAGTGGTGGAATAAAATTTTCTTGTGATCAAGATATCACCAATTGAGAGTGTTTCGGTGCGGATGTACGTCGGGTTACGCTGTTCCACCAGGACGCGTTCGCGCGTGCACCCGTCGACCCGAGGGGATGGGTGCGCGGCTTGTGGTCCCGCAGTCCCGCTTTCCAAGGGCGGGCGGCATCCGTCCCTTATTCAGGGGTGTTTGCTCCTTGATCGAAACCGGGATGATGGGATGTCGGCTCCTCCTTCCATGGACGTCTCCTCGGAACTCGTCGCCTAATCCGGGTCTCCCTCATAGACTTATGAATGTTCGTGAATCTCGTTCCCGGCGCCATATCTTCATGGACACCGGTTAATTACGCTGCTTCCGCCCGGACGTTCCAAGGTGTCCGGTCGGGGCGGCAACCTGCGGTGAGGAGGCCGGGTGGCTCTGGGTGCTGGGGGCGTGTCGTAACACTGCGGCTCTGCACGTCTGTCTTCCGTCCCTAATAGGGCTTCTCGAAGGCGTGATGGCCTGAGGCATCCCGCACTGGGTGCGGGGAACTGTGTCCCCTGAGGTTTTCCTCAGCTTCCCATGTTTAACACGGGGTATGCCGCGAGTTTAACGTCCAGCGGGGACGGCATCGGACTGATCAACACGAAGAGTGGATCAGATGACAGAACCCCTTGCGGGGAACCTCCGACGCTGGGGCCAGCACATGGGCGGCTTCCCGAATGAAGTGGGGTGAAATGAAATGGCATGACCCCACAGGGATGTGGCGGCCCGGGTAAGGATCAGTATGGATGATGGAGTGAAGAGCTTGGACCCCGTAGGGGCTTCCTACGTACCGCACGTTAGCGCGGATCAAAGTCAGCGTAGTTCGGATATACAGTTTAACGTCATGCTGGACGTCGGCAAGCCGACTCACAGAGAGATCGAGGCCGCCGGGCGGAGGATTGAACCGAACCACCTCGCACAGAGGGGGATGGAACGGCCGGGTGGATCACAGTTTAACGTCGTGCTGGACTATAAAAGGAGAAATGGAAAAAGGGGCTGTGGGGAGGCACAGTGGAGATACACACGGGCAGTCTCCCACAGTGGCGGATTCATAGGTGAATCGACGCAAGTGTGAACCCAGGAGGGGTCCACTGATGGACGAACCGACGTGAATGCGACCGGGACGACCAGGTGGTGGGCTTGAACCTCAGGGAGGCTTCCTACGTACCCTGTGTAGAAGACAGGGATCAAAGTCCACGTAGTTCATTCTGTCAGGACTTACGCACTTGAGGCAGCCCGGATGCGGCAAAACTCAGTTGGAAGGGACTTGGACCGAAAGTAGAAGACACCTCGATCCCAGTCAGACCCTCTACTGGCTTCGGCAGTGGGGGAGCGCAATGGAGATACACATGTGCAGCCCCCCACAAGAAACTAGGGGTTTGTAATACCCTACCCTCGTAGGGAAAAGCCGCTCCCATTAAATCGTCCCTAAAGAGGGGCAATCCCGACATCCCTGCAGAGACGAGCGGGTGGGGGACACATCCAAACCGGGGGGGGACCCTGCGTGCGAGGCACGGGATCGGGTGATGCGGATGGTTTAACGTCTTGCCGGACGAAGTACAGTTTAACGTCGTGTGTTGAGGACGAAGCGGACGGTTTAACGTCATGCCGGACGAAGTACAGTTTAACGTCATGTGTTGAGGACGAAGCGGACGGTTTAACGTCTTGCCAGACGAAGTACAGTTTAACGTCGTGTGCTGAGGACGAAGATGCTTGGCAGTTTAACGTCTTGCAGCGCGGACGTGGTGCAGTTTAGCGTCATGCAGGACGAATGTGCAGTTTAACGTCTTGCGAGACGAATGCTGTACAGTTTAACGTCTTTGTAGCTTGGACGAAGTGTGGTTTAACATCGTGCGGGACGTATGCAGTTTAACGTCGTGCAGGACGTGGTGCAGTTTAGCGTCATGCAGGACGAATGTGCAGTTTAACGTCATGCATGATGAATGCTGTACAGTTTAACGTCTTTGTAGCTTGGACGAAGTGCAGTTTAACGTCGTGCGGGACGAAATGCAGTTTAACGTCGTGCAGGACGTGGTGCAGTTTAGCGTCATGTAGGACAAATGTGCAGTTTAACGTCATGCTGGACGTGGTGCAGTTTAGTGTCATGCAGGACGATGAAGCCGCCGGTAGGTCCGTGTCACTTTGCGCGAGCCTAGGGGGGGCCGCACGGAAAGACGACGCACGGTGCGGGCACCTGCGATGAAGACCATCGGGCGCCACGCAGTCGGGTACCCAAAGGGGGTCAAAGGGGGCGACCCTGGCGGTTTGCGCGCAAAAGAGGAGCTTTGCGCGCAATACCGCGGTTCGGCGCGCAAAATGGCGGGCTGGCGCGCAATTGGGCCAGCGCTCTGCGCGCAGATGATTGAGATTGCGCGCACCGGGCTTCGGGTAGCACGCGGGGGCAACGGCTCATTCTCTAACGAATGGTCACTTTGAAAATGGGGGGTGCGCGCAATCGGGCTGGATTGCGCGCACCCGGGGGCAATTGCGCGCAAGCGGGCTCTTTTGCGCACAAAGGCCTTCGGGTAAAGGATTATGCAAAGGAAAGGAGCCAAGGGGATTGCGCGCGAAGGCGAACCCCAAGGCTCTTTTGCACGAAAGAAAGGAGGTTACCTGAAGATCGGCATTGCACGCGGAAGGGGTTGGATTGCGCGAGCGAGCGACGCTTCGGATTCTGGCAACCTTGAAAACGTCGGGGGTCGCCTTATATTTATAGGCGACCCCGGGCACGGAATCCGGTCTCGGGCGCGGAATTCCCTTCGCGGGTGCGGAATCAGGACCCGGCGCGCAAGGGAGCCGCGCAGGCCACGGGCGCGCAAAATAGCGCGCCGGCCCAGCGCTTTGCGCGCATCCCCGGAGGATTGCGCGCCGCGACTCGACTTTGCGCGCGGGTCTCTGAAATTTCGCGCAAGTCCTCCGGGCCCTCCGGAACGTGGCTCTGACTCCAAATATCACTTCGCTTTCCGCATCCAGAGCTTCGTTTGGGAACAACGGACTTTTCCGGCATCTACAAAAGCCCCCCCTCGGAATCTGATCGGCGAGAGATCGCAACGATCGGGTTCCGAGGGAGACGCCGGAATGCCGAAGTCCTGGGCTGCACGGGACTTAGGCGCGCAAAAAGGGGCGCCGGGCGTGAAATTCGCCGCTGCGGTCGCGCAAAGTGCTTTCCGCGCAGCGCGGACCCCGGCCTCGCCTATAAATAGGGGCCCTGGGTCCCGCGTTCTGTACTCAGGCCTTCCGCGCGATAAGCTCCAACGCTCTCGTGCGCGAAATTGCCTTTTCCGGCGCGAAATTCGCCCGATCGGCGCGCAAAACCGTCCGGAATTCGCCTGACTTTGCGCGAAAACCCGGAACATTGCGCGACATTCTTCCCAATTGCGCGCCGTCTGCTTGGATTGTGCGCCAACTCTCAAACTTCTCTACCAGCCTCGTCCGATCCCGCACACTTCATCCCTTTACCCACACGACTCCCGGAGCTTCTGAGATGGCCGCGCATCAAGGAAATGAGGGGGACGCCGCCACTCGCAGAGCTGAGATGGTGACGAACGAGGAGGTTTACGGAGCCAAGGAGATTGTTTCCAACAATCAATCCTTGTTCGACTTGCTGACGCCAGCCCAGAAGACATATCCGCTAGCGGACAACCTGCCGCTCTGGAACTTCGGCATCCTAGATGAGGTTCCGGTGCCAGGGTTCGAGATTGATGCGCCGCGGACCTGGGTGACCCGGGAGGATGAGCTTCTCCGCTATAACATCACCAACAACGGGAATCCTGCCAGGGAGACCTGACACTTGAATGTCTATGTCCTGAACCCGAGGACGCGAACCATTGACGGGGGTGAGCCTACTGCGGAGAATTATCCAGCCCTCTACTCGAGCATATATCGCCAGAGCGTCATGGACGACACCAAGGGCTGGTTGAAGGACTGGGACTTGCGGTCTGGGGGCAATTTCACCAGCGAGTGGGCCTGGGCGTTCTGGGTACGCCACACTTGCGATCACTTCGCAGAGGAGCTGCGGTACATCGGCCTATTTGTGGCGGTGTGGACGTCGCAGTTCCACTTCTACCAGCAGTCCGAGCTCGGGCCGGAGCTGTTCACCCGATGGTCCCCGGATACCAACACCTTCCATCTTCACCATGGGGAGTTCGACATCGGTCTGTGGGACATCCACTGCATCGGAGGTATCCCGCTGGAGGGTTACCAGTACGATGAGTTCCTGCCACCGAAGAACATCTTGGAGGACAGGTCACGGACTCCCATTCTGACCTGGCATCTGCTTGACCTGGCTACGCAGCGGCTCGGGATCAAGGACTTCCATAAGGACATAGCCTACAAGGAGTGGTTCGTCCAGTTCTTGGAGCATGACCCGGTGGTCAAGATGCCAGGCAGGGGGAAGCGGTGCCCAACCGCGGCTCAAAGGAGCCGGAACGGGTCGTACTGGCGGGTCCTGGAGACGGGCGACTACCGCTCATGGGGGTATCGTGTCATCGAGGTCCGGGACCCAAATGTCCGGTACGCGGCGTTCCTGGCCGCCTTTCTGAGTGGGTGGCTCCTGCCAGTGCGGGACACGAGAATGGGCGTTCGCCCGGCGACTCTGGCGATGGCGGGCGCTATGGCCGCCAACAAGAGATACAACCTCGGGGTCCCAGTGTTGGCGAAGCTGTATGCCATCCTGGGACGCATATCACGAGGGGGGTCGCCACGAAGGATCTGTGGGCCCTTCCAATTCTTTCACGGCTGGGTGGCTGCTCACCTTGGTGGGTACACGTTTCCGAACGCCATCATTCCTCCATGCAACGGCCTGCGACCCTCCCAGCTGAACATTGTGGGGGTCGCTCCGATGACCCTAAGTGAGGAGGGCGTGAGGATTCGGATTGGCAATCATGCCAATTTCAACTTCAGCCCGTTCCCCACTCCCGTTGGCCAAATGATCGACAACGGGAAGGGTCCGCTGGAGCAACACGAGTACTTCCTGAACATGCGGGGCGGGGTGCTCGTGGCTCGGATCGACAGGAAGGTGATCTGCGAGCCTTACGTGCCAACCCGGTTCGCCAGGCAGTTCGGGTGCCTTCAACGGATGCCGAAGAGGGTATTCACGGCTGTCCGGGAGGAGACGAACCCTGGCGTCCTTCGTCAGATGTGGCTGATGTTTGCCGCTTTCGGCTCTGGCGACGTCATCACTCTCCCTCCTATCGGAGTCGACGCAGGCTTGGCAACCGAGTACGCCGAACACTGGGCCATCGCTTACCCCGGGGGGCTTCTACGGAAGCTGGTTCGGCGGCTCGAGGTCACCCGTGCGGAGACCGGGCGTCAAGGAAGGAGGCGAGGCGCCGCCACACGGGGGAGAATGGAGGCGCGCCAAGCAGCGGAGCCGGCGCGAGCAGGGACTTCGGCGGCGGGTACATCGCAGGCTGCCGCTACGACCTCGGCGCCCAGAGAGGGGGCGCGTGCGGTGGTCGAAGAGCGGCCCGGGAAGCAGGTAAGGCGTCTGCTCGAACCCTCCCACGATGCAGTCTTACCGGCGCTGTGGTCGGCCTGGATGACCCTGCGGTAGTCGCTGGGGACCGACGTCATCTGGCGAAAGATACTCAGAGAAGGAATCTATCTGCCAGAGGTCGGGCGCCTCCAGATCGCCGACAGGGTGGACTTCAACCGGCAGTATGCGTATCTGACGGACATGGACGAGTACGCGCGCCAACGTGGTCAACGTGCGGAGCCATACCTTCTGGTGAAGGTGATGCTCGGTCTCGAGCCCGCTCCAGAACAGATGCCGCCGGGAGAAGATCACAGTAACGACTCCGAGGAGGAGGAGGAGACGGGGGAGGATGAAGGCTCCGAGGGAAGGTCCCATCGGGGGAGCCCGCGGGAGAGAGGCGAGGTGGCCGGCTCTGACAATGTTGATGTCACTGAGCTCCTCGAGGTCCGCTTCTATCCCTACTCAACCTGCTTCATCCATTCTCTTATGCAGCTTCTAACCCATTTCTCCACCTTTCTCAGGAGCACACGGATGTTGGTCAAGCGTCCTCAGCGGGAGTAGGAGAGGTGCTGGTAGGACAAGGCGGGGGCCAGACGCCCATCATTGAACTGACAAGCGCTGAGGGGTCCCCTGCTACAACTGTTCCTGCGGCGGCTGGGGCAGCAGAAGATGACGCTTTGAACCCCCGTAAGTCTCCTTACTTTACTGCTGGTGCTTTCCATTGACGTTCCGTGACTAACCACGGCATGCCCTGCGCAGTGATCTCAGGACTGGAGGCCCGTCGGGCTACCGAACCCGGGTCGTCTACGAGTGGACCAGTGGCAGACATGCCGCCTGCCCCGGAACAGACTCCCCAAACCGAGCCGGCCCCACCAACTACTGATCAGGGGGCTACGGACGTCGGTGGTGCTGCCGTCAGAGAGATGTCGGGGGCTGACGAGGGTGCCAACGCCGCTGGGGTGGGAGAAGAAGGTCGCCCAGATGTTGGGGAACCTATCCCCCGTGAGGACATCCCAGGGGTGGACCCTGCAGCAGACCTGCTGGCTGCCTTCCCTGCCTACCGGCCTGCCGACCCTGAGGAGATGGATGACTCGGACGCGGAGGCGGTCGAGGAGAGCCGGATAGCGCGCCGAAGGGGGTGGAAGTGCATCCAGCGCTTCCTCAAGCGAGACCCATCGGAGTGGCTGGGGCGCATGGGGTCACTCCAAACCTGGCTGCGCTTCCTGTGTGCCGGGGGAGCTGATGCTCAACGCCTCCATTTGACGGTCCGTGATTTCATGGCAGAAAAGATGCGCGAGAGCTGCCGGCGTGCCGACGTCACACAATGTCGGGACATGTCGGAGAACACGCGGGCGGTCCTCGCGGCAGAGCAGGAAGTCTGGCGTCTCGAAAGGCAGGTGGCAGAGAAGGAGGCCTTCGTCGCAACATGCACCGAGCTTGTGGAGCAACTAGCAGCCCAGCTGGTTGACGCCCAGGTACAGCTGACGGAGGCGGGCCAACAAATGGTCACAATTCAAGTCGAGCGGGAGCGTGCACAGGCCAGAATCGACGAACTGCGTGCTGCGACCGCCGACGAGGAGAGGGAACGCAGAGAGCGAGAAGCAGCTCTGGAGGCCGCCAGCCAAAGGGTAGCGGCGTTAGAAAGGCTTATCCAGCACGCTAATCCTTAGGGGCTTTGTTTTTTGCCATTCCCAGAACATTTGCTTCCGCTACTCAATATTTTGATCCACTTGTATGAATCACCATATTTATCTGCGTCTTTTGGTTTAGCATGCTCAACCACAAATTGTCTCGCGGGAGCGTTAACCAAGCTTCAGGCATCCATAATTGGGCCTGGATTTCTGGAGAAAAGAGGGAGGTCATTCTTAAGAGAGGAGACCTCAAGCCTAATCAATGTATCATCCCCCCAATTTGTTCCAACACACGAGCGGGACAATGCCAGGGGCGTTGAGATTTTATCCGAACATAGGGAAATGAGAAAGGGTGAATCGCGTGTCCCGAATCCAGACATCCACAATGGTCGGCCATCCAGGAAATGCCCAAGACGGTAGGCGGACAGTGGATCGACCATAACAACTGCAATAGACGGACCGAAGGTCATCAGTCATATTGCAGGAGGCGGACCACATGTCATCATGAATACCGCTTTGGGGGTCCCTTCAGACACAAGGGTGGAAATCCAGATCAACAGGGCATGCGAAGCGTGGGGCGAAGTGACGATTTGTTCGGATAGAATCCAACGCTCTCAAAATTGCGCGACCGTCGGGAAAGCGTATTAGGCGGATGCACTAATCTGGCCGTGAATCACCCCAATTCTCAAACAGAACCTCTTTGATGAGGAAACTGTCGATTCCCATCATTGCGATGGGGCATCCCGAGCTGAATCGGGGAGAATATTACGACTGCACCACTCTACCCGAAGTCAGGCCAGACGGCCGGCGACGAGGAGGGGCGGGACATAGCGATCCCTGAGGCTGGACCCGAGTCGAAATGCCCGGGCGTTCCTACGTACTCCATCAGGCTGGAGATCAAGCCACACGTAGTTCTGAAAGTGCAGTTTAACGTCATGCAGGACGCAGAACCCCCTTTGGGGAGATCTTAGTTTAAGGTCGTAGAGCTTGGACCATAGGGGTAGATCTTAGTTTAAGGTCTTAGAGCTCGGACCATGGGGATAGATCTTAGTTTAAGGTCTTAGAGCTCGGACCATAAGGGGAGATCTTAGTTTAAGGTCTTAGAGCTCGGACCATAAGAACCTCAAAGTACGCCACATCGTGGTCCCATCCCCTGGATATGCGAAGATGCACTGAGGGATAGTGTCAAGAGTGTCGAGATTTTTCCTGGTCAGAATGGGGGGTGGAAAAATGTGAATCATGCGGCCATTCACTCAAGGACTGGGGGCACCGGCGTAACGATATGGGAGTACTGCCGACTGTGGCGGAAAAGCAGCCTCAATATCGCACTAACCGTTGATGGAATGAGGCAGTAAACGAGCATCGACCGCTCTATCGCAGGATTCATATCGATTTGCTGCCCGAGGCCATTGGGGGCACCAGCCCGAGTCGGTGGGAGAGCACTGAGGCATTGTGTCCAAACCGTTCACGGGGGCTCCACCCAGGGCATAGACGATGGGTCCGAATGAAAGGGAGCACGAAGCCTGAAAAGTGGAGGAAACCTGACCAAGCTGAACCTGACCCTCCTGGCAATAAACCAGAGTACTCTTGACACCAGTGGACCACTGCAAGGGGTCGGGGAACACGCCTTGAGGGTGACCTGAAGGCGGCGGATTCCCCAGAGAAGGGGGAATCTCTAAGATGTGGGGGGCTGGACCCGGAGTTTCAAACATCCGGGCGTTCCTACGTATCCCATAAGGTTGGGAATCAAGCCGTACGTAGTTCTTGAAGCGCGGCGCAACACAATCGGGCACCAGCGCGGGGAAGGGTGCGGGTCTGACCCTCGCACACAGAAGAAGCGGTATTTGATATTTCTTGTTTGTCCTTAAAGATGAACGGGTTTTTTTTTGTGCGGCGACATGCCTGTGATTGAGAAATCTCTGGCGTCGCCACAATAATCAAGCCACGGAAGGCATTGATGAATGGAGTGGTTATTAACCAGCGCCCAACATGAGTGTCCCCTGAGGAGGACATCACGATGCAGTGCCGTTTCTCGTCGGGCGGCCAAGACGATCACAGTTTACGGTCATGTGGTAGGACCAGACAACACAATTTAAGGTCGTGTGGTTCGGACCATGGAGGAATCCGCTTATCGCGGTACGGCAGACACGGCGGAGGTGGGAACATACCCAGCCCTGCGGTCACGCACGATTCCAGGAGAAGAGTCCTGGGATAGGGGTCCGCGTATGTCCATCACCCGAGGGGCAGAGATGCTAGCCTCCAGATATACTTGGCCTAGAACGCGATTGTTCGGGCGACTCCTTCCTCCTTATGGGGACGAGGGTCCAGCTACGCATGTCCCTTAGGGAGGACATCAGCATGTATCCTTGGTGCTCAGATCATGGGAGCCTCGAACGACATCATTACGCTGGTTGGTCTGCCTAACGTGTAGAGGTGTACTGAAGGTCAGTATGAAGAGAGTGTCGAGATTCTACTACAACGTACAAAGGCGGAGTCTGATAAGGACTGCGCAACCAATGTTCAGAGCCTGAAAGAGCCGACATGGCGATCAAGGACGTTGCTGACCATATTCGCAACACAACATCCGATCACGTCAGCCTAAGACGGGGCAACAAAACGAGCATCGACCGCTCAATCGCAAGATTCATATCGATTTGCGGCCCAAGACCCGCCGGTAAATAGACCAGGAGCGGTGGGAGAGCACTGAGGCATCGTACCCAAACCGCTAACGAGGATCCCTTTGAGTGAAGGCTCAAACAAGAAGAAGCGCGAGAACCGACAAGCAACACAGGACTTGTCGGGATTGAATCTGACACTACGAGTCATAGATCGAAGTACCCAAAACATGTTAACAGATCACCGGAAAGGGTCGGAGGACTCACCCTGAGAGCAACCAAAAGAGGGCAGATCCCCGTGATCAACCAAGAGACGGGGCTGGACCTGAGACACAAGCATCCAGGCGGTCCTACGTATCCCATAAGGATGGGAATCAAGCCGTACGTTGTTCTTGAGAGGCAGTTTAACGTCATGCAGGACGATGAAGGGTGTGAGGTAGTCTCACACACGGGGGAGGCGTACGGCGCGGCCAGTAGACCGACGTGAATGAGGACATAATCCCCCGCTCACGCTACACGCCTCGCACAAAAAGGAGGGGAACTGGGGCCAGAGGCCCAACGCGGGATAGAGATTCCCGAGAAATGGGGCTGGGCCTGAAACATGAATGTCCAGGCAGTCCTACGTATCCCACAAGGATGGGAATCAAGCCGCACGTAGTTCTTGAAGTGCAGTTTAACGTCATGCAGGACGAAGAGAGAGAAAAAAGGGGGGAGCAGAAGGCATCCCCGAACGTGGGGGCGTACAGCGTGGCGAGCAAACCGACGTGAATGATGGCATAGCCCCACGTCCACACCATACGCCACATACCCAGAGGCAACCGGGCCAGGGGCCCGAGATGGGATGGAAATTCCCAAAGGATGGGGCTGGGCCTGAAACATGAATGTCCAGGCGGTCCTACGTATCCCATAAGGATGGGAATCAAGCCGCACTTAGTTCTTGAGGGGCAGTTTAACGTCATGCAGGACGATACGCTGGGCAGTTTAACGTCGTGCAGCTTGGACGTGGTGCAGTTTAGCGTCATGCAGGACGAGGCACTTGGCAGTTTAACGTCTTGCAGCGCGGACGAATGCTGAACAGTTTAATGTCTTGTAGCCTGGACGAATGCAGTTTAACGTCGTGCAGGACGTGGTGCAGTTTAGCGTCATGTAGGACGAGGCACTTGGCAGTTTAACGTCTTGCAGCGCGGACGAATGCTGAACAGTTTAATGTCTTGTAGCCTGGACGAATGCAGTTTAACGTCGTGCAGGACGTGGTGCAGTTTAGCGTCATGCAGGACGAATGTGCAGTTTAACGTCTTGCGGGACGAATGCACACTCAGGCAAAGTACTGCTTGAGGAACCTAGCGTTGGTGGGAGGAGTGACACGCTCACCATCCATAGTCGCTAGGGAGTACGCGCCATTGGGATAGACCTTGTGGATGACAAAAGGTCCCTCCCACTTGGGCTCCAACTTGGGCGGCTTCCTGCCGGGGATCATTGGTGCTCTTAGGGCTAGCACTAGGTCACCCTGCAGGAAGGAGCGGAGGCGAACCTTCTTATTGAAAGCTCGAGCCATTCTGCTTTGATGCCTCTCCAAGTTGTGCAAGGCGCGAAGTCTATTCTCATCCAGTGCTTCCAACTCGACTAGACGGGCTTCAGCAACTCTGTCCGGCGCTTGCTGGTCGTAGACCGCGGTGCGCAAGGACGGTAACTGGATCTCGATGGGCAGGACGACCTCAGCTCCATACACCAGGGAATAAGGGGTCATCTGGGTGGAATTGCGAGTCGTCGTCCGATAAGCCCAGAGGGCGTTGGGGAGCTTGTCCGGCCAACTCTTCTTGTTCTGACCAACCATCTTTTGCAGAATGTTAGAGAGGGTCTTGTTAAACGCCTCGATCTGTCCATTTGCCTGCGCATGATAGCGAGATGTATGGTTCGAGCGAATGTTATACTTGGCGTACAACTTATTCAACTCGGCTGCTCGGAAATTGGCTCCGTTATCTGTGAGGATAGCATGAGGCACTCCAAATCGATGAATGATGTTGGAGGTCACGAAGTCAGCGATCGAACGGGATTTGACCTCTCTGAGTGGAATCGCCTCTGCCCATTTGGAGAAGAAGTCCGTGGCGGTCAGAATGAACCGGCACTGGCGAGCTGTCGCCGGCGGGTAGGGTCCCATGACGTCCAGACCCCAGACTGCAAAGGGCCAGGAATACCTGGTGGTATGGAGAGGCTCCGGCGGCCGGTGCACAAAGTTCGCATGAACCTGGCATGCATGGCACCTCCTGGCATACTCGATGCAGTCGTGGATCATGGAGGGCCAGAAGTATCCCAACCTCCGAATCTGGTGGGACAGCTTCGGCCAGGTCTGATGGGCACCGCATGAACCAGCATGAACCTCTTGCATGACTCGCGGGATCTCAACTCCCTGAAGGCAACGGAGGAGAACGCCATCGAATCCGCGTCTGTAGAGGATCTGCTCCAAGCCGGGACTACTCTGGAGGACAAACTGCGATGCGCGGCGTCGAACTCGTTCGCGCTCAGCCCGATCCGGCGGGAGAATGCCATGTTGGAGGTACTCAACCAAAGGCACCCTCCAATCAGGGGCTGGTTCGACTGCCATATCTGGGGCACTCGGGGCTCCGGGCACAGGGGCAACCGCGGTGAGATTACTTACCGACGGGTCGCGATCTCCCTCCGGGATAACGGGAGTGATGAGCCTGCGGTGCGTCACGCGGATAATCAGGTTATCCTGTTCAGGCTCTGCAAGTGACGTAGCCAGGCTGGCCAAAGCATCTGCTCGACCATTCTGCGACCGGGGAATATGGACAATTTCTGGCCGAGAAGGGAACCGGGCCATCAGAAGGAGGGTGCACTCCAGCAACGGCACGAGTTCCGGCTTCCTGACAACATAGTCGCCATTGATCTGCTTAACAACCAGCTCGGAGTCCCCTTTCACACACAGATGGGGCACATCGATCTCGAGAGCTAACTCGAGGCCGGTGATGAGGGCATGGTATTCCGCCTCATTGTTGGTACAGCCCTCTGACAACAGGAAAGAGTATGGAAGCACGGCTTGCTCCGGGGTGACGAAGACGATACCCAATCCCACTCTGTTGAGCTTAGGATTATCGAGCCTTCTACCGGTGGGGCTCCGGGAGGCACCGTCAAAGTGCATCTGCCAGCATGGACCGGCTCGATCGACCGAGAGGATGGCCTCATCAGGAAAGCCTAGATCCAGCGGCTGATCCGCGGAGGTTGGGTGAGCAGCCAGAAAGTCTGCCAACGCTTGCCCTTTGATGGCCTTCTGAGACACATACCTGATGTCGAACTGCTGGAGAATCACAGCCCACCGCGCTAGACGGCCAGTCAACATAGGCCGGCTCAGGATATATTTCAACGGGTCTACCCGAGAAACCAACTGTACCTCATGGTGCTTCAAGTAGTGCCGTAATTTCTGTACGGCAAATACGAGCGCCAGGAAGCTCTTCTCAATGGGGGAATATCTGACTTCCGCATCGAGGAGCATGCGACTGAGGTAATAGAGGCTATTCTATGTTCCCTCGTTGTTCTTCTGGGCGAGAAGGGCGCCAAGGGACCGTTCCAGGGCGGTCACATAGAGGACCAGCGGCTTACCGGATACAGGCGGCATCAGAACCGGAGGTTGCAGCAGGTACTGCTTGATTTCCTCGAAAGCGGACTGACACTCTTTATCCCATACATAGGTGGCACCTTTCTTCATGAGCCGAGAAAAGGGCTTACACTTGCCGGATAGATTCGCGATGAATCGGCGTATATAGGCTAAGTGGCCTTGGAACCCTTGTAGTTCCCGGATGTTACCTGGAGGAGGCATCTGGCTAATCGCCCTGATTTTCTCTGGGTCGATCTCAATACCCCGGTATCTTACCACAAATCCAAGGAACTTTCCGGAGGTGACCCTGAAGGCACACTTCAACGGGTTCATCTTCAGGCAACGAGACCGGAGGAAGCCGAACACTTTCTCAAGATCTTTGAGATGGTCCTGACGCTGGCGCGATTTGACAACCAAGTCGTCGACGTAGCATTCCACCAGTGTGCCGAGGATTGGCTTGAATATGCGTAGCATCGCCCGTTGGTAGGTGGCACCTGCATTCTTCAGGCCGAAAGGCATGACCCGGTAGCAAAAGGTACCTTGGGGGGCCCTGAAGGCAGTGAACTCCTCATCCTCAGGGGCCATCCGAATTTGGTTATATCCGGAGTATCCATCCATGAAGGAGAGGGCTTGGAACCCTGCCGTGGCGTCAATCAACAGCTCTGTCACTGGAAGGGGAAAATCATCCTTCGGACAGTGGCGGTTGAGATCGCGGAAGTCGATGCAGACTCTGATCTGCCCGTTCTTCTTCCGGACCGGCACAATGTTGGCCAGCCATTTGGGGTACTGGACTTCCCTCACGAAGTTGGCTTTGATAAGCTTGTCAACTTCGGCCTCAACCATGGCACCATGGGATGGGTGCATCTTCCTGGGAGGCTGCTTGAACCCGCGATGGTTTGCCGGGAGACCAAGGCGGTGGACGGCTACCTGAGGATCTAGCCCCGGCATCTCGTCATAGCCCCAAGCGAACACATCACGGTGCTGCCTGAGAAAGTCCACGTACTGCTGCCGCTCCTCAGAGGGCATGGCGGCACTGACCAATGTGGGTCTTGGATCGGCCTCGGTTCCAAGGTTCACCTGTATTAACTCATCGACCGTGGCGGGGACGCCCTCCTCAAAGGCTGGGGGTGCATCTTCCACGTCCTCTCCACTCGGGGAGGGATCGTCCACGGGAGAGACTGCGTTGGCAACTGCATTGGGGCTACCAGATCCTGCTGGGCCACTGGTGCTGGCGCGGGCGGTCGCGGTCATCTCATCAGGAGACTCGCGGGCCGTCGAGACCATGGCCACGTCCAACCGTTGAACAGGGGGGACGTAAGCGTCATCCAGACTTGCCCAGGGATCACTTGCAACAGCGACAGGCTCAACCTCACCTGCCAGGATCTGCTTATCCTTGCTCTTGTAATAGTCCGCGTCCAGATAGCGGGCTTCACATGAGGCAAAAGGAGAGGCATCTCCTTGAAGCACGCCTACTCGACCATTAAGGGAGTGTAACAGCCCAAGATTTTATGAAAAATATTCTTTTTAATTTTATTAATGTCTTGTGTTGTACGCTACACCAAAAGGAGCTTGCACAACACGCATCCTTGTCTTGCCTTGCATTTCACGCAATCGCGACCTTCCTCGATAGCGTGTGTAATACGCAATACCGAGTTTCACTAAACAACGATGTGCTATTAAAATATTATTAAAACTAGCCGTTATGAATAGTAATAACCACTTTTTAAAATTCTGTAAATCTTATTTTTCAAAATGAACTTCATTCTTGGATTCGGAGTATCGAATTTAGCCTAAGGTGAAATTTTGGTACTTTTCGGATAACTTTCATATTCTGATGAATAGTGAAAATTACTAAATTATAATTAAAAACAACTTTTTTAATAGAAATAATTAATAGTGATAAATTATTAATTTGAGTGGTTTTAAAGTATATTTAGAATATATTTTTACAATTTAATACAATGTTGGTCATTGGTTGTAATTTCACATTTAAACCAGACATAATCAGGTGTCAATCTTTTGATATATATTGTTTCCTAAAAACACGCTATTTATTTTAACAGCGGGATTTAATTATAAAATTAATTAATGCAACTTCTATGTTATGAATTTGGTAAAATAGATTTCATTTTTGAATTCGGAATATGAAATATAGCTTAGGATGAAATTTTGGCATTGTTCTGAAAAACATCAATTTTTGATGAATAGTGAAACTACTAAGTGGTAGTTAAAAAATCTGAATTTTTCATAAAACATAATTTTGCCACTTCTGTGAATGGAATTTCGAAAATCCAAGAGACACGGTTAATATCAAGGACTAAAATGTGGTTCAATGAGATGAAAATAATTTTTTGGTGAATAGTAACTTTTTACTTTTTTTACCGCGGTTAATAGTAAATAGGGTAACTAAGGGTAAATATGATATTACTATTACCCTAACACATGTCCTAATTCTATTGGACAAGTGTAATTCGACCAAAAACAAACTTAGGAATAAAAGATGACCATTTAGGCCCACTTGGATTAGATTAGAACATTTATTATTAATTTATTTAAAGAAAGGTTAAAATAGTTAAAATCAAAGTTTAATAAGTAAATCATTTTTAATATGGGGTTATACATAAGATAAATTCTATTGTAAATATTCATTAGAAAGATAAAAAGATTTCCTACATGATGGTATTTTATTTGTAATTTTTAGACATAATATAATTTAATTTATTTATGACACAACGATGATGCAGTAATTATCTTATTAATGAAATATTGACATAATTGATGTTATAAACACCAAAATAAATGTAATTTGAGATTTTTTATGAATTCCACTAATTTTCTAGGTTACTATGATATATTAATGTTGATTTAATCAACTTGGTTCGAACATTTAATTCTGTTATGACTTTCACAAAAATCATATATCATATAGTGTCAAAATTGACACAAAATAGTTTTTAAATCAAATATTATATTATTAATTGTTATTGTATTCCTAAAAATCTAAGGTTCGGCCAAATGACTTAGATAAGGATATATATATTAATAATAAACAATTTGGGTTCGTTTGGCATGTTATAGTAAGTGTATTAACCATATAGTTAAAGAAAACAAAAAGACACGGTAAAAGTTAAATTATTTAACTTAGAGTTAAATCTAATTGATAAGGTTTAAAATAAGATCCAAATATGTCTAAATTTGATTGGTTGATGCGATTACAACCCTATCTCATCTAAGCTTAGAATATGAGTCATTTTTAGAGGTTTTTAAGTGGGGTTAGATTTATTATAAATTAATATTTTTAAGAATTCCTAAGGTGCCCCTCTCCTCCCTTATAAAAGGGTACCTCCTCCCCCTCCTCCTCACACCAATTTGAGCACTCAAGCTCGGCCAACCCCTGCCAAAATCTCTTCTCCACTTCCCTAGCAACATCCTAGAGGTTCTGGTCTTCCTAAAAGACCAATTTTAGTGCCCTAAGAGGAGATCTCAAAGAGGCGCTTCAAAGAAGAGGTAATTACCGTTACCAATTCTTTCATCTTTATTTCTTCTTACACTTCTTCTTCTTAGGTTTTTTCATTATGAAGTAATAACATCAGTATCACTCATATACTGATATGTTATTATAGGTATGAAACAACCCTATTTCACCATCTATCCATCCTACGGAAAAAGAAATCACCGCGTGTGCGTACGTACGGAATACCGTCTCCACGCCGTGGTGTAATCTATTTTCCACCCCCACCTTACATGGATGGGTATAATGGTGTAATGAATAACTATACATAGTTATTACAACATCATATTGATTCTGATATATTGTATACTCCACTCCAATTCATTTAAATATTTATGGAAATGATATCATCGCTCGTGCGTACGTACGGACTACCGTCTCCACGACGCGATGAGATTCATTCTCCATGTTAACCATTTAAAAATGATTATAAAGTATATATAAGAAATAATAATGAAATATATGACATTATAAAGCTACTGGATTTATGTATATATATACATATATATGTCATATACTTACTTCCATTTCAAGACAATAAGGAAAGTAAAACAGCGTTCATGCGTACGTACGGACTACCGTCTCCATGAACGGTGTTTTTTATTTTATTTATCTATCTATTATATATATGTATACTGAATATATATGATATATAAATCATATTTTATATTCTGGAAGTAAGTAAATCATGATATAAGTAATAATGATGTCAAGAACAACAAGTCAAAACACCTACGATAAATGAAACGATTTTACCCAAAACGCTTCTTTAACATGGAATTTACAAAAGAACGGGTAATATAATGTCATAAGTGAACCATATATGATATCATAACAATGAATATGATTCTGTAATAAGTCAATAACATTATTTAAATCCTTATACAGGAGGTTCGGACACTTACAAAGCAAGTCGGACCTAAGGTAAGGGAAATATCACAATCTCATTTTTATCCGAGATTGTTTATACTTTGGTATTTGCTGGGGTGTATTTTATCATCCACATCCATGATCCCTCAATATGTAATATTATTTCCATCCTTCTACAATAATTTATAACCAATTTTACCCTTCGATGAGTTTTTTTTTGTAAAAGATATGAAAGGAATCTTTTTTCGTTTTTTCGTACGAGGTACTTTTTGACTTTTCCGAAAAAAGTACGAAGAATGTTTTTTTACTTATACGGCATGAATGGATTTTTAAAACATTATTTCCAAGAAGCTTCCTTTACAAGTTTTCAAGTTTATTTTTAATCAACTTCTTTTATTTTAATGTTTTATGACATGTTATGAAAGGAAAAATGTTTTTGAAGTAGAAAGGATATTTTCCTCAAGAATGAAGTTCAAGTGTTTTATCAAAATTATTTTCCATCTAAGATAATAAAAGGGTTCTGTTTTTATCCCTATTATTACATGGATTTGATTATGTTTTGATGGAAACATTTTTATGAATTCCTTTATCTTATATGAATTGTTTTATGATGTCATGTTGTTTAAGAATCCCATTTTTATTACATGGGTTATGCGATGATGTATGATTTATGATTATGTGGCACACATAAGAAAGGATTCATTATAAGATGGGTGGGACCTATATCTCCCTCAAATGCATTGGGTAAAGATTTTATATCTCATGAGATAGACATGGCTGGAATGGTAGGTTATACCGGTTCAGTGAAACAGGACTGAAACGAGGGTTACTCGATTCAAAAGGGACTTTGTCCACTAAGATAGTCTTGGCAATGAGTCTTGACTAACAAGAAATAATTCTCTATGATTATGTGTGAATGACACAAAGATTCATGTTTTAGGTTATGATTATTGTGATTACATTTCACTGCCATGATTTACCCCATGTTATGAAATTATGATCTTTTTTGCAGGTTATGATTTCCAAAAGTTATGTGCTTATGTATATGATGTGATTGATATTTATTTTGTTTACCCTTACTGAGCATTTGAGCTCACCCTTTTATGTTTTCTTTTCCCCAGGATATAAAGAAAGGTTTTAGGTAAAAAAAAGAAGATCTTTATAGGAGATGTTGAAGATCTTTCACCACGATTAGAAGATTACGTTCCGAGTTTCCAAAGACACTAAACTATTACGATCCTTGTGTGTGTGTTTTTGTTATGTACTAAGTATTCCGCAAAAGTAATGTAATGTCCATGTAAGTCAGGATACGGGTCTTTACAGTTGGTATCAGAGGAAAGGTTTAGTCAACCTTTGGAAACTAGGATGCGAAAACGTTAGTGAGATCCCTAGAGATATTTCTAAGGTATGTCTAGGGATGTCCCTAGTGATAAGTATACGTATAGGTTATAGTACTAGAATTATGCTAACGATCATAGAATTTAACCTAAGATGTTAGATATCGAGGATACTCCACCTTTTTTATGTTGTTTTCCCTAGCATGATTTTTGCCTCTCACACTATTCTTTTTGGGTTTTAGACGATGGCTGGAACCCGAAGGAACAGTGTTGATCAATGCAATGGACAATGCAATGATTGTCCTCCTGAACAAACAAATGTTATGGGAGATGGAGTGCAAAATCTTATTGCTATACTTACACAAGCTATGAATCATTATGGACATCCAAATGAGCAGAGAAGGGAACAATATTCTATTGAGTCCTTCATGAGGCAACGTCCACCTTCTTTCAGTGGGTCTTCTGATCCACATGTTGCTGAACAATGGATCAGTACCACTGAAAAGATATTTTCAGTTCTTCAATGTTCTGAACATGATAAAGTCATATTAGCAGTATATCGTTTGGAAGGTGAGGCTGATCAATGGTGGAATCTTATCAAGAATACAAGGCAAAGAGATGAAATTGAGTCCATGGAATGGGACGAGTTCAAGAACTTATTTTTCAGTAAGTACTTCCCTCGTATTCTTCGAACAAAGATGGAGAAAGAGTTTCTTGAACTGAAGAAAAGGGACGATGAATCTGTTGGTACCTATGAAGCAAATTTTACAAGACTTGCAAGGTATGCTTCTGGTATTATCATCCAACCTGAAAGTAAAGTTGATCGATTTTTAGTGGCTTAAAACCAAGTCTTCGAAGGGCATTAGCTATAAGAGACTTCAGTAGCTATGAAGAAATTGTGCGTTGTGCTATGAAGGTAGAAATGGAAGTTGGTGTTACATATCCATCTCATGGTTTTGACAAGAAACGAAAGATTGAGTTCAAGGAGAAATCTTAGAATAATGGTGAAAAGAAGATGAATGTTTCCTTATGCACAAAGTGTGGAAAGAAGCATGGTGGAGATTGTCTTAAAGGGACTAGAAAATGTTTTAAGTGTGGAAAAGAAGGTCATCGAGCAGCTGAGTGTCGAAGTAATGGAAAAAGGGTTTCTAATGATGTGAATAAAGCAAACACTGCAGAGAACGCACCACCAACACTTCAATGCTTCAAGTGCAAGGAAATGGGGCATTATGCTAATAATTGCCCTAATCCAAGGGTTAGTGATGATCAACATGAGCAACCACTGAAGGCAAAGGACAAGGGGAAATCACATGCGATCACTATTGGCAATGATGAATATGACAACGATGTGGTGGAATGATTAAGTGTTTATGTAATGGGATTCCAAAATAATGTTGTATCTTGGAATATTTATGTATTGGTCTAATGTGGTATTCAAAGTGATTGAGATATTATGCGCATAATGAAGGGAAAACGAGAAAATGAAATGTTTAACAGTATTCATGAGCTCATGATTGATATAAGGACTAAGTGATATCATGGTTTGAGTATATAGAATTTTGAGGATTTTGGTATGTGGAAAGTGTTAACTTTTAACTGCACTCATGTTTTCACTAAGGTATTCAAGAGAATACATGATTAAGGACTTTGAATGTTTGGAATGTGACCAACAAGACATATCTTATGATATGTGGGGATCAACTACAGTATTAAATCTCTGGTAATCGTTGTCACTATATTATGAGAGTGGACCGCAGTATTATGTATAAGCCTAAAGATTAGACTGGATTATGTTGGACATAAGTTAGTATTGTTTAAGGATAGAAGATTTTAGATATTATTGATGGGATGTTATAGTAACGTAGTTTTAGAAAAAGGACAACCTGCAGGACGGGCGACAGCCCATCGCTTCGGACAAGGCTGTAGGAATCGAACCCACAACCGAAGTGCGACTGGCCTTTATCGCCTACCACTGGCCTACAGGAAGTCCCTGTTTAGTAGAAACTAGTTTTATTATATTAAGCAGTATGATATATGAAGTATAAGTCCATTTTAGGAACAATATATGATTAATCTCACTATAGGTCGACTTATGTATATAATTTTTGCTAACCTTTTGTTTGAGACAGATGGAATGACCCGTCATTCTATCACATGATCTGCTAACACTTCACGAATAAAAAATTCATCTTCATTTATTTAAGAGATGAAGTGGAAATTGTTCAAGGCACGAACAACAGTGAGATTGTACCAAAATAAAGTAAGTATTTATTCTAATTCAAATTTTCAACTTTAGGGAAATGATCTTGAAAACCAAAAATGTTGTCCTAGTGATCTTATACCTGATGAATCAGTTGGTACCTTATATCATCACAAATCTATGGATTTGTGATTACTGGATTTTCCAGTGCCATGTTCTCTACCACTCTCCATCAGACCATGATGGTTAGATTTCTCTTCCATATCCATATTTTCACCTATGTGGAAACCCAGTGATTAGTTTATCTGGGTAATCGTTACATTTCATACTTTAGTTTTTAAAGCCAAGTTTTGGTATTCTTTTTTAGGATGTGGGTTTCTATTAAAGAAACTTTCGAATAGTAAACCATTTATAACCCCGACAAATTTCGAGGGCGAAATTCATTTTAAGGGGGGTAGAATGTAACAGCCCAAGATTTTATGAAAAATATTCTTTTTAATTTTATTAATGTCTTGTGTTGTACGCTACACCAAAAGGAGCTTGCACAACACGCATCCTTGTCTTGCCTTGCATTACACGCAATCACGACCTTCCTCGATAGCGTGTGTAATACGCAATACCGAGTTTCACTAAACAACGATGTGCTATTAAAATATTATTAAAACTAGCCGTTATGAATAGTAATAACCACTTTTTAAAATTCTGTAAATCTTATTTTTCAAAATGAACTTCATTCTTGGATTCGGAGTATCGAATTTAGCCTAAGGTGAAATTTTGGTACTTTTCGGATAACTTTCATATTCTGATTAATAGTGAAAATTACTAAATTATAATTAAAAACAACTTTTTTAATAGAAATAATTAATAGTGATAAATTATTAATTTGAGTGGTTTTAAAGTATATTTAGAATATATTTTTACAATTTAATACAATGTTGGTCATTGGTTGTAATTTTAGATTTAAACCAGACATAATCAAGTGTCAATCTTTTGATATATATTGTTTCCTAAAAACACGCTATTTATTTTAACAGCGGGATTTAATTATAAAATTAATTAATGCAACTTCTATGTTATGAATTTGGTAAAATAGATTTCATTTTTGAATTCGGAATATGAAATATAGCTTAGGATGAAATTTTGGCATTGTTATGAAAAACAGCAATTTTTGATGAATAGTGAAACTACTAAGTGGTAGTTAAAAAAACTGAATTTTTCATAAAACTTAATTTTGCCGCTTCTGTGAATGGAATTTCGAAAATCCGAGAGACACGGTTAATCTCAAGGACTAAAATGTGGTTCAATGAGATGAAAATAATTTTTTGGTGAATAGTAACTTTTTACTTTTTTTACCGCGGTTAATAGTAAATATGGTAACTAAGGGTAAATATGATATTACTATTACCCTAACACATGTCCTAATTCTATTGGACAAGTTTAATTCGACCAAAAACAAACTTAGGAATAAAAGATGACCATTTAGGCCCACTTGGATTAGATTAGAACATTTATTATTAATTTATTTAAAGAAAGGTTAAAATAGTTAAAATCAACGTTTAATAAGTAAATCATTTTTAATATGGGGTTATACATAAGATAAATTCGATTGTAAATATTCATTAGAAAGATAAAAAGATTTCCTACATGATGGTATTTTATTTGTAATTTTTAGACATAAAATAATTTAATTTATTTATGACACAACGATGATGTAGTAATTATCTTATTAATGAAATATTGACATAATTGATGTTATAAACACCAAAATAAATGTAATTTGAGATTTTTTATGAATTCCACTAATTTTCTAGGTTACTATGATATATTAATGTTGATTTAATCAACTTGGTTCGAACATTTAATTCTGTTATGACTTTCACAAAAATCATATATCAAATAGTGTCAAAATTGACACAAAATAGTTTTTCAATCAAATATTATATTATTAATTGTTATTGTATTCCTAAAAATCTAAGGTTCGGCCAAATGACTTAGATAAAGATATATATATTAATAATAAACAATTTGGGTTCGTTTGTCATGTTATAGTAAGTGTATTACCCATATAGTGAAAGACAACAAAAAGACACGGTAAAAGTTAAATTATTTAACTTAGAGTTAAATCTAATTGATAAGGTTTAAAATAAGATCCAAACATGTCTAAATTTGATTGGTTGATGAGATTACAACCCTATCTCATCTAAGCTTCGAATATGAGTCATTTTTAGAGGGTTTTAAGTGGGGTTAGATTTATTATAAATTAATATTTTTAAGAATTCCTAAGGTGCCCCTCTCCTCCCTTGTAAAAGGGCACCTCCTCCCCCTCCTCCTCACACCAATTTGAGCACTCAAGCTCGGCCAACCCCTGCCAAAATCTCTTCTCCACTTCCCTAGCAACATCATAGAGGTTCTGGTATTCCTCAAAGACCAATTTTAGTGCCCTAAGAGGAGATCTCAAAGAGGCGCTTCAAAGAAGAGGTAATTACCGTTACCAATTCATTCATCTTTATTTCTTCTTACACTTCTTCTTCTTAGGTTGTTTCATTATGAAGTAATAACATCAGTATCACTCATATACGGATATGTTATTATAAGTATGAAACAACCCTATTTCACCATATATCCATCCTACGGAAAAAGAAATCACCGCGCGTGCGTACGTACGGAATACCGTCTCCACGCCATGGTGTAATCTATTTTCCACCACCACCTTACATGGATGGGTATAATGGTGTAAAGAATAACTATACATAGTTATTACAACATCATATTGATTCTGATATATTTTATAATCCACTCCAATTCATTTCAATATTTATGGAAATGATATCATCGCTCGTGCGTACGTACGGACTACCGTCTCCACGACGCGATGAGATTCATTCTCCATGTTAACCATTTAAGAATGATTATAAAGTATATATAAGAAATAATAATGAAATATATGACATTATAAAGATACTGGATTTATGTATATATATACATATGTATGTCATATACTTACTTCCATTTCAAGACAATAAGGAAAGTAAAACAGCGTTCATGCGTACGTACGGACTACCGTCTCCATGAACGGTGTTTTTTATTTTATTTATCTATCTATTATATATATATATATATTGAATATATATGATATATAAATCATATTTTATATTCTGGAAGTAAGTAAATCATGATATAAGTAATAATGATGTCAAGAACAACAAGTCAAAACACCTACGATAAATGAAACGATTTTACCCAAAACGCTTCTTTAACATGGAATTTACAAAAGAACGAGTAATATAATGTCATAAGTGAACCATATATGATATCATAACAATGAATATGATTCTGTAATAAGTCAATAACATTATTTAAATCATTATACAGGAGGTTCGGACACTTACAAAGCAAGTCGGACCTAAGGTAAGGGAAATATCACAATCTCATTTTTATCCGAGATTGTTTATACTTTGGTATTTGCTGGGGTGTATTTTATCATCCACATCCATGTTCCCTCAATATGTAATACTATTTCCATCCTTCTACAATAGTTTATAACAAATTTTACCCTTCGATGAGTTTTTTTTGTAAAAGATATGAAAGGAATCTTTTTTCGTTTTTTCGTATGAGGTACTTTTTGACTTTTCCGAAAAAAGTACGAAGAATGTTTTTTTACTTATACGGCATGAATGAATTTTTAAAACATTATTTCCAAGAAGCTTCCTTTACAAGTTTTCAAGTTTATTTTTAATCAACTTCTTTTATTTTAATGTTTTATGACATGTTATGAAAGGAAAAATGTTTTTGAAGTAGAAAGGATATTTTCCTCAAGAATGAAGTTCAAGTGTTTTATCAAAATTATTTTCCATCTAAGATAATAAAAGGGTTCTGTTTTTATCCCTATTATTACATGGATTTGATTATGTTTTGATGGAAACATTTTTATGAATTCCTTTATCTTATATGAATTGTTTTATGATGTCATGTTGTTTAAGAATCCCATTTTTATTACATGGGTTATGCGATGATGTATGATTTATGATTATGTGGAACACATAATAAAGGATTCATTATAAGATGGGTGGGTCCTATATCTCCCTCCAATTCATTGGGTAAAGATTTTATATCTCATGAGATAGACATGGCTGGAATGGTAGGTTATACCGGTTCAGTGAAACAGGACTGAAACGAGGGTTACTCGATTCAGAAAGGGACTTTGTCCACTAAGATAGTCTTGGCAATGAGTCTTGACTAACAAGAAATGATTCTCTATGATTATGTGTGAATGCCACAAAGATTCATGTTTTAGGTTATGATTATTGTGATTACATTTCACTGCCATGATTTACCCCATGTTATGAAATTATGATCTTTTTTGCAGGTTAAGATTTCCAAAAGTTATGTGCTTATGTATATGATGTGATTGATATTTATTTTGTTTACCCTTACTGAGCATTTGAGCTCACCCTTTTATGTTTTCTTTTCCCCAGGATATAAAGAAAGGTTTTAGGTAAAAAAAGAAGATCTTTATAGGAGATGTTGAAGATCTTTCACCACGATTAGAAGATTACGTTCCGAGTTTCCAAAGACACTAAACTATTACGATCCTTGTGTGTGTGTTTTTGTTATGTACTAAGTATTCCGCAAAAGTAATGTAATGTCCATGTATGTCAGGATACGGGTCTTTACAGGGAGTATTTGAGGCATTGGTGGTATGACGAGGGAACCGCCGCGTGAAGGTGGAGCCATGGCCTGCCCATCAATGCGTTATACGCAGTGTCCTGAGAGACCACCATGAATTCGGTGTTGGCAACCAAGTCACCGAACCGGGTCTTCAAACCTATCTTGCCGACCGGGGTTTTCTCAGTGCGGTCGTACCCCTGTATCCTGAGGTCGGAGGGAATCAAGTCATCCTCAGACAACCCCAATCTCCGGAGCGTCCGAGTTGGAATCAGGTTAATCCCGGACCCCGTGTCGACAAGACAGCGCCGGACTTCAAGGCCATTGAACTGGCCAGTGACATATAGCGGACGAATATGTCCCTGTATAGGAGGGTCTTCATCCTTACCAGAGAACGAGATAACTGCCTGACATTCGGCGTCCTCGATCGTTTCGGCGTGAAAGGCCTCTACAGCCGCAACCTCTGTCTCAAACTGGAGGGGGCTTTTCAGGGCTTCAGCGAGTGCTTCGCGCATCTCAGATGACATGCGCAGAGCCTCAAGGATGGAGAGCCTTGCTGGGATGTCAGCCAAGTGCTTCAGGACATCATACTTTTTAGCCAAGCGCGAGCCCCTGGTTGCAGGAGGTTGCTCTGCGGTTGGAAGCATGACGGGCCTTGCCGGTTGGGCCGGCGGATGACTGGTACTTGGCGCATCTCGCTGTTCATTGGCTGCAGTCCGGGAAATGGTCACCGTACTGGAGTCAGGAGGCCGGGATGGACTCGCAGTAGGGCGGAGCTGATTGCGACGCAGATGAGGCGGTTCTGCCTGGTCGCACACCACAAACAGTGGCGGAGGCGAATCCGTCATCCCCGGATGGCGGGCCTGTGCACGCTGAGCTCGATCTTGAGCCTGCTGCCTAGTCTCGGTGGCGTGCACGGCCTGGATGGAGGTACCAACTGCTGTGCCCCAGCGACTCCTGCTGCTGCGGCTCTTCCGACGGTGGCGACGACCGGGGACACTAGGGAGGTCCACCTGGTGTTCTTCAACGTCGGGAACCGAGAAGGGATTTACCAGCTCGACGGTATTAACCGAAGCGTACCCAACACCGTCATCGGACGAATCATCCATCACCGGGCGGGTCCGAGGGGGGACCCCCATCTCCGGGGGCATGAAATCGCCGAGAGTGCGGGATAGTGGCGGAACTGGCGGGGCGCGCTCTTCCTTCTTGCGCCGCCGCCGTTTGCTCTTCTTGGAAGAGGCAGGCTGGGACGACGATGCCGAAGCAGCACCCGCAGATTCTGGGGGCTCAGGCTGATTCAAGCGCGCACGGATGATTCCATGGGCGCGAATGATCGTCTTGCGGGCCATCCAGTTTTTATACTTCTGGGACCCGCGGTCGGAGACCAGCTGCCATTCGTCCTCGTTGCCGCTATCGTCATCTGATCCCACGAACACGCCCGCCACCTGTGCTGGAGCTGGGACCAACCTGATTACATTGTTGTTAATCTGGTCTTGGAGCCAATCCTTAAACACATAGAACCGCTGGATGGTGTGCCCCAGGGCTCGATGGTAGGGGCAGTAGCGGGGGTTATCCGTGAGATGTGCCTCCTCTGGCCTCCAACACTCAGGCAGTCGCACAATCCTCTGCTCCAGGGCACTCCGGAAATAACCGGGGACCTGATCCTCATGGAATGAGTAAGTCAGGTGTCGCCGGCCCCTGGGAGCGTGGTCTTGACGAGGGGCTGGAGGGGCCTGCCGAGGAGGTGGACCCTGATTATCTCGCCTGGGTTGTGGCGGTACATTACACGGAGGGGCCGGCCGGTTCTGAGGCTGCCGCTGCTGGGCCGGGAACTGAGCCCGTGGAGGCGGATTCCTGTGAGGCTGTGGAGCTGGTCTCGCCGGCAGCAGCTCCAACGGCCTGGGAGCCTCTATCTGGGCAACAGCAGCGGGCTCAGCCCTGCTGGCTCTCCTTGCAGGAATCATAGGAGGCAGCGGGTGTGCCTGGCTGGCCTGTTGCAGGGCTTCCTCAAGACGTTGAGCTTTGTCTGAGAAGTCCCTGAACCCTCCGGGGTAATTCTGAGTGATCAGGGAAGGGGCCAGCTCGGTCTTGACGTTCCCGACGCACATTGTCAGCAACTGCTCCTAAGTCAATGGCATGTCAAGGGAATACATGAGACCCTCCCATCGGGCGACGAAGTCCGCGACTCGCTCATCAGGCCTCTGCTTGCACTTGAAGAGGTCTGCGATACTCGTCTTCTGGGTCGTGGAACTGAACTGGTAGAGGAACTGTCTACGGAGGTCCTCCCAGCTGGTTACCGACCCGACGGGGAGCTGGCTGTACCAGACAAATGCTGGCCCTTCCAGTGTCTGAACAAAGCAGCGAAGCTTAGCGGCCTCTTGCTGCGCCGGAGTCCCCAACATAGGCCCGCACCTCGAGTTGAAATGGGCCAAATGCTGTGGCGGATCTCCAGTCCCGTTGAAGGGGGCAAAAGTGGGATTCCCAAATCCCGGAGGCGCCGACATGTCATCCACCCATGCTGGGTATGGCTTGCCGTCCGATGGGATTGCCACTTTCCGAGTCTCCAAGGCTTCCAAGCGGGCAATGAGTGCCGCCATCGGATCGTCCGGACATGGGTTCCAGTCCTGGCGAGGATCTCTAACCACGAGCGCATTGCATGGCCCTTCAATCGGGTCGTCGACCGGGTCGTCGAACTCGGCAGCTCGTGGGATGGCGGGCGGAGCGGCCCTTGGGGCAGCGGGAGGAATCCGAGTGGGGTCTCTCAGGTAGTCACGCCGCTCGGGAGGGTGTGGTGAAACATACCGCGCCCTCTTGCCGTAGGCAATGGCCTCTCTCCTGTCGGCGAACACGGCGTAATCACGGTTGCCCGGGAGAGTCTCGTCGAGGAGCGGTTGTTCCGGTCCCTACTGTCCTGGCCTAGGATCACCGTAGTCAGGCCGCCGTTCTGCAGCGCGCTCGGTGAGGAGATGGTCAACCAGCTTCTTCTGTTCGGCGAGCTGCTGACGTAGCGTAGCCTTCTCGGGATCCTCCTCTGCCCACTGCATGGAGGCAGATGGGTCGGCGGGCTTTATAGCCTCGCTGTGCTCTTTTCCTTTGCAGACGTTTCGGCTCAACGTCAGTGCTTCAATGGGTGCGGGGAGCCCCAGGAGGTTCCTCTGATGACGAGTGACTCTCACCGATGGCTCTGACGACGGCTTGTCTTCGGGGGGGAAGCCCCCGTCGAGAAGTTCCAAGTCGTTCCCCTCTCCCGACAGGTCAGCCATATTGACTGTTTCTGTCCCTGGGGATATAACCTCAGGGCCACCCAGCGAATCGGGCTGTCGGCGAATCACACTGAAGCGTAGGGCAGCGTACTGCCCCCATCCACGGATATACACGTGGGGAGTGGCTTCCTCGATAACTTTGCGGAGTACTTGAAAACACTCAACGCATCGTTGTTGGAGGGCCTCGTGGTGTTCAAATGACCCGGGGTGCCGAACCGCGGGGAGCGTGGCCAGGTCAATTTGACGGCACTGCTCACAAATATCCTCCAGGTGCACTTGACTCCCGGGATATGGCATTTTTAGGCGGTGAAGACGGGAGTGAGTCTCCCGGAGAGTTCGGCGGAAGCATTCAAACTCATCCGGGGTGGGCGATTCGGGTGCATCAAAGTCCGGTCCTGCGACTGGCCAAAACTTCTCAGGGAAGTGGCCCTCTGCAAGGACGGTCCAGAAGCTCCACGACTCAAACTCGGGACCCAGATCTCCTTGGTCCTCTTCAATGGCTGGGAACGGACGGGGAACCGGCAGTGGTGCCGAGGCGGGCCGCCGGGCCGACGGGCTGGCCGGAGGTGAATAAGGTGAGCAGGCCGATTGGCTTCCATATCCCGGGCCGCCCTCTGAGGGTGGAGGTGCCCTGGATACCACATCACGATAGGACGGGCCGGCGAGCGAACATCCTGCCGTAGCGTCGGTGCTCGCCGAGGGTGCACCAGATCGTGGTTCGACCGTCGGTCCCCAGAAAAAGTCTCCGGGTTCTCCGATCGAGGCAGAAGGCGCTTCCGGAGGGGCTGGTACCGACCGCAAGTTTGATCCTTGGGGGTCTACCAGACCCTCGCTACTCCGGATATACCTTCGGAGAGAAGCGGGGATCACATCGATCTCGCTCTCGGGGAGCACGAGGCTGACGTGCCGCATTCCTACCCCTGCCCTTGACTGGCGGGATTGGGGAAAGGGCTCTGTCGCCGAATCGTACTCCGCCTCAGAATCAGAGAAGCGAACCGGTCGGATCTCTGTCCGGAATTCCGTAACATTCTTCCCTCGGCGTCGACGCCTTGCCTTCCTGCCCCTGGGTGGTTCTTCGGGGCAGGGCTGATCTCTGTCCTGGCGTCCTCCGGCCGCACTGGTACTGGGGCCAAGAGGACTGGAAACCAAGGTGCGAGGGGCACCGGGACAGATATCAAAGGGGACGCGGGGAGAGATGATTCCGGGCGGGCCTCCGGGCCGAGATCGGAAGGTGGGATGACCCATGCCTCTTGGATCGGCCACACGGAGTAGCCCCTGTTGGTGAATAGCGCTACCGCGAGGTGGTCCGCGGTGGCCATTGTCTGTACCAGCAACCAGGAGAGTCAACCCAACCTGCCTTTGGGGCGGTCGGGGCCTCGATCCGGGTCGGGCATAGAAGTTCCCCTGCTCAGGAAGCGCAGGGGCCTGGCGACTGGAGCCAACAGTGGCTTGGGCCAGTGCGGCCGCTGTTGCTAGGGCCCCAAGGTGGGAATCCTCTTCCGCTCGTGCCCGACGTTGGCGTCGAGACAGACGAGTCGGAATGAGCGGCGCGAGCAGGTGGAGAGCCTGTTCCTCGACTTGAGGGGCCTGGCGGCGATGTCGCCGTGGCCTAGCGGGAGCCCTTATCGTGGATCCCTGGAGCGGACCTCAGATAGGGTAGTCCCGGGCACCTTCCACTTCATCCGCATAGGGGAAGGAGTTGTCGGAGCGCTCCGGGGATAAGCTCCCAAAGCGGTTGGACGTCGAGGTAGGCAGCGGTGCCTCCCTACGCGGCCCTCGGGGGCGGCGTTGGCGGCGAGGTGCCGCTCCCTCGAGGTCTAGGCGAGCCATGTCCCTGGTGGGGATGACTCCCTCTTCCTCGTATCTCCGCACCAAGCTGTTGATCACCCTTCTTTGGATGACCTCCGAGGGGGAGAGAGGGCGTGGTTGCCCCGCAGCTGCAGCTGCTGGGACAACTGTGGAACGGGCGGGACCGCGCGGAGTAGCCGCGTCGGTGTTTCCCCTACCCCTGCGCCAGTGGGCGGGTGGCGATCGGGCACTGGATCGGGCGACCTAATTTCTGAAAGCAGGGAGAAGGACCCATTAACACTGACAGGAAAAAGGAATCGACAACCAACCATTAGCGCTACGACGCCTTCCGTGGGGGGAACCCAGGCCCTCGACGTTGCGAGACGGAGTGCCCGATGTCCCTTCCCCAGCCCCTGGCGGGTAAGACTGAATGCTTGGCCGGGCAACATGCCGGTCTTCCAACACCTCTGAAAGCCATCGGTCTTCGTATCGAGGAGAAGAGATTCACGTCGGGTTCACCATTTTTCTGTTTCGGTGCGGATGTGCGTCGGGTTACGCTGTTCCGCCAGGACGCGTTCGCGCGTGCACTCGTCGACCCGAGGGGATGGGCGCGCGGCTTGTGGTCCCGCAGTACCGCTTTCCAAGGGCGGGCGACATCCGTCTCTTATTCAGGGGCGTTTTCTCCTTGATCGAAACCGGGATGATGGGATGTCGGCTCCTCCTTCCGTGGACGTCTCCTCGGAACTCGTCGCCTAATCCGGGTCTCCCTCATAGACTTAAGAATGTTTGTGAATCTCGTTCCCGGCGCCATATCTTCATGGACACCGGTTAATTACGCTGCTTCCGCCCGGACGTTCCAAGGAGTCTGGTCGGGGCGGCAACCTGCGGTGAGGAGGCCGGGTGGCTCTGGGTGCTGGGGGCGTGTCGTAACACTGCGGCTCTGCACGTCTGTCTTCCGTCCCTAATAGGGCTTCTCGAAGGAGTGATGGCCTGAGGCATCCCGCACTGGGTGCGGGGAACTGTGTCCCCTGAGGTTTTCCTCAGCTTCCCATGTTTAACACGGGGTATGCCGTGAGTTTAACGTCCAGCGGGGACGGCATCGGACTGATCAACACGAAGAGTGGACCAGATGACAGAACCCCTTGCGGGGAACCTCCGACGCTGGGGCCAGCACATGGGCGGCTTCCCGAATGAAGTGGAGTGAAATGAAATGGAATGACCCCACCGGGATGTGGCGGCCCGGGTAAGGATCAGGATGGATGATGGAGTGAAGAGCTTGGACCCCGTAGGGGCTTCCTACGTACCGCACGTTAGCGCGGATCAAAGTCAGCGTAGTTCGGATATACAGTTTAACGTCATGCTGGACGTCGGCAAGCCGACTCCCAGAGAGATCGAGGCCGCCGGGCGGAGGATTGAACCAAACCACCTCGCACAGAGGGGTATGGAACGGCCGGTTGGATCACAGTTTAACGTCGTGCTGGACTATAAAAGGAGAAATGGAAAAAGGGGCTGTGGGGAGGCACAGTGGAGATACACACGGGCAGTCTCCCACAGTGGCGGATTCATAGGTGAATCGACGCAAGTGTGAACCCAGGAGGGGTCCACTGATGGACGAACCGACGTGAATGCGACCGGGACGACCAGGTGGTGGGATTGAACCTCAGGGAGGCTTCCTACGTACCTTGTGTAGAAGACAGGGATCAAAGTCCACGTAGTTCATTCTGTCAGGACTTACGCACTTGAGGCAGCCCGGATGCGGCAAAACTCAGTTGGAAGGGACTTGGACCGAAAGTAGAAGACACCTCGATCCCAGTCAGACCCTCTACTGGCTTCGGCAGTGGGGGAGCGCAATGGAGATACACATGTGCAGCCCCCCACAAGAAACTAGGGGTTTGTAATACCCTACCCCCGTAGGGAAAAGCCGCTCCCATTAAATCGTCCCTAAAGAGGGGCAATCCCGACATCCCTGCAGAGACGAGCGGGTGGGGGCCACATCCAAACCGGGGGGGACCCTGCGTGCGAGGCACGAGATCGGGTGATGCGGACGGTTTAACATCTTGCCGGACGAAGTAGAGTTTAACGTCGTGTGTTGAGGACGAAGCGGACGGTTTAACGTCTTGACGGACGAAGTACAGTTTAACGTCATGTGTTGAGGACGAAGCGGACGGTTTAACGTCTTGCCAGACGAAGTACAGTTTAACGTCGTGTGCTGAGGACGAAGATGCTTGGCAGTTTAACGTCTTGCTGCGCGGACGTGGTGCAGTTTAGCGTCATCCAGGACGAATGTGCAGTTTAACGTCTTGCGAGACGAATGCTGTACAGTTTAACGTCTTTGTAGCTTGGACGAAGTGCGGTTTAACGTCGTGCGGGACGTATGCAGTTTAACGTCGTGCAGGACGTGGTGCAGTTTAGCGTCATGCAAGACGAATGTGCAGTTTAACGTCATGCAGGACGAATGCTGTACAGTTTAACGTCTTTGTAGCTTGGACGAAGTGCAGTTTAACGTCGTGCGGGACGAAATGCAGTTTAATGTCGTGCGGGACGTGGTGCAGTTTAGCGTCATGCAGGACGGATGTGCAGTTTAACGTCATGCTGGACGTGGTGCAGTTTAGCGTCATGCAGGACGATGAAGCCTCCGGTAGGTCCGTGTCACTTCGCGCGAGCCTAGGGGGGGGCCGTATGGAAAGACGACGCACTGTGCGGGCACCTGCGATGAAGACCATCAGGCGCCACGCAGGCGGGTACCCAAAGGGGGTCAAAGGGGGCGACCCTGGCGGTTTGCGCGCAAAAGAGGAGCTTTGCGCGCAATACCGCGGGTCGGCGCGCAAAATGGCGGGCTGGCGCGCAATTGGGCCAGCGCTTTGCGCGCAGATGATTGAGATTGCGCGCACCGGGCTTCGGGTAGCACGCGGGGGCAACGGCTCATTCTTTAACGAATGGCCACTTTGAAAATAGGGGGTGCGCGAAATCGGGCTGGATTGCGCGCACCCGGGGGCAATTGCGCGCAAGCGGGTTCTTTTGCGCGCAAAGGCCTTCGGGTTAAGGATTATGCAAAGGAAAGGAGCCAAGGGGATTGCGCGCGAAGGCGAACCCCAAGGCTCTTTTGCGCGAAAGAAAGGAGGTTACCTGAAGATCGGCATTGCGCGCGGAAGGGGTTGGATTGCGCGAACGAGCGACGCTTCGGATTCTGGAACCTGGAAAACGTCGGGGGTCGCCTTATATTTATAGGCGACCCCGGGTGCGGAATCCGGTCTCGGGCGCGGAATTCCCTTCGCGAGCGCGGAATCAGGACCCGGCGCGCAAGGGAGCCGCGCAGGCCACGGGCGCGCAAAATAGCGCGCCGGCCCAGCGCTTTGCCCGCATCCCGGGAGGATTGCGCGCCGCGACTCGACTTTCCGCCCGGGTCTCTGAAATTTCGCGCAAGTCCTCCGGGCCCTCCGGAACGTGCCTCTGACTCCAAATATCACTTCGCTTTCCGCATCCGGAGCTTCGTTTGGGAACAACGGTCTTTTCCGGCGTCTAGAGACAGTTCAAAAGAAGGGTATTCTAATGCGAGGTTTTTGAAACAGATATTTCCATTATGAATATGTTGTAATGCCTTTTAGTATTACAAATCTACCAATGATATTTATGTAATTGATGGATCAGCGATTTCAGTGATATATGGATTCTTTTATAGTGGTGATTATGGATGACAACTTATTATATTCAAGGAAAAGGGCTCAACATGAGCAAAATATGGTGACAATGTTGGAAATCATGAGAGACCACTGTATGTGTACCAAATTATCAATGTTTTATTTTTTGGATACAAGAGGTACATTTTTTGGGCTGTGTTATCATGCAAGGAGACCATTTTTTGCTTATGTCTCAACATAATTTATGGTGAATGAGAAGAACTACCCAACACATGATTTGGAGTTAGATGAAGTTTTCCATGCTTTTAATACTTGTCGTCATTATCTCTTCAGTGATAAATTAATTGTGTTAATAGATCATAAGAGCTTTCAGAACATTTTCTCATGATGGGATATGAATATTAGGAAAAGAATATGGATATAATATCTCCAAATGTTCATATTCTCCTTTATTTATACACCAGGAGAAGGAAACACTGTGTTATTTGAATTAAGCAGAAATTAATATGCTCAGTTGGAAAAATAAGCTTTAGATGAGTGGTAGTTGATGTCAGTACTAGCCAACATACTTGTGGAATGTGAAGACCGAGGTTATATTACAGTTTTATTTGAAGTGCATATTTTTCCTGATTTGGTAAATATGGTAAAGGAGGTACATACATACGATACATAAAGTGTTTTAATGAGTTCAAATCTCAATGGTGGGGAGAATATTTAGAGACGGAGGCTACACAGGAGTTTAGTGTTGTAGTTCATAAACCAGATGGTTGTACCTATGGATTGTCAGCAATAAATTCTTCATGCATACCACCATTCGATATGATCTATTCACCTAAGAATAAAGAAGATGTATGAGGCATTAATGGATTAATTTTGGTGGGTTGGCATGAAATAGAAGGTGGATAAGTTTGTTTCAAGAGGCTTTACATGTCAAAATGTTAATGTAGAGAATAAATGACCGGAAGGTATGTAGAAAGCTTTACCTATTCTAGTATGAAAATGGGATAAATAGTGATCAATTTTGTTAAAGGTATCCCAAGAAAGATTTGTAAACATGATGTCATATGGGTGACTATGGATCAAATAACAACGTTGTCTCACTTCATACCTATTAGTAAAAATCATATGGTAGAGGATTTGTCAAAAATCGATATACAATAAGTGATAAAGAGAAATAGAATACCATTTTCGATAGTGTCAAACAAATATATGAGTTTCAAATCTTGTTTCTAGAAATATTGGCAGAAATCTTTTGGGAATCAGTTGAATTTGATTACGGAGTATCATCCTCATGTGGATGGAAAATCTGAAAGGGTGATATAAACATTGTAAGACATGTTGTTGGATTCTGTAATTGATTTTTGTGGCCCATGGGAAGAGCACATACCCTTAGTGGAGTTCTCGTATAACTATAGTTATCAGGACTAGATACATATAGATCAATTTGCAGCATTTTATGATTGTCCTTATCCTTTTCCACTATGCTTGGGGAAACAAATTATACTTCACTGGTTGGGAAAATCCTTGTACAAGAAACAACAAATAAGAATCATTTTATCAGAAAGAGGATGGATATGGCATATAGTTGTTAGAAATATTATATGGATCATCATCGACAACCATTGTCATTTGTGGTGAGTGATTATGTCTCCTTGATAATCTCTTTATGGTTTGTACATCGTCGTTTTTGGAATCAAGTAATGTTATCTCCTCGATATATATACACTTTTGAGATACTATAATGGGTTGGAGAGGTGGCATATTGGTTGGCATTTCCACTATATTTCAATGTGGTGCATAATGTGTTCCATGTATCACAATTAAAAAAGTATCATCCTATTTTTTACAACGTGATCAGATGGGATTACATCAACCTAGAGTTGGATGATTCATTGGTACATATCTCAGTGCGAACTGTAGATAGGTAAGAGAAAGTCTTTAGTGGAAAAAGAATCAGTGTAGTGTGGGTTTTTTGGAAATATGCGATGATTCTGGAAGAAACATGGGAACGCGTGAAAGAAATGAAAAGGAAATGGCTATAACTTATTTAGGATAGTGATGGTTTTCTACTTTATAAGGAAGGAAATGAAAATTGTGGGGAGAATGTAGTACCCCCCTTCCTGTTTTTTTGGCATGTAACCATTTCTTTATAATTTTTATATATATAATGTATAAGGGTGAAGGTCGATAGAGTTTGGATAACTTTTTGAGAGAATTTGGGGATTTTCTATAGGTTCATGGGTGGTGCACAATTTGTGGAAACAATGAAACACTTGTAGGTAACCATGCATAGTTAGTCAGGGTAAAAAAGGGGAGGCAATGGGCAGTGAACAATTTGTCCAAACCATATGAAATCCTAGGAGAAACTATGAAGTGTGGTGAAAATGTTGGACCTAGATATTTTTCATGGTTTTCACATGGTTTAGAAACCATGTGCACCAACAATGATATTACATTCTTAAGAGACAAGTGGGAGTATGGTTAGGGAACGATTAATGTAACAGTGTGGATAAACTATGAAAGAGTAAAAAATACCTCCTTAAAAAGTGGATCTCCCCCGGTTTTCACCTTAACCCACTCATTGTTTCCTATTATACATATATATATCAATATTTTGGTCTCTCAAAGGTTGGAGAACCTCTCCGAAGTAAATTCGGATCAATCTAGAGCAGTTCTGTGGTGTGTAGAAGCCCAATTCTTCTGGTATGTCGTCATTCTTCATCATTCGTGATACGCTTTCTTAGATCTAATTCACCCTTACTCTTAGTTTCTTAGATCTATGCCCATTATGGGTAGATATAAGGTCTTGGATATCAAATAATTTCATATTTTTGTTTTTTTATGACAGGGGGAGAGATCTAAGGTGGGTTGTTGGGATTTAACCCGTTTTGTGATGTTTTTCATGCCATTTATCATTTTTTGTAAAAACACTTGAGATAGGCAGCTATACTATTGACTCCTCTTTCTAGAACTGATTTGAATGGTTTCAAATTGACTTAATTGATTGAAAATTATTGTGGAATATTGGTGAAGAGAATATTATAAATCTTCTTTAGTGATGATTTATGGTTATGGGGGAAATTGTGAAATTGTGGTATTTTGTTGTGCGATGCGCTTTTATGAATGATTTTAAGATGATGATTTTAAAATAATTGATTGAATCAGTTTATAGAAAATGGTTTTCAATAAAATTGTTGTTTATTGAAAGGTTTTTGAATTGAAATGGTTTGATGGGAAAATGTTTTCAATAAAAAGGGTTGATTTATTAAAATGGTTCTGTCAAGGTTTTTGGGAACACTTGTTGTATGTGTTCATGTTTCATTTTCAAGGCTTGGTTGAAATATGACATTGTGATAGGTGCCAAATGTGTAATGAAACATGGGATATAGTTACATTATGAAAACATGGTAGATCAATGGGAGGCTGATCATGAGTATGGAACTTTCATAACATTACATGTGTGGTTCGTGGTGTTGAAATGTAAAATGGAATGGTTATGCCAAAGGAAACATGTGAAATGGTTTTAAGGAATTGTTTGGATGATTTCTTGAAATTAGATTTTTATAGAAAATTGGTTGTTATTGAATTGGTTTATATTTGTTTATAAAATGATTTATAATTTTTTATATATAAATGTTTCTAACTATTCTATCATAGTGGAGTGAGTAGGGAAGTCATTTGGGAAAACCTAAGGAGTTTTAGTACTCACCCTTGCTTTTGTACATTGGTTCATTTGTAGATGTCATTTGTCGATACATGGGAAACGGTAATGTATCACACATATTCATCACCACTTCATGATACTTATGCTATTTGATTATTTTGGACCATGGATATTGTGGACCATGTAATTTTGTGTTGTCTTGGAGTCTTGTTAGATTGTCTTGTGTTGTTTACTTTGGTTTTGTAGTCTTCTTCTATGGTACTTGATTTTATTATGGTTCTGATAAATAAAATGCTTATTGTTTATTTCATTGATATCATGCATCATATATTGGTTTTTTGGTTGGATTTATTTGGTTAGTTGTGTTATTTTCAAATTGAAAATAATTCCCTGCATGTATTGAAGCCCTTAGGAATTTTTTACTAGCCTTTGGCACCCTGGGGATATTTCTTAAGGTCAAGTAACACCCTTCTCCCCACTCAAGACAATGAGAAGGGGGAGGGATGTTACAACCCCCTTTCACATTCATTAAGACCCTCCATGATTCATTATATACCCCTGTTATGCTACTGAAATTATCCTGTAATTTTTCCCATACCAAACCGTTATATTGTGAATACCACCTCAATTTACACTCAAGGTTATTTAACTAAACATGCATATAATTATTTGTTTTGGGAATTGCATGTATGTATTCCACACTCATTAATCATAGTAATAAATGTTGTTAAATACGATCCTATATTGAATGATCTATGTGGCACACTTATGTATGTACATGATATGATTATGATGGGTTTACCCAGATAGCACTCCAATGCATTGGTTAATGTTTTAATCTCATGAGATGATATGTAAGGTGTAGAGGAGTTTTTCATAATAACACTATGTTTTGATTTCTTTTTTATTAACCCTTAATTATCTTATGATTCCTTGTTTTATGTTTTCTCCACATTCCCATGTTTCCTTTATTATATGTTATTATACCATCCCTCATTGTTCATGATTATGATTCTCACCACTTATTTTACATTTTTATGTCTCTTTGATCACATGTATTACTTTACGCTTTCCCATGATTTTTTTATTCCCTTACTGTGTTTTATAGCTCAACCCCTTCTTATGTATTTCCCAAGATTATCCCATGCAGTTTTAGAAGAGTAGTGTAAATGTAAGAGCATGGTAATGAATTTTGTAATAAGGTAATTGTATCCTAGTTTTATGATGTTATATTACGTACTTAATCTCCCAAATACACTAGGCCTTTTGATCTTTTGGGTTGCGCTAAGTTTGTTTTTATGTAACAAATCATTAAATAATGTCTGTTAAACATATGGATTGTCATAGTTGGTATCAATGGAAAGCCTTGTTATTTTTTGATTAAAATTAGAAAAATCAAGTAAATTACTTATGAATAAGAATGAACATAGGAAAAAACCCCTAATATTTCAGTAAAGTATTGAGTATGTGGTTTCTAAAAAAATATATACCTTTAGGGATACTAAAATTGGATGTGGATCTGGAACATGTGTACCTTGGGGTAACAACCTCGAAAACACCGTATTAAGCTAGAATTGATCAGGAACTAGTGAAATATAAATGGATTTGTTTCACACATTGATGGAAACTCTAAGAGGATATGCTTTTGTAAATTCACAATCTGATTAAATATAATTATTAATGGAATAAAATATTTCTATAAGATTATATGTTAGGAAACAGATCATAGATAACTTTGATTGAAGCCTATAAATTCATAGGTTAAGGAACATGTGTAATTTATGGTTTATCCCTTTGACATTCATTCTTTCCCTTATATGTGTTTAAAAATTTAAATAGACTCATCCCTAATTATATTTTTATTGAAGTAATTGATTTCAACAAGAAGAAAATAGTTAAAGGGAGGCTTCCCATTTATGGTTCTACACATTTTTTTGTATCTCTTCATTTTTGTAGAACTATTAAAACACCACCATAGATCATGGATGTGAAGCTATTAGTTAAAATGAAAAATGGGGGAATTATTCCATAATAAGTATAAAATTTTTCCCCACTCCACATATGTGGGATGAAATTCCTAGATAACGTTTTAATACAACCTTTAAAAGAATTCAATTCTACTATGTGTATGGATTGAATTTCTGTATATAAATCAAACATAAATTTCCGAGAGAATAAAATCACCCTCTGTATCATGAATCATCCTCCATTTCGATACAATTTCATGTAAGATAATGAGTATGATTTAGTACCTATATCTCAATTGTGCATATTATTTACATATGAGAAATCATTTCATTCATAAATAATTGATATCAAATAAAACATAATCCTTTAGTATGTGAACATTATGAGGGAATGTGCTTCTATTTTTCCTCAATAACTACCTAGTCTTCCTCCTTGATGAGTGGTTGAACTTTCAATAAATATTATACTATAATATTTCTAATATCCAGACTCAATTTAGAATGTTATTTTTTAATATCTAGGATCTAATGAAATAACTATAAGAAAATATGTATAAAGGGTTTATATGCTTGAGTTCTTCATCGTGGGGTGAACATGTCCTCTTCATCAAGAGGAATGATGGGTCAATGAACCTATGCATTGATGATTTGTTCAATAAACTATATATATCCCAAAATTTCTATAGGATAGATCTTCGGTAATGATATAATAAAGTAAAGGTAAAGAAGGATGATATACTCAAGACCTTTTCATTGTGTAGTGTATGGTCACGAAAATTTCATAATGATTCCATTTGAATTAAAAAATCCTCCAATAATATTCAATTAATTGATTAATATAGTATATAGATATTAACTCAATCATTTTTTGGTAAATTTTATAGACAATATTCTTATCTACTCAAAAAAGGAGGAACATGATGATAATTTTGTTCCTATCTTGAAATACTTGTGGAAATTAAATATGTATTTAATGTATAATAAATGTGAGTTATAGTTGGAGAAAGTAACATTACTGGGAAATTTAATCATAAAAAATGGGATATCTTTGGATCCTTCAAAAATGGATACCGTTGAAGGGTGTCCAAGACCAACCTCGGTGGTGGAAATATGTAGTTTCCTTGGATTAGAAGAGTACTATCATCAATATTTGAGAAACGCATCATGATTTTAATGCCCATAACCAAAATAACATGGAAAAGAGTGAGGTTTATTATGAATGATTAATGTGATGAATGTTTTAAAGAGATGAACAAGAGGCTAATCACTACACCTTTTCTCACATGACTCACTGGTGGGGAAGGATTTGTGATATAAAATGATGTATCTAAAATGGATTAGGTTATGTACTCATTAAAATTGACAGAGTGATAGTTTATTCTTCTTTCCAAATAATGATCAATGAGTATAACTATCCTAATCATGATCTAAAATTGTCCATAGTAATCTTATTGTTACTGTTTTGTGGAATTATCTTTATGGGGAGAAGTGTGACATATATGATGATCATAAAATAATAATGTATATATTCACATGAAAGGTTTTTAATATGTACCAACAAAGAGGGTTACAACGGATCATAGAGTATGATTGTTCAATCTATTACCATCATGGGAAGGGAAACAAAGTTCCAGATACTATGAGTAGAAAGGATCCTGCAACTCTATCCATAATGAGTATTGAATGGGATCCAATATTATTGGTCATGCAAATGGTGGATATGGTAATAATATAAGGTATTAATCCTACCTTAATCAGGTAACTTCTCAACTATACATTATAGAGAGGATTAAAGAGGCCTAGAAAGATGATAAGTTTTTATAGAATAAGGTAGTGGTTATTTGGGGGTTTAATTTTTTTAAATATGGAGTTATAAGGTTTGGAAAATAGATATTCATCCGATAAAAACTAGAAATAAAGAAGGAACTTCTAGATGATGTGCATATCATACCCTTCTATATTCTTCTTGGAATAACTAATATGTATAGTTATTTTAATAAAAAAATCTGGCGGACTAACAAGGAGATAGTGATTTCAGATTTTTTATCTTAATGCTTGGTATTCCAAAAATTCAATTCTGACTGAAATATTTATATGGCTATGATGAAACTATTTCCCATACCAGTATATAAATGGGAAAAAACCTTGTATTTCATCATAGGACTCCCCAATACACTTAAAGGTAAAAACATTATCCAGTTGGTTGTCTGTCAAATTAAAAAGCATTACTTTTCATTATTATAAATGAATATTTCTATCTTGAATAACTCACAAATATATATATATAAGTGATGTGGTAAAACTACATGGAGTTCCAATATATATTACATTTAATCAAAATTTGAGGTTTAATTGGAGGTTTGGGAGAATACCTCAGCAATAATTTAATACAGAACATATATTTAGCAATACTTATCACCCTTAGTGAGATGATCAGTTTGAAAGGACCATTGAAATATTGAATGATATAATAAGATCATGTTCAATGGATTTACAAGGAATTTGGGATCAACACCTTCCCCAAGTGGAGTTCACACATAATGATAGTTTCCATTGAAGAATTCAAATGGAACATTATGAGGATATATATGGGAAGAGGTGTTAGACTATGATATATTGGGATAAATTTGGAGAGAAGAATATAATGGGACCTGATCCTTCCAAGGGACGACAGAGAAAGTTCAAACTATTGAATGTCTTTTGAAACAAGCGTAAAGTATACATAAAATCTATGAAAACAATAATTGATAATAACAAGAGTTTATGGTCAGTGATAAAGTGTTTCTTTATATATCACAATGGAATAAAGTAATGTGGCTTGTGAATAAGGGAAATCTTCATCCAAGATACATTGGACCCTATAAGATCCTTGATAACATCGGAGCTGTGGCATATCAACTTGCCCTCCCACCAAACCTATCTCAATTACATGATGTGTTCCCCATATACCTCTTGACAAATTACATCCCAGGAACCTACCATAAAATGAATCTAGAGGTGGTACCATTAGAGAATGATCTTTCATAGGAGGAGAAAACGATGAAGATCCCAATGTTTAGAGACAATGATCTACGAAATAAGTGAACTCACCTGGTCAAAGTGTTGTAGCAGAACTAAAATTTTGAGGAATTAACTTTTGAACTATAAGAGGTTATAAAAAAGAAGTACCCTAATCAATTATACTGTATGAAATGAAAATTTCAAGGTATAAATTTATAAATGGAGGAATAATGTAACGAAGTGAAATATTATAAATGAAATTACCTTTGTGATTAAATTAAATGCCAAATTTTTTCTATATGGTTATAGAAAAAACATGAAATAATTTGGTAATTTTGGATTGGTATTAGATATATCATATATAAAATACCATAAAGAATCATGAACATTGATAATATATCTATTTAAAATTGATTTTAGGATTACTATATATTAAGGGTTATGAACAATCCAATTGACACATGATAAGGAATTAATAGAATTGACCAGTAAGATCATACCCTATGAAGACCATTTATCATAGATTCCAAGGGAGATAGAATCTCTAGGACTTTCCCTTGAACATTCCCAAGTTGAGATTCAACAAATAAATCATTATTGAAACTATTTATGGAAGAAGTTAAAGCTCTTTGAGATCACAACCCAAACTATGTTCACTAAACCACCCCATGAAAATATCTATGACACACACCATACCCTTACGTCATTAATAAATGTAATAAAAAGATGTGTATATCAAAAATAACAATATGAATAATTATATTTTATTTTATATGAAAAAATATTATATTTATTCCTTATTTATTTTTCTTCATGAATGATTAAATAAAGATATTGATAGAAATTATAATTCAATATGACAAAGTGATAATTTTATTATTGGGTACCAAGCAATTTCAATAAATATATTCCTTTTCAATAATTCTTGAATTAAAAATGTAAATTATATTTTGATAAAATATTATTAATATATAATATTTATTATTTATAGTTGATAATATAATTTTATAATGTCAATAATGATTTTCATAAGTCCCAGAAAACTATTATCGTAAAAAACCAGTATTTTTCAATAAACTGGTATTCTGATTCAAAAATATAAATTCTAATATTTAGATATTTATTTGGATAAAATAATTTTTTTTGATTCCTCATGTAAAAATAATACAATAGTGAATTTTTCATAATTTTTTTGACATAGCCAGATTTTCAAGTAAAAATTAAATACGGTATAAGTATACATTGTGTATTATGACATCGTAGTGACCCACAAGTGATGTAATATGTGTCATAAAATTTATCAATGACCAAATATATGTTTCCACATTAAAATAATCTTTCATTTATGTTATTTTAATAATTTTATAAAACCTTTATTAATCCTAGAAAACCTATATTATAGTTTATGGTTTTAAAATCAATACTTTATTAACATGACTCAATTATGCATAACCCAGGGTATTTTTTTAATTTTCTTAGTTCATAGGCTTATAAAATAATGAAAACCACTTCTATATGGAAGAAAACATGGGAAAAACAATGGGAAGATCTGTGGTTATGATTACTTTATTTAATGGAGTCCAAAACCAAATTTTGAGAAATAATAAATAACTCCCCTCTATTTTCCAATATAAACCAACCCATGCTTCCTACAATATCTCTATAAGATCCACAAAATCGTTTGTAAACACCTTAAAAAAGTAAAGGATCCTCTCCTTATCCTCTTTAATCAATCACTTTATTTTTGTAATTCTTTTTGTCTTCTATTTCCTATTGATGGAATATTATTTTCCAAATCCATATTAATACCATTATGGTGTACACGTGATGAGAAATCCATTTTAGGCTCTTTAATCCCATCCCTAATTCATTAAGTACCCCCACTATACTGCTGAAATTATCCTATGATTTTTCCATTCCAAACTTTTATTCAAGAACCCTTTTTGACTTATGAATTTTAATTCTTAATTTTGCATGTTGGATTATGTTCTGACATATTCCTCTTACTTACCTCATTATTCCCAAGTGATGAGATAACCCTTTCAATATCATTTAGGCCTCCCATTATTCATTATGTACCCCTATTATGCTGCTGAAATTAGCATGTGATATTTCCCATGCCAAAGCATTATTTGTGAGTACCATCACCATTTACACTCAAGAATATTCACCTAGAATTACATATGATTATGTTATTGGGGGAATCCAAGTATATATTCCACACTCTTTAATCTTGGGATTAAATTTAATGAAATATGATACTATGTTGACTGAACTATGTGAACCACTTTTGCATGTACATGATATGATTATGATGGGTGTGAGAAGATATTTATCTAATTTATTAGGTAATGTTTTAATCTCATGATATGCCTCGTAAGGTGCATGATAGGTTATCCTAAGTATAATATTTTATGATTTCTCAGTGGTTAACCAGGACTAATTCTTATGATTCTATGTTTTATGTTGTTTCCTCATTCCCATGTTGCTTTTATGGTATCCTGTTATACCATGACTTATTTTTTATGATCATGATTTTCACCACTTATATTAAATTATTATGCCACTTGGATCACATGAATTGATTGACCCTATTCCGAGATTGTTTTATTCCCTTAATGGGTTTATAGCTCACCCCATTCTTATGTATGTCCCTTAGATATCTTGTGTAGTTTTAGAAGAGCGGTGTACTTCTAAAATAATGTTAAGGACGTTTTCAATAAATTCATTATATCACATTTATAGGATTTTATTTTACCTATCTAATCTCCCAAATACACTAGGCCTCTTGATATAATGGGTTATATTAAGTTATTTTTTATGTAATGAATCATGAATTAATATATATTAAACATATCGGTTGTCATAACCTAGGATAACGAATTGAGGGTAGTGGATAATGAAATTAATATAATTTTATAGGTGGGGAAAAATTCATAGTTTATGGAAGTAATTAGAAATAACGATTGTGTTATTCATGATTGGAATTTCCCCCTTTATAAATGAATAAAAGGGTAATTTAGAGACCACCTTTTTAATTTTTAGTTATATCATTACACTATTCAAGGTTAAAGGAATGAAAATGATATCAATAATGTTTTTATGGATAATATTTGAACAATAAATAATCATACATGTATTTACAAGAATGTTTAAATCATTTAGGAAATCATTTGTTCTTGGGTTTTTAAAATTTTCATTTTTTTTGTTTTTTCCTTTATAACTAGTTTTTAACAAAGTAATTTATGTTTAACAAAAAATATAAAATAAATCCTCTTAAAAAAGTTGGGGTGATGAAACTATATTAAATCAAAATTTAATCTAATTAAATTTAAAAATAAGAAAAAATTATCTTCTATATTAATTAATTATATATATAATAGTTTTTAAAGGAAAATGGTGTTTTAAACATTATGTGTCCTTAGACTCATTTCAAATTTCTTACTAATAAAATGTTTGTTACTATAATTATACATGTGTTTAAAAATCATATTAGTGTACTCTTTAAAATATATTATTTTTATTTATTAGATAAAATTACAAAATATTAATAAAAACTTCGTTGAAAATAATAGTTTTACCACCATCATGGTCATGAAATTACGTCTTATTATTCATAATTTTATAAATAAAATTAAAATTGACCCTATAACATAGCATGAAAATTTTGATCTAAAATATTATATCTAATTTTTTATTTAATTTCTACATACGATGGAATGTAATTTTTAAAATAAGTTAATAAATAAATTGAATAAAATATTACTTATTTTTCCAAAATGAAATAAATTGGTATAAAAAAACATCGTAATTTTGTATGATATATTTTAATCATAAATATATATTTTATATAAAAATGGAATCAAAAAAATTAAGTCTTTCTTGTGTTATGATAATGTCATAAAAGTTACTGATTTTAGAAAAATCAGTATTTATTTCACTATTCACCTAAAATAAAATTATTTCAGAAAAATCCCAAAAAATAATCTCAAGATATATTTTTTAATAAAAAAATTACATCCATCCTATCAAAATGATATTATAAAATTTATATATTCATGTTTTTAATAAAATCATAAAATATTATGAAAAAACATTTTTATTGAAAAAGAAAATTTTCAATTGTTACTTGTTATTATTTTTAGTTGATATCATTTACCAACTAAATTGGTGCTAATACATTATTAATATCAAACAGAATTTGTCATAATTTATCATTGGTTTCTTGACATAGAAATCCATATCGTATAAACTAATTTTTTATATAAAAATAATTTTTTAAACAATAAATTATATTCGTAGTCAATTATGTAATATAATTAAATTTAATTCATAATAAAAGTATCTTTTATTTTTATTCTATATATATTTCACAAATTAGTTACTCTTATTCATTACTACTAATTTAATGTTTGTGTTTTAACAGTCCTACTTAATATTTATATTTTGATATAAATATATCATAGTTTAATTTTAGTTCAGTGTTGTGTGTGGAGCTTGATATTGAAAAAATTCAATTTTTTAAAAGAAGCCATATATTAATATTTCAGGGTGTTATAACATTATCACACTAAATTTTATCTAGAAAAACAATCATCATGTGATAAGATATATATTAATATTCAATAAAATTAATATAAAGGTAATCGAAAGTACAAAGTTGTTGGTTCTAAGGAACCAACCCCAATAGAGGGACTTATTATATGAATTCCTTGTTAACTACATGATGTACTGGCTTATATAATAGTGAACATGTCCACGATAAACTGTCATGTATAAACATTATTACCCACATCATCACAGTTTAGTCAAAACCAACTAATTAGTTGAAAGAATATTTCATGGTGAAACTTATAAGGAAATGGAATGTTTTTTGAATATAGAAAAATCATTCATATGATTAAATTTTAATCACTCTATGACCCCAATAAACCTACAAGAATGCCTCTTAAAGAATATTTACCTACGTGTTTCCCTGACTGACCTGGGTGTCAAAATACCCCACACTGTTTTGAGCTCACTGAAGGGAAAGGACTCAGTTTCCCTGATAAGAAAAAGGGATTAGACACTAAAAAGGAAAGTAATCGATTTTAACTCATTCAAAATTTTATCCCCTAATATAGTATAGTAAATAAACAATTGAGTTTGTCTCCTGATAAGGTTTCCTTTTAGGACTTTCTTCATAATTATTTTCTTATTATTTTTTATGTATTATTTATTTTTAATAGGAAATTCCAAAACCGAAAATCTAAACCACAAATTTTAGAAACTAAATTTTTGAAAATAGAAGCTAAAATAATAATAATAAATGAAAGAGTGTATGAAAATAGTGAGAAATGAGAAATATAAAATTAAATATAATAGAGATAAGTGTAAGAAACTTGATGTTCACCTGGTACATTCCGAAATTGTTTATTTAAACATATTTCACAACTATAACTCTTTTGATATAGAGAGATAAATTTATAATCTTGAATTACATTTAGTTTATTTAATATAACACTACTACCATGATCATTGTAGTAGATCTCCTTTCTGTAAGAGTTGGTCAATGCACACAATTTTCTTCCTGAGCAAAGAAATAGTCAACTCCCTCCGCACATACAATCCTCGATCTATGATTGATAAATTTAAATAAAGATGATAGAACTCAAAGGCATACCCATATTAAAAAAACAATCATAATTTAGATAAATTCACACTCCAATCATTAATGTTCCATTGTCAAAAGGTAATAAAAATGACTAGTGAAGTGGCGGAAGAATAAATCATCAATCAACGATCATGTTTTGAGTTCCAAAATTATGGAGGGAATAAAAATTATAAAATAAAAGAAATAGAAACTCATAAATACATTACCATTAAAATCCACTATCATTGGATGCTATAATTTTTCCAGACATCACTGAGGTGCAGAAGTGAGCTCTGATATCTGTCTCTAAAAGAATGATTAATAAGAAATCCACTTCGAGCTCTCCATAAAATCTCATGGTTCTTCTCCACTTATCTTCAATCTGAATGTCTCTTTCTTTCTAAATCAAATAAAAATCATCAATTTTTACTCTTTATTCCAACTACCAAATAAAAATTTCTAAATTGATGTCTTGTTCATAAAATCTGGTATTTTTTACACACTATACTTCTTCCACTACCATGCCACTTTAATTATTCCCTCTAACAAATTTTGAAACCAGCATTGAAAATTAATAATTCTATATAAAAACTATACTTCTTTAGAATAATTTCAAAAAATATGTACCTAGAAATTCATATTGAGTTATATTTATACAACCCTAGATAATACCATTCTAATAATTCAACCATACAATTAATTCAATAAACAATAATTATATGTCTTCATCAAGCTCAAATGATTTTTGCAGGAATTGAAATTGAAGCTTATTTGTAAAATTACACCAAACACGCTTGGTACAAAAAATTTTATGTTTCTTTTGAAACAATGGAGTAATTATAAGCTCCTCTATATCAATTAAATCCTATAAACAAACAAAAAATTACATCAAAAAATAATCCCCCATCTGCATTAGAGAATAAATCATCAGAATCAAATACAATGGATTTGACCAACTCATCATCTACCAGTAGCACACAAGGTTTGGATTCTATATGGAAACAAATTGGTTTATTCCTATTACGGTGTTGAAACATATATTTTAGTTGGAAATTCCCATTGACTATGGGTTTTTATTCATCACTATGATATTAGATCAAAATTTGGGTTTTTCTTCATTTGTAATGAGGCTTGTTATGATAATTGAAGGACAGATTCTTGATTGGGCTTAGGATCAGCAAAAAATAGAATGGAATGAATTAGGAAGAACCTCTAAAACTTCTACTAAAATTTTCGGACTCTATTCTTCACAATCCATGATTTGGAATTTTATCATCTTTAATTGAGAAATGATATGTTTCGGTTACCTTGATTTTATTATGTAAGATAATTATCTAATGTGGATTATCTTAAGGATTAGAATGATGATTTCTGTTATGTGAATCCACTAATCCTAGCTACCGAAGAACTATTTTATCTTATGATAAGTTCATATTTTTCTTATGGTAGTTTGATTAGTAAATTAATTTACATACTATCTAAATTATTGTCCCTTTTGGACATGGAATAATTATCATACATTGCCAAAAAGTCATCTCTTGCGGAAACTAGCTAATAATTGTCTTACCTGAGTGGTGCATATTTTTATTCAAAACAAATTACACTGTGAACTGAAAAACCAATTAAATAATTTAAAATAAATAATTAAATAAGTATAAGATAATGTAAAAAATTATTGAATATAATAAAATAAGATTTCAAAATAAAAATAGTATATGAATTGGAAATTAAATTAAATCAATACTGACTAAAAATTGACAGAAATATAAATATCAAGATATTAAAATTATAAATCCCCTAAAATAAATTTAAAGAATTAAAATTAAAACATGAAACTATATTTCGAAATAAAGTGTATAAATAATAAAATAATAAGTAATTTAAACATAAAAAAACATTGAATTTAATGATTTAAATATTTAAATAAAAATCAAATCAATCAATAAAAAAAATTCTGATTTCTAGTGATTGTTTAATAAAATTATATCTTCCATTAAAATTTTCAATAAAACTAAATAAACTCTATTATAATAACATTTCACCATAAAAATAAATTAATTTCCCAAAACTGATATGGAAATAATTTCTCAGGAAAGACCACATCGAATTCCCCGACACTAAAACCTTTCTTATCCTCAATAAATCACTCATAGAGTCACATCAGAAGAAAATGAATCTTAGAATTGAAAATTTTAAATGCAACTAAGAATTTATTTTTATAAAACTTTTCACTTATAAATTCTATCAAAAATCACATTGTCAACTCCCTCTCAAAATGAATGCTCTTAGTGAAAAATTGTTTAATAATTTTTAAATGATATTATTATTTTAAAATTATAATTTGAATTTTACACAATTTAATTTTCATGCAAGTGGAAGTCTAAATATATCATTACCTAGAGGATAAAAAAATCACACAATTTAATAAGTTATAATAAATAAACACCCTATTTAAGGTGGTTGTGTGAAAATTTATTTGTGTAATAAATAAATAATATAGTTAGTTAATGAAGAAATAAATCAAAGAAAAAAATAAAATGGTCAACTTTGATTAGTATTTTGATTTCTTAATCCATTTTCCTCCATATCATATAAATTAAATAAAAATTAAAAAGTTCATAGATTATAATATTAAAAGGAAATTTTCTCATAATGTTACAAAAAATCAAAAAAATATAAATGAAGAAAAATAAATTCCCCATTTGATAGATAATGTAATAATGATTAATCTCCTAAAAAGGTGTATACAACCCCTTAATAAAAATAAAAAATGCCACCCACTGAATAAATTTATATGCTTTTATTAAGAACTCAAAATTCTGAAAAAATTTCAAGAAATTTTTGATTAGTTCACATAGTTTTATAGTTTAGCACATTTAAAGGCCTTTTCCCCCAAACAAAAACTCAACATTTTCCCTAATGTTCAACTCAATTTGGAGAAAGATGTAAATTCAATATAAATTTGAAAACAGATTTTTCAATTTAGTAGATTAAAATAATGTATGAAGGGTTACAAGAAAGTTTTAATTACTCTTCTAGACAAAACAAACAATGAAAATTGTAATGGCCAAGACCTCTCTGGTACATTCTTGATTGAAAATCTAGTTTTTAAGGTGTTCTGGAAGGTCAATGAGACTTATTTCTAAACCTTTTCCAATTTTTCATTTATGTGAATAGTGTTTCCAGGACAGTGGGTCATCTATCGGTTGGTCATCTATCGGTATGTCATCTATCAATAGGTCATATATCCATAAGTAAACTAACAGTAGGAAATTTATCAGTAGTTCATCTATTAGTAGGTCATCTATCGGCATGAAATGTATTAGTAGGTCATCTATCCGTAGGACATCTATCAACAAACCATCTATCCATATGTCATCTATTGGTAGGCCATCTATCGGTAGGTGTGTAGTGTTTAATGATTTGTATAGTGTTACCAGAATGGTGACTCACATCGGTGATTTGTGTTGTTGATTGACATCAGTGACTCATGTTTGTGGATCATGTCGGTGACTCACATCAGTGACTGGTATCGGTGAGCCGTCTGTGAATAGTGTCTCCAACTTCCTATAGTTTTTCAACTTTGACACTATCTTTAATGTAGAATTCATTAAATTGCTTGTTTTATGGTATTTACATTTGATTCAAATCCCATAACTCCTATCATAATTTTCCTAAGGGTTTGGGATCCTTTACTTGGTGAAAAGATGTAGTCTTGAAAGTTTATCCTTCAATAGAAAATCTAAACAATTTCTAAACTACTGCACCATTTATATTTTCAAAAGGTCTAATATAACTTCCGGTCTTCGTTTTACTTCTCCTTTGTCTTGGTGTGAGGTAACCACAATATGTTTTGATGGGGATTGGTGTTATTCTATTATCCTTAGATCATTTTCCCCTTGGAGAGTTTTCTACTGTATGCATACCCCCTATTTTGGTGCAACTAGAAAGTGTCGATCTGTCTTCGATATAAGGTATGTTTTACCTCTATTATTTTGAGTTCCCCAAACTTTTTCCTACCATTTCTCTATTCCACGTGATGTAATGTGATCTAAATGTTTCTAATTTATCTTTGTTGGGTTTTGGTTGATGCGGTTGTGTTGTGACATGGTCGAGTGGATGCATCCATTACGGGAGAGGTAATCATGATCCACTATGTTGGCATGTTCTCATGCAATGAATGTCGAAAACCATTTGATGTAAGAGATTCTTGGATTCTCTATTCTATTTATGTACAGTCATAGAGTTATCATGGTTTATACCCTTGATTAAAATGGAATTTACATGATAAATATTGAACAAGACTAATGAATTGGTATCAATTTCTTGGTGAAGTTATTGCCTATTAGTTTGGTAAATTGTGTGAAATCTATGATTTTATTTTTAATCATGTGATTCTTGATAGAAATTGGTATAGAATGTAAATTTGATATTAATTAATAATTAATTTGATAAAGATAAGGTGGCTTGGTTAACGAATTTGGTTGTTGTTTTTATTTTATTTTATGATAATCAAATGGATGTAGTTATTCATGTTCAATTGAATATATTAATTCAATATGGAATAAAGAACATGTTTTTTTATAAGATAATTCCTTTTAGGGTTCTGAGTTACCATATTTCTTGTAAAGGCTAAGAGCCTTATGCATTGGAACTATGAGTGCTTGATGTGTGTGAAGGATGAATGCCTTATTTAGGTCCAAGAGCCTGGTTTCTTTGCTATTTAGTTCCTGTTACTTGTGATGTGATGTGAGCCTGGGATGGTTGATTCAGGAGGGCTATTGTGGAATGTGGGGGTAGGTAGGCCCAGTGGTGCTGCAGGAAATAGTTAATGCCTGGAGTGGCGAGATGCATTGGCTTATACATGTAGGTGTTGCCGATGACACCGATAATGATGGAACAGGTTGAAGTTGGGATTACCTGTTGATGTGAAAGTTGTTGATGTTAAACCTATTATTTTTAAATCTATTTTAACTTCCCCATTTCTTGGGGTATATGGTCTTACATAAACTCCTTCTGAAAGTGGGAACGATGCATGGGGTATGCCATATGATTTTTGTGTTTATCTTCTCACAGATTGATGGGAATGCGCACCTGCTTTAGGTGGTAAAGACTCTATGGGTAGTTTATCTACACACCTTATTGATCCCCCTGAGTTTGGTAGCTTACAATTATTTCTTAGAATACCTGGAATTATGGGAAATGGAAATGCTTTTAAATAAATGAATAAATCATATTTAACCCATAGGGTTGGAGTTTTCTAGGATGAAATGTAGAGGTTATTCTTATAAGGAACTACAAACATATTATGGTTGTGCCTGGAGGGAATGTAAATTTGTTGTGATGTTAATTAAATGTAATGTGGAAATGGTAATGATCAATTAATGGTTAAATAATTAATTAAATTAATGTGAAACTAACAAAAAGGGATAATGTAATTTTATGTATCTATTTAAATAGTTGTTTGATTATAGGATATTTAGTCTTAGCAGTGGCAGCTGGGGGGATGAGAGACGTTAGCGGCACTTGAGTCTAAGACTATGTTTTTCCCATACTGTGGTTGTGATCTATATTATACAATGTTCTTTTCATGTTTCTATATTCTACTAAACATTATTGTTTAGGTAAATTGATACCTCGTGGATTCTGAGCACTATGTATGTTTTCCCCAACATACTAATGGGATGATGGATGGGTGACTTCCCCCGTTGTCCCCACTATCTTCTCTTAGTAGTTACATGTGCTGGTATGCATGGGGGTTAGTTTTCCCCATATATGTGTGTAGAGGGATGTAATTTATTGTGGTTATTTCACACTCATATATTCAGGATATATATTTGTATGTGCTACTATAGGTATAACATGTATAGTTTGTGATGGCTTGAGGATCCTTACTCAGTGTACGGGTTGTAGTGGTTTGAGGTATAATACCTGACATCTGATAAATGTTATATGTGTTGTGCTTTCTCCTAGGAACCACCTAGTTACTTTTTGTTGTGTGTTTGTGGTGATGAGTCGCACGAGGTGCATGTTGTGGTGATATTCCCAGGTGCCTTCTAGATAGCCTTTTTGGAGAGAGATGCTCAAGACGTGCGATGTTGGTGCAAAGAAACAAATTAGTGGAGAAGTGGTATCAGGGTACCCATGATATTATTTACTATTTTATATAATCTTGTATGGGATAATTCGTTAGAGTATCCATGGTGAGGATGGGAACATATCATACCTTTTTAGTTGATGACTTAGTTTTACATGTGGTTCACTGTTCTTTATCATGATTTCTTTACGTTATCATTATAAGCTCTAAGGATGAACTTTTTGAGTATAGTGTTATAGTCATGCTATTTATATATAAAATGTTTCCAGGTCAGTTTGAGAAGGTTGGATATTAGTATGGTTACTAGTAGTTGGGCGTTTTTCAGGTGCTGTTTGAGATTTATGGTCACTGTAATTTTACTTTCTTTTGGAAGTTGTAGTTTTTTCGTTTCCGTTGTTATAGTTATTGCATGACATTACACAAGTGTAATTGGGTTCCATCAAGCTTTTGATATGAGTAGGAGTTGGTTGGTGTATAAAATATCTATCTCTTGCACATGTTTTCTGTTAGAGGCTAATGCCTCTCAAATGTGTGTTTGATAGACCCTGGGCGCAAGTAGCCAACCCAGGGCCTACTGGAGGCGGGACATATGGTTTGTTATCTCTATTCTCATATATTCAGCAAAGGAGGATTAGAATTTGTAGGGAGGGGGTCTTGAACGAGTGGTATCCGAGGTCTGGTTGAGGGATACGATGGAGTTTGGAATTATGCATAAGTGAGGTTTCATGGGTTTGTAGGTAAATGGTGTTAGTCATGTTCAGAAAGTGATGTAAACATTAGAGACTAGTTGAGACATAGTTATTTAGGGACCCCTATGATATGATGTATGGACCATTAATTTTATAGTGGCTACTAAATGAGGTGATACTAGTTACATGTTAGAGACCTAAAAATGATCACGCATCATTATTCTTTGATGATGTTTTTGAATGGATAGACCTTGGGATTGGTTAACCTAAAATGAATAAACGAAAATAATTAATTAGTGTTAAAGTCTTTCATATTCCAGGTATTGGAGATTTAATTATTTCCCCTTTTTCAGTTATGGCTCTATGTTTATGTCCTCATTAGGTTGGCACATAATATGTTTATTAGGTTGTTCCAAAAAATCAATATAGAGTAGATGTTGACAATGATGATTATTAGAGGAGGACACTCTGAGAGTTTCAATGCCAGATTTTCTAGAAGTATGAGGGCTATGTTACAGATGTAGTCACAGAAGACTGGTTAGATGAGGATGATATAGTGAAATCATGGCCTATTTTCACCTACCAACGGGTCAATGTTCCTATGCTATGCTAATATGTATGGCAACACTCGGGTCGAATCCTCGGCGATGATACTTTTTAATAGTTAATTGTTTTTAGTTGATTTTAATTTGATAGGGGGGTTTGTTTGAAGAGCTTATGAAATAATTTATGGATAATTTTTTATATAAAAAATTGATAAATATTGGGGTGAGTTCATTTTTAGGGAGTTAATCTTGTGATATCCTTGAGGACTGATTTATATTGCATTTAAATTAACACCAACTTCACAAGATAACGTTGATTGAAATTATTAAGTGTTAAAGCAAGAATCCAAGCCTTATCATAACTTAGGGTTCTTATATAAATCAGATCTTGTTTATAGTAGTGTATTTTTAGATCCAATAATATATTTAATCCACATGTAAAACAAAATAAGTAATTAATCTATGACATGTTAAGTCCAACACACACAATGTTTAATTAAAGCATACTCATCGAGACAAATTTATCAATCGCTTAACATATATAAATAATGACTCACCCAAATGGTATATTTACTCATCCATTAATATGGTTATTAATTTTGGAATATATTATTATGTTCATTAATTATAAATAGAACAAAAGTAATGGGATACGAAATGATTAGTGCGTCGAACACACACGAACATTGAAGAGAGTTAAAAAAAGACTTCCGATTGAATGAAGAACCAAAAGAAGGGAAAGTGTCTTAACTTGATTTAAACTATTTTAAAGAAATTAATATTAAACTATAGATGGTGTAAAATAATAATATATATTGAAGAAGAAACATTCATTAAAACAGAATTAGAAAGACAAACCCTTGGGAAATTACAAATAATGAAAACCGTAAAAGTAAATTAATACAAAGAGAGGAGGAAAGGTCTCTCCAGTGAAATCTTGAGTTTGGAAGGTCCTCCCAATCCCTTGGAAAAACATTGGTCATGAAACTATGTGATAATATATTCTGAAATGCCAACCCTTTTTAAAGGAGAGGAGGGGATTTATTTATAGTCCAAGGTGGTGGATTGTTTTCATCCCAAAACTACCCCTCCACATGGATTGATTATTTGGACATCCAGATAGCTGAATCTAGAGATATATCCTTCTTCAAAGTCGTATATAATAACGTTGGACGACTATTCTAAAATTTCGGAGGTATTTTGAGTTATAGATCCAATGTTATAGAGGTTGGAGTAAACAATTATAATCCGTTCATTTCAATCTAGACTTTTCTGAAGGTTGAAATGTTAATGGGTTTAAAAATAGGAAGATGCCCTCATATTGGAATTTTTTATTCAACAAAGTCAGCCACCTAAACCTCATATTTCACCCTGAAAAATATTATATTGATTTGATTACTATATCATGTGAAATATCATGAATAATGCCCAGATTTTAATTCTTGGACAGAATAGTGGGCTAGACATCAAAGCATCAGCTGGGACCCTTGTTATTGGAGTTTTTCCCTGAAAATTTTATCCATGACTCCTTAAATTGCACCTAGAACATCTTAGAAGCATAAATAAATTTGGAATTTTGGATTGATCCCAATAATTCAATCTTCATATCTGGTTCACTTTCATCACAAATTCTTTGGGTCTTTTTTTGTGGCCCACATCACCCTTAAAATGAAAGAATTGCCTCGTGATCACTTATAATGATATGTTGTATATTGAATGAAAAATCTTAAAAAACAAGAACCATTAAAATTTTGATTAGTATGGTGATAGGTATTATTAAAAAATTAATCAAACATGAATCTGGATGAATTCAAATGGTGCTCAAAATTTATATTTAATATTTAAAGATTAATATTTCACACAAATTATGCACATTTTATATAAAATCATTAATGGGAGTATATAATAAGTTATGAAAATATAAATAACATCAAATACCCCCAAAATTTGTCTCGTTCATGTCCTCATGTATAGCAAATATAAAAAAAATAACAAAATCATTTTTACTCACCAACAAATACTATACTTTTGTTTTCCCCAATCAGGGGAGGTTTAGACAATTTCACTCATCCATATTAAATTCCACCAGAAGTTGTTACAGAAACAGTGTTCCAAAAATCAATTCGTTTTTTCATGATCAATTTTTGAAATGGAAAATGGTTGTACACAAATCATACTCCTCTCAAGATGATAAAATTAATTTTATGGAATTTCACTCATTCACCAACCCAAAGTGAAAATCATATAATTTTTAAGAGATCTCAGCTTCCATTCCCTATCCTAAAGTGCACAATAATCGAGAGGTCTTTTAAGGTTTTTTATGGCATTGGGACGGTAGGAGGATGATATCCAAAAGATGAAAAAATGAGGGGTAAAACAGCAGCATGGAAAAGGAATGAATGTTTTTTTTTGAAATGAGACATGAAAGGAAATGGAAACACGTATTTAAGTGGGAAAAAAATGTGAAATAAGACACAAAAGAGGAAGGAAATTAGAATCAGATGAGAAGATAAAATATTTACCAACCACGAAACTTATCCAAATGACATTTGTGTTCATTTTATTGGTATTTTTTTAAATTTTAACTTGAAATAGATCTCACACTCTTCTCCCAACCCATAATTGATATCCTCACAACAGTAATTGTAATAGTTATAACTTGATCAAAGTTTGAGTAAAAGTGATTTTGACCCACCCAAGACACAGCCCATTATTTTTTTCATTTCATTTTGATTTTCTTTTCATTTTTTTTGAAAAAATTTCAATAAAATTTACAAAATTACATAAATGAAAGTAAATTCCCCAAAACTCTCTGAATGAAAACCTCCCCTCACACTAAAATTTATTCTTTCATCAAACATATTATATCATGGTTAAAATCAACAAAAGGTTACCCAAAATTAAATACATTCCCCACAAAACGTATATTTTAAAAAATTATGCAATGAAAATCCATCTTGATATTGGGTGGGATAAGGTATTGGGCTTGTAATGTGGTTATCAAAGGAAATGTTTTCATAGGCACGAAGGGGATTTCAAATTTAGGATTAATGTAAGGGAATGGGAGTATATTTGGATATATTGACTATCATGATGTTCAGAAAATGCCTCTATAATATTAATTCAATCCAAAGTTGGAAATTCAGCTCGAAGGTCCACAAACTCAAGACTCACAAATTCGGGTAAAAACAAACATTTTGAAAAGATGTCTATAGGAGGCCTTGGCATGAAAGAAAATGGTTTCCCTCATGATGGGGGAAAATAATTTTCAAAATTAGAAATTGAGCAGTAAAAGTTTTTTGGTTTTCACACAATATTATTTATAAAAATATATAAAGAAAAACAAGATTTTTGAGATGAAACCATGTCTTTTAACACCCCAATATGGTTGAAAAAAATGTAAAAACTAGATGGTGAGTAAGTATGGATCTTTTGGTTTTTGTACATTTTTTATTTATTTTTTAGTTTTTTTAGTGTTTTTAAAATACACACCCACATAAAAGAGAAATAGAAACAGAAAGAAAAAGTTTGATGATGAAAGTGGTAAAAAATGAAAAAAAGAGGAGGAAGAAGAAAAAGTGAGAGAGAGAGAGAGAAGGAGAAAGAAGAGTTAAAGGTAAAGAGGTGACCCTGGTTTGGATTTGTTGGGTCGTTGTCTCCATCCAGTGGTACGTTTACTATAGAAGTTGTAGATCAGATGGAAGTCGACGTGGTTCTAGGATTGTGTGTCATCTCATGGTGATGCTTTTACCAATTTATATTAACTGTGAATGTCTTTCTGGAAGAGGGGTCTTGGGCTTGCACTGCACAAAATGGATAAACATGGGGAACAAAAAAATGACCTTCCTACTGAGAATTAAGCTTACCTAGGTGATGAAAAAAGTGATAGTTGAAAATAAATACCTTTTCACCTTCATGGAATACCTTTCTCAGGATGTGTTTGTCATGAATTACCTTATCTGTTTCTCTATACATATTATAATTATCATAGTAATCAAGTCTATGATCCTCCAGTTCAGCCAATTGCAACAATCATTCTTCACTAGATTTTTCAAAATCAAAATCACAGGTTTTCACATCCCAAAAAGTCTTATGCATGATTTCAACTGGTAAATGTCAAAATTTACTAAAAACATGCCTAAAAGGATACATCCCAATAGTTGTTTTATACACAATTAGATAAGGCCAAAGTGATTCAACAAGTCTTTCAATCCAGTCTTTTCTAGTGGGTTTTACAATTCTCTCAAACACTCTTTTTTACTTCTCTATTAGACCGTTCAACCATGCCATTTGTTTGAGGGTGATATGTAGTTGATGTTTTATGTACAAACCCATTTTTTTCAATAGAGATTCTATGGTTCTACTACAAAAATGGGTTCTCAAGTCACTTTCATGGAACGTGGTGTGCCAAATCAGTGGAAGATGTGCATATTTAAGAACTCACTAATAATATGTGAATCATCCATTCTTGTGGGTTTGGACTCAACCCACCTAGAAACATAATCGTCCGCAAGAAGTATGTATGAGAATCCATTGGAAGGGTGAAATGGTCCCATGAAATCGATGCCGCAAACATCAAATATCTCAAAATAAATGAAATGATTTTGGTGAATTTCGTTTCTTTTTGAAATTGTTCCAAACTTTTGGCATGAGGGACATGATTGACATAAATCATGTGAGTCCATGAAGAGTGATGGCCAGAAGAATCCAGAGTCTATGAACTTTCGTTAGGTCCTTTTTGGTCCAAATTGGACCCCAATTGGAAGTGAGTGAAATAATTCTATGATGGAGGAATGTTCATCTCCATCCACATATCTTCTAATTACCATGTCTTCCCCAATTCTCCAAAGATTATTTTCATTCCAGAAATAGTATTTTGAATAACTTTTCAACATAATTTTTTGTTATTTTGAAATCTTTTCAGGAGAAACACTAAAAACCAAGTAAATAACAATTGGGGAATACCATGGTAACTTTGGAATGATAGATGAGAGGTTCTTAGTAGGAAATTGTTGTTTAATTATTTCAGAATGAGAAGAATTAGAAATTCTACTCAACTGATCAGCCCTAGGGTTTTCTTTTCCAGGTCTAACTTGGATTTCAAGTTCTAACTCTTGGATCATTATGATCTATCTTATTAGACTTGGTTTGGAATCACTTTTCTTGAGTAAGAACTTTATAGTATAATGGTCTACGATGATGATGATTTTGGCACCTAAGAGATCAGTCCAGATTATATCTATGAAAAAACCATTGCTAAAAGATCTTTTCTGTGATAGTGTATTGAGATAGAGTTTCAACCAATGTTTTTTAGGCATAATAGATGACACGAGTAACATTTTATTTTATTTGACCAAGAATAGCCCCAATGTATCAATTAGAAGAATCAAACATCAACTCAATGGGTATGGACCAATTTGTGGTTTGGATTCTGGGGGTAGATGTAAGTAAATTTTTTAGTTCGACAAAGGATCTCTTGGAAACCTCATTGAAATGGAATGTGACATAATTTTGGAGAAAACGAGTGAGTGGGAGGGAAATCCTACTGAATTTATGGATGAATCATCGATAGAAAATAGCATGACCAAGGAATGAATGGATTTCTCAAACTGAAGTTTGTTCAGGAAGTGATTGAATCACTTCAATTTTGTTAGGATTAACCTTGATAACCTATTTTGAAACTATTTCCCTAGAACAATCAGATTAGTAACCATTAAGTGACATTTTTCAAAATTTAACACAAGGTTACACTTGACACACATTTGAAGGAGTAGAGAGGGTGAATTCAAGAATTATTAAAATGACTCACCATAAATGGAAAAGTCACCCATGACGACTTCCATATAGTGTTAAATGGATTTAGAAAAGATACTCATCATACACCTATGGAATGTTTTAGGAGCATTGAAAAGCTCAAAATTCATTCTCATATATGCATATGTTCCAAATAGGGATATGAAAGTAGACTTTTCTTGGCCCTAATGTGCGATTGTGATTTGGATGAAGCCGGTGTATCCATAAAGAAATCAATAGTGTTATTTTCTGATTAATCGTTCTATCATTTGATCATGGAATGGAAGAGGGTAGTAATTTTTTCTTCTTTAAAAATTCAATTTCATATAGTCGTTGCACACACGCCATTTTTTCTTCACTCGAGTTGTGACTACCTCCCCATGTTCATTTGTGATAACAGTTATCCGACCCTTCTTAGTTACAACTTGAATTTCACTAACCCATTCATTATTAGAAATTGGGTAAAGAATACCATCTTGAAGAATCTTGGTGATCGCTTCCCTAAATACCTAAAGTAAGATTGGATTGAGTCTTCTTTGTGTTTTTCTAATTGTTTTGGACGATTCCCCAAGATGTATGTGATGCATGGAAAGAGAAGGTTTGATTCCTAGTATATCATCTAGGGTCTAGCCTAAGGACTTTTTGTTTTCCTCTAACACCTGAACAAGTTTGGACTCCTCATATTTAGTTAGTGAAGCATTGAGAATGAAATAATATGAGAGATCATGGAAAAGGAATGCATATTTCAGGTGTTTAGGAAGAGGTTTTAGATTAGTATAATCTCTCATTTTTGGGCTAAACAACTCTGGAATTGAGGAAGTGCTTTCATTTTCTTCAAATTCATTTTCCATAATATTGTGTAAGGTGGAGAATTAGAGAGCATAGTTGATGCGGGATTCAAGAGAGTTTTCAAGATCCACTAGATTGATAGAGTCTATTAATGAAAGGTCCATGTGAACTTCACCATTTATGAATTGGTTAATCATGTTGTAGATTTCACAAGATCTTATCTCATTAGAAATTGAAGAAAATTTTGGATTGGGGTTCAATTGAATCTCATAAGTATCCTCAGATGCAGGGATTGAGAATGCAGAGTGATCCTCAGATGAGTATCTTATGGCCTGAAATTTTTTGAACTTGACCAGTTGGTCACCATATTCCATGGATAAGATGCCTGAATGGACCTCAATACTGGTTCTATAAGTCATGAGTAATGGGATTCCTAAATTAGGGTAGATCGAGAAGAGGTCAACTCACCTTATATGTCAATGACATAGAAATCGGCTAGGAAGATAAGATCATTCACATGAACAAGTACATCGTTGATTATACCCTCAGGACTAGAAGTTCTTTGATTGCCCAACTGAATGAAAACACCCGTTGGGTGCAAGGGACCTATAATAAGGTTGGAGAAGATGGATTTGGGCATGACATTAATTGAGGCCTCTAAGTATAGGAGTGCATCATCAATGTAGAAACATCCAATTTGGCATGGAACCGTACAGATCCCTTGATCATTGCACTTTAGGGGAATATTCTGCTACGTGGATACATTTTCAAAGGTCCTAAGTTTCCTCATGTTGTTGCAGAATTATTTGAGAAACTTGGCGTACTTAGGAATTTGTTTTATGGAATCTAATATGGGAATGTTTACATCAATGTGTCTAAACATGTCAAGAATATTGGATCTGTCGATTGACTATCATGGGCTTGTTTTTCAAGAACATGTGATCAATTATATAATTGTTGTGTGCTTTCATCCATGTTTCTTATGAGATCTCTTGGAGCTGTAAGAGTTTTATCAAAAATAGCACCGCCACTTGTGACATTAATGAGGGTTATCTCCATAGCAAATAACAACTCACAGAAGTATTGGATCAAGAGTTGGTCAGGGATTTGGTGGTGTGGTAAGGTTGAATCATGCTTTTTGAACCTCTCCCTCATGTCATGGAGTGATTGATTTGGGAATTAATAGATAACACTTATTTACATTCATATGGAAGTAGTTAGAGAAGTAGGAATTAATTTATCTATGAAAAGAAACATCAAGTTATTAAATGTGGTTATGGAACTAGGAGGGAGGTAGTAAATCTATGACTAAGAAGTGTCAACTAAGGATAAAGGGAATGCTCTGAGTTTTATTTGTTCCTCAAAAACCACTTGAGGCTTCATGGTAGAGCACACCACTTGGAACTCATTAAGGTGGAGATGTGGATCCTCACCGGATAGCCCTTGGAAGTGAGGGAGAAAATGAATCAAACCCGATTTGAGTTTGAAGTCAGCCTCTATGTTTGGATATTGAATACTACGGGTTTCGTAATTCATATCAGGGGAATCAAGTTCATTAAGGGTTTTTTCCCTAGGATTATCCATATCTAATTCAATTGCTTGTACTAGGATTGGTTCTTGATTTATTTGATTATCCCTATTGTTACTCCTAATTTGGTGAATTATTCACTCTATTTCGCAGTCAAACAAATCCATTTATTGTTTGGGAGGCTACGGTTCATTCAAAAAGATTTTGGAAGAAAGAGGAAGAGAAGTTTTTCTTTGTGTTTTTTCATCTTTTTAAAATTTAGTTTTTTTTTGTTTTTTTTCAATAACGAGAAACTAAAGACTAATTAATTGAATCATTCTAGGAAATAACGACATTTGAAATTGTAGTCGATTTTTTCTTATTGACCGACCAATTTTCCAATGATCTGCTAATGTGTATGGAAGCACTTGGGTTAAATCCTTCGCGATGATACCTTTTAATAGTCAAATTATTTTTAGTTGATTGTAATTTGATTTGGGAGTTTGTTTGCAGAGATTATGAAATAATTTAAGAAGATGTTTGATTTAGATAATATATAAATATTGGGGTGAGTTAATTTTTAGGGAGTTAATTTTGTGATATCCTTGAGCATTGATTTATATTGCATTTAAATTAACACCCACTTCACAAGACAATGTTTAATAGAATTCCTAAGTAGTAAGGCTTTAATCCAAGACTTAACTTAATATAGGGTTCTAATCTCAATAATATCTTGTTTATGGTACTATATTTATGGTTCCAATAATCCATGTATACCACTGGTTAAACAAACCAAGTCATTAATCCATGGCATGTTAAGTCCAACATACACAATGTTAAATTAAAGAATACTCATCAAGAAAAAGCTCCCAATTGCTCAACATATCTAAATAATGAATCACATCAATGGTAGATTTACTCATCCATTAATATTTTTATTAATCTAGTAATATATTATTATGGTGATTAATTATAAATAGACCAAAAATAACGACATAAGAAAATAGTAGTGTGTCGAACACACACGATCGTTGAAGAGAGTAAAACAAGTCTTTCAATTGAATGAGGAAGAAAAAGAAAGGAAATGATTTTAACTTTATTTAAAATATTTTATGAACATTAATATTAAAATAAAGAAGTTGGATGATAATAAGATATATTTAATAAGATACTTTCTTTAAAGTATAATTACAAAGACAAACACTTGTGAAATTACAAACGAAGAAAACTACAAAAGTAAATTAAAACAAAGAGAGGAGGAAAGGTATCTCAAGTGAAAACATGAGTATGGAAGGTCCTCACAAAAATTAGGAAAAGCATTGATCATGTCAATGTGTGCTCTACTCTTTTGAAATTCCAACCCTTTTGAATGGAGAGGAGGGGATGTATTTATAGCCAAAGGTGGTGGACTGTTTGCATCCCAAAACTACCCCTCCACTTGGGTCGACTACTTGGACATCCAGACAGCTGAATATAGAAATATCTCTTTATTAACATTTTTATATAATAATTTTGGAAAAATACTATCAAAATGTGGAGGCATTTGGACTTATGGATCCAATGTTATGGAATTTGGAGTAAACAATTGTAATCTTTTTATTTCAGTCCAGACTTTTTAGAGGGTTGAAATGTGAATGGGTTTTGGAATAAGAAGATGGCCTCAAATCTGAATACTATATTCCACAAAGTCAGAAGCCTATATATATTCTTTCACACTACAAAATAGAATCCTTATATTATGAATATATCATGATAAATTTCATGAATAATTTCATTAGTTTAATTCCAGACCAGAATGGTGGGCTGGACTTCAATGCACCAGTTGGGCCCCTTGTTATTGGAGTTGGGACATGATATTTTTATCCATGACGCCTTAAATTTCCCCCCAAAAATTTTAGGATAATAAATAAATTGGTATTTCTGTATTGAGCTTAGTAAATCAATCTTCCTAGATAGTCCAGTTTCATCACAAATTATTTGGTACTTCTTGCGTGGTCCATATCACACTTAAAATGAAGGAATTGGCACATAATCACTTCTAATGAAATGTTGTATTTTGAATGAGGAATTTAAAAAATAATAAACATTAAATTTGGATCCATATGGTGACAGTTATTATTAAAACATTAAACATACTTGAATATGTATGAATTCAAATAGTGATCAAAATTTATATTTAATATTTAAACATTAATATTTCACACAAATTATGCACATTTCATATAAAATAAGTAAATGGAGTATATAATAAGATCTAAAAATAATAATAACATCATATAGATTTTAGTTCGATATGTACTCCGAAAGATCACTAGGTATAATTGCTTGTGAAGATGTTGCATGAGAAAAAGAGGTAGTGGTTGTTCTTATTCCTCGGGGATCACGAGGATTTGGCATTTCTGGGGAGAAGTTATAAGAACAATTCAAAAACTGAGTTTCGTACTTTGACTGAGAAGGCGTCCAGTTTCTAAGAGCTACTTACCATTTGGCTAGGAATCTCTAGTGTTTGAGGGTTTGAGTTCCATTTCCGGACCTACTGTGATATGATTCAGACCTATTGCCGGATGAGAATCCTAGGGCGTTAAATTTTGAGAAGGCTTTGCATTCAACGATCCATCACCAGGTCACTCCATTTTTTTTTGAATACATATCTCAACGATTTGGAGAGAGTATAGTTCATAGAAGGAACATTATCTAGAACAGGATCATCACGATAGGGGATTCATCAGGATTCATGACGAAGCGAAGCTATAGTCCGAGGTTCCCGGTTTTCAGGGAATAAGAGTTTCTGATTAGCTGAAAATAAGTCTCACCCCTCAATGTGTCATATCTCCAGGAAAAGAATCTCTCAGACCTATACTAAGGGATTATGTGATTATTTTTCTTGTGGAGACTAAGGTCATCAGTAGCGAGAGTTCCCACCTTTTATGAGCAGTCAGTGTGCATTAGGTGTTCCGCTTTAGGCTCCTCCATTGAGGGTGTTCCAGCCAAGGTAGTTGTAGCAGGATGCACAATTTTATTGATTAGTAGAGAGAATATGGTGCTGGTAGAGGATATCCTCAGGTTGCGTCTCATCGTTATATAGTAGAGCATGGCTATGGATGAGGTTTCCATCAAGATGAGGGAGTCCGTGAAGCAGGTCGTGGTCAGCTTCATGCGTTAGCGTTGCCAGTTCCAGGAGATCCAGGTGTCTTTATAGGTACCCATTTATTATACTTGAGTTAATTCCTTGTTTGATTAAAGATCGAGATACTCCTATATATCACGTAACCTTGTTCATGCTATGGTAATTGAGGTTGAGAGGCTTCAAATGCCCTTGTCATTGACTACACAAGTTGGAGGCTGAAATGACTTGTTTGAAGTATGTAGAGACTGTGAGATATTTCTGGGGTTGTATAACTCTTGGGTATATTTACTATGTTTGTGGATACAACCATATGATGTCATCCTCAGCATGGATTAATTATTTTCTATGTGGGTTATCGTGGATTTCATGAGGAGGAAGGTGGTGTTATTTGATGTTGATTGAGATCCATCAGTATTTTTGGTGAGCAATACCCTCGTATGAGTGATAGGTGTGTCCTATTCTTGTCATCTTTGATGGATAAGATTATATTGAGATCGACATAGGTTCAGTAGCCATCGTTTCTTAGGGTCATAGAAGAGTACCCTGATGTCATTTTAGAAGAGGTTTTAGTGTTACCCCCTCGACGAGAGTGTGAGTTTGGGATTGATCTATTGCCAATAATGTCTCCTATATCGATGTCTCCATATATGTTGGAACCTTCTGAGTTTTGAGAGCTATATATATAGCTCTATGGTTAGTTGTAGGGTGGTTTAGTTCAAGCAAGTGTGTCACCATGGGGCGCACTAGTTTTGTTCATGAAGAATGCAGACGACAACTTTTGATTGTGTATTGATTATTGTCACTTGAACAAAGTGAAAATGAAGAACCGATATCCCCTTCCATATATTTATTATTTATTCAATCGACATAAGGGTTCAAGTTGGTTCTTGAAGGTAGATTTACGAAATTTATATCATCAGATGCATGAAAATAATGAGGATATCATGAAGACTACATTTTTATTTTCGTCATGGGCAGTATGAGTTCATTGTGATGTCATTCAGTTTGACGATTACTCTAGTTGTGTTCATGGGGTTAGTGAACAATGTGTTCTGTGAGTTCTGGGATATGTTCATGGTGGTTTTCATCGACAAAATTCTTGTGTACTCCACGTCTAAGGAAGACCATGCTGAGCATTTTCATTCCATTTTGGGAGTTCTTCGTCAACATAAGCTCTTTGGGAAGTCATCAAAGTGTGAGTTTTAGGATCAAGAAGTCTGTTTCTTTGGTAATGTTGTATCCTAGTAGGGAGTAGTTTTGGATCCATCTAAGATAGAAGAAGTTGTGTCTTGGGAATCCTCCAAGATAGTGGCATATGTGAAAATTTTCGTTATCTTGTAGGATATTATAGGAGGTTTGTAGCCTATTTCTGTCGAGTTGCAACTCCTCTTATAGCATTGACCAAAAAAGGATCATGCACTCTTATTGATTGATTAGTGTCAGATAGCTTTTGAGTATCTAAAGTAGAAGTTATTTAGTGCTCTGGTTCATTGTTTTCTAGTAGAAGTAGTTCAGTTTGAGGTTTTATGTGATACATCACATCTGCTGTTAGGCTGTGTTATGAAGCATCAGAGATCAGTTGATTCTTATGGGTCTCAAAAGTTTCATCCCCACAAAAATAATTATGCCACCCATGATCTTGAATTGGAATAGGTGGTTTTCCCCTAAATTTGTGGAGAAATTACCTCTTTGGTGAGAAATTTTTGGTCTTCACCAATTATAATAGGATGAATTATGTTTTTTCACAATGTGACTTGAAATTTTTATAGTGTCAGTGGATTATGTTCTTATAGGATTACAACATTGGCATTTCTTATACACCTAGAAAGGGAAATTTTGTAGCCAATACATTGAGAAGGAAGTCACACAATGATATCTTGTGAGAATCAGGTGATTACTAGAGAGTGATGGAAGAACTTTTAGTGTTACAATTGATTATTGGAGTAGTTGGGGATAGAGGATATCTTTTTTAGATGATGGTGTAGTCATCTTTGGTGAAGTAGGTAGAAGAGTCCTAGATGGTGGATCTTCATGTGGTGGTCTAGAGAGATCAATTTGTTTGTGGAGAGGCCTCTGATGGTTGGTATGAGGATGAAAAACATGAGGTGTTGTTTCATGGAAGTATTTTCATTCCTTTGGTGATGTGTGAGATGGTTCTCAAAGAGTTCCATAGTTTTCCCATAGTGGTACATATTGAAATTAAAAATATTTATCGAGATTTGAGGATTCAATTTTGGTGGCCTGGGATGGAGCGTGTAGTTTTAGAGGTTGTGTCTTGATGTTTATTCTACTGGAGGGTGAAGGCTGAGTACCATGTCACCAGTGGTATTCCACAGTCATTAGATGTTTCTTAAGTGGACATTGGAGGACATATCGATAGTCTTTTTTATCAGTTTACCTTGTGCTCAGGGAGTCTATAGCGCTATATGGGTATTAGTGGATCATTTGATAAAATCAAACCACTTTTTAGAAATCAAGGAGTTGACCACAGTGAAGGTTTTGTCGGGGAAGTATCTAGAAGAGGTGGTGAAACTCCAAAGAGTCCTGATGATTATCATTTCTGATTAAGATCAACATTTTACCTCCAGGGTGTAGAGTGGACCCTATCATTATTTTTATTTTCAGCTATTCCTTAGCACTACTTCTCATCCACAGATAGATGGTCAGATAAAGTGGAACATCCAGACTCTTGAATACAATTGTGCTCTTGTGCCCTGGATTTTGGAGGTTTGTTGATGAGGCACTTAACCTTGGTAGAGTTAGATTACAACAACAATGTTTACTCCACGATAGGTATGTCACCATTTTAATCCTTGTGTGGACATACTTTCCATTCTATATTGTGAATTATTGGGGTTGGAGAGTTAGCATTTCTCGGGCTGAAACTAGTACATAATACGACATAGATGGTTTAGGTGATTCACGAGAGGATGATGGTAGTGCAGGATCATCATAAGTCCTATGACGATCATAGGAGGATACCTATAGAGTCTTATGTTTGGGATCATGTGTTTCTGAAGGTGACTCCTCATTGTGGGCTGCGAAGGTTTGTTTGTGATAGTAATATTTCTCCCTGGTTAGTTGGGCCTTTCAAAGTGTTGGATCATGTTGGAGCCATGACAGATTAGGTAGAACTTCCTCCACATATGATTAATATAGATGTTGTTTTTTAAATGTTGAAACTATGTCCTTTTCTTCATGAAGACTCTCACATCATCAATTGGGGCAAGATAAATGTTGATGATGGTGAAACCATTGAATAACAACTTGTTGAGATCCATGACCATAAGGAGAAGGTATTTTAGGGACGTGTTATCCCCCAACTTCGGGTCTTGGGGTGGCATGGGGGAATAGAGGAGATTAGTTGGGAACATGAGTCGTAGATACATTCTTAGTATCTTGGACTGTTTGATGTTTATCTCTTATCATGTAACATTGTTCGTTTGGTGGTTGTAGTCCCTTTCTTTTTATGATATTGATTTATATTGTTGCTTATTGTGGATTTCTCTCTTTTGATAGGTATCTCACCTAGGAAAGTGGTTATGAGATATTTTTGGTTGTCACATGGTTTTGCATTGTCCTCTTTATGAAGTGGTTGAGATCCTATGGTGGTGAGAGCCTTGAGAGGTATCTTGCAGGGTGGATGTTCAGACGACCCCTTTTCGGTTTCCTCTTTAGGTTGGTTTTTGATTATCAAGGATGGGAATGTTTTAATAGTTAACTTATTAATGGTTCAGACCTCTCCAATCCATTCCTTTGTGAAAATATGATGTTTGAGGTGTTTTTGGAGGTCAATGAGACTTATTTCTAACACTTTTCCACTTTTCTTGTTTTTTGAATAGTTTTTACTGGACAATAGGTCATCTATCGGTAGGTCATCTATATGTAGGTCATCTATCAGTAGGTGATCTATCGGTAGATAATCTATTAGTAGGCCATCTATCGATAGGTGTACAATGTTTCCAGATTAGTAGGTGTACTGTTTTTCCATAGCAATTAGTCGCGTCAGTGAGTCACGCCAGTGAATTGCGTCGGTGACTCACGTCGTTGAGTAATCAACGAAAACTATTTCTAGAAACCTATAGTTTCACCCATTTGTTGTTATGTTTGACGTAAAATGCATTCAAATCCTTGTTTTAAGGGATTTAAGGTGGGTTTAAAGCCCATAACTCCTATCTTAATTTTCCTAAGGGTCCGGGTGCCTTTACTTTTTCAAATCACATAGTGTTGATAGATCTTCCTTTAATGGAAATCATAAACCGCATCTAAACCGCTACTCCATATATATTTTCAAAAGGGTCATGATACCTTCGAACCTTGTTCATAATTATCTTCTATATTTGTGTGAGGCACCCTGAACCTTTCTTCCTCATGAGTTGTGTGATTTTTCTATCATTGGATCGTTTCCCCCATAGAGCTTTTACTACTGCATGGGCACCCCCTGTTTTCGTGCATCCAGAAAGTGTCGATCTATCTTTTATATAAGGTATGTTATACCTCCGTTCTTCCAGGTTCCTCAATCTATTTCCTCACATTTCTCATTTCTATGAGATGGCATGTGATCTCCATGATTCTAATGGAGCTTTCTTGGGTGTTGGTTGATGCAGTTGTGTCGTGATGTCCTCGGGTGGATGCAACAATAGTGGAAGAGGTAATTGTGACAAGTTGTGCTTTCCCATTATCATGAAAATAAAATCAAAAACCTTTTTAAGTAAGGTATTTGTGGATTCTATTGTCTATTTACATTTAGTTATAGAGTTTACATGATTTATCACTATGATCAAAGTGGAATTGACACTGTATATACTGAATCAGATTAAAGAATTGGTATTAGTTGTTTAGCGATGTTAATGCCTCTAGGTTTTCAAGATATTATGATATATATGGTTTTTTTATATTGTCATTATTGATGGAAATTAGTAAATAATGTTAATTTGGGATTAACTGTAAATTAATTGGATAAAGAGAAAGAGGCATTGTTAATGAATTCTATTATTGTTGTTGTGATTTGATGATAATAGAATGGATGTAGTTAAACATATTTAATTGAATCGGTTAATTAAATATAGAATAAAGAACATGTTGTTTGTTAAAAGAAAATTCCTTTTAGTGTTCTGGTTTACCTGCTTTCTTGTAAAGGACAAGCACCTTATGCTCAGGAGTTATGAGTGCTTCTTGTGTGTGAAGGCTGAATGCCTTATTTAAGGGACAAGATCCCAATTTCTATGGTGTTTTCTTCTTACTTCTTATGATGTGATGTGATCTTAGGATGGCTGATACTAGAGGGATATTTTGGTATGTGGTGGTATGGAGGTATAGTGGTGGTGGTGGTAGGAGTAGACTCCTGGAGTGGAGAGATGCATCGACTTATGCAAGTGGGTGTCAGAGAGGACACTAGCGATGATAGAACGGGTTGATGTTAGTCTTACCCGGGGATGTGAAAGTTGTTTTTGTTGAACCTATTGTTTTCTTATCTATTTTACTTTCTCCATTGCTTGATTTAGAAGGTCTTTACAACCCTCCTTCCAAAATAGGTGAATACAGGTCGGTTAATCCACTTGATTTCAGTGTTTAGCTTCTCGAGGATGCATTGGAATGTGCTTCTTCTTTAGGTTGAAAAGACTCAATGGGTAGTTCATCAACTCACCATATTGAAACCCTTTTATTTGGTAGCCTAGAATTATTTCTCAGAATACCTAGAATTATGGGATATGTTAATGTTGTTAAATAGTGAATTAATGATGTTGAACCCATGGGGTTGATGTTTTCTAGGATTCAATGATGATGTTATAATTCTGAGGAAATGCGGACTTGGTTTCTTTATGCCTAGAGGGCATGGAAATTTGATGTGATTCTAATGAAATGTAATGTGGAAATGGTAATAGTTAATCAATGGTTAAATAATTAATTAACATAAATTGAAACTGATAAAAAGAGATAAAGTAACTGTGTATAGATTTTTTAATAGTTGCGTTCTTATAGGATATCAAGTCCTAGTGGTGACAATTAGTAGTCTGAGAGACATCACCTACATTTGAGTCTAAGACTAGGTCGTTCCCATAGTGTGGTAGTGAGATATATTATAACATTTAGTTCTTGTGTTTATATGTGCTACTACACCCTATCAGTTAGGTAAACTGACACCCCAGGGAATCTGAGCCATGGGGGGTGTTTTCCCCAACATACCAGTGAGAGGATGGATGGATGGATTCCCCCTTTAGCTCTGCTCTCTTATCTTGGTAGTTTATTGTGCTGGTATGCACAAAGATTAGTTTTGCCCATATATGAGTGTAGAGGGATATAATGGCTGGTGGTTAATTCACACACATATATTCTGGGTATAGTTTCCTATGTGCTACTATAGGTATAACATGTATAGGCTGTGATGGATTAAGGATCCATACTCGGTGTATGGGCTATAGTGGCTTGAGGTATAATGTATGAAATTTGATACACATTATGTGGGATGCGGTGGATCCTGGTAACTACCTGGTTACTTTTGGTTGTGTGGTTGTGGTGATGAGTTTCACGAGGTGCATGATATGGTGCTACACCTAGGTGTTTTGGGATAACCTTTTTTGGAGAGAGATACTTTGGAAATGCGATGTTGGGGAAATGCGAAGAACTAGTGGAGATGTTGTAGCAGGGTACCCTCAATATTATTTATTAATTTATATACTCTTGTATGGGATACATAATGATAGTATCCATGGCGTGTCTAGGAACATAATATACATGTTTAGGGGACGAGTTAGTTTCACTTGTGTTTCATTGTTCTTTAGAATTCTTTATTTACATTTGTATGAGAGGATCTAGGGAGAATCCTACTAAGTATAATACTACAATCACCCTATGTTTATATAAAATATTTTTCATGTATGTGGGAGTAGTTTGGAGATCAGGATGGTTTATTCTAGTGGGGGGGTTTTAGGAGTTGTTCGGGCATTGTGGTCACTGTCATTTTACTTTCTTTTGGTACTTGTAGTTTTTCCCTTTCAGTTGTAGTAGTTATTTCATGACATTAAACATGTTCACTTGGGTTTCATTTAATTTTTGGTCTGAGAAGTAGTTGTTTGGTATCTATTTTATCTCTCTCTTCAACATGTTTTCACTTATAGGGTAATGCCTCGTGTCTGTGTGTTTTCTATACCCTCAGTGATAGTTGCCAACCCAGGGTCTACTGGAGGTGATACATGGGGGGTCATTATCCCTTTTCTCACATTTTCAAACTAGAAGGGGTACGCTTTGTGGGGTGGTTTAGTGGAAAAAACAATTCTCCAGACAAAAATAATCTATAATTTTAACTTTTTATTTTAACTATTTGTTTTCTAAAGTAGCCATAGTTGAGAAAAAAATTTATATTCAAGAATATGAAAATAATTTAAAATAATTACTCCCCTAAATTAGAATATTTATTATAATTTTAATTTACTTAAATACACATATTCTTATCTCTAAATTATGACCCTATATCTCATCATCTTCAAGATCCTATGGATTATTTTTTACACTAAAGTCAATAAAAATTTAAATTCAAGTTTAATAATACCAGAGTTTAAAAAGTGATAGGGTTGATTCAATATTTTTTAGCTTTTATCTTTTCTTGATCAATGTATATTGTAAATAATATTCCCCAAAATTGTAGAGTAGCCTATAGTATATTTCTCCAGTCAAAAATGGAATCAACACCATTCCATCACGCTCAATTTATGCACTAAAAAGAAATAATATGAAACAAATAAACTCCAAACACTACGTAAGGTTAGTACCTCCCCCACACCATTTTAAACAAAAATAAATTATAAGGGAAAAAATGAATTAATCAATGATTTTCAGATTTTAATAGGAGGAAATCCTCCCCCAAAGGTTCCTTATTAACTTTTCAAAATAGTTTGAGCCAGTGTCCATTAATAGTTAATGGAACATCCTTCCAAGGATCTGAAATCTACAAAAAAAGATAAATAATGAGTTAGAATAAAAGGTTCATCGCATTTAGAATTAAATTTAACCTGGAAAATATTAAGATGGGTTTATATAGATACAATTTATCTCCAATCTATGAATATTTATTTAGAATCATCTTTTCATCCATATCCTTTTTTTCTATTTAAAAAACGTATCATTTTCTTAAGAATTATATCTTATTTCTTCCATATCTTTCAAAAAGACATCCTCTATTTTTTAGGATTATAAAAATATTTATTACATGATTTAATAACCCAAAATTTTTTATGTTATAATTCCATGGGAGAATGAAAATATATTCAAAAAAAATTCTTATAAGGTCATATACCTATTAGAGTATTATATGTCATCCTATATGCCCACAAGGCTTCCTCAATCCTTAATCTTCAATATTTCCTGTTTAGGTTAATATGTTTCTTAAGATTATGCTCGATATATTTATTTAAGACATCAATCATACAATTTGTTTGAGGATTATTGGGTATAAAGACTTTATAAATAACCTATATTTTTTGTAAATCCTATAAGGTCTAATTTTAGAAATGAGTTCCTTGTTCATTGAGAATAAATATTTTCATTAGAAATATACCAAAAATTAATCTTGAGAAACTATGACACCACTATAACATAACAAATTCTAGTTAGAACATCTTCAATATACTTTAACACATAATAAAACAAAAGAATGATATATGATTATAAAAATTAATTAGTAAAAGGTTCTATAAAATATATTTACAAAAAATAAAAGAGATCAAGAAACAATAATGGTATTTATGTATTCTCATGTATTTTATAAATGTTTCCTTAGAATTGAAAATATTTACAAGTATTACAAAACTCAAGGGTATCATTGGAAATAGGCATCCAAAATATATCTAAATCTAGCACTTTTATAGCACTCGCCTATGGATCAAAGTGGCCTCTAAAACTCAAACTATAGCCAATATTTGGTACCAAATAAAATTCAGAATTCATGATTCATCTCCTAAAATTATTATCACTTCCTAGATTCCATAATTAAGGATTATTCCAAACATATTTCCTAGACTCAATAAATAATTCTTAAACTTTATTATTCAAAAAATAGCAAAGAATAATTTCAGTAGCTTAGTAATTCACATTGTTCAATTACCATGGTCACTTTTTAATATAATTGGATTAAAAATTCTCCTGAGGGAAACATGATTTAATGGGTTCAGTATATTTTTTTATTAAAAAATATAGTAGTTATCCTTATTAAATGATCATCCATAGTTTCCTCAATTCCTTTCCAATATTGGATCTCTATTTAAAATTCTAGAATCAATAATATCCATCTAAATGACTTCAGATTTGATTCTTAATTTTTTTAGATATTAAATAATAGAATGATCAGTGAAATCCATGTTTGTTGATCCCAAATGATTGATTCTAAACTTATCGTGGGAAAAGATAACTATAAATAATTATTTTTCTATTTTGGCGTAATTGGGATGGGAATCATCTATAGTCATAGAAGTATAATAAATGACTAGTGACTTACTCTCTACTATTGTCCCCAAAACATCCCCGAAATATAATTCTGAAGAATTAGCCATCAGCTAAAAAGTAAATCCCCAATTATGTGGTCGAGCTATTGGTGTGGACACTATCTTCTATTTATATTCATGCAATTATTCGTTACACTTATCATCAAAAACAAAATAAAATTATATATGAAGTATTCTTTTCTAAGGAAAATTAATTAAGCTAATGTAGTTTATGAATGTAATATATAATCAATCATGGTCATGAGAAGATCTAATTTCCTTCATTTTCATAGGAAATGCTAGTTAAGAGATCATTTTAAACCTTGGACTTGTCCACCAAAATCTCATTCCCAGATAATTCAGGACCTTGAAAAATCCAACTCTCAACTGTAAAATGGAATCTATCGAAGTTCATCACAAGTTACATTTCAATACATTCTCTAGTAATGGATCCAAAAATTCAAAAACATATCTCAAAATATCGACCATAAAATAAGGAAAAATCCAAAAACAACTCTATATATTTTTCATGAAACTAAGAAAAAATTCTAAGCATGCATCTTTGGAAGGTGGAAGAAGAATTACCTAGTCCAAATGGAATTCAATGATAAGAAAATGTATCAACGGTACATGTAAAAGTGGTTTTATCCTAGTCCTCTAGAGCTATGTTAATCTATAAGTATCCATAAAAACTATCTAGGAAGAAAAAATTTGTTTGAAAATCCAACCCTTCAAGGATTTGATCGATAAAAGGCCAGTGAAAATGGTCTTTCTGAGACATTATGTTCAGTATCTTATACTTAGTGAATACCCTCTACTTATTAGGTAACCTAGTACGAACTAATTCTATAAATCCATTATTAAAAAAAGTGAATCCACCCTTTTGGGAAAAATTTGAATCAGATTTAACCATCGACTATCAAAAATGGGGTAAATTATACCCACATCCAATAAGGTATTCACTTCATTTATAACAAATTAAAAAATGGTAGGATTAAATATCCATTGTTATTTTCTAATATTATTGAATATTTCCCCAAAGAGTTTCTTATACTTACATGGAATTGAATTATTCATATTATATCATTTAAGACCACATTATGGAAATCTATTTTTCCTAATGAACTCTAAAATATTGTTCTCCTACTCACTGGATAGTCCAAGTGATTATGAAAAATTCCCATCCTTTTCATATAAAATTCATTAAAAAATATTTCTTTTTATTTACATATAATATGAATTAGCATGAAATTTTTATAAAAAACAAATTTAGTTTTAGATTTATCACTATAGAAAATTTTAATGTTTTTATTTTCAGCATCTCCATTATCAGGAAAAAGGTCATTTCATAAAGATTCCATAAAATGGTTGCTTTGAATAAAATCACGAATTAACTCTAGAAAACTTCTCAATCGTGCTATCTTGGTGTGTAGAGTCGTCTTACATAGGGTGTATCAATTATTCAAAGATAGAAAATTTACCAAATTACCTCAAAATTATAAAGAAATAGTCTATTTATAAACATTGACATGTACCTTAGCAGTTTTCAAGAATTATCATCCTAAAATTAATGGTGCATTTGAACTAAATCTACCATCCTCCATGTGTAACATGTGAGAATCAACAAGGAAAACCAAATATTTCACTCCTACAAACACATCCTCAATGACACTAAATGTATTAGCTAAAATATTATTTGCTAGTTGGGTAACAATACTAGATTCATTAATATCTCCAACATGCATAGATGAAGAGAGAGAATAAGGAATAACATTGATGGAAGCTCCTAAATCTTACATAGAATCTTGAAACTTAAGAATTCTAATAACACATGGGAATGAAAATTTACTTTTATCTTTTCATTTAATAGGGAGGGAAAGCTTAATCATGGAAAATATATTCCTCCCATATTCACTTTCGCAAATCCTTTGAAATTCCATTTGTGAGTACACATTTCCTAAATAAATTTAACATAATGAAGGATCTATTAAATAACATCAAAAAAATTGATGTTAACTAAGATATTCTTAATATATTAAATACTCACATGTCCATTTTAGTTACAATATTGTATTTGATAGGAGGGTGACCTGAATGATAAGTTGATGACTCCCCATACATTTTCAATACATCTTAAACATTGTTTTTTCTATGGTAAGAACCCATTAAATTTAAATAATCCTTATAGGTTCTTTTAATCATGACTTATTTCATTTTATTTTATTTTTCTTGTTTACTTGTTTGTGGGAAACATATTCATTAAAATGTTTATAATTTTTAGAGCATTATTATAAAGTGGTTTTGAAACTTCTTTATGTGATTTTACATTGATGTTATAAGTAGTGATATATTTTTTATATTTATTAGAATTGTGTTCTACTTGGGCATATTGAATTTTAGTTCCACTTCTCAGAATTATTTCACAAACATTTTCCATTCCTCTCGGGTTCACATCATCTTGTGATTTAAAAATACCACTTTTCAAAAAAACGTATTTTAGTTTCCTTATGAACAATTTGAGTTACATTGATTTGTTGTAATAATTTTTGATGGTGAGAAATATCTGGTTTCCTTTTAACCATATATTCATGGAATGAACCATTTCATTGGTTACCTTTTTTTTCTTCATTTTCATGCTTCTGAATGTTTATAAAATCCCCACTAGTATGGTTTTAATATTTATTTTTACTGTACGTAAGCTGCATATAAAAAGTTTAGGACTTAAAATTATTTTATGTTGATCCTTAGGCCTAAAACGACTATTTTTTGGGTAATCACATGCTTTGATTAAATTTTGGTTATGTTACAAGGGCTTAGTTTGAGTGTTATTGTTTAAGAATTGACACCTCAAGTTATTATAGAATGGTTTTCCATGAAATATTCCATTATAATATTTAGAATCCTTTTACAACTAAGGGTGTTCATCATTGAAATGATTGGTTGTATAAAAAATTTAATAGTGAATATGATTGGGTTAAACTAGTTCTAGTTCAATTTTTGAAGTGACATAGTTTGTCAATATCTGTCTCATTATGCTTGCAAGATCACTCAGCTGACTCTATATTTGGATATTATCAGAATTGGATGTATACAATTATATAGATAGTCAGGAATGGATTAAACCCATGAACTAAAGAGCTATGATTTTTTTACCATGATTGTAATCAAGTTCCTAGAATCAACAGGACTCTTATCAAATAGTTCTCCTTCTACAATAACATCTATAATTATCCTATCCATCAAGACTAATATCTCATAAAAACATTGATAAGTAGTTGTTTATAAATTTAGTGAAGAGTGAAACTAGAAATTAAAATCATAAATATATCTCAGTACTCATGAAGTGTTCCCCCTTGAAAATTCATAATGCCACAACAATCCTTTCTAAGAGAGGGTAACCTAAATGTAGAGAAAAAAAATTCTTTTTTTATTTTCTTAAGTTGGTTCCAACTCCCTATAATAGTGGATTTAGAGTTGTAGAACAACTCTTTGTCGAAACAATCCAAATAAAATGAAAATGATCTCATCTTTAGTTGATAATCACTTAATCTGTGGGGTTTCATGAGGATACACACCATGTGGAATTCTTGTAAGTGATTATGAGGATCTTCTCTTAGAAGACCATGGAATTTAGGTCAATAGTGAATCACCCATAATTTAAGCTGGAAACAAAGAGACGTTTCAAGGTTTTCATGATAGTTCAGATAATTCTCAAAATCAGTAGAAGCGAGGTCCTTTAACAATATCTGTTCAACTATCTTTTTTTATTATTTGAAATATTTCTTTTCTAACAAAATTTATATTTGGAGATTATTTTTGTGATGCTTCAATTTTTTATATGGTATTAAATTCTATGACATATTTTTTATTGTTTTTTTACTTTTATGGTTCAAGGAATGTATGAGTTTTCGGTTTCAAAAATTTCAAGATTTGTTAGACATATATTATATATTTTTTAATTTATTTTTAATTTTTTACCATGCAGATTTGGTGTTTTTAATTTTTATAATTTTTGATTACTCCTTGGAAGCCTCCCTCATAATGATGCCAATTAAAATGTGAGTATTTAATTTCATTTTAACATCCTTAATATTTTTATCCCCTAAAATACTACATTAAATCACCACTCAAAATTTTATTAAAATTATCTTTCCTTATAAGAGATTGATTTCCATGAATTTACTATTATTTTTTATTGTTTTTAATATTTTTTAAGGGGAAACACTATAATTGAGAATCAACAGGACTAATTTTCTAAATTAATATTTTTGAAATATAATTATTGGGAAAAACTAATAAATTAAAAGTGTGTTAAATTAGTGGGAAATGAGAAATAGATAAATAAACAGAATTGAGAAAAGTTTCCAAAACTAGCAGATATCATCGTACTATATTTCATCATTTTTTGAAAATAATTCCCTAATATAACATTCTAAAAACATAGATAAAAATATTGAATAATACAAATCATTCATTTTGTTAAATTTAATTTTACAAATAATATAATGACTCTAGCCTTTTACACATATTTTTACACAATTTTAAGCATAATTAACCATCTAATTAGAAGCCAAGGACCATAAATTCTAGTGTCTTTGGAAGATTAGGAACATAATTAAACATCATGAAACTGAAAAAAAATTATTTAATGTCTATAAGGAGCTCCTAACATACATTTACCTCATACATCAACATAGGATAACCTGAGGAATACATGATAAAAGGGATGAAATAAAAATCCCAGAAAGGAAATAAGCATTGGAATAAAACAGAGCACATGGGGTTGAAGAATTAACATAATGGAATAAAATGAATATAACATGAATAAATATATGGAATAATAACATGTATAACATGGTAAAATATAATCATAGAATCATATGAAAGTTCAAAAAATATATAACCTGACACAAATATGAATCAAGGCTAACTGATAAGACTATATTACATGGTTCAGAATGTCCCATAATGGAATTTTGTTCACTCCATGTACCAACATGACATATCATGAGACTAAAAATTATCCAATCATTTGAGAACTATCTATTCTCACCCATCATAACATGTTAATGAATATGTGTTCCACATGAAGAATAGTCACAAGTTATACCCATGGAAAGAAATCGGTATCATAATCATGTCACATGGCATAACCAATGAGCATATCATAAATTTTTCGACGAAATAATGGATTAAAAACAGACATGGACATTAATAATTAAAAATAGTTAAGTATCATTATAATATATGTCCAATTTATGTGAAAAAATGTAAAATGAGTTTGTAAGAAACATTAGAAATGAAACATTTTAGTGCAGGTTTAAAGAAAATATTAAAGATAATTTAAAGAGAAAAAAGCATAAGAGTTCTCATAAAACAATACATTAGCCAAGATATATTTTTATGATAACATTATTGATTTTATAAAAAATAATTGTGTCTTAAAATGGATTATTGAGACCACTTGGAAGTAGGTAATAAATTGGGAAGTTCCCTTGAACCGAGCTTGCTTATCGGGAAGAATTGAGAAGGGAAGCTTTCTAAAATAAGTATTACCATATAAAAGAGGTATGATATGACCTGGATATATCTGTTTGGAACATGTACATAGAATTTATAAGATTTATATAAAAAATAAATAAGCCTTACTTTGGGGTTAATATAGAGAAAGTGTAACTCGAAGGTAAAATGGGTGTTTGGAAAGAATCCCTTACCTTATGTTTAAAAGAGTTTTTCACTTGATCTTAATGTCCAATATAATCAAATTTAATCAATTAATTAAATAATTAATAAACTTTTATAAATTTAATTGATTGATAATAATTTTATTAACTTCATTTATGGCATTTTTTTATGAGTTATATTGTTCAAATTCATCATTTGAGATTGTTTATTTTCTTAGTTTTCATTAGTGGTTCTCTTGTATAAGAGTATGGAAGTGCACGTAAAATGAAAATAGAAACCCAGAATTGAAGTTATAATTTTTTAATAAATACCCATAATTTTAAATGTTCATAAATTTTATTTGGTTATTTTGTGTGAGGATTAATCATTTGATAATATTTTTGTGATAATCGTTTGGATTATTTTTGGTGGTTTTTTCTCAGAACGAACTTGTTTTGTTTTATTATTTAATAGAATATATATATATAAGGATTCCAGAATAATACCTAGGTTTTAGTACATATATTATTATTTTTTAACCATTAAAATGGTTTTATAACTATCCTTGAATGTGTTAATGAAAAATGAAAATTTTTCGTCCTTGAAGGTGATAAATTAACACCTCACAAACAATGTTTTCATGTTTAGAATAAAAGGGAGAGGAGATTATTTTAATGATAGATTATTCCATTAGAATAATATCATTATTTTATATACTAGGTACTATAGTTTTTATACTATTTTAATTAGGGGTTGATGAGATAATAATAAAATTACGTGAAAATAAATTAAATGAAAAAGATAGAGGAATTTACCACCTGAATTTATACTCCTTGAAAACCTCCTCAGGGAAAAGGTGTTGGCCTTCTAATGAGATGAAGAGATCCTAGACCTGGGGATGCGGATTGAGAATAGTATTTTTATGGATTTTATAAGTCTCAAATCTTGTAATGTGTTATGAGAATAGGTTGTGAGGGGTGGTATTTATAGTGGAGGAGTGTGGTTTTTTCTCATTATTTTATTCATTAGTTTGTTATTTTGGCTCAAGACTATGAATAGTTTGAGTATTATCACATAATATAATAAAATAATTAATATATGTTTTATATTATTTTTCTTAAATTAGTGATGAGTAAATAATAGTGTATTTAACTTATAATGTATATATACCGTAAATTACCTTATTTTACTATTCACCAAAAATTCAATTATTTTTCAAAAATCCCAAAAAAATCATCCAAAACATTTTTCGATGTATAGAATTCAATAATTGACTCCATTTTATGAAAATAATTTTCTAAATATTAAAATTTTAATTTTTAATTAAAATCCTTATTTACTTCACGAATAGTAATTTTGAAATTATAACAGATTTTATAGCACTTTGAAAACATAATTAAGGTCTCATAAAATTATCATTTAATCATATGGAAGAAAAATATTAATTTATGAATACATTTTAGGGAAATATATTTTCTTTTAAAACATTATATTAATTATAAATTGAAAATAATCACATGTGTTGTATAAAAATATGAACACATAATTAATAATTCCAAAAAACATTTATTTACTAACACTATGATCTGATTATATAATATTCTCATTTATAAGATGGATAAATTTTATTCATACTTTCTTATGTGTGGTTATTATTATATTATCTAATTTACTATTCATGAGGGTCACATTACTTTTCCAAAGATCAAGTTACCATTCCATTGGTATTTGTTCCTTAACTTCTAGAAATAACACTTATTTCAATTAATCTTCATTTATAATGTTTTTATTGTGTTATTAATGTGAATTTATGTGAGTAAACTATATGAAATAATTACAAGAATGGAATTTCCATTGATAAAATTTTGGGTTTTTACACTCTTCCTCCCTTATGAAATTTTACCCTCAAAAGTTCATTTTACAAACTATGGGGAAAAAGGTGAGGGTACTTCTCCTTCATCACTTCCTCTAGTTCCCATGATTTGTTTTTATATTTATGGTTCCTCCATAGTACTATGACCATATGAATATTTTTTTTGAGTAGAAAATTATCTCTATTGTCCATGATCTTCACTGGTTGATCCTCAAAAGATAGATCATTCTCCCATTATAACACCTCAAAATTCAGTACATGTGAAGGATCTAGTATATACATCCTCAAGAGGGATATGTGGAATACATTGTGTATTTGAGATATGATAGGTTGAAGTGCTAGTCAATAGACCACGAATCTAACACAATCAAGGATATCAACGGGAAAAATATATCTAGGACATACCTTTCCTTTATTCCCAAATCTCATAATCCTCTTCCATAGAGATATGAGGAGGAATAACATGTATCAAATCTTAAATTCAAGGTCCATCTATGATTGTATATTTATATCTTATGTCAAATTTGAGATGTCTTCATGTGTTATTTAATGTTTTACACATTTTCCACCCTTTCATTGACCATTTAGGATCCTAGCAACTTATGTTCACTAACATCATCTCAAAATAATGGTGTTTTGCATCATTTCCTAGAGTGGGCTTCATATGGATCCATTTGGATGCTCGAGTGGAAACAGTTGTTTTAGGATAATTCGACCAATAGAAGATGTTGGTCCCATCCTCCATTGAAGTCCTCAGAACTTTCTCTCATGAAGGCATCATGTGTCATAATATTTTGTTCATATTAGACATCATTTTTAGGAAGATATGTCATAATAATGTTCAGCTCGGTGCTTAGATCATGTTGGAGACTTTTCCTAAACTTTTTGGTGAATCTCATATATTGATCAAATACAATCAATAGTGGTACTCCATGAAAAATTACCACTTCTATGATGTATATCCATGAAGGATGATCCAATTAGGAGTCCACTAAAATTGAGATAAAGTGATTTTTCTTTCTAATATTATCCACAACAACCCCTATAGCATTGTTTCCTCTATATGTATTCAGAAGATTAGTGATAATGTCCATGGTGATGTTTTCTGACTTCCATGTTGGTATGGGTAATGGTTTCATAATCACCTTAGAATTTTTCCTTTAATCCTTCACTTGATGACATACTTAGAACATTGATATATATATTCAGTGATTCTGTTCTTCATATTTTCCCACCAATAGTTCTCTTAGATATCTCTATACATCTTTATGCTCCCAGGATTAATAGAGAAGTTTTAGCTATGTGCGTCATTCATAAGTTATTTCTTTATCTCTAGAATGGATAGTACACATAGTCATTACCAAAATCTTATGAATCCATCCTCATCGATATTGAACTCAGAGGATTTCCCATTTCTAATAACTTCAACCTTTAATGAATTTTGACATCATTCTTTTGATCATCCTTTATTTTCTCGACAAGGGATGGTTGAGAAATAATTTGGGAAAGGATTTATGATGTTCCTTCCTAAAAAATTCCCATGCCCATCCGTTTTAAGTCTAAAAAGATTGGATCCTCTTCAATTCTCATCATTGATAAAGATGCAGGATCATTACTACTTAGAGCATCTGCTACCTTATTTTCCTTACCAAGATGGTAGTGGGTTGAGAAGCCATAATACTTGAATAGATATAACCATCTTCATTGGAACTTATTAAGTTAAAAATATGTGAATATATATTTAGGCTCTTACGATCAATATATATTTCACACTTCCCTCTATAGAGATAATGCTGCCAAATTTTCAACATAATGATCATAGCTCCCAACTCTGGATCTTGTGTAGGATAGTTGTTCTGATGAATGTTCAACTGCCTTGATCCATAAGCTATTAATTTATCATTTTTTCATCATTACACAGCCTAAGAACTTCTTTGAATCATTGTTTTACATCACAATTATTTCCCCACTTTTTGTTAGTGTGAGCCCCACAATAGTGATAAGCCTCATTTTATACTCTTTAAAGAAGTCTTCACATTCACTGGTCCAGAAAAACATTACCCCTTTTCAAGTAAACTTGGTTAGTGGGTTTGAAAATCATGAGATGTTCCTCACAAATCATTGGTAGTACACGGCTAGACCAAAAAAATTATGGATTTCCATTATAGATGTTGGACTTTAACACTATTCAATTTCCTTTGTCTTGGAAGGGTCCAAATATATTCCCTTGTTGGTGATAAGATGCCCTATGAATGAAACTTCAATTATCTAAAACTCACATTTAATGTACATTTCATAAATTTTCTCCCATCACAAAGTCTTTAGAATAATATCCAAATTCTCGTTATGTTCCTTCTTGATCATTGAGTATATCAAAATATCATCAATAAAGACTACCAAAAATTTATCAATGTAATATCTAAAGACTATATTCATTAAATACATGAAAGGTGTTGGGGAATTACTGAGTATAAAGTGAATAACTATAAACTCATAGTGTCCATACCTTAATCAGAAGGTAGTCTTGGGAATATCTTCTTTACTCACCTTTAATTGGTGATTTCCTGACCGAAGGTCCACCTTAGATAAATAATTGGCCTCACAAATATGATTGAACAATTTATATCTCTGTTTAAGGGGGTACTTGTTATTTACCATGATTTTATTGGGCTCATGATAATAAATGCAGAGGTGTTTTTATCCATCCTTCTTCTTGACTAATAGGACTCATGTACCCCATGGTGAAGCACGTATGCGTATAAGACACTGTCTAGATTCTCCTGTAATTATTTCGCCAGTTCGTCCAACTTAAAGGTGTCAATTCTATAAGGTGTTTCAAGAATATGTTTTTTTAGAATTCAACCCATCGAACATGGGGAACACTAGGAAACACTTTAGGGAACACGTTCGTGTAGTCCCTCACAATGGGCATGTATTCGAACATGATTCTCTCCATTGTATCAATCATTTGAGATTGATATGCTTGCTGATAAGAAAACAATATCCACACTTGAGATTTTTATTATAAAGGATATTTATCCTACTCCTTACACTTATCTAGAATTGGAGGATTCTTTAGGATTTAAAGAGTGATCTCCCTTACTTTAAAATTGAAATCTGCATTATTTAAAGATATTCAATACATGACCAAAATAACATCAAACTCTATCAATGGAATTATGACACAATTTTCTGGGAGTTTTACTCCACAAACATTAAGCGGGGATGTGTTATATTCTTTTTATGTAGTAATTTTTCCATTTCTTTTTCTCATAGATAACACGACGTCCATATTTAGAGGGGGTGATTGAAGAGTTCTACTAAACTTGAAAGATATGACATAATGATTAAAACTAGAATCAAATTATATGTTTTCTAGTATTGAATGAATAAACAGTGTACCTGTCACCACATAATGTTTAGGTACCAACTCAGCAGTAGTGATAGCATATTCTATTCCGTGATTATTTGGAGTTTGTTGTTGTTGATTTCCTCCAACAACCCCTTGCTTTGGGAAATTTCATGCATAATACCCATGATCCTTTCCATTTAAACACTACACTACAAGCTGATTATTGATCTAAAGCTTCCTCTGTTATTCTAAATTAGTGGTATTATTCACATCCCTTTGGTATTTATTAGACACATGCCCCTCTCTTACACATGTAAAGAATCTCTTGGTTACCTTTTAATTAGTTTTTAGCATGCTAATTCACACACTTTTAACACATGGGATATAGGTTCTTCTTTCAATCGTGGGATTTATCTCCCATATTAAACATCATTAAATGATTTTTATCCCTAGGACCATGATACCACTGAGAGTCCCCATTCTCCATTTCAACCTTAAGGGCATAAGAGACAATCACTTCATAGCTGTAAAAGTCTCATAATTATAAATTATTTTCATAGAATTTACTTTACTCCACTAAAGAAGAGATCCACCTTTCATTCAGTGTTCATGGAATATCTGGAGGCATATCTTGCAAGATTTTTGATGTTTTCTTCATATTCCCCAATAGAATCATATTCCTTTTGCTTCAGTCTAAGAAACTCCCTTTCTATATTATTATGGAGGCTTAGAGGAAAATATTTACTGAAAAATATTTTCCTGAAATCTCCCCATTCCATGGAATCAATTTCCTCCTTGTACTTTGTGTTCTTGATCAGTGTTCACCACTAATCAGCATCCCAATCAAAATGATAAACTACAAGTACAAATTTCTCTTCTTCTGAGCAATGGAGGATAGATAATATCATCTCAATGGAGTTAATAAACTATTCTATGAGGAGTGGATCAGAAGATCAACTAATCAGGGAGGCCTTTCCAACATAAATGATTCGACCGCAACTTTCTATCTCTTAGGAGAAGGATTCTGTTCCCCACAATTCAAGTTACTATTAATAACTTCAGCATTTTGAGCAAGTACTCTCATTACGTTTTGATCACCCATTCCTGTCATATTTTGTATATCATTAGAGAAAGAATCACATTGTCTATCACATTGATTGTTGTCATGAGTTCTTCTATTTCCATCAATTAACGAAGAAAAATAAAGTGAAATTAGGTACTTGAATACTCAGATAAAAATAATTATAAAAGGAAACATTAAACATAAAAGGATAAACTTGTAAAGAAAAGGTATATACTAACTTGTGATTCCCTATGATTCACTATAGGTTATTCATGATATGTTTCCTAACATATATTCTTATGGGATTTTTTTCTTCTCTTAATAATTGTTCATAATGATCTTATGAATTTACCAAGTCATATACCCTAGGATTGTCAAATTAGGTGTGCATTAAGGTCCATCTTCATGTACCAGGTTACCCTGAGTTAGGACTGGAACATGTTGTCAATGTTGTTACTTCTATGTACATATGTGCCAGAACAACATCCATTTGTAGTATCCAAACATATATGTATTTGCTTAATAAACCACTTACTATATATAAAGAAAAATTTGGGGATGTTTTCTCATAATTTTTCTTATCCCTAAGGCTCTCTCTAAAATTTTCTAGTTCTAAGCCCAAAAATTACTAAATATTTCATCAAATACAAACTATAGATACCCTACAGCTTTACACATATTATTACACGATTTGAAGCATAAATAAACATCTAATTACAAGCCAAGGATTGTAAATTCATGTGTATTTGGAATATTATGTATAAAATTATACATCAGGAAACCAAAATAAAAAAATCCTTTATTTAATCTCTATAATGAGATCCCATGTTCCATTTAGCTCATACATCTATATAGGATAACCTGTGGAATAAATGAAAAAATAGATGAGCTAAAAATGTTGGAGCTGGTGGCGTAGAACCAACTACATTGTAATTTATTAATTAATAAATACCTTATCACACCATGATTATTCTTCTACATGATAATTCATGTGATAATTTTCTAAGGACAACTTTTACGTGAAAGGATCATAGCGGATCCCTGCTATAATAAGAACCTGAAAGTGTCATAACACTATACTTGAATATATGTTCTATGGCCAGATGATTTTATTTTAGGGGCACAAATAATACAGACCATTAGGGGTGAGGACTCATAAAACTTTGAGGCACCCTCTGAAGCTGTGCACCCTCAGTAATATCCAGGAAGATATTATGAGAATGAGACCTACCAGTAGGAAATCCACATTTCATAAGGTCATTGGATGTTCGTATCTACAAACATCTGTATTGGGCTTTAAAAATTATTATTATTATTAAGGGGTGTTAAAAATAATGCAATTAGATGTATTGAAAAAAACTGTGATGACATGCTATTCACAAAAAGATAGGATATGTTGGGTTCATCACGAGTAATACTGCATTAATAGATAATACGAGACATGATTTGTACCTTCAATTCCATAATTGGAGTTGATATCTCAGTCCCTTTGATAGAATTGATATAGCCTAAATAAATCCATGGCCGTAGTGAGGAATGGGAAAGTTCAATTCTATGATGTCAAAGAAAGAATAATCAATCACACGAGTTGATGGAACTAGCATGCAACCCTCTTGATTCTAGATATTGAGACAAATGGATTACATTACACGGTAAGCATTCGTAGGAGGGGACACATCATTGTAGCCTTAACTTATTTCTCTATGGGTTCCAGGGTGTTTTTTTGGACACTAACGTTGGACATTAGGTAGGCTCCACCTAATTCAACTAAGAAATAGGCATATAGGGTCACACAATAATTGTGGCCATGTATCTCAAATAAATATTCATTTAACAAGTTGAATAAAGATTATTCCTAATTTTGGTTTAATAATTATTCATGTATATCTCATCTCATTTATTTAGACATTAGTTATTCAAGAGAATATATTTTGGGAGAAATAATATATTTATTAGTGAGAAATGTAGTGATATTTATTTAAGAAATATATAGTCATTATTCAAGGTCTAATAAATGTGGTGGGGGAAATAATGAAAATGAAAAAACAAATTTACACACCATGTAGTTTTTCTGGGGATTTATGAGAAATAATATTATTTATTTAATAAAACAATATTAGGGGTAATTCATTGTGCATATGTCAAGTGATAATAATAGTCAACTATTATAATTAGACTCGGGGAATTACTAAGAATTAAATTAAATGAATAAATGATTTTGGGTAATTAATTCATTTTATTATTCTAAGTAATTAAAATCATAATTATATTATTCTCATGAGACTAACCATTTTTTGTGGTTGTGCACAACAGATTTGGAAAAATCTTTCTAGCCAATATAGAATTAAATTTCCCCAAGAATTCTCTCATGTTAAGAGAGAGATCTTACTCCACCGGATCAAGGTGAGCACTTTGGAAGTGGTTGTCATGGTGATCGAAGGATAACATCGAAAGCAAAGTCACTTCTATGCTAGCACCTGAAGATCCCTTCAAAGATGTTTAGATATAAATGGATCATGTGTGGATCACCTCTAGAGGAAGCCTACACTTTGCATCTGTTATGCAACAATGGATCACATCATATCGTGACTATAATCATCAAGAAAGATAGAATTCCATCAAATAAATTCTAGACTTTTAATTAAATTAATTATTACCAACATATGATGATCATACCTATGGTTATGGTATACCCTTCATTTATTTCATTCTTCGTTCTATTTGAACATTCGGTGTTTTATCATCGTGAAAGATCTCATATTTATCGTTGTTAAAGATCATATTAAAGTTGGGTACACAAACCAACATGCTTCCGCTGTGCATGGAACCTACAAGTGATAGTAGAGGAGTCACATCATTGATTATAATTATTTATATTTTTGTTGATGATTTACACATTTAAAAATTTTATTGTTTCATTTTAAGTTAATCATTCTAAAAATCTGAATCACGAGATCTGTTCCTCCTCTTTCATTTCTTGTTCACCTCACATGATTGATATTTTCTTTTAATTTTGATTAAAATAAAAAACAAGATATCATCTGGAGGTGCCAAAGCTTCCTGGATGTACAACACCAGAAAAAATAGTGTGTATTTGGCAGTTCACGCTGTTTAGTCTAGGTTCCATGCACCATGACTTTTCTACCAAACCAAGTTGTGTTTTCGAATCTATCTAAGTATTAATTAACTCTGTGTGTTGACCAAGAACACGCGGCACACAATTTACAGATTACATGTAGTGTGGATCACTGGAGACATCGTGTAGTCCGTTCGGGTTAGAGTTGGACTGTGTACCCCATACATGGATTTCTCAACAGGACACTGTGTAACACAGAACTACACGGTGTATGTCTCACTATACATATTGTGTACTCCAATGATTTCTGAAGTACATCTACATGCTATGTCCCTGGGCATGTACTTCAAATGGTTGGAAAATGATAGTACACGTCGTGTACTCATCCAAATTACAGAGATTTATTAAAATTTATTATTATATTATACAAACCCTTGAGACGTATACCATGGTTTGGGCGTAAATCTGAGTAACAACACATGATAGGTGTTTTATATATATGTGTTTAATGTGACATCTGTGTAATGTTCATTTATATTCATTAGGTAGTTATGAACGATAACTCACCCGGTTTCCTCCAAGGTAAAAGTTGCATACAAATATAATTTTTAATGAATTAATTTTTGTAAAATTATAATGGATTACAATCTTAAGGAAATTTGAAAAGGGGTTTAAGATAAAATGATTGATTAATTAAAGAAATTTAATTGATTCAAGCATGATTTATGTTAAACAAGAACGATTAAATTATTGAATTCTAGTTTTATTTATGATAAATATTGTTGCATGTATGGATGATCATGGGCTAGACAAGGACCTTTGTATGTGGATGGCTTCTTTTAATTTATTTATTTATGTTAAATTTTTTTACCTGCGAGCCTTCTCGACATTAAAATATAGGGCCTACGTGCCCAAGGATTATTTTATGTAAAACCCCATTTTACCCCTCACCTGTGAGTGAGAGAAAATCATTAGTAATGGATGGATCTCCCAAGCTAGTGGAGGCGGCTCAAGGTGGGATCCAAGATAAAACCAATATAAGGAAATACAAAGGTGGACAGGAGTAAAGCTGTAAACATGAACCAAAAATTTTCAAAATGTTACTTCCCTAGGTCTTAGGATAGTTTATCAACTTCTAGATAAACTAACAAATAGATCAAGCTCATGATTATACCATTTACTTTACTTCTTTTAGTTGCATGATTTATTAATTGTGGATGTGTTGTCTTTATCACACAATTATTGAATTAAACAAGCATGCTAAATGAAACTAAAATAATACCATATTATGTGTAAAATATTATCTTATGCATGGTTAATCACTTATGCATATACTACAAAATATTAAAAATCATATAAGAAATATAATAAATGGAAATTTATTTTGATGAATAAAATCCCTCAAATAAATAATAAGTTAGTATATCCTTACATAATATTGGTTAGAATCGAACCATAGTTCAAAGTGCTTGAGCAACCCTAGTAGGGGTGCTTCTAATTACGTGAGAATTATAATTCAAGGGTTTTGGATGAATGGAATTGGTTAAAATCAAGGTTTGACCGCCACAATAGGACTTTGTGTGACCAAGAGGAAAAGGTTGAGAAAATCCAAAATAAAAGGATTTCAGGATTGGGGAGTCCACTCAATGGATCAAGGAACTGTGAGTTAATGCAGTTGACATTTGGAATGCCTACTTAAAAACCTTCAAGTTGTTTGACCAACCCTAGTTGGGTTAATGAAATTGGAAATATGGATCCTTGGCATTATAATATTCAGTCAACAGAATATTATGAATTCAATGGTGAGGGCTATTGGATTTTGATAAAATAGTGGGAGACTACTAGGTGTTAATTTATTTATTTTTCTCAGTTTCAACAGGATAGAGTAATAAATATTTTCTCATCTTAAATTTTAGAAATGATAAGAAAAATGACATCAAACATATCATTTCAAACCATACTTGATAAGGAAAACCTTATCACCGACATGAATTTACAGGGTTGGAAGAGGTGTTTATGAGTCATCCTTCTCCATGAGAGGAAATTGTATATGATGGAGGTGCATATTCCAGTTGCACCTAGAAAAGAGGCCAGGGATGAGGAACTATCTCTCTATATAAAATGTATGGATTATTAGAAAAATTTCTAATGTTTCATGCTATCATCCATGTTTAATGAGCACTTGAAACAACATGAAAACATTGACATGTATAACATGATGTCCCACCTTAAAGATATATATCAAGAGAAGATGAGACATGAAAGATATGATATCTCAAACTCTTTGTTCACAACTAATATTGGAGATCATTCACCAGTTGGGCATCATGTAGTCAAGATTATTGTCTACATTGAATGCCTGGACATCTTAGGAATTATGTTCCCAAATGAGATGCATAAAGATCTAATCCTATCACCATTTCCCAAAAACTTCTCTAATTTTATTTTCAACTACAACATTATTAATAATGGGAAGAGTCTATTAGAACATCTGAACTTAATTCTACAAGTAGATAAGGACATGGGGTGTGGAAACCCACAATCCATATGGTGAATATGAAAAGGAAGGACAAGTAAAAGAGTATAAGGACTTATAAATAGTCTGAAGACCCTGAGCACTATCTTTCCAAGAATGGTAAGATATAGAAGTAGGGTAAGGAATGAGAGGAAGTATGTTATTAATGTGGCAAGATAGGACACTTGAAGATTATCTACTTCTTGAAGCGTGGGAATTCTAAAAGTTCATTTGTTATCGAGTGTAACATTTCCATTTCTACACATTGGGTATTATATATATCTTTTTGGGCCCACATATTTAACTAAATGCAAGAACCAAGTATATTTAGAAATATTTCCATTGGAGAGGTGGATCTTCGAGCTGCCCATAGAGGGAGGCTAGCTGCGTTGGCCATTGGAGAATACCATCTCTCATTTCCAACTGTAATGCTTTTGGTTTTATAAAAATATTATTATGTGCCTAGTGTTACCAAGAAAATAATTTATGTATCATTTTTGGATATTGATAGATTTATTTTAAGGTTAGGAAATAAGGTTTGTTTCTTTTATAAGATCAACATATGTTATGGTATGGAGCATTTAAATAATATTTTCTATGTATTCAAATATGAAAACCATGTGTTGGAAATCGATAACGAAACAAACCCACATGACTCATACAACACCCATTTGTGGCATCATCTTCTTGGTCATGTAGATGACAAGTGCTTGACAAATGATCTGAAAATATGGTTATTTAGACGATGCTGAGCTAAAACAACTTGATAGATGTCATGCTTCTTTATAAGGTAAAATGACCAAGCCACATTTCTGTGGATATAGTGAAAGGGACACATAGCTTCTAGGATGGGTGAACATGAATGTGTGTGGACCATTTTGAGTAGGATCTAGAGGTTCATATTCTTACTTAATTACTTTTACTGATGATTTGAGTAGATTTGAATATATCTACTAAATGAGGTATAAGTCAAAGGCCTTGGAGAAATTTAAGGAATTCAAGAATAAAGTAGACAATAAGCTTGGTAAGAACATAAGTAAGATTCGATTGGATTGAGGGGGATAATATCTAAACCAATAGTTCATCTAAATGTTATGTGAGTCTAGGATTCTATATCAAATCACTCATCATTAAACACCATAGTGTAATGGTGTTATTGAAAGGAGGAACAAAACCTTTTTGGACATAGTGAGGTCTATGATGAGTCATGCAGATTTTACATTATCGTTTTGGATATATGCATTACAAACGGCAACATACACATTAAATTGAGAACCAAATAAGGCGGAAAATGGAATTCTATATGGGTTATAGAATAGAAAGAATCCCATTTTTTTCATACATCTATATGGGGATGTGAGGTGTTTGTTAGGACCTTCTCTAGAAACAAACTAGAACCCTAGGGCATGAGGTGTATGATTATAGGATATCCCAAGGAAACGAAAGGAAATTACCCATATAAACCTTTAGACAAGAAAGTGATTGTTTCCAGAAAATCCATCTTTCATGATAGGGAGCACATCCCTAAAAAGGATAGTGGTATATTGATTGACTTCGACGAAGTTGATTCTCAAGATACACAAGAGTTGGTACAATAACAAGTTCCATAGGTGCTCTCGGAAGAGGTTCCAAAACAGAAGTACTACGTAAGAGATCAAGATAGGTTAGGGAACCAGAGAGATTTGGTTTCCTAGTCACCAAGGATGGTGAATAATTAATGTTGGACAATGATAAACCTCATTACTTCAAGGAATCATTAGAGAGCTTAGAAGCTTCAATATGGACAGAATCAATGAATTCTGAGATGGATTCCAAGTATTAGAACAATTTTTGGGTTTTGGTTGATGAGCCAATTAATGTAAGGCATGTTGGACACAAATGGGTATTCAAGAGAAAGCTGGAGATGAAAGGAAAATTTTGCATCTATAAAGAATGTATAGAGGCTAATTGAACCAGAAAACATTAAGGAATTGACTATGATGAAACCGTATAACCATTTTCAATGTTTCTATCCATAATAATCATACTTTCTATAAGATCTCACAATGACTATGATATTTGGAATATGGATGTCAAAACAACATTACATAAAGAGAATCTTTAGGAAGATATCTATATGACACAACTAGAAGGGATTGTGACACCAGGAGAATCCAAACAGGTTTGAAATTTGCAGAAATACATTTATGGATTGAATCCAGCATCCATGTCATGGAACATTCGATTTGATAAATACATAAAGAAACTTGGTTTCATTAAGAACAAATGTGTTCCATGTGTTTATATGAATTTTAATGGGAATGAGGTCATCATCCTAGTAGTATATGTTGGTGACGTATTACTAATTGGAAACGATGTACTAGTGTTACAGTCAGTTAAGGATTGGTTGAACAAGTGTTTCTGCGTGAAATACTTAGGCGAAGAATCCTACATTCTAGGGATCAAGATTATTCATGATTGATTCAAGATGTTGATTGGACTAAGATAAGGTACATACATTGACCGGATACTAAATATATTTAGTATGGAGAAATCCAAGAGGGGATTGGTTCTAGTGTCACATGTCCTACATCTTTATAAGAAACTGTTTCCTCAGACACGACATGAGAAAGATAGGATGAGTAAGATCCCATACTATTCAGCTATTGGACCCATCATGAATTCCATGTTATGTACTAGGCTTGATGTTGTCTATGCACTGATCATGGTACGCAGATATCAAGCATATCTAGGAGAACAACATTGGACTGCTATTAAGACTATCTGTAAGTATCTGAGAAGAACTGAGGATATCTTCCTGGTGTATGGAGGAGACCAGGAGCTTATCATTAGAGGGTATGATGATGATGGCTTTTATATAGAACAGAATGATCTGATGTCATAATATATATATGTTTTATGTCTCAATGGACATGATGTGATCTATAAGAGTTTGAAGTAATCATTTATCATCGATTTTATAGTAGATTCGAAAAATATAGCAGCTTTTGATGTACCCAATGAAGCCTTATGGATTTGAAACTTTATCCCAGAGCTTGATGTGGTTCCCAATAGTAAAGACCCTATCACATTATATTTTGATAATACTACAGCAGTGACTCTTGAAAAATAACCAAGGTTACATCAACAGACAAAGAACATTCTCCAGAAGTATCACCTCATGAGGGATTTCAATTAAAGGGGTGAATTTGTAATGAGTAGAGTGTCCATGGAAAAGAACATGGTAGACCCCATGACTAAAGCCACATCTCAGTAGAAGCATGAATATCATGTGAGAGCTAGAAGGTTAAATGTTATTAGTAGTTGAATTGGATATGGTGGCCATGAACCAACTAATTTGTACTTTATTCATAAATAAATACCCTATCACATATTGATTTTTCTTTTTCGTGAAAATTCATGTGATAATGTCCTAAGGATTTCTATTACACTAAAGGGTCATATCATATCCCTGCTATGAATAGAAACTATAAGTTCCATAACACTATTCTTGAATATATGTTCTATGGCCAGATGATTTTGTTTGAGGGACACAAATAATATAGACCATTAGATGCGAGGACTCATAAAACTTTGAGGCACCATATCATGGTGTGTGCCCTAGGTAATATCCAAGAGGATATTATGAGAATGAGATCTGCCAAAATAAAATCCACATTTCCTACTGTAATTGGATGTCCCTATTTGAGGACATGTGTATTGGTACTTAGACTTTTAGATTATTATTAATGGGCATTAAAACTCACGCACTTAGATGTATTGACAAAAATGGTGATGAACCATTGTTAGTAGTGGGGTAGGATATGTTGAGTGCATCAAGATTAATACCACATTAATAGATAATGTGAGAATGGATTTTTCCCTTGTGTTCCATAATGGGAGTTGATATCTCATGCCCTTCGATGCAATTGATGTAGCCTAAATAAATCTATGGCCATAGTGAGGAATAGAAAATTTCAATTCTGGGTAGTCAAATATAGAATAATCGAGCACAAGAGTTGATGGCACTAGCATGAAACCCACTTGATTCAAGATAAAGAGACAAATGGATTACATTACATGGTAAGTGTTCGTAGGGGGTGACACGTCGTTGCGGTGTTAACTTCTTTCCTTACTGTTTCCTTGTTATGTTTCTAGATGCTAACCTCAGACTTTAGGTAGGTTCCACCTAATTCCACTGAGAAAGAGGCATATAGTTTCACACACCAAGCATGTTCAAGTATCTCAATTAAATATTCATTTAATAATTTGAATAAAGATTATTCCCAATTCCAGTTTAATATTTATTCAAGTATGTCTGATTGAATTTATTTCAACACTAGTTTTTCGAGAGAATATATTGTGGAAAAAATAATATATCTATTTGTGAGTAATTCATTTGTTGGTCGGAGTGGACACTCTAGAGGGGGGGTGAATTGAGTTCCAATTAAAATTTCTGTTAAAAACAATTTCTATTAAAATCCCCCAATTTCAAAACAAATTAAACTGTAGTGAATTTATATAAATTATAAAGGTTCAATTAGTTTCTCAAAGATTGATTAATTCTCAGTCAACTTAATCTTATAATTAAATTAACTTTTGAAACTAACATACTGATTTATAACAAATATAAACACTTGCGAATTTAATTATCAAAGCAGCTTTGAAGATAGATTATATTTCAAAGTAATAGCAGCGGAAAATAAAATTAAATATGTAAAGTATGGATATAGAGTAAAACTTCAAACACATAGAATTAACCAAGAGGTTCAGTCTCAAGCCGATACTTAGTCCTCTTCCACTTGGTGATCACCTGCCACCAAGCAATTTTATAAAAGGATTGATACACAGCCTGTATCGGGCTTTACAACAGTTTTCTCAAACTATCCAGGTTTAACAACCTCTGCCACAGTTATACGTGGGAAAACAAATGACCAAGCCACACCAGGCTTCTTCCACAGTTATACGTGGGTAACAAATGTAAAAAGATTTGGGATAGGGATTTTCAGTATCCCTCAGTTTAAGCACAGGAGACAGTGTGTGTAATACTAACACACTGCTCACAAATGTAAAACACTTAAACACAGTAGAGCAAGAGATAGAAAGAAGAAGGTTTAGAGTGCTCTATAGTGTTGGCAGATCAGTTCTGGACTCGTAGGAATGAGTGAATTGAAGCATTGGTCCTTTTTCTATAAGTTGACACCAAAACAGAGTGTCGTGATTTCCAGACTTCCAGATGTTCAAGTAATCAGCTTCTTTGAGTTTGAGTGCTTCACAGCATGGCTTTTCGAAGACGGTTCTTTCAGTCGGTTTACTTGAGACTCTTTTGTTCTTCAGAATGAATGCTTGAGAGTTCTTCTTTTTCGTTCCATCATATTATTTTGAATGCTTCTCTCTTCTTTTTATACTCCTCCATATATGCCCTTTTTGTTCATCCGAGGCCGACAAGATACACGTGTGATCTTCCTCGTACACTGTATTATTTCTTGATATGTCTGCAAATATCAATAAATAATGTTAGGTGTATTAATTTGTCTTAGACATGACTGTTAGATTAGTATTACTCAAATTGGTAAAGAAAACAAGTAGAAATATAATAATAATAGACTGGTCGAGAATGTATGTCACTGTGGACTTCAACTGTGGTCTTCCAATTGTGGACTTCCAATTGTGAATGCTGACTTCAACAACAGGCTTGCTGTCTGTAGGCTTGCAATGGTAGCTTTTACTCCATGTAATTGTAGCCTCTCTAACTGTAGACTTGTAATATCAAAATTTGTAGAACTGTAACCTTTGTCAACTGTAGACCTCGATCATCAGTAGACTTAGTCGACAGAAGCTGTCTAACTGTAACCTTGACTGTAGACTTATGACTGTAGGCTTGTTCGACTGCGAACTTGTTCCAACTGTAGACTTGTTCGACTGTGAACTTGAGTAGAGAAAACTTTGAACAGAAGTCTTGTAACTGTGACCTTCGTCTGTGAGCTTTGACAATAGATAGCGGTAGACTCGTGACTGTAAGCTTGTATTAGTCTTCGACTGTAGCCTTGACTGTGAACTTATTGCAACAGTGACTTAAGGTGACAGTTAGCTGTAACTGTGACTTTGAAAAGAAAGCTCTGACTGTTAGCTAACAATACTAAACTTATGTAAATACTACTGTAAGCTGTTACAGTAAAGTTATGAGAGTAAGAATATGAACTGTTTAGAATAAAATACGTTTAAGCATAGAATAATAAGATTAATGCAAAGGTTTAATACATCATAATTAATGTTTAAGCATGATTTGGGATTATCAAAACAGGTGATTCCAACAATCTCCCCCTTTTTGATAATCACAAATTATGTCAGTATGGAATTAAATATAGATGTATCAGAGAGAAGTGTGCAAAACACAGTATTAGGTTCATTTCTCCCCTGAGTTTTCCCTATTAGGTTCATTTCTCCCCTGAGTTTTCCCTATTTCTCCCTATTTATTTCTCCCCGTTTGTGATTAACAAAAAGAAAGACAGAGTGAGAGAAAATAAACATTATATTAATAATGAGTACATTACAGGACCCAAAACGTGAATACATCATCCCTATCAAAAAAAATAAACAGACTCAATCCGCTTCATCTGTAGGTAAGGGATATTTTCCTTTGGAGGAAGAAGATGGAGCAGTAGGTGAAGGATCAACAGGCTGAGGAATGGCAGCAGGAATGTCTAGAGGGGCAGCAATAGAGGCTCCTGAAGGCCTGTAGTGAGTAGCTTGCCGAGGTATCAGTGGTCGAAGGCTTCTGAGGGCATCAGCAGGAGACATTACTGAAGAACCACTGGGGTTAGAGACAGGTAGGGCAGGAGGAACTATAACAGGTGTGCAGTCCACATGAAGAAAAGGTAGGAGCAGATTCCTGAAATCCATTATGATGTTTCCTCCTCTTTCCATGGCAGATAAGAAGTCATCTTTGTTTTCCAAGAATTTATCCAAAGCCGGGGTCAACTCTCGTAGCTTGCTAACTTGTTCTTTGAAGGCTTGAGTTACAGGAGGCAGCTTCATAGTTTCTAGCATGAGCTTGAAGTGATTGTTCAACTGATGCTTGGTGAAAATCCGATCAAAGTAATAATCCACTTTACTTTTGATGGCCTCCTGAGAAGCAGTAGCAGCCTTCAGGTGCTCACAAACAAAGCCACTGACTTCTCTTGTAGTAGCAAGGATCTATAGGTCTGATGTTTCATTTGCATGGGCCTGAGTAAGCTCTTCTCTGAGCAGGCTTCTAAACTGCTCAAGGTCCACAGGAGAGCTAGATGAAGGAAGGGACTTGACTGAGAATGCCACTGTCTCCTTGAAAGACTGAGTCAGATTTCCAATCACTTTCTGAATGACAGCATCCTGATTGCTAAAGTGTTCTTTTACTGATTTCTTGAAAGCCTCAAATACTTCCACAAACTGCTTGACCACTTCTTTGATGTATCGAATCTCACTGGCCACTTGTGTCTGAGAACTGCTTGGGGCAGTTAAAGAAGCAACTGATTGTCTGAGGGCCACTACTGCTCCAGTCCAGCTTTCAATTTGAGTGTGGCACACTTTCATTTCATCCATCATTTCTTTGATTGGACTTCCCACAACACATCCTAGAGATAATTCTAAGGATTGTTCTACATTTTTCAGCTCATCAAAAAGACTGGTTTTCAATTCAGCAACAGACTGTCTGATGGTCTCCTTCATTTCATTCTTTAAGGATTCAAGGTCTTCCTTGGTGGCCAATCTTTCAGTTTCTATCACTGGAGAGCTGTTAGGTAGGATAACTGGATTTCTTGGTGGTTGGTTTTCCTCATCTGAATCCTCATAATTGAGTCCTAACACCATGTATCCTGGATCTGAGGTCCATCCTTCTATATCAAATAGTACAGAGACTGAACCAAAACGCTCCCCCTCACTTGGAGCTCCTTCCTGAACATTTTCTATTATCTGCTCGACTCTGGGTAACTCTATGTTCTCTTCTGTAGCTCTTGCAGGTTCCATACTTGCTTCCTCTGTAGGTTCAGCAGTGAGGTTAGTCTCCTTCTCTGTTGGGTCATCAACCACTTCCATGACAACAGTAGTAGAGACCACTCCTGCTTCCTGGTCAGACACTGACTTGTCTGTATACCCTATCAGAGGGCTCATACTGAGTTCTTCTGTAACAGTTTCTTGATTTTTATTTGAAGTTCCAGCCTCTTCTGCTTCGAATGTATCATCCTCGTCAGAGGTGTCCTTGACAAAATATTGAGATCCTTCTTCTTCTTCTTCTTCTGTAGACTCAGTCTCACTGTCTCTTAGAATAGGTTCTCTACTAGGTAGTTCCTTTGGAGGGCTTGCTGCTCCAAACGTCACTGTCCTGACAGGACTGTGAGTAGTATCAGGATCACTCCCTTCATTAATTGGGGTGTTCTCTCTTGCAGAGTCACCAACTGCTGCAGTCTGTTCATCATCTGAGTATACAGGTTCAGGCTCATTAGGCTTTAAGCCTGGATCTCTCCTATCTCTCGGTCTAGAGGGATGAGTAGAAGGGCTAAAATTCTCATAGATTCTCTCCTCATCATTCACCCATGATTTCTTCCAGGGATTCCAACTGATCTTCATGAATTTGCAGATTACTTTTGAGATACATACACTGTTCTTTGCCACAATCAACTCTTCCTGACTTCCAGCTGCACCTTTCACTTTCAACATTACCGAAATGAGTTTAGCATGAAACAAGGCACTTGATTTTGAGCTTGCCTTTATCATGTCCTCCATCTGAGCCATCAGCAACCTACAAAGGTTGACCTTCCTTCCATGTTTTAATAAGTACATCAAGTAGATATCCTGGTGCTTCAGAGTTGCAAAATCTCCTCTTCTAGGACTCAGTACATGCTGAATAAACTTAAACAGAAGCCTGTCCTCTCCACACATTTCAGCAGCAATAATCTTCCTTACTGCGCCATTACCTGTCAATTCATCCAGAGCTGTCTCATGATCAAAGATTCTACTATTTGGAAGAGCCGCTCCAGAATAGTAGTTGTAAATACCCTCATGAGGAACTCTTAAACATGCAGCCCATTCTACGGATGAAAAACTGACTTCATTACCGTTTACTCTGGATACCAGTCTATGCAGATCATCCTCTTCCTCGAACTGTAGATATTCATAGAATTCCTTCACCAGCTTCGGGTAGTACGGTCCATTATTGTTTGCGAAGCATTCGATCCATCCTTGATCATTAAGCACTGCCAGTACTAATGATCTGCTCGATAAAATCCACTCTTCACTTAGCTCCTTCTCAGCAACTATTTCTCTCTTAGTCAGATGTGGATTAACAGGTCTTATCGAGGCGTTCCCGGTGCCACTGGATTCGACTTGAGTTCTCTTTGGCATTGGTGCATCTTCGTTGACAGTCGGGGGTCGCTTTGTTCTGGCCATTGGAACTGAATGAGGTTTCGAGGATCGGTTGAAGGTTTAGGGTTTAGGACTTGAGAGAGCAAGGATCGAGATGAGTGGATTGAGATATGTTCGATGTTCTCAATTTTATCATTTAGGGATTTAGAAATAAAAGTATAAAGAAAATAAACGGTTCGAATTCCCGCAAAAATAAAATAAGATTAAATAGCGAAACAGCCTACAAAGAGATGTAACAGTGAGGTACACCGATGAGGTCCAACTGTGAGGTCTAACTGTGAGGTCTAACTGTGAGGTTTAACTGTGAGGTCTAACTGTGAGGTTTCAACTGTGAGGTCTAACTGTGAGGTTTCAACTGTGAGATTTCAACTGTGAGATTTCAACTGTGAGATTTCAACTGTGAGGTTTCAATTGTGAGGTTTCAACTGTGCTATAATTAATCATACCTAACTCATGTTTGATGTAACTTAATCTCTCAGAATTCAAAGGCTTTGTAAAAATATCAGCTAACTGATGTTCAGTGCCAATGAACTCAAGAGTGATATCACCTTTTTGATAATGATCCCTCAGAAAGTGATGTCTCACATCAATATGTTTTGTCCTAGCATGAGATACTGGATTTTTAGAAATGTTAATAGCACTTGTATTGTCACACCTTATAGAGACATGTTTGAATTTATATCCATAGTCTAGTAAAGTGTGTTTCATCCACAATATTTGTGCACAACAGCTACCAGCAGCTATATACTCAGCTTCGGCAGTAGACAATGCGACGGAATTCTGCTTCTTACTACACCAAGATACTAGTGACTTGCCTAAAATGTGACATGTTCCAGAGGTGCTCTTTCTATCTAACTTGCAGCCAGCAAAATCAGCATCAGAATAACATAATAAATCAAATGATTGTCCTTTTGGATAAAATAATCCCAAATTGGGAGTATGTTTTAGATATTTGAAAATCCTTTTAACAGCAGTCAAATGAGACTCTTTTGGATTGGCTTGAAACCGAGCACACATGCATACACTGAACATGATGTCAGGTCTACTGGCAGTAAGGTACAGTAGACTACCTATCATACCTCTGTAAATGGTTTGATCCACTGGTTCACCAGTTTCATCACTGTCCAACTTGCAAGTGGTGCTCATAGGTGTGTCACTGCCTTTGGTGTCATCCAAAGAAAAATGTTTTAGAAGATCTTTAATATATTTACTTTGGTTCAAAATAATACCATTTTTATTTTGAAAGATCTGAAATCCAAGGAAAAATTTGAGTTCTCCCATTAAACTCATTTCAAACTCATTTTGCATTATTTTTGAAAAATCAACACATAAAGAGTTTTTAGAAGATCCAAAAATAATATCATCCACATAAATTTTTACTATTAAGACATCTTTAGAAATCCATTTAATAAAAAGAGTAGAATCAGCTATCCCTTTAGTAAATCCTTTCGAAATAAGAAAAGAGTTGCGCCTATCATACCAAGCTCTTGGAGCTTGCTTTAAACCATATAAAGCTTTAGATAGTTTAAAAACATGATTAGAAAAATGGGGATTTGTAAAACCAGGAGGTTGTTCCACAAATACATCCTCAATTATATATCCATTTAGAAAAGCACTTTTAACATCCATTTGATATAGTTTGAAATTCAGATGAGCAGCATAAGCAAGTAATATCCTAATGGCCTCTAGTCTAGCCACGGGTGCAAAGGTTTCCTCATAGTATATTCCTTCTTCCTGAATATACCCTTGTGCAACTAGCCGAGCTTTGTTTCTGATTATATTACCAAACTCATCAACTTTGTTTCTAAACACCCATTTAGTGCCTATGGTAAGAGTGTCTTTAGGTCTTTCCACTAATTCCCAAACTTTGTTTCTTTCAAACTGATTTAGTTCTTCTTGAATAGCCATTACCCAGAATTCATCACTGATAGCATCATTGAAATTTTTGGGTTCAAGCTGTGAAAGAAAAGCTTGATGTTCAACCTGATTTCTTAGAGAAGCTCTAGTTTGTGTTCCTCTATCAAGATTACCAACAACAGCATCGAAAGGATGATTCTTTAGAATCCTAGTTGATTTGGTAAATGTTGGACTAGAGATTTCAGGTTCATTTATAGGTTCGGGTTCCACAGAGGAAGATTCTGGAAAAAGTCCAGAACTGGATATTTTTATTACAGGTTCTTTAGATTTGTCATTTAGATCCAGAACAGATAAGTCTTCTTCAACATCTTCAAGAGAAGTTTTAGACTCATGTGCATCAGACTCATCAAACTTGATGTGAACAGATTCTTCCACACATTTGGTTTTCTTATTGAACACTCTATAGGCTTTACTAGTCATAGAGTAACCCAGGAAAATTCCTTCATCACTTTTTGGAGAAAATTTATCAAGATTATCTTTAGTATTCAGAATAAAGACTTTGCAACCAAAAACTCTAAAGTAATTAACCTTAGGCTTCCTATTATTCCACAACTCATAAGGGTTTTTCTTAATAACCGGTCTAATCAAGACTCTATTAATAACATAGCAGGCTGTATTTACAGCTTCAGCCCAAAAGTAAACAGGCAGGTCATATTCATTAAGCATAGTCCTTGCAATTTCTTGCAGGGTTCGGTTTCTTCTTTCCACTACACCATTCTGTTGAGGTGTCCTAGGAGCAGAAAAATTGTGAGCATAGCCATTGTGTGAGCAGTAAAATTCAAATTCTTGATTCTCAAACTCACGGCCATGATCACTCCTCAAGGTCTTAATCTTAAGTCCACTAAGATTTTCTACAGACTTAGAGTATTTAACAAACGAAGAGCAGGCTTCACTTTTGTGAGCTAGAAAGTATACCCAAGTATATCTAGAAAAGTCATCTACAAGAACATAAACATAGTGCTTCCCATTTAGACTTGAAATTCTTGATGGTCCAAACAAATCCATGTGAACCAGTTCAAGTGGTTGAGAAGTTGAAACTTCTTTCTTTGGTTTAAAAGAAACTTTGTGTTGTTTTCCCTTTTGACAGGGATTACACACTTTGTCATTTGGGAATTCAAGCTTAGGTAAGTCTCTAACTAGGTGTTTCTTAGAGAGTTTTCTAAGTGATTGAATGTTGCAGTGTCTTAATCTCCTATTCCACAGCCAAGACTCTTTATGAAAAGCATTTAAGCAAGTAACATTATGTTTAGCCAAAGTGTTTAAGTCAACAGCATAAACATTTTCATTTCTTAAGGCAGAAAATATTAAAGCATTTTTGGAATTATAAACATCACAAGAATTGTTTTCAAACTTGACATTAAAACCATCATCACACAATTGAGAAATGCTAAGTAGGTTGTACTTAAGTCCATCAACAAATAAAACTTTGGAAATTAATACTGAGTCAGTGTTACCAATCTGGCCTAAGCCGATGATTTTTCCTTTTGAGTTATCACCAAAAGTGACATATCCTCCATCAACCTTTATTAAGCTTTTGAAGCACGAATAGTCCCCAGACATGTGTCTTGAACATCCACTGTCTAAGTACCATACCTTCTTGTAATTTCTTTTCAAACAGATTTCCTGCAAAACAGATTAGACAGGAAATGACTTTGGTACCCAGATTTTCTTGGGTCCAGATATGTTAGCAATCAAGGATTTAGGTACCCAGATTTGTTTTATGGGTCCCATACAATTAATAGATGCAACAGATTTAGAGAGATATACTTTATTTGATCTACAACTGTTTAAATAACCAGTTGAGGCATACGAATTTCCAAAACTGGAACTAGCAGGATTTTTTTCAGACATAATAAATCGGGTTTTAGTAAACTGTCTTTGTCCAGGTTGGTATCCCAAGCCAGTAGCATACTTAGCTGCAACTTGCTTTCCTAGCAGTTGGGTTAGAGTATCTTTTCCATTTTTGAATGTTTCTAAGTCCTTCCTAAGTTGTTCATTAGATAGTTTCAGTTCTGTATTCTCCTTTAATAATTGAACATTTTTTTCTTTTTCTACATCAAGTGCATACTTGACACTTGTAGTAAGAGCATGCTGTTTCTTTAAAGACTTATATTTATCCTTTAGTTCATGACACGTTTCTTCCAGCATATTACAGTATTCAATCAATTCATCTTTAGACATATTTTTAGAATCAGAACCAGATTCTGCTTCACCTTCAGAATAATAAGAGTTTAAAGTGGGAGTGTCTAAGGTTACCTCAGATGTGTTTTTCATGAAACACATATTAGCACGATTTCTTTCAGAATCACTGGACTCTGATTCACTTGTGCTGTCTTCTGAAGCACTCCAGGTGGCCTTCATAGCTTTCTTATAATTCTTGTCCTTGTACTCATATTTCTTCTTGAATTTTAACTTAGGACAGTCAGCTTTGATGTGTCCTTTCCTTTTACATTTATAGCAAACTATGTCTTCTTCTTTATCAGTTTTCTTCCAATCTTTCCTCCACATACCTTGTCTATCATACTTACCCTTGTAGTTTGTTTTTCTGAAGAACTTCTTCTTCCTATAGAATTTCTTGAATCTCCTTTCTATTTGTGCCATCTCGGCATCACTGTCAGAATCTAAGTCTTCACTAGATGAGCTTTCAGTTGGTATATGCACTTTCTCCTTGTCTTTGCTCTTTGATGCAGTAGACTTAAAAGCTACAGATTTTCGTTTTGGTTCCTCATCTTCCTCTTTATTTACCTTGAGCTCTTCTTCATACATCATCAGCTTACCAATTAACTCCTTGACAGGCAAAGTTCCAATATCACAGGATTCTCTAATTGAAACGGATGTGCCTCTCCATCTGTCAGGCAGACATCTCAATAATCTCATGATTTTCTCCTTTGCTGGAACAATCTTTCCGAGTGAGCTCATTGTGTTGACTATCTCATTAAACCTGAGATACATATCAGAAATAGGTTCATCATCTTTCATCTTAAAGTTATCATATTTGATAGTATAAGTATTTAACCGCATTTCCATGACATTAGTTGTTCCTTCATGAGAAACAGCTAAGGTGTCCCAGATTTCAAAAGCAGTTTTACATGCAGAAATTCTATTGAATTCCTCATCTCCTAGAGCACAGTAGAGAGCATTCACAGCCTTACAATTATTATTGTAAGCTACCTTAGTAGGTTCATCCCAAGTTATTCTTTCAGTTTCTGGAATCTTGTATTGAGACTCTATAGCAGTCCAAATATCAAAACCCATACTTTCCAAAAGAATTTTCATTTTGAGCTTCCATTGGGCATAATTCACACCATTAAAGAAGGGTGGCCTGTTAGTAGCAGCACCTTCTAGTCTATTATCCATAAGGAAATTTTAGAAACTGTTTTAAAGAGATAAAATTTAGAACTAACAGAAATTTATGATCTTTTAGATAAAACTACAATCACAGTTTAAAAACAGAGAGTTAAAATAAAACTTTGAGCAAGTATAACAGAGATAAAAAAAACCTCTAATACCAAATGTTGGTCGGAGTGGACACTCAAGAGGGGGGGTGAAATGAGTTCCAATTAAAATTTCTGTTAAAAACAATTTCTATTAAAATCCCCCAATTTCAAAACAAATTAAACTGTAGTGAATTTATATAAATTATAAAGGTTCAATTAGTTTCTCAAAGATTGATTAATTCTCAGTCAACTTAATCTTATGATTAAATTAACTTTTGAAACTAACATACTGATTTATAACAAATATAAACACTTGCGAATTTAATTATCAAAGCAGCCTTGAAGATAGATTATATTTCAAAGTAATAGCAGCGGAAAATGAAATTAAATATGTAAAGTATGGATATAGAGTAAAACTTCAAACACAGAGAATTAACCAAGAGGTTCAGTCTCAAGCCGAGACTTAGTCCTCTTCCACTTGGTGATCACCTGCCACCAAGCAATTTTATAAAAGGATTGATACACAGCCTGTGTCGGGCTTTACAACAGTTTTCTCAAACTGTCCAGGTTTAACAACCTCTGCCACAGTTATACGTGGGAAAACAAATGACCAAGCCACACCAGGCTTCTTCCACAGTTATACGTGGGTAATAAATGTAAAAAGATTTGGGATAGGGATTTTCAGTATCCCTCAGTTTAAGCACAGGAGACAGTGTGTGTAATACTAACACACTACTCACAAATGTAAAAAACTTAAACACAGTAGAGCAAGAGATAGAAAGAAGAAGGTTTAGAGTGCTCTATAGTGTTGGCAGATCAGTTCTGGACTCGTAGGAATGAGTGACTTGAAGCTTTGGTCCTTTTTCTGTAAGTTGACACCAAAACAGAGTGTCGTGATTTCCAGACTTCCAGATGTTCAAGTAATCATCTTCTTTGAGTTTGAGTGCTTCACAGCATGGCTTTTCGAAGACGGTTCTTTCAGTCGGTTTACTTGAGACTCTTTTGTTCTTCAGAATGAATGCTTGAGTGTTCTTCTTTTTCGTTCCATCATATTATTTTGAATGCTTCTCTCTTCTTTTTATACTCCTCCATATATGCCCTTTTTGTTTATCCGAGGCCGACAAGATACACGTGCGATCTTCCTCGTACATTGTATTATTTCTTGATATGTCTTCAAATATCAATAAATAATGTTATGTGTATTAATTTGTCTTAGACATGACCGTTAGATTAGTATTACTCAAATTGGTAAAGAAAAAAAGTAGAAATATAATAATAATAGACTGGTCGAGAATGTATGTCACTGTGGACTTCAACTGTGGTCTTCCAATTGTGGACTTCCAATTGTGAATGCTGACTTCAACAACAGGCTTGTTGTCTGTAGGCTTGCAATGGTAGCTTTTACTCCATGTAATTGTAGCCTCTCTAACTGTAGACTTGTAATATCAAAATTTGTAGAACTGTAACCTTTGTCAACTGTAGACCTCGATCATCAGTAGACTTAGTCGACCGAAGCTGTCTAACTGTAACCTTGACTATAGACTTATAACTGTAGGCTTGTTCGACTGCGAACTTGTTCCAACTGTAGACTTGTTCGACTGTGAACTTGAGCAGAGAAAACTTTGAACAGAAGTCTTGTAACTGTGACCTTCGTCTGTGAGCTTTGACAATAGATAGCGGTAGACTCGTGACTGTAAGCTTGTATTAGTCTTCGACTGTAGCCTTGACTGTGAACTTATTGCAACAGTGACTTAAGGTGACAGTTAGCTGTAACTGTGACTTTGAAAAGAAAGCTCTGACTGTTAGCTAACAATACTAAACTTATGTAAATACTACTGTAAGCTGTTACAGTAAAGTTATGAGAGTAATAATATGAACTGTTTAGAATAAAATACGTTTAAGCATAGAATAATAAGATTAATGCAAAGGTTTAATACATCATAATTAATGTTTAAGCATGATTTGGGATTATCAAAACAGGTGATTCCAACAGCATTGATATTTATTTAAGAAATAAATAGTCATTATTTAAGGTTTAATAAATGATGTGAGGGAAATAAATAAAATGGAAAAACAAAAGTAAACACTGTGTATATTAATATCCACATCATGTAGTTTCTTTAGGGATTTATGAGAAATAGTATTATTTAATTAATTAAATAATATTAGGTGTAATTCCTTAGGCACATGTCAAGTTATATTAATAGTCAACTATTTCTATTAGATATGGGGTCTTATAATAAATTAAATAAAATGAATAAATTCATTAGGGTAATTAATTCATTTTATTACTATAAGTAATTAAAATCCCAATTATATTATTCTCATGTGCATAGCCATTTTTGTGGTTATGCACAATAGATTTAGAAAAAGATCTCAAGCCAAGAGAGAATTATTTTTTCCACCAAGAATGCTCGCAAGTTACGAGAGAGGTCCTTCTCCACTGGATTAAGGGGAGAACATTGGAATAATCTCTCAAGGAGATCGAAGGTGGACATCTCAAGTGAAGTCTCCTCCACACTAGCACCTCAAGATCCCTTCGGCGACATCCAATGATATATGGAGCACGTGTGCATAACTTCTAGAGGAATCCAACACTTGGATTCTATGACGCAACAATTGATCACATCATATCATGATCAGATACATTAACAAAGAGAGAATTCACTCACGGTAATTATTTTCTATTAATTACATTAACTATAATCAACATATGATGATCCTATCTATGGTTCAGGGACTCCCTTCCTTTCTTTCTTTCATCATTCTATTCCAAATATCTGGTGTTTTATCATCGTTATGGATGTCATATTGATCGTTTTTAATGGAAAAATTAATGTTAAGTACACCCATCCACACGGTTTCGTTGTTCCTAGAACCTACAAAAAACTCTAGTAAGGAAATAAGTATAGGAATAAATCATAGAACATGGGTTAGAGTGCATAACATGATGGAATAAAAGGCATGGAACATGACTAAACATATGTAAGAATAACATGTATAACATGAGATCATATAATCATGGCATCATAGGAATGTGTCCACAATATATAACCTAACATAAACATGAGTCAAGGCTCACTGTCAAGACTATATAAAATGGTGGAAAAAGTCCCATAAAAGAATCAGGTTCACTCCTTGTACCAACATGACTTATCATTAGACTAAACGTTAACCAATGCATATGATCACTATTTGGGTGCACCAATCATAACATGTTCATGAATATGTGTGTTGCATGAAGAATAAACATAAGGGTAACCCATGGAATGAAATGTGTATCGTAATCGTGTCACTAGGAATAAAAAAAGAGAATATCATAAATTTTTACATAAAAGAATGGATTCAAAACATACATGGGAATTAATAAGGAAACATAGGTAGGGATCATGATAATTTATGTCCAATTTAAGTGGAATCATGTAAAATGAGTGTTTAAGAAACTTTAGAAATCAAACATTTCAGTGCGGTTTAAGGAAAATATTAAAGAGAAGTTAAAGAAGAAAATGAATATCTGTTTTCATAAAACAAGAAATGAAACATGATATTTTCTCATGATAAAATGTGTGATTTTAAAAAAATCTGTGTGGATTAAATTGGATAATTGAGTGAACTTGGAAGTGGGTAAGAAATCGAGAAGTACCCTTGAATGAGGTTTTCTTATCGTGAAGTATGAAAAATAGAACCATTCTAAAACAGGTATTACCCCATAAAAGAGGGATGATTTTATCTGGATACATTAGTTCGTAACATATATACATAATTTAGAAGACATATAAAAAAATAAATAAGCACTACACAAGGGTAAAAAGATATAGATTAACCGAAATGTATAATAAAGGTTCAGAAAGAATCCTTTAACTTATGTATGAAACAACTCTTCACTTGATCTTAATATCATGAATAATCAAATTAAATCCATTTATTAATTAATTAGGAACTTTTTATATCATTAATTAATTTATTAAATTTTTATTAAGTTAATTTAGGTACTTTATGATTTATAATGTTCAATTTCATCATTCCAGAGTGCTCGTTCTCTTAGTTTTTATGATCGGTGCATTTGTATAAGAGTATGGAAGTTCATGTAAAATAGTTATAGAAACACAAAATAGAATTTAATGTTATTACTGAATATATATAAGTTTAAATGATTATATAATTCATTTGGTTATTTGGGGTGAGGATGGATCATTAGATAAGATAATAGTGATAATCGTTTGGATTATTTTTGAGGTTTTTCACTCTCAACGAACCCTTTTTATTTTATTATTTAATAGCATGCATGTATACTAATCCCATAACATTAAACATACTATAACAAAAATATTATTATTTGGGTTTAGAATAAAAAAGATTTATTACCAGCCTTGAAGGTGTTAATGGAAAATGAAAATTTTTCATCCTTGAAGGTGATATATTAACACCTCATGAATGGTGTTTTCATTTTTAGAATAAATGGGATAAGAGAGTGGTTTAATGATGTATTATTCCATTAATATAATAAAATTATAGTATATGTGAGGTAATATAGTTATCATAAAATTTGGATAATGGTAGGTGAGATGATAATAAGATAAGAACTTGAAAAAAAATTGAAATAAATGGAAAGATGAATTTAGCTGCTAAATTTCTCCTCCTTAAAAACCTGCTTAGGGAAAAGGTTTTAGTCTTTTAATGAGATAAATAGATCTTTTATGTGGTTTAGGTTCTTGGTAAGAGTATTGGACATAATTTGGTCAATGATAAAAGCTTGTAAGGTGTGAGGAGAAGAGGTGGTGAGGGGTGGTATTTATAGTTGAGGGGAGAGGTATTTTGTCATTATTTTATTTATTAGTTTATTATTTTGGCTCCAAACTATTAATATATTGAGAATTGTCATAATGGATAATAAAATATTTAATAAACGTTTGATATTATGGTTCTTACAATAGTTATGACTCAATGAATAGTTTATTTAGCTATTTTAGAAAAATAGCTATTTTAGAAAAATATCATAAAACATTTTTCGTCATGTAGAAAAATATCATATGGTTCTTACTATATTTTACTATTGACAAAAAATTCATCTATTATAGAAAAATATCATAAATTCATCCAAAACATTTTTCAACATGTTGAATTAAAAAATGGTCTTCATTTTATAAAAATATTTTCCTAAATATGTGAAAAGTAATTTTTAATTAAAATGATCTTTTACTTGGAAAATACAAATTTTTATATTATAAATGATTTTATATAACTTTAATAAATAATAAATATATCATAAAATTAACTTAAAATCCCAAGACAAAGGAATATTAATTTAAGAATAAATTTTAGGGAAATATATTTTCTTTTAAAAAAATATAGTAATTCTAAAATTGATAATAAACACCTCTGTTTTATAAAAATATCAACACTTAATTAATAATTTCTAAAAACTTTATTTACTTATGCTATGGTATAATTATATCATATTTTAATTTATAAGATGGATAAATTTTATCTTTGATTTCTTGAGTGATTTTACCATTCTATTGGTCATTTTACTATTCATAAGGTTCATATTACTATTCAAAGGTCATGTTACTATTTCACTGGTATAGGTTCCTTAACTTCTAGAAATACCTCTTATTTTATTAAATTTTCATTTATAATTTTTTTATTCTATTCTTAATGTTCTTTTATGGTATTATATTATATGAAATAATTTTAAGAAAATAATTTTCATTGATAAAATTTTGGGTCCTTAGAAATAAGATCATGGTTTTGGATATCCTTTCTGTAAGAGCTAATAAATGCACACAACAATCACAGTGAGCAATGAAAAAGTTTACTCCCTCTGTATGTGAAATCCAAGAACAATGATTATGAAATTTAAGCAAAGAAGATCGAATTAAAACGCATACCTTGAACTAACAAGATTCATTTAGTGATTGTACAACCCTAATAGGAAATGTGTTATTATCAAAATGGAAGAAAAATGAATAACAATGTGAAAAAAGAATAATACTTCAATCAGTGATCCTTAATTGAGTTCCAAAATTCTAAAGAGAATTAAAATAATGAAATAAAAGAAATGAAAACTCATAATGATTTCACCATTCAAATCCACTTTCTTCAAGAGCTATCAAAATTTCGTCAGAAAACACCATAGTTCTAGAGAGTCCTTCAATGTCTGTCTCTATTAGTATGATCAGTAGTGGATCCACTTTGAGCTCTTCGAAAATTCTCAAAGATTCGCACATGTTCTCTTCGCCCCAAATGTCCCTTACTCTCAGAATCAAATGAAAATACACCTTTTTTTATTCTCTAATCAATCCAATGACTCACCATTACTAAATTGATGTTCCAATCATCACCACTATTATTTGTTTAATATATAGACTTCTTCCATAGTAGTGTCACATTGATATTTCCCTCTAACAAATTGTGACACCTGTAAATGCATTTTATAATTCCATCTAATACCTATAATTATTTCCCATGATGTCATAAATTTTGGAACTCAACACACTCAATTATTTCAATTTGTAAACCCCTAAATAATTCGATTAAAATAATTAAACTCTTCACTTGATGCAAGGAAAATATAACCATCCACTTAAAATAGAACTATCCACTTAAAAATAATGGAGGAAGTCAAGGCTTGTGCATCTTCTGTCGATCATGAAAATGAAAATAGAACTATCCACTGAAAAAATCCCTATCATAAAATCAATAACAAATCCTCATAATCAGAAGCAATAGCTTCTGTCGACTATTCATATTCTAGAAACTCAAAATCACATGCCCAAACCATATTCAAAAAAACATGGCGACCCAATAAAACTCAAAGATCATAGACTTCATCTTCTTGATGCCTGAAAAACATATAACAATTATTCTTTCTAGCCTATTCCAATGTCAAACACCTCAAAATCATAATTAATCATTGGAGACACACATTATATCATTATAGGACCACATTCTTATGGATCTCACAACTTCCCCAGTATACTGTTGGGATATTGTGATTTAAATTTTAAATAATGAGGAGAGAGAATGTTATTAGTAGAGATATTTTCTCAACATTAATGAAGGATTTCCTCCAAATATTAATGAAGAGTTATTCCCAATATTAATTGAGGTAATAATGAATTTTGACTAAATTAATTGGATATATGGTTTGGGTGTCTATATAAGAGGTTTAAGTACCATGTTTTGAAAAGGAAGAGTCGACAAGATGTAGCCGCTGAAATACAGAATTAGTAAGGGGGTGTCGCCATTGTGGTTCCCCCCATAACAATGATAGAGGAAAATGAGATAATGAAGATGCTGACGTGAGAAGATTTATAGAGAACCGTTGAAGATGGAGTGCAAATAGATTCACGAAGGTTCCTTGTATCGAAAGTTCTCTTGGTTGCGGAGATCCAGTGGCATGTCCCAGTTGCGATGATTAGTGGTACAAAAAAATTGTATGTTTATGGGTGTCAGTTTGTTGAGTGAGAAATCTTTTTGGTTCATTGTAAATGGGATTTGGGTGTTGTTAAAAATCATTCGGGTGATGTAAAATTCAATCGGGTGATAAAATTCCTTTGGGTGATAAAATGTATTCAGGTGAATATTCTCTTATGTGTTTTCTACAACGACTTCCACTACAACATCAGGCTCCACCCCAACAGTGGTTTTAGAGAGATTGGTTGAAGTGATTGGTTGTAGAACATGGTGTCAATCATCTGGGAGAGTAGCTTATCAAGGACTCATATGTCGTCGGAAAATGATGGTGGTATTAGCGATGTTTCTAGAATATCGAAATTCTTCTAGACCGCAGGCGTCATGCGGTGTGTTCCGTTCATTTGGTGACATTCAGACCTTTGTGGAGTTGGCAATCAAATTGACCTAGTTAGTGGAGATTAATGTGGAGTATTTGAATTTTAAATAAAGGTGTTGATTGTTGGGATTTTATGATATAAAATTTAAATAATTAGAAGAGAGACAATTATTAATAGAGGGATTTTGTCAACATTAATGGGGTATTTTCTCCCAATATTAATGAATAGTTATTCCCAATATTAATTTATGAAATATTTAATTTTGACCGCATTATCAAGAGTTGTGGTCCGGGTGCTTATATAAGAGGATGCAGTAGCATGTTATGAAATATAAGAGTAATAAAGATGTAGCATGTGCAAAGAGAATGAGGAAGGGGGTTCCACCATTACAGTTTCCCATGTGCAGAGGATGGAAGACAACAAGATGATAAAGATGATGATGTGAGATGATGGAGAGATAATCATTGAAGAAGGAAAGAAATGAGATTCATGAAGGTTCCATTAATCAAAATTCATCTTAGTTACAAAGATCAAGAGACATGTCCTAGTTGCGATGATCGGCATTACTACAAAAATTGTATTTTTATGGGTGTCATTGTGTTGAGTGATAAATCCTTGGGGTTCATTTTAAAAGGCCTTAAGGTGTTGTTAAAAATCCTTTGGGTGATGTAAAATTAATTCATGTGATAAAATACCTTCGGGTGATAAAAGGAATTTTGGTTAGTCTTCTTCTCTTATGTTTTCTCCAACGGCTTCTGCTATGGTGCATGGCTCCAAGCCCCAATATATACCACATCGGGTCATTTAACTCAGACCCCAAAAAGATTTAGATCAATATCTTAAATATTTATTGGTACCTCTTAATTCTTCATCGTGAATATTTTTCTAGAAATCCACTCTTCATATATTGATTTAGATTCTGAAACATTCAACCCATAGACTTACCGACATGTTCATCATTTGAAACATGGATTCATCTTTCGATGTAGAAAATTGACTATTATGGCACTTCTTCTATGATCCGCTTCGATGGTGGCTTTCAACATGATCGATGAGTCTCAAACCCAACTGAGTTCCTTTTCATGCACACTTGGTTTGAGTTCTTCCTTGGAGAAAAATTGGTTGATTCATCCTCAGGTGTGAAAACATCGATTTTCCTTCAACCTTGCCTTTGAATAGATTTTTTGATTCGTCACTGTGAATATAGATCAAAATTTGGGGTTTTCTTCATCCTCTGTAAGGCTTGGTTTTTTAATTGATGGTCAAATTCGTGCTAGGGCTAAGGTGCATCAAATATGGAAGGAAATTACTCGGGAAATATTTATTTGGGCATAGATTGGATGTTTCCCACTCCATTCGTGAGAAGCCATGATTTGATGGATAATGAATGTTTTAATATTGAAATTTTTAAATTTAATTTTAAAAACCAATATATGGTGGTGAAATTTGTAGAATCTATGATTGATGTTAGATTTTCTAAGTGATTTTGTGGAAAATTTGGGTGTTATTCAAATTGATTTTTGGATGTTGAAATATCAAGGGGATAAATAACAACCAATAAATTTCTTGAAATTGGATCCTTTATTTATCTAGTATGCAGAATTTTTTTTTCTCTTTTTGAGATAAGATTCTCCATGGATAAATATGAAATTATTGATATATTTAGATGATCACCACACTAGAATTTAGATACTATTTTTTCATGGTGTAAATGGTGGGATTCTTATTCCATATAATCCCATTACTATTTCTCTTAACAAGATCCTTGTTTTTTCTTAGTATTACCACTATAATACTAGTTAGGGCCCAATGTTTTTCATAGTTTCGTTTTTATATGATTTCAATGAACGAATACTCTATGAAGTATTTGGTTTGATTTTAGAGGACTCTCTGTTAACTAACATGCTTGTATAAATTTGTTACCTCTGTAGAAGACCGATTGTATATGATTAAGCTTCCTCCGATCATCAATACTCTTTCTCGAATATGGAAAAGGTGAAAACTGTATACGTAGAATGTGGGATATAGTTCATGTTAATGATAGATGGTTATATAATTTTCACGATTTTTCTTGTTAATTCCAATGATAATGAATCTCAAATTACTGTCCCTCTGTTTTCCATAGTTCTATTTGTATAAAAAATGATTCCTTTTATGTTTTGTAATTTATTGTGTAAAGAAGAAGGACTATATAGACTTTTTCATGGATCTATCCCTCCCACTAATAGACCCCATATATATATATATTTATATATATATAACATTTTTACCTCTTTATGTTCCTTAATAAAAGTGACTATTTCTCATTTTTGAACATGGAGACTAGGTATTAATTAAAGACCTGAAAATATTAAACGTAAAATCTCCATATTAAAGACAATATTCTTAAGGGGTAAATGACACTCCTTTATCTATTAAAGGGATGTATTTAGTTTCTAATATGAATAATATCCTTTCTTTTAATATCCTTTACATTATCAGAGAGTAAAAATTTCTTTCATTAATAATTGAGACACCAATACTAAAATCATTCATGCACGTATTGAACGGAAAAACTCTATGAATTTTTTTTGTATGATTAAGAATTTTTCTAGTTCATGGGTTTATTTCCAAGAGGATATTAAATTCACTATGTTTAATCACAATATAAATTTATTAGGCTTCATAGGCCCCAATAATGGTATCAACATGAACTTATTTGACAACAATGTGGTGCTTAGTTAAAATGGTCACATTCCACAAACTCTCTTGCTCTTCTAGACTTTTGAGCCACACTAAAAGAGTGGTATTAGATTAATAGTTTACATGATTCCTTTTCATATTTGGGATTATATTTTCACTCTAACAAAAACCATTCTCAAAATTATTAATGCCTGGTATAGAAGTTTCATTTAGTATTGAAATGAAAAATCTAGGAAGGACACTATTTCTTAGAAGAAAATGGACCTTTATCTCAATTTATGTGGTTTTAGTATTGATTTTTTTAAGAATTAACACTTTGATTATGATTCAACAAAATAATATGTTTTTTTTGTTTTTTGTGAATCTCTTCAGGTTTATTCAGTGTATCATTATTATAGTCTGTATTCCTCTTTTTAGAGATCCCTTTTAAGTGAAACATTATATTGGGTATTTAATGGTTTGAATATATTTATAATAAATTCTTTAATTTTTGTGGATTATAATAATTATACTTGGTGGATTGAAAAAGGTGATCTATTTACTCGGATTGCTATAGAGGTCACTATTTTTCCTTGAGTGATTCATGATAAGGCCAAATCACCCTTGATTTTTAGGGATAATTTGTTACTCATATGGATGGTTTTATAATATAGAAGATGACTATAGACATATTTTCAACTGAGGTAAGATTGAAACACCTTTAAATTATAAAATAAGAATATTTATTTTGATAGCTTAGGTGACACACAACACTGATCTTAATCAACCCACAAAATTCATTTCATAAAATTTATTCAATTAGATAGCTTGTGGTACACACAACCCTAAGTCTAAATAAACCATGATATAAAATGACATTATTTGATATTTATGATATTATTATGAATATTTAATTATAATATTACATATACCTTCTTACATTATATTTTTTTTAAATACAATAAAGTTTCATGTATGTACTACGGAGTACCGCCACGTGAAGTGATGTGATTCGTTTTTCACTTATGCTTTACATGGAAAGTTATTTGGATATATTTAATAAATATATATGATATATATGAATTAATATTGATTATTTAAGATTATTATATGAACTACTACATTATCCTTTCGTTCGTTAATGAAATTATATCGTCACTCAGGTGTAAATATGGCCCACCGTCTCCATGAAGTGATGTGATTCATTTTTCATATCAAACCATTTTGAATGATTATGAAAATTAATATAATGATAAAATATTATATTTATAACATTAATATAATTATTTATATGATGGATATATATCCTATACCCAATAACAAGAACATTCATGATAAAACACACGTGAGAAAATAAAGAAATTAACCCCCAAAACAATGAAGATAGTGAAATATTATTAAAAAAGGGGTGGTAAAATGTTATAATAGGATTCTATATAATATTATAAACATTAATATAGATATTTTTATAAATTAATAACATTATTAAAACCATTATATAGGAGAATAAATCACATTCAACCAAAAGGAATCATGAGGTATGAGATTTCATCTCAATTTCTCTACATTGAGGAATATTGTAATATTATGCACCTAATTTTATTTATATGGTTTATATACTACACCTTTTAAATGTAATATCTTTATTCCTTAATTATTATTGGTTTGTTAAGTTTCCATTTTAATTATTTCTTCCAAAGGTATTCTGACTTAAAATTTTCCATGTGGTAAATAATTTCATAAATCATTTTCATTGCATTGGGTTATATTAATTATTCATTATCTTTAATATTATAAGATTATGTGTGTAATTAATTTTCACTATAAATTGTTATATTTACACTAGATTTGTGTGTATTTAAATTTGATACATATAATTGATTCACTATTTAATTATAAATTCAATGTTACGATATTTGTATGGTTTTATTTAACAATCTCATTTTAATCACGATTGTTTGTGCTTGAATTTCCACTGAAAGAAATTATGTGATCATTGGAATATAAAACCATTCCATATTCTTCTAGATTATTTATTTTTGAGTTTTTTATTTAATAGTACCATTTATTTCAATCATGGGTAATTATAATGGTTGATATTTTTTTAAATAAAATACAACTTTATTTATCTGTCCGGTCCAAAATCATTTTTCTTCCAAAACTATGTTTTCATAAAATGTTTTCATAAAATGTTTTAACATCATCTAAATGATTATTTGTAGAATTTTTTACTCTTTTTTTACGTGTTATAAAATGGTTTGAAGAGAATTTTTAGGTATCTTTATGAACATGGAGATTCATAACATTTTAACAGTAATGTGAATGAAATGAATTTTTAACTTATACAGCTTGTAAAAAATGTCCCGACATTATGAACTCTCATTTTTTTATGATTAATTTATATGTTTAAAAAAATACATTTAAAACAAAATAAATTTCCTAATATTATAGTAATTTTTACTTTTAAAAATTGATTCTCAAAGTTAAAAGGATACTTTCCTCAAAAATGTTTTAAATATCTTTTTATGGTATTTCTATTCTTCAATGACAGCAACACTTTATTTTACGTATAATCTATAGTGGATATGTTTTATTGATACCATCCTTATTATTTATATAGATGTATTGTGATCAGTTTGACTATAAAAATTATTCAAATTCACTTTCTTGATTCATTTTTTAGTCATTAACTTTCCAATGAAATATCAACTTTCCTAAAAACATTGGGTATTAAATTTTACCCTAAATATCCATATTAGTTTTAAAAGATAAAATTATTTCGTTAACCGTATATCAGTTCTACTTACATGTTTTTATATTGAATGTTATTTGACCATATGATTAAGTGTTGATAAATCCATATTATTTAATCAATAAAGATATTTCTTGATAAGGAATATTGTTCATAAATTAAACCAATTAATCGATATACGAGGAATGATTTAGAGACACACATAAAAGTGGTGCCAGATTAAAGAAAAGACATGATGCGGTAGTAGACTAATGAGATGAATCAGTTAGCTGGCCTAGTTAAATGGGTTTCTTGTGTCTACACACAAAATAGTTTTAAAATTCCTTAAAAATGATATTAAAGTTGAGGTATCATGATGCTTGGGATCTAATATCCAATAATTAATAATTTCCCTCATCAATAATTTAGTTATTATTATCCATGAGATATTTGTAATGATATTATCTATAGATGAATTTCATTCAGAGTTTATTAATTTAATGGAATTTGTTTTTATTTATTTACCTTGGCATATTGATTATGCCTTATCCAGTTATGAGAGTCATGGTATTGATTAAATGGAATGTGTTTTCAATTATTTATATTTCTATATTGATTATGTGAGTCCAATTATTGAAATGGACTGTTTTTTATGTCAGTTACCTTGGATTGATGATTATTCTTATTTATTCATGATTTATTCAACTGTACATAACCATTACAGATCATTTGAGATCATCCTTATTTCGTTTAATTTAACAGGAATTAAGTAAGTGTATTAATAATGACATGTAAGGATATTCTAGAGGGAATAATGATATTCTCAAAAAAAATGTTTTAATTTTTTTTCAAATTTAATATGGGAATCATAAATTTATCTAGTATACCATGACTACATATCTATTTGGTCCTCTGAGACATGATTCCTTGTATCTTATGCTAATTTAATAAAGAAGAGACCATATTCAGGTTATTGGGGTTGGGGTCATTACTGTTTGTATTAGAGGAAGTTTAGTAGAAACCTTAGAAACTAGATTCTTGAAAACATATTTGAGGTACCATAAAACTATGAAAGAATTTAATTATAAGTATTGAATAACATCCTACTATTTTTCAAGTTATAGAATATGTGGTTTTTCTTGGAAATACATCCTTGTTTGGATTCTATAAGTGGACGTGGTTTTGGAATAGATGTACCTATGGGTAATAAATCTAAAAAGGGTACATTGGTATTAACCAAATCATTACTTGGTGAGCACCTGGTTGGACCCTCTCCGGGGATATTCTTTGAATAATTCACATTTTGTTTACAAAATATTATGAAGGATTTGAATAGATGATGAAAATGAATGGTCTAGGTTAAAACTAAGGTGTTTATGATTTAAAATATTATGTCATGATTTAGACATAAAATAAAGGATTATTTAGGATATGTGGTTTCTCAATATGATTATTATTTCTAACACTATACTTTAATATTTCAGTCAATAGATAGAGCTCAAAGGAATTAGGTTAACATTGAATATAAAGGAAAATGTTGTGAGTATGAGAAAATAAATTGGCGGATGAAGATAATGAAAGATATGTGATTATTCCTAATCAGTTATCCTGAAATATGATTAGCAAACAATTCCTCAACAAATCCTCTATCTCACCAATGAAGAGTTGGATGGAGTTTTCTATGTCTCAAATGATGGAGACCATGTAGGAAAGAAAGCTTGATTTACTTCATCTCATAAATGTTTACGAAGACACCCATGAAAGTGTATGAAATAAATAGTAAAATGTTTTATGTGTGGAAAAGAAGGAAATAACGAAATGAATTGCTATGGAAAAATGAGGAGTATGATTAAAGGAAATAAAACATATCATAGATATTCATTTATAGTTCATTTTTTGAAATGTGGGGAACCTCGGAATTATCCTAGTATGTGACCTATTCTAAATGTTATCTCCTAGAATAAGGAAGGACCTATATTGAAATAAAGTGGATGAATTATTTATGTATTGGGAGATAATAATTAAATTGTATAAATATTTTTACCTATGTTATTTTAGTTATAAGAATCATGAAGCTTATAAATATTGTGTTAAATTTTTGAAGAAAATATGTCTTCATTAACTTAAGATAAATGGATACCATTATGGAATTATTAGTTTAAGGTTGATCCTAATTTCCATTACTTATACATACCTTTTGAAAATTCATGTGATAAGTATGTAACATGATTAATGATATTTTTGGAAAACATTTATCGGAATACAACAAATTGGTTTAGTATATAAAAGTGGTATTTGAGGAATAATGCTTTTACTTTTTTGTGACATAAGATTCCATGTATAGGTAAAAATTATGGTTTATCTTATCTTTTATATTGTATTAATTATGGTTCATTACAATTTTGTAATGTTATCGGAATTATATTAATATATTTTCTGAAAAATTACATCTCCCATTTGGATGAAAACTCATCATACCGATCAGGGTTGTGAGGATTGAACCCACAATAAATTTAAGATAAGGGTTTAATGACTACCACTAGCCTATGTGATATCTTGGTTAATATGTCATGGTTTTTAGTTAAAAGTTTTGAAAAATTAATATTAATGATGAACCAATGGTGATATTGATGACGTTTTTAGATTAATGTATTATATTGTATAATATGTGCTAACAATATTGGTATTGAAATATAGTTATAGAAATTAAAAATGACTTTTCACTATTTTATAGATCGTAGGATTTGTTAAAAGTCAATTTTAGTGCTTTAGGAATAAAAAATTCATTTTGGATATTCATTTCTTAGACTAGGAGATGAATTTTAAATTTATATAAGAACAACTAAAGGATGACATTATGCTTATGAAATCAAAATCCATCAAGTAAGTATATTTACTTATATTTTAAGATATTAAAATAATTCCGCAAGTTTAGAAAATGAATATTGAAAAAAATCATCATGCTACCTTCATATCCATTAAATCAATTTTTCTTTTAAATAATCAAAGATTTATGGTTTTTATGTCCTTAAATTTCCTTTGATCATTCAATTTATTGTTATAAAAACCATCTATCATTTTCAATATTTTTTTTGGATTTTCTTCCACATCCATTTCTTCACTGGAAACAAATTTACTCCTACTTAGAAACTAGATATTTTTTATTACATATGACCTTTTTACATCCTATTATATGTTATTAAGAGGATGTTTTATTAAACCTTTTTACAATGTGGGTTTTGAACAGTGGAATTCTCAAATATAAAACCCTTGATTTATGGGTGCATGATCAAATTTAAAGGAAACAATTTATTTATCATAGAAAGTATATAACAACCAAAATTTCTAAAATAAAAACCTTGTATTAAATATCATATGTGACACAAAACACTCAGCTTAAACAAGAGACAAAAATATATTTCATTGAATTTAATCTCTTTAATATCTTGCTAAACACACATCCTCGTGTCAAAATGAACTGTAGTATAGTATAATGTTATAACCTGGATGTTATATTTTTGGGTATAAATAGTACTAACTAAATTATTAAAATTGTGGTTATCTAATATTCATAAATGAAATAAAAATCATTTAAAAGAAAAAGAAATGTTTTTTTGAAAAACATTATTTTTATAAAAGATAGTTTAGTCACACTGTAGAAAATTTATTTGATAAAATGAACTCATTTTTTTAAATCATAATATCAGAATTATATTATGACAACAATTTGGATTTATTTTAAATGTTTCATTTTTCCACGACAAATGAAAACATACTTTTTTAATTGAAAAACATATTTTTTTTAAGTAATTCACAACAATGAATTGAATATTATATTGGCTATAAATAAATAATAGTTCAAATATATTACAATTAAACTATTCTTTGTCATTAGAACCAATTTCATATCAAAATTTGATAATGAAACCTTTTATAGTTATGAGAAGGTTCTCTTTGAAAACCCGTTTTTTCATCTTGTTTGAGGGTATAATTTATAATTGGATTCTACCAATTCTTTAAATTTAATTTTGAAAAATAGATTAAATATTTAGAATTAGATTAATTTATATTATCTAATATGGACTACTAAATTATTTACCATTATTAATAGAAAAATAAGTAAAAAATAATTACCACTATTAAGGTAAAAAGTGATTTACCATGGGGTTAAACTAAAATTATAAGGATTAAAATGACCTTCTTACCTGTAAAACACCGATTTGATTTCTATATGTTGACCTTATCACATATAAGTCTCGATAATAGTCTTTTTTAGGATTTTGGTATGATAACAACGTGGGTGTAATTAGATATTTTCAAAAATTCCATGTTTGTCCTCTCTGCCACTTATAAATGGACACCCACTATCCTCCTCTCTTCACACTCACAATGTTTTTTGGTTCATACAATCCCTAACAAAATAACATATATAATACCTTGCTAATATTATAGATCCATTGGTTTGATCATAAATCCAACCAAGGAAGGCTTTTGGTGCAAACCTAAAGAAGTTGTCTGAAGATGAGGTAATGTTCTCAAACAAGAATGTTTATTTTGTTTTTTATTCCACCTCATTAAAATATTATGAAACAATTATTATATTATTAAATAATTATCTTCCATATACTTATATTTTATTATGTTATGTTAATGACCTATATCCATGTCCTCTTCCTTCAAATGTGAAGTGAAACCATCAATCGTTTATACATCGAACTACCACCTTGCGAACCTATGTAATTTGTTTTCCATTACCACATTTCTAGGATATATATAATAATGTATGTAATATATTTATATGATATTTATGATATTATTATCAATATTTAACTATAATATCACATATACTTTCATACTTTCCATGTTGTTTGGAATACGATAATGTCGCTCTTTTGTACTGGAGACTACCACCACATGAAGCGATGTGATGCATTTTTCAATTATGATTTATATGAAAAATCAATAAAGGTAAATTTAATGAATATTTTTTATATTTACAAAATTATATTTATTATTTAATGTTACCATATCACCCACTTATTTATCCGTTCACTCGTTAATGGAACGATATCGTTGCCTGTGCGTACATATAACATACTGTGTCCACAAAGTGATGTGATTCATTTTACATGTTCAACCTTCAAGAAAGATTATAAAAATGTATATGATGATTAAATATGATATTTATAACATTTATATAATTCTGGATATGATTTATAATTTTATTATACCTATGAACCATAACATTCATGACAAAACACGCATGAGAAAACTAAGAAATTATCACCCAAAACATTGAAAATAATCAAATATAGTTTACAACCGGGTGGTAAAATGTAATAATAAGATCCTATATTATATTAAAATATGAATATCTATATGATATAAATTAATAACAACATTAAACACATTATTAATGAGACTAAATCATGTTCAACACAAAGGAAGCATGAGGTAAGGGATTTCATCTCAAATTCCCTTCATTAAGAAATATTGTAATGTTATTAACCTAATTTATTTTATATGGTGTATATAATATCAAATTTAAATTTAATATATTGATTCCATAATTATTCATGGTATTTTAAGTTTCAATTTGAAATATTTCATCGAAATGGATTCTGACATAAAAGTTGCCAAGTGGTAAAAAATTTCGTAACCCAATTTCTTATCAATGGTTTATATTAAATATTTTTTGTATTTAATATTTTAAGATTATGTGAGTAATGAATTTGGACTATAAATTATTGTGTCTAAAACTGTTTTATGTATTTTTACATTTGATACACACAATCAATTCAATTTTTAATACTCAGTTCAATGTTTTGGTCATTGTAAGAGTTTATATCACAATATCATTTTAATCGGGATTGTTTATGATGGAATTTGTATTAAATGAAATTATTTGATAATTATAAAATAAAATAATTTAACATTATTATAATATGTATATTTAGGATATATTCATGTAATTTTACTATTTTCACTCTTTTTATAATTAAATTGATTGAGAAAATGTTTTCAATAAAACGAGACTTTATTTTTCCATTCGGTCTAAAATACTTTTTCTTACAAAAAAATGTTTTCAGAAAATATTTTCAATTTTTTTTTAATAATCCAAAAAATAATTTATTAAATATATTTTTAGATATTTTTTACTTTTTACAAAATGGTTTTAAAGGAATCTACTTGTTTTTTCTCGAACATGTGTCTTTTTTATTATTTTTATAACATGGTGGGGGGAATATTTTTCAACTTATAAAACATGTAAAAAAATTAATAAATTCATGAAATCATATTTCATTGAATCTTAATTTACATGTTTAAAATATTATTTTTAAAATAAAATATTATTTCTAATATTCTGAAAAATTTTGTTTTAAAAAGTTATTTTTATAGTTAAAAGAATATCTTCATCAATAATATATGTAAAGATATTTTTATGGTATTTAAATTAATCAGTGATGAAAAAACTTTATTTTAATTTTAATACACTAAGGATATGTTGTGCTGATACCATCCTTATTTTTTCAAGGGATGTTATATCATTTTTTTTACCAATGAAAGTGTTGATATTTACTTTCTTGATTTATTTTTGTAGTCATTAATTTTACATTGAAATATCCACATTCTAATGATCACTATACGTTAAATTTTCCCTAAATATCCATATTATTTATCATGAATATTTTTATTTCATAAATCATATATCATTTATATATGTGTTGTTATACATTTTATGTTATTTTGTTGACTGTGTAAATATTTATAAATCCATATTTTTTACTCAATACTGATATTTATTGATAATACATATTTTTCAGGAAGTAAATTTATTATATGATATATGAGGAATGATTTTGACATGTATATATAGGTGGGTCCTTGTAATAGGTAACACCTTAATGCGTCGTTAGTATCATAAGATGGATCGGTTGATGAAACATAGTTAAATTGGTTTATTGTGTATATATACCCATCAGTTTTAAACCGTCTTGAGAAAGGTCTTGACAATAGAGGTATCATGATTCTATAGATAAAAATTTCCAATAATTAAGCATTTACATCATTTATAATTTGGATATTATTATCCATGATATTTTTTAATGATATTATTTCTAGATTGATTTCATTTTTAGTGTATTGATCGAATGAAATGTTTTTTCTATAATTTACCTGTATATATTGATTAAAATTTATCCAGTTATGAAATTAATGTTATTGATTAAATGGAATGTTTTTTAAGTTATTTACCTTCCCATATTGATTATGAAAGTCAAATTAATTAAATGGAATGTTTTTTTATTAATCTACCTTTGAATGCTGATTATGCTTATTGATTCAAGAGATCTACCAATGTATTTAAACCTTACTGATCATTTGATCTCAGCCTTATTTTATTTCCTTTCCTTGGAATAAAATAATATTACTATGAATTCTGTATAAGGATATGATAGTAGGAATAATGATATTCTAGAAAAATGTTATAATTTATGTTTTCAAATGTAATTTTGGAATCTTGTATGAATTTAGTTTACCAAGTCTAATATACAATTATGTCGTTCAGGAATCGATTCCTTGTATCTTATGAAAATGTAATAAAGTAGCCACTAGATTAAGGTTACTGTGATTGGGGTCATTACAAATATGTTCAAATTTATCATATATTTTCTCTATTATGCACAATTTTTGTAATATGGTCCTAGATACAAGAGATCATTTTTATTTGTTTTCACCATCTCTAACAAATTTTTTAAAAAATTGAATGATAATATATATATTTCCATACCTTATTGTCGGTTTAAAAATTTATTTGGGGTACTTTTTATATCAAATCGGATAATAATAATTTTTTCTTATTTTTTGAAGAAGTTTGATCAATGTGGTGACATATTTGGTTGGAAAACTAATAATAATATAAATTTATGAAATAATGGGAACCTTGATGTTATTAGTCTATAATATGAGATATAATTTTGTTTGAATAAATCTATGCAGTATAAATAGGCCTGAGAATTCACAAGTAATAGAACATGAGCTATGAATATTAATTTTCACACAAGTATATATTAAATGGATGCTTATAATATTTTTTTATTTGCATTTTTTATAGATTGTTTGGATTATGATTATCACAGGGTCATGCTATAGTTATGCTGATCTTTTTCAAAGTGTACTAGTCTAGAGGATTCCATGTAGAGGACTATTATAGAGGGGGTAATTTTAGTGGGAGATTTGGTGGAGATAGGATTAAAATTATTTTGAAATTCTTTCTTGAATAGAGTCCTAATCACTTTTCTTTCTTCTAGTAAAATTTTTACATGTGGGTTTAATATCATCATACTCTTAGAGTTATATTTTATATTTGGTTTCTAGTGGGATATGATTTTTTTCAATCTCTCTCTTTACCCTATATTGTAGTTTTGGTGCAGATGGGAATGAAATCTATTGTGATGTTTCAAAGTGGATTACCATCATGTTTTCATTTTCTCATATGAACAAATGGTGATATTTTTATATTCTTTTCTGGTTACCTACTGATGGTATGGGGAGTGGATATTTCACTAGATATTGTCTCTTATGTATTTGGGTCATAATTAGAACATGATTTTTCATGAAGTAACTGTTCATTTAGTTTTACTTCTCCCATTTTTTGGATTAGTGCCTGAATATATGATTTTCAAGTCTGTTGGATTAGGGTATCTATAATTGTTTAGGAGGACATTTAGAGTGGAACTTTTTATGAGTCCCACACTTTCTTATTTTTACGGGTCTTGTATTTTTGTTTCCTTTGGTATAAAATATAATTTTTTCCAAAAACAATCCAAAACTCTTAAACCTAATACCTAGAGTTTATTTAATCTCTAATTTTTATTTTTTTTGAAATATATGATAAAACACATCTTCTATTTCCAAAAAAATCACCTGATAACTCACTCATATCTCCCATATAATGAAAAATATTCTTCTATTCATCCTTTTTCAGCATAAAAAAAATGAAATACAGTCCCTCCTTATTTAAAAGTGAATAAACCCTTGTATTTGTGTATTTGTTTAAGTAATATTTTAGATCCCATGGTTTTTGGTGAGTATGGGATGTTTTATTCTTTGACACCTTATCCAAGGAACTCATAAGGACGATGTTTCTTGATCTAGTTAATATTGATTTATATATATTAAAATTAAGTTTCATGATGATATATAGTATATTTTATAAGGGATAATGGTCGGATAAAGTTGTTGGAATTGAGTTTGAGTGAATACTAGTTTGGGATAACTTAATTTTTGACAGGATGAACCATGTAGCTGTTTATTTCATGTACCCAATTTTGTGAAGGGAAAATCACATCGGCGATTCATGCACACATGATTTCTATGTAGGGGAATCACATATCAGATTCAACCACATAACCAAATTCCCCATGCATCCAAATGACCAATCTAACCAATTTTTAAATTAACATGGATATTTTCAGTGATGCTGAGGAATGAATCATGCAACCAAATTCTATTAAGAATGATGTTGCTAATTTAAAATGTTCAAAAATGTTGAAACATGTAATTGAATATAATACATATCTGATTATTTTTTTTCTCCATATTGCAACATCTTTTTCATCACTATGGACATTCAATATCTTGCATGTCCTTAGAATTTGAATATTATGACAAGTTTAATTATGATGTTTTGTGGATAATTTTGTATGGATTCAAAATTGTTTTCGTCTATTTATAAATCGAAGATGGAATCCTGATTTTTTCTTGAATTTATATATACCATGTGGCAATATTTTTATTTTTTTATTGTTGTAGAAATTATAGTGAGGTGAAAACCTATTGATGCGCAATGGATAGATGATAGAGAGAAAAAAATGAAAGATGCAATTATAATTCTAAGGTTGGTTATTTAGAGATCAAAATAAAATGAAACTTATGAAATAAAAATATTTAACTTCATTCTGACAATATTTTGTACAGCTCTTTCAAGACTGCATTATGGTAAAAAAAATCTGGCATATCTAGAAGGGTAATGGAAGTGGATATTCATTCCTGTTTACTAAATCAAACTAGTTTTTATAGCAATTTTCATCATTTTTATAATCATATTTTTGTACTAAATCAGTAATTTATGATGTTTTGTGTCACTAAAAACATATTTTGTGGTATTATACATGAAATCTTGTAAGAGGATTTCACTTGGCGGTATAGTGAAATTAATTTGAGGTTAGTAGGAATAACCGGTCATGAAAAGGAGTAGGATTTCACATTGTATCTGAACCTTATAAAAAATATATGCATTCCATACTCTTTATTTTTATATATGATTGTGCAAATACTTTTTTTCAGTTTTTAGATGATCATACTCTAACAATTTAAAATGTTCATATTTGTTTATAATAAATTGTAAAAAAGTTCACTCCACTAATTCATCCCCACTTCTTACTGCCAGATACTGATCTTACATGGCAGTTCAATGGGTATTGGAGTGTATGATACCAATGTAATATCTAGGTAATTATCCCTTGATCAATGGATAATATAAATTCATTTAACAATAGGGTTGTACTAATATTTGTCGTAAAACATTATCACATTCATAAGAATCGAATGTTTCCATATCATTTATTTTTAGGTATGGAAGTTCATGTAGAAAAAAAAATTCCACCATTCATAAATAATTGATAGATGTATTTTAATTACACGAGGAATAATAAAGTGGATGGTAAAGTGAAAAATTAGGTTCTCATGCTGTTATCAAATATACTTTTCACTAATGACATGTGTCTAAAAATTGAAAAATAAATCCAGGACAAGATGGAGAGAAATTACAAAGGTAATGTAAAAATCAAAGAAGAAAATATAAAAATATGTAGAATAAAATTTGAAGACATTAAAATTGAATAATAGAAATCTCTTGATTATTTATTTAATTAGGAAAATGAAATTTTGAGAAATATTCAAGGATTTGGTGAGAAACATGATGATTCCACAATTGTGAAGAATTTGATGAGAAATTTTACAAACTGATTTGATCCTGAAATTTTATAACATAATGATAATTAAGATATTTATCTTGATGGGCTATAAAATATTCACATTTCTTATGAAATAAATAAACATCTAACATTCATGAAATAATGTAAAAGATGATATGTATTTTAAGACTTGAGAAATATGAAATTTTTTAATGTTGAAGATGTTGATAATATAATTGATTATGAGAATTAAGAAGAATATCAAAGAGTTCATGAATTAATTTAAAAAATATTTAATAAATGAAAACGAAATGAAAAATTTAGATTCCCTGGTAGATTTTATATATGAAATAATATTATGAATTATATAATTAATTACCCAATGAATAATAGAACATATTATGAATCTGAAAATGATGAAAAGTATCAAGGAAATAAGTGGAGAAAAAAATTACAAGAAATCATCAATCACTGGTGTAAGAAATATAATATTTTAAAGAACTAAAAGAAGAAATATAATGATCCATGAAAATGAATATGATATTATCTCATGCAATGATTCTGATGAAGATACTCAAGAAAAAATAACAAAATTTATGTCTAAAGTTCATAAGACTGTTGATTCATCTGGAAATGACGAAGATGATTTGGGAATAACTGATTATGAATACATGATCAAAGGTGAAATTGAGGAATTAATTGACAAAAAATAAATGCACAAGAATGATAATAATATGTTTCTAAGAAAAAATATTCAAATGGTTGATGAAAAAAGTGATCAATCTAAAATAGAGACAAATGTTGTGGGAGAAAATAAAAAACTCATATTGAAAACTGTTGAATATGAGAATCTGATCAGTGATCTCAAATAACAACTCTATTTTAAGGATTAATAATTATTAATGACTCAATATAAATTCATTAATGCTGATAAGGATTTGGAAAATATTCGGAATGGATTCAAAATATCTATTATTTTCAAGGGATAATCCACCAATGATACTGAAAAATTCAAGTAAAGTGATCATCTGAAAAAACTGATTCCAAAATTAATGTCACTAATAATTCTTGTTTAAATGTGTTTTTTGTTAAAATATGGGCTTAGAATAAATGGAAAATATTTCCAGTAAAAATATCCGATGAAATAATAAGATTTAATAAAACTTTTATTCTAAGGAAGATATGAAATCAGTCCATAACTCTTCACTGGATGTCAAATTATGGATAGAATAAGTATGTATACATCTCTATTTATTTTCAAAAAAATCATATTTTATAAAAATTACTAGTTATATGGAATGTTCAGACATATAATATATAATTTTTTTATAACATGTATTTACCTAGGAAGAGGGAGGATCCAAGGGAGCGTGGTTCAAATGGGAAGAATGCAGATTTTGGAAGAAATAAAGGTGAGATGGAAACTAATTAAAAGTTGAAAACACAAATTAATGTCGAGTGTATTGAAGATATGTATAGAATGTGTGATCAAAATGGATATAAATTATATAAAATCTTGAAAATTGTAATAGGACATTTCGTTTAAAAAATAAATGGAAACTAGTTCAAGTGTGAAATGATGTGAATTCAGGCTTTGCATAAGTTTCTCTTAAAACATGAAATAAGTCAAACGAATAGATACTAGACTGTGTATTTTCCTTCCACATGAATTATGGTGCCAAAAGTCTGAAGAACATTGAGAAATATAAAGGGGGTGTAGCAACCTTTTTTAATGATACTTTCTTGAAAATCAATAGTATTAGAAAACATAGATTGAGAATAGTAATTTGATGTCAGTTGATGTATTTTATATTTAAGGGATATTATAAATACATTGAGTGTTAGAAAACATTTTGTTATTATGGATGAGGTAACATTCATAAGAAATACAAGAATCATTAAAAGCACAAGTGATGGAATAACTATTTCTCAAGATAGTATAATTAATGTATTTTTTCTTAATTGAAGATACCTCTAATACTTGTTACTTGATCATGATAGTTGAGAACATGATATGGAACAAAATACTTGGAAATTATAGATAAAGAAGCCTAATTAATATTATGCAACATTATGTGGTTATATATTTATACAATATGAATAGATATCATGATAGAATATATGGAAGATGAAATAGAAATATAGATGAAAATAATCACAAGATGGTGGATAATACTTATACATGACTATTAGAATTAGTCCACGCTGATATTTTTTGGATCCATGATATTGATGTCAACGTAAAGTGATATTCACCCCATTACCTTCATAGATTAACTCACATGGATAAATAATGTTCTTTTCCTCAAGCACATGCATGACACTGTTAGGATGTTGAAAATATATAGAAGGCATGTTGAAAATGAGTTTGTTTTGTCTATTAAAAAACTGATATATGATAATGGAAATGAATTTAGGATTGATTCATTTGAAACTAATATTAGAAAATATGGAATTAAGAATTAGTATATCACACCTAATACACAATATAAAAATGCTGCTATAGAAGGGAATAATAGGAGAATAGTAGAAAAGTGTAGAATAATATAGGCTGATAATGATATATCAAGAATATTTATAGAGATATGTCGTGTGTCCTACAATGCACATTCAAAATAGAAGTCTCTTGAGACTAAAAACAGATTATACACCATATGTTATGTGATTAATAATGAATCATGTATTGAAATATTTCAAGGTATTTTGTATTCATTGGTATATTAAAATCAATGGAAGAATTCTAGGAATGTTTGATGAAAAGGATGATGATAAAGTCTTTATGGGTTATTTTTCTCTTGGGAAAAGATACAGATGATGGAATAAAATATTACATAAAATTTATGAGTGTTAATAAGTGAATATTAATGAAAATTTAGGAAAACCTCATCGAAAATTCAAGAATATTTTGTGTAAGTAGTAGAAAATAGTGTGTAGATTTCAGATGATATGGGTGGAGAAGTAACTAACATCAAACAAAAAGAAACTAATGAAAATTCAGAATTATAGTGTTGTGATGCAGAAGGTATTGGTGGTAACATAAATTAATTTTATTGGTTGAATAAAAATTTTGACACTAAAAAAAATATTGGGAATTTTAATACACTAGTTTAGACAAGAAAGATTCTATGATTTGAAAAAAAAAATATCTATTACATCATAGGATGATGTTAGAATGGTGGCTGAGGATACTGATCTTGATAAATGTGTGAAAGATATGAATTAATAACTGAATCAAATTGGGAATAACTATGCATGGAAACATGTTCCTAGATAAAAAACAAAAAATGTGATTGTTATAAAATTGGTTTTTAGGGGAAAATGAATGAAAAGGTGATGTATTATAGAATAGGGCTACGATTGTTTACAATGTCTATTAAAAAAATGGATGGCATTGACATTGAAGAGACATTTTTTCATGTTTCTATACATGATACAATAAATATTTTCATGGAAGTGGTATCTCATAAGCATTAGAACGTTTATCAAATGGATTTAACTTCTGAAATTATAAATGGTTATATTGATGACTGACTAAAAATTGACCTTTTTATTAAACATATAACTTTTATGGAGAATGTGGGAAACCATAAAATTCCAGAACATGCTATCAGTCATTACCATAAGAAAAAACCAATTTATTGAAATCGAGTTTAAGCATGTTAATGACCTGACCTCTATAGAGACTCCACTGAAGTACAATAGCCTTGATGTTCAGATCATCCATGATGAGGTCTTCAAAGTTGTAGGACATATTGTCCCATGTTTTTATAACCCTTTACAAACTAATATCCCTTTCATTTAATCCATGTGATAAAATTTGATTTTATTTATCAATCCATGTACTTTGTTCTTAATTTAGGTCCACTTGAATCATTGACTCAACCATCTTATCAAAATCTTCTTGGGTAGCATTAACTTCAAATTCAACCTCTATCATTTCTTAATTGCAATGAGAGATGAGATCTCACATCTCATTGTTTCGTGTTTCCTCCTTTTCATCTTCCCTAACATTACCATTATAAACCACCTCCTCATAATGTTTACACAGAATAATTGTTTTGTATTCCTAGTCATGGGGCGTGACATCACTATCCAACACCTTACTATTTTTAGAGGACATTTTTTTCCACTGTCTTAGGTTGCTGAGAGTAGTTTTTATGACTTTTAGACTTCATCTCCTTTAACATAATGCAACTCCATGAATCTCATTTAACCATCCGAACATTATTCCACCTAGGGTTGTATTGACCTATTTTGTTCTTTCCATCCAATATATCTTCCAAAACATAGCTATATGACTCAAATTTCTAGTCTTCCCCCATAAAATATTTGATCATCATAGAAGTTCTTATTTTGTATTGAGGTTTAGATTCAATTTATAGCTTGTGTATCATCCCCATGATCCTGAACCAAGCCTTCAGACTATAAATTTACAAAGTGATTACTAACCTAAATTTTCAGACTAGTCCTTCGCGACATTTCATTACTTATTTCATGCAATAACTCCCCACTATATCCACTTTTTAAGAAGGATGTTAAATTCTCTCAACCTTCCTCCTATAGACCCATATTAGCTTTAGATCTATCATCTGTTTCCTTTACATTTTAATAACCATAAGACTTCATTCATATAAATTATTATATAATGGTTTCAAAATTTAAGAATACATTTTATGGATTAAAATAGACTCTAAGGGAATGGTATTAAAAAAATGATGACAACTTTAGAAAAATGGATCTAGAAAAAGTAATATTGAAAAAAATCTATACTTGATGAATTATTGATTAGAAACACTTTTGTTGAAATTTTATGTTGTTTGCATAATTGATTCCAGTAATAACAGTTACATGTGTTAGGAACTTTCTGTAGAAGTGAAATATAATTTTGAGATACCTATTATGGGGGAATTGAACAATATTTTGGGTTTATAAATTGAGAATAACTTAGATAATATTTTCATTTGACAATAAAAATATACCATATAATTTTTGATAATGTTTGTAATGAATGAATAAAAAAAGTTTCAAAACCTATATCTATTGTCACAATGTCGATAAAATATGGAAAATGCCACAAGGTTGCTTATAATATTTTCAAAAGCATGTTTGGAAGCATGTTTTACATTATAGATTCTAGAGTAGAAATTTTCTATGTGGTGACTCTGTGTGAAAGGTATCAAATTGAACCAAAGGTGTTACACATTCTCATATATAAAATAATTATTAGGAACGTAAAAGTAATAATAAATTATTTCATACTCTATATATGCATTTAAGATCTTTATTTTCTCACATACATGGATTAAAATTGTGAAAGTAACAGTACAGATCCTAGATCCATGTTAGGTGGTGTGTTCTTTATAGTGATGGTAGCATCTTCAAATTTAGTAAGAATAAAATTTAAATTAACCTAAGTAAATATATGGAAGATTGTGTGGAAGATACTCACTCTATTACACAGGCTTTGTGGATGCAAATTTAGCTTGTAGATTTGAGGATTGATATACAGAGACCAATATAGATCATGTGTGATAATCAGAGTGCTAATTATTTATCAAAGATCCTAGTTCAATACACTCTATCTAAACACATTGAAAATTGATATAATATTATCAAATATAAGGTGGATTCAGGTGAAAATAGACTACTATATATTTACGAAAATGAATATCTTATAGATATCAATAAACAAGTTAGGTTATGTGAATTATTTTTGGAGTTAAGAATAAAATTGAATATTCAAACTTCTCTGTATTCTTGGGAATTTTTTAGGTTGATATCCTCTAAAATCATATGGATTATATTTTCAATGGGGTAGAGAAATTTATGATGATGGGAAGATAATTCAGGGGGAGTTATTTTTCTAAATTCGATGATGCTAAAAGAATTCACTCAATGTTGTAAAACCATCAAAAAATTGCATGATAAAGGTAGTAATTTATGTAAAAGGCATTGATGATGGAATTTACCATATTGTCTTGATGTGTGTGGTCTTTAAATAGTTCTCCTTGATGGTGGTGAAGGTGGTGACACATCAGAGTCATGGTCTTTAGTAAATATCTCTCCCTAGATATAATGAATTGGTTTTGTTTCTTCATGAAAAAAGTGTTATTTTAAGATATAATATGTCAGGGGGTTTATTATTAATTTTCAATAAATCCAAAGGGGGATATTTAAGACACCCTTTTATTTTTGTATTAGATTAATAAAGCATGAATATACCATGTTTTTTTGAGTATGGGTTATTTTATTTACTAAAAACCTTATCTAATGAAATATTCTGTTTCATATTTCATGATATGGTTTATATTGATTTTAATAGAATTAAAGAATGTTTCCTAATTATTTTATGAATTTTTTAGATTTTATTAAGGTTTAATGAATTTTTTTAGTTTGAGTTTTTGTGAATATTGTTTTTACCTACAAAATTTTGTAAAGGAAAGATTCATGTAGCCATTTATATCACGTAGCCAATTTGGTGAATGATAATTAAAGTAGGTACTTCGTGTAGCTATTTTATCTATGTAGGTGAATCACGCATCATATCCATCCATTTAATTCAATTTTCCCCATAACCAAATGATCTACAAAGATGATTTTTGTATTATCATAGATGTTTTCAGTGATGTAGATGAATGAGTCATGTATCCAAATTCTATTGAGAACTACGTAGCTGATTGTTAACATATCCATAAGTTGAATCATATGGGTAAATATACTCTATATACGATTCTATTTTTTATCCACATAACCAAATCAAAATATGTTATATAGACAAAATATATTTGCAGGTCCTTATAAGTTATGTATTTTAATAAGTTTAATTATGATTTTGTGAAAACCATTGTGTATGCATTTGGAATCATAGCATTAAATTTATATATCCAAGATTTTGATGAGGATTTTGAATGTGTTTATAGAGATTTTGGGGAATTAATTGTTCATTTTTCTGATAAATCAATTATATAAAGTTGAGAACCTATTAATGTACAACAGAGAGATGATAGTGAGAAAATATAATGTCTAAGGTGAGTCTGATTCCATGGCTGGTTATTTGGTTATCAACATCTAATAAAACTCATATATAAAAAATATTAAATTTGATAATGAGAATATTTTACTCAGAACTTTTAAGACCGCAACTTGCAAAATAATTTCATGCATATCCTGGAGGCTCATGGAAGTGGATCTTCATTTTTTTTCCAAAGAAACCTAGTTTTTTTGGTAACAATATTCATTTGTGTAATCATATTTTATGATACAGTGTGAAGTTGTGATATTTTGTGTGACTCCTAACATGTGTGGGGGATTCTACATGAATTCCTTTTAGAATATTTTATTTATCTGAATATTGAAAAGGCTTCATGGTGGGGGGGACAACCACCCACGATAAGAGTAAGATTTATCATTGGATATGAACCTTGTAAAAAAATATATTGGTTCCTTGATTTTTATTTTTCTATATGATCATATGATGTAGAGTTTCTCTATTTTTAGTGGATCATACTCTAACAATTCATAATTTTTTAATTTGTTTAAAATAAATGGTATGAACTAATCTAAACTGATTTAACCCCCTTCTCAATTTTGAAAACTGATCCCACTATGGATCTAAAAAATAAGATATTCTATATACCCTTACCCATTATCAACAATTGTAAAGTAATTTCTGAGGGAAAATAAATTTCAACGAATAAAATAATTTTATTATAGAATAAACCCCAAAAAACTATTAAGTTATAGAAAAGCATTATATTTAGTGGATTTTCCAAGATATCCATATCTTTTTCCATTATTAATTCATATTCCAATGAATTATTACCATGTTAAACCTTATCCTTGATGAACTATTAATAAATGTTAATATGTTTCATTCTTGAATTTTTTATAATATTCTATAATTTTTTATTACACATTGATTGTCACCACTACTCATTGAATTGTATGAAACTTCCATCCCCATGTCTTGATTCTATGAATTTATCTAAACCATTTGTGCAAGGGATTCAAATTCTACATTTTACTCAAATTACATTGTAGATAAGGTGATTGATTTTTTATTGATTTTTAATAAATTCATCATCCTATAATAAATACTATACCTCTAGTAGTTGACTTTTGATCACCAATATCACATACCCAGTCCATATGAAAATGACCAAAATATGAAAAGTTTTATCCTTTTCATACCTGATGAAATATCCCATGAATTTAGTGTATATTTATAGTAAATTAATTTTGTGTGATTGATAGCTTATGTCACATGAATTACAAAACTAAAATAAACTATTATATACTAATGAGAGAAAAATGTAAGTGTTGAATGTTTCCATTATAACATAGGAATTGAATTGATTGGTATATATTTAGGTAACATCATTATGAAATATATGACATAATATAGTATGAGTATTCCTTATGTGGTTTTTTTATCTCTAAAATGGGGTCGCATCACTAAATATTTCCATAGACTAATCCAAATATATACTTCAAAAAGTACGATTGGAGTAAAATCATACATGATACAAGTTTATGCTTTTGGATATCACAGTAAAATCCAGGATAGTTGAATCACCTTCCACAATTTCCACTATTTATTATATTACCCTTATATCTAATATGGTGATCATGATGGGTTTTAAGTATATGTCTGAATATATAAACATTTTACTTTTAATATAATTAATATTACATGAAGTTCCAGAAATTAAGAATTTTTATATGATTTATTTTATAAAATGAATATAATTTAAAAATAAAGGGTGAAGTTAAAACAAAAATATTCATAGAATTAAATTGAAATTTTGGAAATAAAAATAAATTTGGAATGAAATCATTTAATGGTAGAAGTACCTATTTTTCGGGAATATTATTTTTTCATATAATATTTCTTTTAATGGCTGATTATAGTGAAATTTATCAATTTATAAAAAAATATATTATCACTCATATAAAAATTAATTAATATGAATTGTTTGTAACACCCCAAGCTTCTACGGTACGTTTCCCTTCGAATAATGCGATAGCGTGTGTTGTACGCAACCTCGAGTTCTAACACACACCACAACTAATTAAACTAGCCATTGTGAATAGTAATACCTACTTTTTGAAATCATATATATTTTATATTTCAAAATGGACTTAATTTTTGGATTCGGAATATCGAAATTAGTCTAGGGTGAAATTTTGGTACTTTTCGGATAACTTTCATATTTTGATGAATAGTGAAAATTACTAAATTTTAATTGAAAACAACTTTTTTAATCAAAATAATTAATAGTGATAAATTATGAATTTGAGTGGTTTTAAAGTATATTTAGAATATATTTTTACCATTTAATATAATGTTGGTCATTGAACATAATTTTACAATTAAACCGAACATAGACAAGTGTCAATCTTTTGATAGTTATTATCTCTTAAAAAACACGCTTTTTGTTTTGACAGCGGGAATTAATTTTAAATTAATTTCTGCCACTTCTGTGTTTTGAATTTAGGAAAATGGATTCCATATTTGGAATCAGGATGTTCAAATTGTGTAAATAGGTAACTTTTATTTTTAGACATTTTGAATAGTTACTGTGGTAAATATTTTATTTACCATGGTTAAAGGGTAAATCCGGTAAATAAGGGTTAACAAATAATATTATAATAATACAAAATTACCCTAAAACGTGTCCTAACCTTATTGGTGGACACATACCCGACCATGGGCATCCTTGGGTCAATTTGGGGACCCCTTGGAGCCACTTGTATGTGGTAGGGACACATTATATTAATAAAGTTAAAATAAAAATAAAAATGGCATAAGCTTACATCTTTTATAAGAACAATTTTTACATAGGGTTATACATGTTGGATTTTCGATTATAAATATTCATTAGAAAGATAAAAAGAGTTCTTACATAATGATGTTTTATTTATAATTTTTAGACATTAAATAATTTATATTATTTATGACACAATGATGATGCAGTAATTACTAAAATAGTAAAAAATTAACATAATTGATATTATAAATACCCAAATAAATATAATATGAAACTTTTAATGAATTAAACTAATTTTCTAGGATAATATGATATATTAGGATTGATTTAATGGACTTTTTTCGAAGTAATCAATCTGTTATGAGTTTCACAAAAATCAACTATTGAATAGTGTCAAAATTGACATAAAAGAGTTCTTAAAACAAATATTATATTATTAATTGATATTAAATTCCTAAAAATCTAAGGTTCGGCCAAGAGACTTATATTATGATAGTTGAATCATTAATGGACCACTTGGGGGTCGCTTGGATGTATATAGTAAGTTTATTAACCATATTATATAAAAATACAAAGAGACATTGTAAAAGTGAAACTAATTAACTTAGAGTTAATACTTAAAGATAAGGTTAATATAAGTACCCAAACCTGTCTAAATTCTATTGGATGAGTTGTTTTCGACCTATCCCCACCTCATCATTTGAATAGTCAACTTTGGAGCCTTTGGAAACCGAATATTAATTTATTATAAATTAATATTTCTAGCTTTTCCAAAGGTGCCCCTCACCCCTCTTATAAAAGGGCACTCCTCCTTCTCATTTCTTCACACCTTCAAAGCCTTTTGGTTCGGCCAAATTCTGCCCAAATACTCTCCCAACATCCCTAAATACAACCTAGAGGCCTTAGTTTGATCAGAAAGCCAACCTAAGGAGCCCTTTTGATCAAATCAAAAGGAAGAACCCGAAGAAGAGGTAATGATTTCACCACCCTTTTCTAAGTTCATTTCTTCTTCCACTTCTTCTTCCTTTGTTCTTACCATTCTGAAATAATAACTCCAGTATCTCACATATACTGTGATGTTATTATAAATATGGTACAATCATATTCAGTATTCTATCCACCCTTTGAATAACATGTCACCATACGTGCGTACGTACGGCATACCGTCTCCACGTCGTGGTGTAATTGTTATTCAATATAATATTATTTGGATGGGTATAATAATGATGTGTAACTCATGTAAATAATAAATATAACATGTTAATGATTCTGTATATATGATATACCATCCATTTATATATTATTTTAATATCAAAAGAATGATATTGTCGCTCGTGCGTACGTACGGACTACCGTCTCCACGAACGCGATGAGATTCATTCTCCATCGTATCCATTCAAGTATAATTATCATTTGATGATTTAAAAATGATGTTTAAGGACTGTATATCATTCTGGATATGAATAAGATACAACAACCATGGCTTATGTAACAAAACATATAAAAGAAAATGAGTATGTTAACTCCCGAAACGACGATAATTCTAAAATATTATTAAAAAATCAATGTTAAAAGATCATATATGATATCATATTAATATATATGATTCTTGTATAATTTAATAACAACTATTTCACCATTATACAGGAGGTTAACCTACCACAACCAAGGAAAAGTACAAGGTAAGGGTTTATTTCACAATCTCTTCATTATCCGAGGTTGTTTATACGTAATAATCTACTGGGATATCTTTATCATCCACATCCATGTTTCTTAAAAATGTATTTCAAAACATTTTTACTATTTACAAGAATATGGGTTAAAGTCATTTATACCCTTGTTTGACTTTTTATAAGAGGTTTATAAAGGAATCTTTCCGTCGTTTTCAAAATAAGGTCCTTTTTAACCTTTTCGACAGAATTGAGGTAAGAATGTTTTTTTAACTTATACGGCGGGTGCGGTTATTTTACGCCGTTATAAAATCTTCAAAGCTTTCCTTACAAGCTTATAAGAATATTTTCAAAGAAAATGTTTTATTTTATATGGATCTTAAATGATTTCAAAATAAAAGGAGATATTTCTTTAAAAAGAATTTTGATTTCATCTATGTCAACATCCTTTGATGGATTTTAAGATTATTTGAAGTTGATTTATTATGATACAAAACTTCTATATTGTATTGAAGGTTTTGTGATATGTTTGACTGTGGATGTGCTATTTTTATACCATTCATAGTTTATTGTGAAAGTATTGACATTTCGTATGCTAGTTTTAATACGAATGTTTATGTTATGTTTAAACCTTTTCATATGGGAATGCATTGGACTTATTAAGTGACGGGTGGAGCCCGCTATAGCTCCTCGATGCATCGGTAGGTCTCATGAGACAAACTAGTGTCTTGGCACAAGGCCTTGACAAAATCTTATTTGTAGTCTTGGCACGAGGCCTTGGCTATGTGGTTATGATAGTCTGGCATTATGCATTCCAACATTATGAAAGTGGTTATTGATTTTTGCATGTGATTATTCGATTAGTAGAATATCCATGTGAATAAGTAAATGGCATTATTTCATTTTACTTTTTCCATACCATGTTGAAGTTCAATTTTAAAAGGCTTTTGTTTTAGTAATGCATTGCCTTAAATGTTTATTCTTATTTATGAAAGTTTCCGCTATATTGTTATCCTTACTGGGCATTTGAGCTCACCCCTTTTTCTATGTTTTATTTTTTCCCCAGGATGTGAAGAAGTAATTATGAATGACCTGCAGGGATATTATGAGGGGATAGTAGTGTGGATTATGGAGAAATTATGTTGTTGTAGTAGTTTTTTCATTTTATGATGTAATGTAAAACTTATGAATTTATCTAGTGTTTCCAAGGCTACTAAACCAATCGGTCTTTCGAGATTTGATCTTTCTTGTGATCATGCCAATGTTACGAAGTAATGCACCGACTCTGGGTAGCTGGGGTCGGGGCGTTACAGTTGGTATCAGAGGAAGTTTAGTACAAACCTTGGAAGCTAGATTTAGATAAACTCTGATTAGAGCACGTAGACCTAAGATGAACTTTGAGGATTAGTATAGAAGAAATTCCTAGAATTTTGGTATTGTAGAGATTTTGTGAGTTTTCCGAGCAATACATCCCTGTCTGGATACGAGCAGGTAGAGGCGGCTCTGGCACAGATGTACCTAGGGGTAAAACCCAAAAACACCGCTTTGAGCTAGACTCGAACGGGAACTGGTGCACGACAACGGGCCTTGCTGCACTCTTGGTTACGACACTCCTGGGGGATATGCTTAGGATAACTCTCATTATCTTTACAAATCATTATGAAGGGTTTATGAGTATATACGTCCTCAAAGAAAAACATTTTTATGATTATGGATTATATCCATAAATAGTTCAATTTATGTTAAGTGTTTTATAAGTATGGGATTATGTATTTTGATTCATAAACTGATCTAGTTTATGCCATTGTTTAGAAATGGCGCCTAGTGGAAGAAATGGAAACCGTATCAATGCACGCACTCCATGTAGGGATTGCCCTCCTGCTCAAGATAATTATAGTGGGGCTGGTGATGCAACTGGTGCTGATCAGCTAATCACTGTACTGGGACAACTTACTCAGGTTATGAATAATAACCTTACCCGTATGGAGCACCCTGATCCGCAGCGTGGAGGATCAATGTTAGATCGATTCATGAGGCAACAACCACCAACGTTCAATGGGAATACAAATCCCTTAGTAGCTGAGCAATGGATATTTTCCCTAGAGAAAATATTTCAGGCTTTGGGGAGTAGTGAAAGGGAAAAAGTTACCATGGCAGTTTACCGCCTCACTGGAGATGCTGATCAATGGTGGTCATTGATTCAAAACATGAAGGAAGATGATGAAGTATCAAACATGGAATGGAGGGAGTTCAAAGATCTGTTTTTAGAAAAATACTTTCCTCACGACCATCGAGCAGATATGGAAAGACAATTTCTGAGTCTGAGACAAAAGGAGGATGAGAATGTCACAAAGTATGAGGCTAACTTTACAAGGTTAGCGAGGTATTCTGGAGATTATATTCGCAACCCAAGAAGTAAGATTGATCGTTTCTTTGATGGGTTAAAACCATTTCTCCGTCGAGCATTAGTCTCACAATCCTTTTCATCGTACGAAGACATTGTCTCATGTGCTATCAAGACCGAAAAGGAATTCTCTAAGTCTTATGACTTTAAAGCAAAGCAAGAGAAGAAGAGACCTGCTGATCAATCTGGGAATGGAGATAAGGGGAAGAAGGGAAAGGTTGAATATCCATCTTGTGGTAAGTGCGGGAAGAAACACCCCGGTGCTTGCCTGAAGGGAATGGGAGTCTGTTACAAGTGTGGTGAAAAAGGCCACCAAGCTCATGATTGCAAGGGGAAGAAGTAAGCTACCAATGTTCAGTGCTACAATTGCAGGGAGATGGGGCATTATGCAAATGCATGTCCTAAGCGTCAGGAGAACTTACCTCAGAAAAGGCCAAGGGATCAAGGCCAGGCTTATGCTATCACTACTGCTGAGGTAGAAACTCCGAAAGACGTGGTGGCAGGTAATTTAATGGTTTCCTCAAGTTTAGCAAATGCATTATTTGATTCTGGATCATCGCATTGTTTCATATCTTCCCAGTTTGCTAAGAAAATTAGATATTTCCAATTTGATTTAATAAGGGAGTTGTCAGTTAAAACTCCTAAGGGAAGTATCGTTGCAACAAAGTTTTGTGAATCAATCCCCATTAGAGCACATAAATTTTCTTTATCTGCTGATTTCATCGTCATACCTATGATTGAGTTTGATATAATCCTCGGTATGGACTGGCTTTCGGACTATGATGCGAAGATTTATTGTAAGAAGAAAGAGGTTACGATTCTTGATGATAATGATAAGGAACACCTTATTTTTAGAGCAGAATCGTCACCACCTAATTCTTATTTAGATCCACCCCCAGTAGCTCAACTTAATTCAATTATTGGGGAGGAAGAGAATGAAATAACTGTCGGTGAGGAAAGGAATGTTCAAATAGAGGATGTACCTGTTGTGAAAGAATTTGTAGATGTATTTCCAGAAGATTTACCTGGACATCCTCCAGAACGAGAAGTTGAGTTTTCTATTGATTTGATTCCTGGATCAAGGCCTATATCGAAGACCCCTTATAGAATGGCCACTGTAGAGCTAGTCGAACTAAAGAAACAACTAGAGGAATTGAGTAATAAGGGATTTATTCGCCCTAGTGTTTCTCCATGGGGAGCCCCTGTTCTTTTTGTTAAAAAGAAAGATGGATCTATGAGGTTATGTATCGATTACAGGGAGATCAATGCTATAACGATAAAGAACAAGTATCCCCTACCTCGTATTGATGATTTATTTGACCAACTGCATGGAGCTCAATACTTTTCAAAGATTGACCTTCGATCTGGATACCATCAGTTGTGTGTAAAGAAGGAAGACATTCCGAAGACAGCATTTCGAACCAGGTACGGGCATTACGAGTTTACTGTAATGCCGTTTGGATTGACTAATGCACCCTCTGTATTCATGGATCTGATGAATAGATTTTTCAAGGAGTATCTCGATGAATTTGTGGTGGTATTTATTGATGATATCTTGGTATACTCCAAAACCTACGAAGATCATGAAAATCACTTGCGCATTATCTTGAAGACTCTAAGGAGGCATGAATTATATGGGAAGTTTAGCAAGTGTGAATTCTGGCTTCAGGAGATTTCTTTTCTTGGCCATATTGTCTCTAAAGATGGAATCTCTGTTGATCCTTCTAAGACCAAAGCAATCCAAGAATGGATAGCTCCTACGAGTATAACTGAGGTACGTAGTTTTATTAGTTTGGCAGGTTATTATCGACGTTTCGTCCAGAATATTGCCCGATTGGCAAACCCATTAACGAAGCTCACACGTAAAGGGGTTAAATTTGTTTGGACAAAAGAGTGTGAAGAATGTTTCGAAGAACTGAAGAGAAGATTAGTCAATGCTCCTATATTGACTCTACCATCGGGGAATGATGGGTTCGTTATTTATAGTGATGCATCGAAGAAAGGACTTGGCTGTGTCCTTATGCAGAATGATAGAGTTATTGCCTATGCATCACGACAGTTGAAAATTCATGAACAAAACTATCCTACTCATGATCTTGAGTTAGCAGCTGTGATCTTTGCTTTGAAGATATGGAGGCACTACCTCTATGGTGAAAAATGTGAGATTTATACTGATCACAAGAGTTTGAAGTATATTTTCTCACAAAAAGAACTCAACATGAGGCAAAGGAGATGGCTTGAATTACTCAAGGATTATGATTGCACGATACACTACCACCCGGGGAAGGCAAACAAAGTAGCAGATGCTTTGAGCAGAAAAGACCATGGAGTTCTGAACATGATGAGAATTGAAAGGGATCCAATTTTCATGGATCTAGTGAAGATGGACATGGGAATAACCAGGGAAGGTGAAACATCAATGCTTTTTCAAATGGTTGCCAAACCATCTTTACTAGAAAGGATTAAGAGTTCTCAGACTGATGATGAAGAATTCCAAAAGAAGATTAAAGCTGTGAATGATGGGAGATTGAGAGACATTGCGTATGAAGGTGGAATTTTGAAATTCGGGAAGAGACTTTGTGTTCCCAATATACCTGATCTAAAAAGGGAATTGCTGGATGATGCTCATAGTTCCAATTTCTCTATACACCCTGGGAGCACCAAAATGTATAGAGATTTGAAGGAACGTTTTTGGTGGGACAACATGAAGAGGGAGATTGCTGATTTTGTGTCAAGATGTATGGTTTGTCAACAAGTGAAAGCTGGAAGGCAACAGCCTGGAGGAGTCATGCAACCTCTTCCCATACCGGAGTGGAAATGGGACAATATTACGATGGACTTTGTCATGGGGCTACCAAAGACTCCTAGAAGGAACGATGCAATATGGGTTATTGTTGATCGTCTTACCAAGTCAGCACATTTTCTTGCTATAAGAGAAGATCTACCCCTGGAACGTCTAGCAAGACTATACATTAATGAAGTTGTGAGACTTCATGGAGTACCCTTATCAATTGTTTCGGATCGTGATCCCCGTTTTACTTCAAGGTTTTGGAAAAGTCTTCAGAAATCCCTGGATACTGAACTTCATTTGAGCACTGCTTACCACCCTCAGACAGACGGACAGTCAGAACGGACTATTCAAACCTTAGAAGACATGTTGAGATCTTGCTCACTTGACTTTCAGGGTATGTGGGATCAATATTTACCTCTGGTATAATTTTCCTATAACAATAGCTTCCATTCGAGTATTCAGATGGCACCATATGAAGCGTTATACGGAAAGAGATGTCGTACACCAACCTGTTGGGATGACGTCGGTGAAAGAAAACTTGTAGGTCTAGAACTGGTGGAGGAAACGATGGAAAAGGTAAAGGTAATCCAAAATCACATTAAAGCAGCTCAAAGTAGGCAGAAGAGCTATGCTGATAATCGAAGGAAGGATTTGGAATTTCAAGTCGGTGATCATGTTTTCCTGAAGGTATCTCCGTGGAAGGGAGTCATACGTTTTGGTAAGAAAGGTAAATTGAGTCCCAGGTACATCGGACCTTTCGAAATTCTAGAACGAATTGGGGCTGTAGCTTACCGATTGGCAATGCCGCCAAGTCTCTCCAAAGTTCACGATGTGTTCCACGTATCTCTGTTGAGGAAATACATGCCTGACCCAACGCATGTACTCACCTATGAGGAATTAGAACTGGAACCCGATCTTTCCTATTGCGAAGAGCCCATCAAGATTCTTGATACGAGAGAACAAGTGCTGAGAAACCGGACGACGCGTCTGGTAAAAGTTTTGTGGAGAAATCATAAGATGGAAGAGGCAACGTGGGAACCTGAGGAACTTATGATGAAGAACCACCCGAGTCTTTTTATGCAGTAATACCCTAGAAATTGCGAGGACGCAATTATTTGAAGGAGGGGAGAATGTAACACCCCAAGCTTCTACGGTACGTTTCCCTTCGAATAATGCGATAGCGTGTGTTGTACGCAACCTCGAGTTCTAACACACACCACAACTAATTAAACTAGCCATTGTGAATAGTAATACCTACTTTTTGAAATCATATATATTTTATATTTCAAAATGGACTTCATTTTTGGATTCGGAATATCGAAATTAGTCTAGGGTGAAATTTTGGTACTTTTCGGATAACTTTCATATTTTGATGAATAGTGAAAATTACTAAATTTTAATTGAAAACAACTTTTTTAATCAAAATAATTAATAGTGATAAATTATGAATTTGAGTGGTTTTAAAGTATATTTAGAATATATTTTTACCATTTAATATAATTTTGGTCATTGAACATAATTTTACAATTAAACCGAACATAAACAAGTGTCAATCTTTTGATAGTTATTATCTCTTAAAAAACACGCTTTTTGTTTTGACAGCGGGAATTAATTTTAAATTAATTTCTGCCACTTCTGTGTTTTGAATTTAGGAAAATGGATTCCATATTTGGAATCAGGATGTTCAAATTGTGTAAATAGGTAACTTTTATTTTTAGACATTTTGAATAGTTACTGTGGTAAATATTTTATTTACCATGGTTAAAGGGTAAATCCGGTAAATAAGGGTTAAAAAATAATATTATAATAATACAAAATTACCCTAAAACGTGTCCTAACCTTATTGGTGGACACATACCCGACCATGGGCATCCTTGGGTCAATTTGGGGACCCCTTGGAGCCACTTGTATGTGGTAGGGACACATTATATTAATAAAGTTAAAATAAAAATAAAAATGGCATAAGCTTACATCTTTTATAAGAACAATTTTTACATAGGGTTATACATGTTGGATTTTCGATTATAAATATTCATTAGAAAGCTAAAAAGATTTCCTACATAATGATGTTTTATTTATAATTTTTAGACATTAAATAATTTATTTTATGTATGACACAATGATGATGCAGTAATTACTAAAATAGTAAAAAATTAACATAATTGATATTATAAATACCCAAATAAATATAATATGAAACTTTTAATGAATTAAACTAATTTTCTAGGATAATATGATATATTAGGATTGATTTAATGGACTTTGTTCGAAGTAATCAATCTGTTATGAGTTTCACAAAAATCAACTATTGAATAGTGTCAAAATTGACATAAAAGAGTTCTTAAAACAAATATTATATTATTAATTGATATTAAATTCCTAAAAATCTAAGGTTCGGCCAAGAGACTTATATTATGATAGGTTAATCATTAATGGACCACTTGGGGGTCGCTTGGATGTATATAGTAAGTTTATTAACCATATTATATAAAAATACAAAGAGACATTGTAAAAGTGAAACTAATTAACTTAGAGTTAATACTTAAAGATAAGGTTAATATAAGTACCCAAACCTGTCTAAATTCTATTGGATGAGTTGTTTTCGACCTATCCCCACCTCATCCTTTGAATAGTCAACTTTGGAGCCTTTGGAAACCGAATATTAATTTATTATAAATTAATATTTCTAGCTTTTCCAAAGGTGCCCCTCACCCCTCTTATAAAAGGGCACTCCTCCTTCTCATTTCTTCACACCTTCAAAGCCTTTTGGTTCGGCCAAATTCTGCCAAAATACTCTCCCAACATCCCTCAATACAACCTAGAGGCCTTAGTTTGATCAGAAAGCCAACCTAAGGATCCCTTTTGATCAAATCAAAAGGAAGAACCCGAAGAAGAGGTAATGATTTCACCACCCTTTTCTAAGTTCATTTCTTCTTCCACTTCTTCTTCCTTTGTTCTTACCATTCTGAAATAATAACTCCAGTATCTCACATATACTGTGATGTTATTATAAATATGGTACAATCATATTCAGTATTCTATCCACCCTTTGAATAACATGTCACCATACGTGCGTACGTACGGCTTACCGTCTCCACGTCGTGGTGTAATTGTTATTCAATATAATATTATTTGGATGGGTATAATAATGATGTGTAACTCATGTAAATAATAAATATAACATGTTAAGGATTCTGTATATATGATATACCATCCATTTATAGATTATTTTAATATCAAAAGAATGATATTGTCGCTCGTGCGTACGTACGGACTACCGTCTCCACGAACGCGATGAGATTCATTCTCCATCGTATCCATTCAAGTATAATTATCATTTGATGATTTAAAAATGATGTTTAAGGACTGTATATCATTCTGGATATGAATAAGATACAACAACCATGGCTTATGTAACAAAACATATAAAATAAAATGAGTAAGTTAACTCCCGAAACGACGATAATTCTAAAATATTATTAACAAATCAATGTTAAAAGATCATATATGATATCATATTAATATATATGATTCTTGTATAATTTAATAACAACTATTTCACCATTATACAGGAGGTTAACCTACCACAACCAAGGAAAAGTACAAGGTAAGGGTTTATTTCACAATCTCTTCATTATCCGAGGTTGTTTATACGTAATAATCTACTGGGATATCTTTATCATCCACATCCATGTTTCTTAAAAATGTATTTCAAAACATTTTTACTATTTACAAGAATATGGGTTAAAGTCATTTATACCCTTGTTTGACTTTTTATAAGAGGTTTATAAAGGAATCTTTCCGTCGTTTTCAAAACAAGGTCCTTTTTAACCTTTTCGACAGAATTGAGGTAAGAATGTTTTTTTTAACTTATACGGCGGGTGCGGTTATTTTACGCCGTTATAAAATCTTCAAAGCTTTCCTTACAAGCTTATAAGAATATTTTCAAAGAAAATGTTTTATTTTATATGGATCTTAAATGATTTCAAAATAAAAGGAGATATTTCTTTAAAAAGAATTTTGATTTCATCTATGTCAACATCCTTTGATGGATTTTAAGATTATTTGAAGTTGATTTATTATGATACAAAACTTCTATATTGTATTGAAGTTTTTGTGATATGTTTGACTGTGGATGTGCTATTTTTATACCATTCATAGTTTATTGTGAAAGTATTGACATTTCGTATGCTAGTTTTAATACGAATGTTTATGTTATGTTTAAACCTTTTCATATGGGAATGCATTGGACTTATTAAGTGACGGGTGGAGCCCGCTATAGCTCCTCGATGCATCAGTAGGTCTCATGAGACAAACTAGTGTCTTGGCACAAGGCCTTGACAAAATCTTATTTGTAGTCTTGGCACGAGGCCTTGGCTATGTGGTTATGATAGTCTGGCATTATGCATTCCAACATTATGAAAGTGGTTATTGATTTTTGCATGTGATTATTCGATTAGTAGAATATCCATGTGAATAAGTAAATGGCATTATTTCATTTTACTTTTGCCATACCATGTTGAAGTTCAATTTTAAAAGGCTTTTGTTTTAGTAATGAATTGCCTTAAATGTTTATTCTTATTTATGAAAGTTTCCGCTATATTGTTATCCTTACTGGGCATTTGAGCTCACCCCTTTTTCTATGTTTTATTTTTTCCCCAGGACGTGAAGAAGTAAATTATGAATGACCTGCAGGGATATTATGAGGGGATAGTAGTGTGGATTATGGAGACATTATGTTGTTGTAGTAGTTTTTTCATTTTATGATGTAATGTAAAACTTATGAATATATCTAGTGTTTCCAAGGCTACTAAACCAATCGGTCTTTCGAGATTTGATCTTTCTTGTGATCATGCCAATGTTACGAAGTAATGCACCGACTCTGGGTAGCTGGGGTCGGGGCGTTACATTGTTATTATTAACACATAATGTTTTAAATGTCGTTTTCATTAAATATAAATGTTTTCAATTATAATTTCTATTTTCATTTAAATAGAAAATTCCAAAATTTTAGAATTTGAATGTGATAAAAATAACTTCATTTTTTATTTAACATTTCAAAATTATTTTGGGGAAATTTTTTCGGATTTTTATAAAATAGTTGATTTTTGGGGAGAATAGGAAAATTATAGTTTTTTAAAATACTGAAACTTTTATGAAATCATTATATTATAAGAATTAATTTAAAATTTAATAAAAACTTTTCTAAAAAACATATTTATTTTAGAGGTAAATTGAAGCATTTAATGATATTGTGTTGAATTTAATAACTTATGCTTGACTTTGTAAAACCTAAGTTTTATTTTACATTAATAAAAAATTGTTTTTCTTATCATTTAGTTATATATTCATAAAAATCCATTCGGTTTCGGATAAGTTTGAAATAAGATTACCCCATATATTAATTATAATCAATTAAATGTAATAAAAATCAATATTTTACATAATAGTTTTCTAAATTCATTTTTATGTAAAAAAATTTTTCTCTTCTGAAGACTAATTTAGGCATTATTCGATTATTATTTTAGAATTAATTTTTTCACTTTATTAAATTTTATATAACAAACTGGTTTTCATATTTGCAATCGTAATGTTTAAATTATGTAATAAGTTTTAATTTTTTTACATGGAATAAAAATAATTTACCAAGGTAAGAATGGAGTTTCCATAGTAAATGTAAAATGGGTTAAACTATGTGGTAAAGGCTTAAAATAACATAAAAACCTATATCTAAATGCGTGGATGAAGGATTCCTAGATCAAAACATTTACCACCTATATTATTTTCCACTCTGGATTGAATTTCCTTATAAAAACGAATTCCCTTTTTATATTTAGTAATAACTATTACAAAAATTACTCTCCTATCACTTATAAAAGGATCCCATAAACACCCCATATATCTATATTCCATAAGAATCTTAGGATTACCATAATTTACCAAAACCCATCGCCAACCCTCTTTCCCATGTCTATGATGTTATATTGGATGTAAGCTAAAATTTCAATTTTTTTATCTTATATACATTGAAAATGCCCTTTCCTTTAATTCAAATCCTTAGTAAAACTAGTGTTTTTTGTACTCTAATAATAAAGACATTAATTTTTAATTGGAAAATTATAGAATATTATTGATATATTTAATTTTGAATTAATCTTTTGAGGCTTAATGGTGATTTTTATTGTTATATTATATATTAAACAATATTCTACTCTGCTAAATATTATTTTTTATTTAGCAGATTGGAAAAAAGTTAAAAGGGGTTACTTGGTCATCACACCAACATCACAATCACTAAACTAACCATGCATAGCTAACCACACCTAGAGCGTACCTATTTCAAACCACTACCACTCACAGTCAGTATAGTTACTGTGAGACCATCATACTAGAAATCTGACCAGCTCCTTACCATGTGCAACATACTCCATCCTACCATTGATACCACCCATGGTTTTCATACCAACCATGAGGCCCTTTCCCATCCTATCATGAGGTATTCTCATGGTATGTCCACCCACATGAACTGTCTATCATGAAATTCATGATAGGTATGCCTACCATGCTCTTCACCCATATGGAAACCTCCACCCTACCATTCCTTTCCACTTCACTTTCTTTATTCCCATAGCCAATTCTCCATGAACCCATTCCAGCTGAGTCTCTCAAACAAAAAATATGTTCCCTCTCCTATGAATATTAGAGGAGTTGAGAGCCACTATCATACTCCACTGACTTCTTTTATCAATGGAGAAGACCAAACCACCATGGATGAATCAAAACCATTAAAGCATTCTTTTATCGTCTTACTGGAGAAGCATCTGCCAATTAATCCTCAATATACCTCAAGCCTGGCCACTTCCCTGAAGATTTATCATCTAACCTAGATTACTGCCAAGGTCTAGTTTTCAGACCCAATATCATGTACATATAACTAAAACCATTAATGAAATAAACAGCATATACTCTAATTTTTCTCAAAACTATGCATATTTTATTATAGGGAGAAGATTTTTTTCATATAATTAACCTTCACAGTCTACTACAAAACATGGAACTCATCATGTTGAGGTCAAATCTCACATCGAAAATTAATATGAGGAGGAAGATCCACTACCTCACTTTCTATCTATAAATATATTTCATCCTCTCCCAGTAGATTCATTTGTCCTCTAAGGAAAAGGTTTTCATTCGTTTTTAATTTTATTTATGAAATTTTCGTATGTGTGTTAGTACTATGTCTACTCTGTTATGTTAATTTTACTATGTTGTTCACTTTTACCTAGTTTCTTCATGTTATTTTTTATTCTCAATAGTATAACATGATCTTTTAAACACCAAATTAGGGAGAAATACCCTAAGGGATATGAACTTGGGGGAGATCACACAAGCACTCTAATATTTTTAATAATTTCATTTCTATCCTTGATGTAGTGGAATAATGGAGATAATTGGATTGATGAAATTAATATGCTCTCTCTAATGACATGTTGCACACTGAAATCTATCAAATAATCTTTTCCTACCTCTCTCATTTAAAAATTCAACAACTAGTGAACTGTGTATTGAGGGATGCAAAAAATATTATAGAGTTGGGTGTTGTGATAGTGAATTCCTTGATCAAGTGTGTTCATTATCTCTTCACTAGAGATAATGTGGGACCGGATGTATCTGGGGAGATTAATATTTTATATGTTCAAGACCACAAATTAAATAGATGATAGTAATGTCATAATGATATTGAATCCACTGTTTGAGGAGAACTAGATAATAATGAATAATCTATGTGATCAACCTTGGAAAAATTTAAAATGCCCGGTATGGTTAGCATATCGACCAGATCACAGTCACTACATTGATAGTGCATAAATGAATATGCCTATAGAGTACCTGCTGCAAACCACCACCACTCACTATCAGTATAATATCTATGATACCACCATATCACATGTCTAACTAGCACCTTAACAATTGTTTCACACTCTATCATACCATGGATACTACACACGGTCAGCATACCGACCCTGAGTACCCCTCTCCAGCCTACCATGAGGAATTCTCACGGTAAGTTCTCCTTCACCAAATTCCTGCCATGATAATCACAATAGGTGTGCATACCGTTCACTACACCCATATATCCACCTCTACCCTAATGTCCCTTTCCACTCCCCTTTTTGTATTCCCACACACACTTTTCTATGAATACATTCCATCCAAGACTCCCAACCCACTAAGAGCTTCCCTCTCATGTGAAGATTAAAGGAGTTGAGAACTAATTTAGAGCTCCACCACCTAACTCCATTGAGGTGTAGGACCATGTTTCCATAGATTAAGCTAAACCATTGATGCCTCACTGATTCTCCTTGTTTGAGAAGATGCCACATCCTTATCAAACCCTTTTCACAAGCCCGACCACCTCCCTGAATTTTGATGATCTAGTCCCAATCCCACTACCAAGGCCAAACTTTTAGGCATAATTTCCATTATTTTCATCTACATCCTTGAAACATATGATCAATTTTAATAAATTTTTTCTAGAATCTATATGTGTATGATCATGGGGAGAATATTTGTTAGCATAATTAATCTCTACGGTCAACTACGACAAGTGGAACTCACCAAGCTGATGTAAAACCTCAACTTAACAATGATTACAAGGAGGAAGAAGCTACTTAATCACCTACTCCCTATAAATAACTTCCACCCTATCCTAGTAGATTCATTTGACCTCTGATGACTAGGTTTTCTTTCCATTATAATTTTTTTCTACAATTTACTTTTTTTGTTAACACTTATTATGTTATGTTTTATTAATTATACTATTTTCTCTCTTCTCCCTTGTTTCTTTGTGTTAATTCCAATTATCAACACTTTAATGTTAAATTTTATACTCAAAATCATGGAGAAATAACCCGGTGGATAGGACCCCATGAGAGATCGCAGAGACACTATATTCCTTTTAATAATATGATCTCATCCTTGGTGTAGTGGAAAATTTAGAGAAGAAGATGGATTGTTTTCATCTGCTCTCTTCGATGAGCTGGTACACCCTCAAATCTATAATATCATCTTTCCTTATCTCTCTCAATTCAAAATGCATACCATTGGAGCATTTTAGGTTGAGGCATGAACAACATATGATGGAGATGGGTGTCGAGATAGTGAATTACTCAATCGAGTTTGTTTATTCTCTCTTCACAATGGATGAGGTGGAACTGCATGTATTAGGGGTTATTTATCTTGTTTACGTTAAGGTCTAAAAATTAGGTATATGGGAGAAATGGAAGAATGATATTGAATCCATTTTCGGATGAGAACCATAGAATAATGAAGAGTATGTGTGACCAACCCTATATTCAACCCCTTTCACACATTGTTGTATTTTATATTTTTAATTTGTTTTCAATTCATAAATCCAAAACAAAAAAAAATATTTTTATTTCAAAAATTTATAATTCAAAAGAAAGATACATAAGTGTTTAGATATTGAGGCTCCCACCCTTTCTCCTTTAGAGACAAACTTAGTTATCCACTAGAATGCATTAAGAGTAAAAGTATAAATTCTATTTGACCATAGACCACTAAAACTAAATTATCATTAGTCTCACCAAATGAACATTCTAATAAGGCTTAATGAGTTTCCAAGAGGAAGATATCTAAGGAATATGTAATTTTTTTAATGATCTATTTTAAGCTCCAATTTTATTATAACTCCTCTAAATCGGCTCCATCGGCAATGTTATTATGAAATAAATATCAGATGTATATTAAATTATTATTATATCAATGTAATATCAATTATTATACTCTCTACCTCTATTTAATTCTAAAAAGAAATCACCTCCCGTATTATGGAAAGATCATTGCCTCTATAGATGGTGTATGCAATTTTCAATTACCATCTCACTTGAATTCATCTAATACTTTATTTACTGCCAAAAAAATATGTTCATTACATGATTTTTAATAAAAAAATATAAATTAGTAATTTTATTAATATTAATCATAATAAAATTCCATTATAAATTTAACCACCTAAAATGAGCATATCGAGACACTTTCTTAATTAAATATTTTTTGAAGAAAATATTTAACTATATAATTTTTATTCTACAAGTTATATATGATAGTAATATGTAAATATTGTATTTTAGTTTTCTATGATGGTAATATAAATATTCAACTCATTATTAACATACAACCTACAACTCATTATGAAATATAGAAACAAACCAGTTATCAATTTCATATTTAAGAATCATAACTAAAACACTAATGTAATAAAAATGGTTGTTAATAAATACTTATAAACTTTCATTCCATTAATTTTAACATTCTCTATAAAAAAAACTCATGAACGTGAAATGATTCCCAAAATTATTATACTAAAATAAAAAAGCATGGTTAAAACTTTTACCATCAATGAAAAATATTAACTAAAAATAATTAATATCCCTCTAATGAATGAATATAAATGATTAAAGTAAAAGTTGATAAATATGAATATGCTTCTAAAATATATGGTTAATGAGTTTATAATTTTTTTACAGGAGGTTAGATCTCATTCAACCAATAGGGAATCTGAGGTAAGGGTGCTGTGGTCTCAATTTCTTTTTCACTAGGTAACAAAATTTATACCTTATATATATATATATATGCCTCTTATAATCTTCAATTTCATTTTTACATATGATATTTTTATTCCTATATGATAAATTTAAATTTTCACATCATAGGTATCTTCTTTGATAGATTCATTCTTAAAAAATTGGCATTGTTAAGAATAATTCTAATCCCTTATAACGACTCCTTCACTTTCATATATATAATCTTCATATAATAAATTTTACTTTTCCTAATTTAAATATATTTATATATAATATTTTATAATTATTATATCTCTCCTTATCTATTTTTAAAACTTATTTGTTTTAATTATTTCTCTAATGTTGAGTCATCTTTAAAACCACATAAGAATATTTAAATGAAATTTCCTTTCAAGTTTTTTCATTTTTTTCTTTCACGCCACCAATGATTACCAATAAAATAATTATATTAAAAGGTATATTAGAGGGGTTTTATTGAAATATATATTTTAAAATTATTTCTTTCACCTTCTCATATGTGATTTTTTATAATGTGACTTATAACATTGACTATTACGATAATGATACAATATAATTCTAAAAACTCTTTGTATGAGTTCACTTCCATTTTCATCTATAATTTTAAATGAATTTATGGAGTAATGTTAATTATAATCCTCTAAAATATTTTTACATATTGTGAGAGATTTAATTTTGGGGACAACCAATCTAATTTGATCTCATGTTATGCGATTCCATTTTGAAATGATGTGAACCCCATTTTGTCTACATAAGTTTTTTCATGATATGATGTATGATTGATTTAATTTTTAATATATATAAATATTAATTATCATTATGTGATGTGTGGGGACATATATATCCCTCCAATTCATTGGTTATATTTTTATGAGTTAGGAAATGTGGATTTAATAAATTGGCATGATTGGGGTTTCTCACATCATAATGTGCAGCCAGGATTGTATTTGATTACAACATATTGAATGGACATGATTGGGGTTATTCACTGTGTCTTGTTTACCTACGAGTATGGTTATACAATATTTCCATTTTATTCCACACTCTAAAATGATGATTCCACGTTTTATGAATATTTTCAAATATATCCAGGACAAGGTATATGTTTTATACATTTAGGATGGTCCTTTTATGATACTAGGATCATATACCATTACCTATGACATTCTATAATAGATTAGGTTTATATATTATGATTCCAATGTCCTTTTAATCAGATATTTCTCCCTTGGATAATTGTTTTTCAAACATTTATAACCTTACCCATTATAAATCGGTGAAATGTTTCCCTTGCTGAGCAATTAATATCACCCCTATTTTTTCCCCATTTCATAGGTAATTATATAAGGGATTATGTATATACGTAAATATGATATAGAGATTATTATAGAACATGTTTAAGTAATAATGTGTAATAATATGTCTATATAGACTCTATCAAAAATCACGAAAACTTTTCTTTTCAGGACTATGATATTACTTGTGATATGTAATGGTTAAATTAGAAATATGATTTAATATATATATATATATAGGTTAACCTTGGGACATCTCACCTCACATAATAATTGTTTTTGATGTTTTATATGAACATTTTTTGTTTGGATTCATTTGATATACATGTCAACACAACGAGGATGGTATCTTGACACTTATAAAAAATGTATTGTTGTCTATTCTAGGACACTATAATATATTAATGTCATGTTCATGAAATTAATTTAACTTAATGATATTGTTTACATTATTAATGAAATATATTTATGAAAATTTATTTATTTATAAGAACATTATATAAGGGAATTTTTTTCCCTGATTTAATCCATATTATTGATTATATTAAAATTTAAATAAATATATCGTAATTTAACATTATATTAAAAGGTTTAAGAGATGTTTGGAGGTGGAAGGTGTTATGATGGTGGGATTGGGTTCAGTAAATGAGATTTATATATTTCATTATAACAGTAATTAAAACTCATATAGTTCATTGTCATATGATAAAGCACATCATACCCTTTAAGTTCATGAGACATGGACTAATGTTATTTTTTATAGTCATGAAACAAAGAACATGATATATTTTAGTTTAATGTCTTTAGATAGTGGTAAATATATGATATGTTCTCAGATATAGCTTATTTTTAGACTTTTATATGAGTAACTCTCAATATTTTACTTTGTTGAATGGTCCACGAGAAGGTGTGAGGGAACTATAATAGAATGGTAATGCATGATAATAAATTATTAGTAACATGGTTTAATGTGGATACCATGAATGAGAGTTGGGAAAAAATATTTTTACGTTTATTACATGTGTAAAATATATCTACTAAGGTTAGAACATCCACTTGGGTTAGAAGAATATGTTAAGTGTAATTAGGGGACAAGGGAAAGGGTTAACCTATAGAACTCCATGAGATCTAGGAAATATAAAATCTCTTAGGGTATCGCCTAAATAAATTAGTCCATTATGGTTAGAGAATCATTGATTGTAAAATTAATGTTCTACACATTAGTAGGTGATCTGTGTGAGTGGTGTTTCAAAGCCATTCTTTAAGCATAGGGAACATGTGTCTTGGATTCAAGGACCCTATACACTAGTTCATTTTAAAAATCATTGTTAAAAACATTTTATAGGAGTATCTCACCCTAGTCTATGTTAACACTTAGGTAAAGTTTCCTCTCATTAGGTTTATATATGTTTAACCCTCAATAGACTCTAACTCATCATTTTCCATCACTTTTCCGTATGTATTGATTTTTAAATTACCTATTGGAGTTTACCAAATAACGTGGAACTCAAACATGGGATTTGTACATTCTACCATTTGGGATCTCCTTTCAGGTCAACATCACAGTCTCTTTTGGTCCTTTTATAGGAATCACTATCATGGGCACCTAGGAATGAGTCATAATAGCACCAATATCCCAAGCACGACATAGGGAACACACAATGGTTCAAGTTAGGGTATTCATAGTGTCTGATGCTGCCATTCTTTTCAATTTCAACCAGGACATGTATAAAAGACGATATAGGTTACAGAGATATACTTTTATGAGGAAAACATGATTAATTTCTGGAACACATACTTTCATTGACAATGGTTTACATAATAATTATAATACAGTGCATGCATTTAATTTAATACAGCACACATGTGAGTATCATCTTGGGGGAAACTAATGGAATTTCTTTGAACTCTATAATGTATAATTCAACATAAAATATCCATTGTTTTTTATCTGAGTGTCTATTTTGTCTCTAAGAGAAATAATATAGGGGATATTAAAATAATTTACCTGCTTAGATATGGGTATACTCACAGACTCTGATTTTATATATATAATCCACCATAAAGACCTTTAAAAATCAGTCAAATTATTTTAGGGAATATTTAATTTCATAATGGATGGGATTTATATACTAAATTAGATAGAGTTTATCAACAAAACATAACTTCTTTTGGAAAAAAATTTAATGGGTCTCCAACACATGGTGATTGTAAGAACCCGGTTCTTCTTTTGAGGTTCAAGTCCTTTTTTGGGGTTATTTTTGAGAAAATGAGGAAAATATGCCATTTACTAGATGAAAAACTATTATATGACATGGCTTAGGGTTACACATCATGTAATACTACGTACACGTTGTGTAATGTTTATCCATGAGATGGAAATACATTGTGTGTAGTGTTGTCAGAAAGGAAGCGAGTATTTTTTAAGTACACATCGTGTACTTACCAATACACACTGTGTACTCATGTCAATAGAACTTTTTTTATGATGTGGAAATGAAGTTGGTGGAATTTGGGAAAATAAACCATATACATGGTCTGTATATTTAAGTGCACGCCGTGTATTTTATTTTTTTCACAAAAATGGGAAGTGTCCTTGTTTTTGTTAAAATGGGTAGTAGGGGTCATCGAGTTCATGAACCAGAAGTGACAAAGGAATAAGTTCCTTCCAATTCATCATCCAAACCAAAATTTGAACGTTGTCGGTTTCATTAGAACCCAATAATTAAGCTCTTGATTCCTCTTGAGATGTTATTCGTTATTTCATCTCTCAACCTAGTTATCTAATCTTAATCATTTATGATCATTGTGTAGATCTATCCTATTCTAGGCTGAATTAGAGGCCAGGACTAGATGAGGAGACTCGTAGTCATATGAGTTAGGTGGTGCATACCTTGTATTGAGTTTTTCTGGACATTTGGTGTTTTGAATTTTTACCAAACAATGGGTATTGAGAAATACCCATATTATTGCATATTGAATCAACTGTGTGCCTTGAAGGAAGCTGTTTTACATTCCATTACAGTGAATATTCAAGAGAGGCCAGGTTAGAGGCCACCGTTCCATGGGATATATTGTATGAGGATGCCAAAATGGCAATATTTGTTTTCTTCATTTTTTAATTGGTTTATTAATGTTGTTTAAAATTGTTTAAGTTAATTATATGCATTCAAGAACTTAGTACTTCTATGTTATAGATTTTATCTGGTGTAATTCAATATTATTAAATTTAATTACTTTTTAAGATGATTTAATATGTTTTATATATATTTAATGATTTATATTATATATGCTAAGACCATTGGGGTTTTTATTTGATTTTCCTACAGATGAAATGTAATGGACATCACAATAATTTTGGTTGGGTGTGGCCCAATTTTTTTTTGGGTGGTTTTGACTATAGGATTGGGCATCATGGATGTCAATTTGAGGTAGTGGGACTATTAGGTTGCGTATGGACTGAGATACAAGGATGGAATGGCCTTAACATTTGAACGACATGGTCATATGGGAATGATGTACTAGAGAGAGTGTGTCTTGTGTTCTTGTTTTGGTGATTTTCTCTCACCCATGATGGCCAATGAACCAATTGAGTCATGTGCACATATGTATAATCTGTGATGAGGTGTTTTTGATTACTCATGTGAGTAGAGGACCCCAATAGTTGCATTTTAGGTAATATTGGTCTGGGGGTGCTTTCCATAGAATGCAACAAGTAAGGTGAGGAGCATTCAATTGATAATTAGGATGCTATTGGGTTGGGGATGAGGTTCCCCATGATTGAGTCCATGGACAAAGGTATTTATTTGAGGAAAGACATCATTGTTCCTCTTGTGGTCATGCCATGAGATGACAAGAGCTTATAAGTAAGGGTTCATGGGACCATGATACTTTTTTTTGGGTGTGCCTTCAGGATTTTAGTACCTTGATACATGAGGTTTCAAGAGGCATGTGGTGCCGGGAAATGTGATTGTGGTGGAACCTGAGGGATGACCGGGACTTTGTTACAACAAGAGTACCTTGGTCCATGAGCCAAGGACTCTCTTTACTTCCAAGATTCTAGTGATTGAAAAAGTTGGTGACTCTCTCTAATGGCTGATGAGCACCAGTGGAGGTTGTTTTTATTTATTAAGTAATACTACATACCTTACATGATATGTATGATGGATTAAACACTTAATCTAGCTATGAACCATTATGTGGTATCCTACTAAGATTCATCTCACACCCTACACGGGACCTTCAGGATGCGTGTAGACTTTATGGTTTTATGTGCATGTAAGGGGTCAACCTTAGGAGGTGGATCATAGTACTTTTTGGAATATAGATTTTTATGAACCTTGAGGTCATGCGTAGATGGAACTTTAATTTTTTTAGTTTACTTTTGAGTTTTAGCATGCTTATTTTTTATGTAACTACTGTGGTTATCCATGGGCGCCCAGTTTATATCGACAGGTATGGCCTGCTGTGGATGCATGACTTTTTGTTTGTTTTAGTTGACATAAGTGTTTTTATGGAATGATGTTCTGTTTAATTTTCACTACATCTGTTTATTTATCAATTCCACTATTTATATGATATTGTTATGCTTCTACTTTCTGGGTCTCGTTTGAGCCTACAGAGTCATTTATTTCCACTACATGTGTTGTGACTGTGCTCAGACCTATTTATTATCTATTCACAGAGGATATATCCTCCCCCACTATACCTATTTACACCCTCACTACTATTATTAAGCCTTTGGAATTCTGGGAGGTGCATCTAAGGTTAGTGACACCCAATCCAATATCACTATTTGAGTGGCTATTCAGGTTCGGGACTTTACAAAGTAGTATCAAAGAAGATTCTTTTCCTGATTTTCTTTATATTAATATTTGGGATAATGGAATATTAGATATAGATTGTTATCAGAACTAGATTTAAAACTAATTCTTGGGTTCCTACATCCCCATGTATGAGGGATGGATTGAGTTACGTTGGGTGGGTTATGCTATTTTCCTTTTTCTCAGATTACAGTTTATATGATTTCCACCTCGGTGGATCACTTGGTTTGTGATGATTATTGGTTGTGATATGTATCCCTTGACCCGATGTGGTATGGGAGAATTAGACCCTGGCCTGATAAGGCTAGGTGTGGGTTTTTGGATTTTGATAGGCATATTTTTAGGATATTTCAATTTCATATATGCACATATGATTTATGAAGTGATAATACCATGTGAATAATATATAATTCGCTATGAAATGTGATATTCCATGGTTTATATTTATGTAAAAATTTTATGTGTCATAGAATTTGTTCCTGGATGTTATGAGAACATGTAGGTACTATGGTAGAGGGGATTTTGATCACCAGTATTGGGCGACTAGGTTGTCAGATTGGGGCAACGTTGGTTGTTGGGACGGGCCTGACATGGGTACATTGTGTTTCTTGGATTTGTTGAATGGGGGTGAGGATTCCATGAGGTTGGGATGCTGCGGGGCATGGTTGTAGTGGATAAGAGTGAGGGTAGTGAGGATTTATTTCCTTTTACTGCTTTTCACATCCACATTATGTTTATTGTTATAGATATGTGCGGTCTGAACATTTATGGTATTCAGTAGGTTCCTCCTAGAAAGATCAAATGGAGCACCAGGCGGGTGATGGTACAATTCCACAGGATCATGATCAGTTTTAGACCCTTGAGGTGTAGAAATAACAGGATCTGTAGGTACAGGCTCAATGATATGATTAGGTTTGGGATCCAGTGCCAGTAGGGTACCTGTTGGGGTTGACATCATTCGGGTCATGGATCGACGAGCATCTCATATCTAATTTGGCATGTGTTTTGTAGGGGATTGATAGAGGTGACTAGGGAAAAAATCCCTATATTTCTTACCTTACTATGTATTTACATTATTAGAACACGCCTCTTTATTAGGGTGATGGTGGTCCATAGGTAGCTGAGAACTAGATGGAGAGCATGCAGATGATCTTCAATCAGCTCGAAACACCTCCAAGGTAGAGGGTCATGGTGGAAACATATATGCTCAACGGACCAGTGAAGTGCTGGTGGGATGTATAGGTTCAGGCTTGTAGACATGAGGGACTGGACAATAAGGACATATAGGACAAATTCTTCGAGAAATGTTTCTCGGAGATGCAAAGGGCAGAGAGAGATTAATAGTTCATTAGCATTTAATAGGGTAACATGTAAATCATGGACAATGATACTACTTTCACTGATTTTCTTGATATGTAGAAGGTGTAGAAGGGATGACACCTTGAAGGTGAGGTGCTTCAAATATGGCTCGTGGGATACCATATAGGTGCTGGTAAACATCTTTAGGATGGCCTCGTTATCAGAGGCAGTGAATTAGTCACTCATAGTCGAGGGTAACCTGACGATAAGGTCTCACTTGGGCTAGACGACAGCTTTAGGTGATGGTTCAGATGGTATGAATTGAGTTCAAGAGGAGTTACAATAGGGCAGTCAAGCCAAGGACTCAGCTAGACCTCCTCATGGCAGCTCAGTAGTAGTTTTCTTTCAGTGTGGCCAACTAGGTCATTTCTAGACTTAGTGTGATAGGCCTCCAAAGGATTTCCAGACACGTGAACAAGTTAAACATCTTAATAGGTTTTGTAGGCATCCTTCTCAGATATATGGAAGATAGAGACCGAAGAATGCACAAGCTTCATAGGCCATATCAGGATTGGTACCAGGTGAGGGAAACATAGGTTCAACTGCACACAGAGGTTGTGGTAGAGATATTGGGACCCATATGTGGGGTCAGTGGATAGTGAATGGTGTAGCACCGCATGGAGGTGAAGCTTTAGGAAACTATGTGTTAGGCTAGGTACATGTCATGATGCTTCCAGGGGTTGAGATGGCTGGTGAGCCGATGATGGTTAGTGGTACACCACATGTGTGGCTCTAGTTGTTTTTTCTCTTGGTTTGTTATGGCCTATTAAGGCATGTCCATTTTAAGTTCACGAGGTGCATATAATTTATATAGATTGACCAGATGTTGGTCAGTGGGTTGTAACCATCTCAGGTGCATGATAATATATATATATATATATATATATATATGAGGTACTTGACATCAAGGGCATTATTGGATGCATTTTTTGAGGTTATTAGGCATTGTGTAATCTAAGGGTTGCAGGTTACTTGTGGTTCCTTGGACATGTGGGCATCAATGATGTTGTTTGTGATTGAGGTGAAAGGCTTTGGGTTGTTTTGAGCATCCATGGGACATGGGACCCCATTGTTCCATGCATGTCATGGGATCAAGGAGGGTGTTATTATGGTGCAAGATATGATAGGGTGTCAGAAGTGACACATGATATCCTGATGAGGTACAGGGGTGACGATGCATCACGAGAGGACCATGGGTCTATAAATATGTCAATGGACCTTTTTTTATTTATGTTTTGTGCCGGAGATATTTTGGAATGATACTTCACCACCCTTGTAAGTAAAATTCAGGGATAAATTGATTTAAGGGGGATGTATTTAAGAACCCAGTTCTTCCTTTGAGGTCTGAGTCTTTTTTTTAGGTTGTTTTTTCAAAAAGGTGGAAACATTACATATAATGGGTGTAAAACAATTACATGACATTGATTAGGGGTACACACTGTGTAATCCTAAGTACACACCATGTAATATATGGTTGTGTAATGGCCATACATGGCATGTGGGGGTGTCATCACGGAAGAAAGTATTTTTCAAGTACATTCCATGTACATACCAGTACACAAGGTGTACTCATGTGTAAAGAACATTTTTATGATGTCGAAAGGAAGTAGGTGGTAGATATGAAAATTGACCATATACAAAGCGTGTAGAAATATATATATGTTGTGTATTTTTTTTGTTTAAATGGGAAGTAGCCTTATTATTTGTTAAAATGGGTAGTAGGAGGTCCTAGTATCGTGGACCAGAAGGACCAGAAGAATAAGTTCGTCAAAATTCTCCATTCAAAACCAAAGTCGAATGCCGTCAGATGCGTTGGAAAAAAGTCGGTAAACTCTTGATTCCTCTTGAGCCATTCTTCATGATTTCATCTTATAACCTAGTTATCGAAGCTTGAGATTGTATTCCCATTATGTAGATTTACCTTGTTCTAGTCCATATTATATGGTATCTCTTAATGAGGAGACTCTAATGAGTATGAGGTAGGTGGCACATACCTTGTTTTGAGTTTTCAAAAACATTTGGGGGTTTAGGCTTTTTTGAGCAATGACGAGTATTGTCCAAACCACTATTATAGCATATTTAATTGATTGTGGGCCTTGTGGGATGTATTTTGGCATTCCATTACCTTTTTTTGATGAAGGTGGTTCCTCAGTCAAAATACCAAGGAAAAATTTATTGAATATTAAATAAAATAGTAACATGAGTGAGAAAGATGAGAGTTTCTTACAATATTTTTCATACAAATCATGAAATTAAAGAGAAGGGTATCAGACCATGTTAATTCCTGTTTGATACTTTTGTTGGAAAGAGCATCTACAATCATGTTCACCTCTCGATACATATGGGTGATAATGTAGTTTATATCTTGAAGAATATCAAGACATCTCATCTAGTGGGTGGTAAGCGGCCAAGTAAGATGAATCACCCCATTCAAAATATCCTGGATGATTTTGGTCAAATCACTCTTGATCCAGATCTTCCTCTATCCTTGTTTAATAGAATAATTGACAACATGTATTGTAGCTAGAATTTCTGCTTCAAGTGAGGAAGTCGTGCCACAAGTACCATAAAAGCATCCATGGCATTGATCTACCTAATCTATAAAAATAGATCCACAACCCACTGGGCATGGATTTCCTTTTGGGGAACCATCATGGTTCAATTTAATCCATCTAGTGAGTGGGACTTGCTAGAAAACATCAAGGGTACATTTTTGTTGCTTGAAGATTCCAATAATATGAAGTTTGTGAAGAATCTCGAATTCATGAATAGAGTTGTTGCAGTGCGCTTTCTGGATTGAAGTTTCTTCTTGCACCACTATTAGAATTCTAGATTTACTTTCATTGAGAGTTAGTGTAAATTTGTTGTGAATAAAATTATTTCTATTATACTAGATAATGTGCATCACTTCTGCAACTGCATCAGATAACACATTCTTAATTTTTTGAGAGGCATTGTGATCGACACATATTTTTATCTGAGAGATTATAGAGTAAATAAAAGTATATCTACAATTAAATATGTCAGAGATGTAATTATAATGATCAAAGGCGTTGGCACATGAAACAAAAAGATGATTAACGTCTTACATGTGTTGATTGCATAAATAACACATTGAGCAAAGATGAATACCGAAGGATTGTAGAAACACTTCAATAAGAATTCTGTTGTGTGAGATTCTCCATATAAGAGTGAGTCAATATGGTTTGATCCATGGCTTGTTAAAAGCATTAAACCACCCAAAACCAACTGTGGAGTTCAAAAAATTATGATTGTAAAAAAAACTTGAGTCAAGAATTCCATTTTGAGCTGGTTCCCAGATAGGGAAGTCTTCCGAAGACGAAAATGGGTAATTGTCAATTATGAAGTTAATGTTATCAGGAATATCATGTCTATTCGAGTGAATAACATCTTTAATGTACATATTTATGTTTTGAGGAGAATGTTTAGGTGTCAACAAAGAAGATAATGAATAACCCATCCAATTATCAATCCATAATTTCAAAGAAGAATCAGCGTTGACTAACCATCTAGAATTGATCATGATCTTATGATAAATATTTCTAATAGAGGGCCAGATAGAGGACTCGAAATAATTTAAGTTTCCTTTTTGATATTTTTGAGAAATCTTTGCTTGATAAAATCAATAGAAATATTGGCATTATGAATCATTCTCTAGAAAAGCCTGGCTTGCAATGGTTTTTATTTGTTTTTTAGTTTTAAACTGGTTTATTGATGTTTTTTAAACTTGATTAAGTTAATTAGAGGCATTCAAGACCTCAATGTTACTATGTTATCAGTATTATATATTGTAATTAAATTTTCTTAAATATAATTACTTATTTAAGGTTCTTTAATGTGTTAAACATATATGCAATTCTTGATAATACGTATACTAAGACCCTTGGGGTTATGACCCTTTGGCGTGGCCTGGATTTTCATGGGTGGTTTTAACCATGGGATTGGGTTTTGTGGAGATCAGTTTGAGGTAGTCTGACTGTTAGGTTGGGCAAGCCATAGGATAGTTGGATGGCATGGCCATAAGATTTGAGAAACACAGTCATAGGGTCATGGGGTTCTAGAGATGGTGTGGCTTGGATTCTTATTTTGGGGATTTTCGCTCACCCTTGATGTCCAAAGTGACAATTGAGTCATGTGAACATAGGTATACTCCGTGATGAGGTGGTTTTGACCACTCATGTGGGTAGAGGCCCTTGATAGTTGTGGTTTAGGTAATATTGGTTTGGGAATGATTTCTATAGAAAGCCACATGGAAAGTGAGTAATCATCTGTGGATAGAGATGATACTATTGGTTTGGGAGATGAGTCTCCTCTTGCATGAGGCTATGGTCCTGGGTTTTTATTTGAGGACAAACATCGTTGTTCCTCCGGTGGTCATTCCATGGCTGACGTGCGATTACGAGTAGGGGTCCTTGGTACCAGGATACTATTGTTTGGGAATACCTTCGAAATGTCGATACGTTGAAACATGAGGTGTCCTGATGCACATGGTGCCGAGCTATGTGATTGGAGTGGAACCCAAGGGTTCACCAGGACTTTGTTACTACAGGAGTACCATAGTCCAAGGGCCAAGGACTCTCTTTGATTTCGATATTCCAGCACTCACCAAAGCAGGTGACACTCCCTAGTGGATGATGAGCACTAATATAGGTTAGGTTTTTTTATTGCATCATACCGTTTACCTTACTTGATAAGCATGTCATCTTAAACACTTATGATAGTTATGAACCATTTGGTGGTGTCCTTTTGATATTCTTCTCAAACCATGCATGATCCCTTCAGAATGTGTGAATACTTTATAGTTTTATGTACCGATAAGGTATCAACCACTTGAGCTAGATCATAGTACAGTTTGGAATGGACCTTGAGGTTATGCATAGCTGAAGATGTACTTTTTTTAGTTTCTATTTCAGTTTCATCATGCATGTTCTGTATGTAACATCTGTGGTTAGACATGGGAACCCTTTTTATATTGACATGTATGACCTGCTATGAATTCATGCCTTGTTGTTTGTTTTAGAGGCTAAAAGTGTTTTTCTAGAATGTTGTTATGTTTACTTTCTACTAATTCTTTTTATTTATCTCCTCCTCTATTTATATGTTGTTGTTGTGATTCCTCTCCATTGGTTTGGTTTGAGTCTATATAGTCATTTATTTTCACTGTATTTGTTATGATTATACTCAGACCAGTGTATTATCTATTCCTAGAGGATGTACCCTCCACCACTATATTTTTTTTACACCCTTGATGTTAGTTAGAAGCCTTTTATATTCCGGGAGGTGAACCTAAGGTCAGTGACACCCAACCCAACATCACTGTTCGAGTGGCTGTTCGGGTCTTGGATGTTATTGTGATTGAGTAGTTCTAATAATAGGCTCTCAGCACCATATCACGTGATTAGGAAATATATTTGAAGGATATCAATCCCTTAATGGATGTGAATATTCCTTCCAATTTTTATTAAATGTTTTACATTTTAAGGTGATGTGATCCTTTATCCTTATGTCACCCCTGTGTGGTGGTTCACCACTATTTATCCTACGGGATGAAGTAATCAGATATAACATTGTCAGGGTTATCGATTCTACAGAGACCTAACAAGTGATATAAGAAAATTGGATTTCTTATTGTGGGTTTTGGTCATGAAGTGTTAAACCATATTGAGTAAATTTCTTTAGAGAATAAAATAAAAAATTATTTTAATTATAATCATTAATTTCGAATGGAATATATTGGGTTGTTTCAAGGGAAATGATTGGATGGATATTTTCTTAGAAAAGTGTATTTAACTAATCCCAGAAGTATCAAATTAATGAGATAACAACACAACTCATAATTAATTGATTTAATATCTATATAATTCAATTTATAAACACCTAAAGAGCTAATTTTTAAATTTCATAATTACGCAAAGGTATAATAAAATTGTGTCACCAGAACATTTTCTTTCTTAAATTCAATAATATTGAAGAATAAAATATTTCATTATTTTGAACTATAAAATTAAATAACTATTTATAGGTTTATATTAAATTGAATAACAACCAATAAATCCCAAAAAAACTTATTAAAATTAACCCCTAATATGGTTAACCCATATTGATAAAAATATATCAATAGAAGATTGAAGTTGATTTATATCAATAAGATTGATATAGAAAAAAACAACATTTGTTTTTTCTGAATGGATTAAAAAAATGGAATAAATAGAATTATAATGGTAAATATGAGAATAATAATAATCAAGGTAAGGAATTATTTTCTTTAAAATACTAAATTGGTTTTGGAGAACTTACAAGTTATGAATAAGAATAAAATGATATATTGGAAACATAACATTACATAAAGAACAAGAAATAGAAGTCTCTAATTTCATCCCTAAAATCTACTATAAATATGATTTTTTGGAATCTCGGGTCGATCAAATAATATTAAATTAGTTACATTTATTAGGGTATGATAATGTTTGGTTGAAAATTGCTTGATAATTGAATTTTCCTCATTCCCAAAATTACATGCTCTCTTTTATTGCTCTTTATTGATGTTCAACAACAACCTTCAGAGAAATTGTTTTTTCTCGAGACAATATTTTTTCCTTTTAATAATTTAAAATATTTTCACTTATATTTTTAGAGATAGGATCTAAGACGGTGTATGATTCTGAGTCCCAGTGTGCCTAAAATTAATTTTACTAATGTATAAAATATATTTTATATCAAACGTAGGATTTTTCTCAATGAAAATGGGATAAGGCATAAAAATAATTTCAGATCAGAAATATCAGACCACAATTGAGTTTGTAACATGATTTTTACCCTGTACACAACCTAAAATAGGTCGGAACAGATAGTTTGAATATCTCACCTATTAGTATTGCATTCAGTTGGTTAATTAAATAATTAATTTAATTAACTAACTAACTATCCAAAATGGATTTTCCTTTAAATACACCACTATGGAAATTATCCAGGGTTATCTGCATAAATCCTGAGAGAATTGAGATATGTTCGTCCTCTCCTTCATTGGTGAATCAAAATCTGACGGTGATGAGAATCCATATCGATGTAGATCAAGACACAACGAATGCAACAAAATATTCCATCCATTGGAGATCACGTTATTCGACGAAGAATAATCCAATATCTTGGAAGGACTTCTCAATTCATGGATTAATCAACTATTTATTAAAATGTTTGATTATGATCAATCATTCTCCTTTGATCTAAGCTAAGTGATCCTTAGAATGAAAACAATATACTAGTTCAATTTGATTATTCTATTTTATCACTGTAGATATCACCAAATGTGTTATTTGGCAAAGAATGATTGAGAAATGAGTTTTAATTATTTTTTTGGATCCTTTATCCCTTGATTCTTCAATTTCTTCTCCATTGGGATATAGGGACATGACTTGACATTGCTGGGTGGTACCGAGCCTGACCGGATCCCCAAATTCATTTAAGAATAATGTATGAAGAATGGAGCACTGGATTAGTGATGAAATTAAACGATTCACGAGTTTTGGGTGATTGATTTGTTAAACTAGGTTCTAAATCAACCAAGGATGTTATGGGAGTCATGTGAGATGATGGTGGTTCACGATTCCTTTGAGGGATTCTACAGAAAACCAATTTCTGGCCACCAGATGGCTGGAAAATACAAATGATGGAAATATCCCCAAATTTTAGGTGGATAGAGATGAGATACATGGTGGGGAATCTGGATATGGAATTATTAAGTGCATATATAACATTCTTCAAAAACCACAACAAAACACCCTGTATTCTAAAAAACACATGATGTGTAGGGCCCTCATTGTTGTGACTAGGGATTCAGGAGAGATAAGTATCACATGCCGATTGTAACCCCCACATGAAATGTTAATGATGTGTTAGAGAATCGACATGTACTCCAAGAGTAAATTTTCATTGGAATGGGTACGAACACATCATGTTCCTATGTACATGAAAATGGTAAAGCACACATACACATGAAAAGTGAATGAACATGGCCCAAGAGCATGACCAGGTCCCTAGGTGGCGCAAACATGCCTTTTAGAGGCTCTAAAATCTATGTATGGTTACATGGGAACTGAGCTATATAACTGCAGGGACTTGACCAGGTGATTATGAAAGACCACACATATTGTGGTCCCACCTCACACACCGTGTACCTATTTTTTCATTTTAAGGAAACTTATACCTCCTGTATCTCCTTTTTCTGGACTCAAATTTTTTCATGTGAGTAACCTATCCTAAGTGTTTTCCATTTAAAATGTGATGTTGTAATTCTTATTGGATTTTGAGATATTGTATGAGATGTTTTGGAAATTATTATTATTTAGGTTATTCTTTATGAGAGTGATTGGCATGATCACCAGGGAATTTTTGAGTGGAACCCTCTAGTTGGGCTATGCATGGGTCCTTTACCTATCTATAGAGTGAAACACTCTAGCTAGGTTGGGCATGGGTCCTTTATCTACTACTTTCGTGAAACCCTCCTGTTCGGTAAGGCATGGGTCCTCATCTAATTATTACAGTGGAAACCTCCTACTGGGTAGGGCATGCTTCTTCTATGCCCTATTTGAGTGGAACCCACCTATTATACCAGGTCATGGGTCTTCAACTGCAAGAGTGGATCCCCAACATGGGTCTTCAATCTATTAACCATGTGGAATGGTCCTGTGGTATTAGTGTATGGGTCATCGACTACTAGAGTGGTATCATCCAAATAGATTGGGAACTAGTCATCTATCAACTTTTGAGTGGAACAATCCTATTAAGACAAGGCATGGGTCCTCGACAATCAGAGTGGAACCCTCCTGCTAGGACAGACCATAGGTCTTATAGCTATTTACTTGAGTGGAACCCTCATTTTGTACTAGGGCATTGGTTCTCTACCTAGATAATGTTCCCCTGGACGGCGTGGCATAATGGTGATGTGTGTATTGACTTGTATGTTTTCTTCTATGTAGAAATGTGAGATACTGGGCATTATCCATGGACTTCTAGATCTAATTGAACTCTTTTTCTGGGATGGGTTGTGATATGGATATCCCTTTCTCTCTCATTTGATTTTTATTAGTTTGAGAACACACACACACACAAATATATATATATATATATGTATCTATGTTGTTGGATTATATTCACCCTATTGCTTTGGGTTGAGCTATATGTCTGTCTATTCCTACCATGTCTCTTACTAGCCCTTTCGTTTTTTGAGGTGTATTAATGTGTATGTTTATAATCACCCCAACATGGGATTTTACCACATTCACTATTTCTTATGTAGATGATATAAATGTTGTAAGGGACTATAGAGGAGCATAGGGATAGCTTGTCCATTAGACCACGTACGGTGGTCAGAGCCTGGAGATCAGGATATGGGATTTCTCCACACTCTTACATTCTAGTGTATTTTGGGTTGGGAAAAATTTCTGGTTCCGTATATATTATACCCCTTTACTTTCAGATTTCATTATCATACTCTTGTACACCCTAGTGTTTTTTAATATGCATGGTTATATTCTAGATACTTCATCTTTTATCATTATTCCTATAAACATCTAGATTGAAATGGTCATGGGTGTGTGTAAAGGTACATTGGGAAAATGACTCCCATGTTTTATTTTCATCTTGGTGTTTGTACCCATCGCCTAACCTATAGAGGAGAGCTTGGGGAAAGTACAGCTTGAGCGCCATTGGGTCAGGTCAGGACAGATTGGTATCAGAGGTGGTTCAATCCTTAGGTCGGTGTTTGGTGTAGTCCCCTTATGAGGATTTTGTATGGATTTATAGAAACATTTTTGAAGTTTCTCCAATGTGTCTCATAGACTAGGTAACCTAGTGTTGGTGAGAAAATCAACGTATCAATTCACTATGACCTTGACTACCTGCTTATCAACTAAGAATACCGAGATATTGGTTGCAGGGATCAATGGTATATGAATCATAGAGGATTGAATATTTGAATACACTTCATGAGTCACCTCCCCATTGTATATAAATTTTCATTTGATTGTAGTAAATATTGATTAAATTTTTAGGATGCCTCCATGATGATACCTAGCCAGGTAACAATATCTAGATCATGATGATGATCTGATGAGTGATAAGGCATCAGTTAAGTGTCTATAGCATGAGATCCTTCCTCTAGGTGGATAGGGAGAAGAACCTCCACCTATTGAGTAGCATATCATACTAGTAGATAAGGTTGAGGATGCGTGCATGCTTTGTGCACCTTGTGAGTTCCAGTGCTAGAGGCTACTGAGGTTTTATGGCATGCCAGAATCCCAAGAAGTAGAGGATTTTCTAGGGTTGATGGTCCATGTTTACAATATTATGCATACCCCAATATATGAGATGGTTTCACTATAATCTATCCTTTTCCAAGGAGTATTTGGGCACTAGTGAATTCTTGTTACCCATATGCATCATGAGTCGACACTATCATGGATGGAATTCCGACAACTATTTTGTAAGCAGTACTACCACATACTCTTTCACTTTCTTTGGATTCATGAGATTCTAGATCTGCAGTAGGGAGGGATGATAGTGGTTGAGTATGCTGTGAGGTTTACAAACCTTACACGATACTCCCATGACATGATCTGAGATGGAATCTCTTCAGGAAATAAGTCAAATTCCTACACATCGATGGGTTGCGATTATCAATTATGGGTGAGATATATTTCATGATAGGGAAATTGGGTTTTTGAGAAGGAGTCTATATCCCATCACCATCAGTTACGGAGTGTATCCCTTGGCTCATCAGGCTATTAGGGCATTTTTATTTTTTTAATAATGGATGATTTTATAGTTGTCATCCCAATGGATGTTCTAAGACTATCTCAAATGAGAGAGATGTATTTTTTTATTGAATTGCATCTTGGGACCACTCTGATATCTTATTTATCATATTAGATTGACCGTAATGAGATCTGAGATCTACGGTTGCAGATGGAGAACCTTCAAGGGAATGGTTTCATTAGGCCCAATGTGTCCTCTTGGGTGGCTCCAATGTTGTTTGTGAAAAAGGAAGACAAGAGATTGTGGATTTTCGTAGATTATCGTTTCCTAAAATAAGACATGGTAATGAACAAGTATACTCTCCAAGGATTAATGATCTATTTGAACAATTTTGAGGTGCGATATCGTTCTCGAAGAACGATCTCAGGCTAAGATATCACAAATTAAGATTCCACAGGCTGATATTCTGATGATGGAATTCTGATGTCTCTATAGACACCATGACTTCATGGCAATGACCATTTGTGTGATGAATGCCACCAACATGTTCATTATTTTTATGAACAATATATTCTCTCCGTACATAGACCAGTTTGTGGTTTTATTCCTTGAGGACATACTCATCTACTCTGTGTCAGAGGAGAAGCATGAAAAGTGCTTGAAAATGGTCATAGATTTCCTTTGTGAGAACAATTTATATAGTAATATTTCAGAGTTATAGTTATGGATTCATGAGGTATAATTTATAAGGCATATCATCTCTGAGTGTGAATTAGTGGTGGACCCAGTAAAGATAAACACAATGATATATTGGGAGCCACCCAAGATCATGTTGGAGTTACAATGTTCTCGTGGATTGGTGGCATAATACATAAGGTTTTTGGTGGAATTTTAGAGGATTACAACACCTTTGACTACTATAACATGGAAAGGTAATCCTTTTAATAGGATTGAGTAGTTATAAATGTCCTTATTGGAGTTGAGGTTGAGGCTTATGAGTGCTCCTATTTTGAGAATAACAGAGGAGGACATGAAGTATGTAGTGTATTGTGATGCCTCCAGTGCTGGGATTGACTACGCATTGATGAAATAATAGGAATTCATTTCATATAGATCAAGGAAGTGGACACTCCATTAGTAGAACTACGTGACTCGTTACATAGATATGGCAGTGGTAGTGTTCTCCCTAAGGAATTGGAGGCAATATCTTAAGGGATACCACTTTGTGGTTTACTCAGAACATCAAAGTATAAAGTATGTCTTCACATAGAGATAACTAAATATGAGATAGTGATGTTGGTTTTAGTTCTTATATGAATATGACTTAGATATAATATATACTCCAGGGAAGGGAAATTTGATAATAGATACCCTCAGTAGGATGTCCAATGATCGTTTTGTGTAGGGGTCTTCAAAGTTGTAGGATTCCATGCACCTGGCACTAGTTGAGAAGGAGAGTGAGACTTTTTTTCAGTTGATGGTGTTGAATCATCCTCTTCTTGAGTGTGTGGGAGGGTACCGGGTGAGATATATCAATTGTGTTTCCTTGCATGATCAGATGTCCTCGAAAGAATCACCTAATGGATTTTTTTGAAGGATGAAATAATGTCTTACTTTTATAGGGACTGGAAGTGGTCCTGGTCATGATATAGGAGGTGATGTGAGAGTTCCAAACTTCTCATTTTGGTGTAAATCCTACTGTGAGTAATATACATAGAGACCATAGATGATAGTTTTGATGGTTATGTGTTAATACGGAGAATGGCTGTGTTTTTCTCTTGGTGCATCACATATCAACAAGTAAAGGATAATCACTAGGTTCTAGTAGGTTTTTGGCATCCCCTTGAGATCCTAGGGTGGAATTGGGAGTAACATTACCTAGAAAATTTGAAAAGGATTTCGTGGAAAACAAAGGGACATGAAGCCAAATGGGTGATAGTTGACCGACTCACGTAGTCAACACACTTTCCTGCTCTAAGGGAGCAGAGTTTTTTAGAGTGTTTGGGGAAGATGTACGTATATGATACTGTTCAAATTCATGTGGTTCAATCAACTATTTTATCTCATTAATATACATGGTAAATGTTGCCATTTTGGAGAGGCCTGCAGGAGTAATTTATAACCCATACGAGGATGAGTACATCCTTTCACCCCTAGATAGATAGATAAACAATGAAAAATGTCTAGGTGTTGGAGGATATGCTAAGGGATTTCATGTTAGAATTGGACTAGATTTGGTATAATTAATTTCCCTTGATAGGGTTTACGTACCACAATAGGTTCAACTCTACTATTAGAATAAAACCATTCGAAACCGTATAAGAAAAACCCTACGAGTCACCCTCACGATGGATAAAGATTGGAGATGAATCTGTTGTAGGTCTAGAGGTAGTGTAGAGGATTATGGATAAGGTTGAGGTCATCCATGATAAGATGAGGGAAGCTCAGATTATACATAAATATTATGCTGATCTCCGTCATTATCCCTTGGTGTTCTACTAGGGAGACCACGTTTTCTTGAGAGTCCCTATAAAGGGGATTTTATAGGTTTGAATGGGGACGAAAGCTATACATAAGTTTTATCAGGATGTTAGAAAAGGATTGGATAGTTTTATTAATTCCTATTCATACCCCCACAGTTGGAGTAGGAGCCCACCGACTTCTCAACTAAGTAGATACATGCACAGACCTAGACATGTTATTGATTGGGGCGAGTTGGACATCAAGGGTAGAGACAAATTTTTAGAGAACCCAGTTGAGATAAAGGATCAATAGGAGAGGAAACAATGTGGATGGATCATCCCCTTGGTTCATGTGTTGTAGTATCATGAGTGCATGAAAAAGATCTCCTCGGAGCTGGAGAGCCAAATGTGGTCTCACTATCCTGAGCTTTTTTCATATTTTTTCTTTTTGGGGATGAAAGTATTGAATTAAGGAATGATTTAGAGACCATGTTTTTTCTTTATAATATTTATGAATATTTGTACTTATATTTTTATATATAATAACTGAGACAATATGCGATTCTAAGGTCCATTGTTCCCAAAAATAATTTTAAAAAATTTTCACAATATTTTATATCATGCACACAATGTTTATTAATGAAAATGGGATAAATCTGAAACATAATCTCAGATCATAAATAAAAAAAATTTCAGAACAATATTTTTTCTCTAGGTGAGACCTAAAATAGGTCGGTACAGGGCGTTCCAATATCATGACCATTGGATATGTGTTCAATTAGTTAATTAAATAATTAATTTAATTAACTTACTAATTTACCTAAATGTGTTTTACTTTAAATAAACTAATATGGAAATTCTATAGGGTTATCCTCATAAACTCTAGGATAATTGAGAGTCATTAATCCTCTCCTTCATTACCAAATCGTCACCCGACGATGATGAGACTACAAATCAAAGAAGACTGAGACACATAAAACAAAAATAATTCATTCATTCATTGGAAAGCATGTAATTCAATGAAAAATGATTCAATATCCATTCAGGACTCGTCAATTCATGTATTACACCCTTATAGATTATATTTTTTGAGTATGATCAATTCTTATCCTTTGATCTTCACTAATTGAACTTGGGAATGCACATACATACCAGTTTAATTAAATTATTCAGTTTTATCACTATAGATATCATTAAATGTGTTTGTACAAATTTTTTTCAAACTTTTATTTGGTTTGTTTCTCCCTTGATTATAAATGTTCTTCACAATTAGGCTACGAGGCCATAGCTTGATGTTTCTGAGTGGTACCAATCCCGATCGGACCCTCAAATTTGATGCAAAATCATGTACGAAAAATGGAGCACCGAATTAGCGAGGACATTATAGGATTGAAAAGTTTAATGTGATTGATTTATTGAACTATATTATTAAATCAACCATGGATGTGATAGTAGGTGTGTAGGATGATAATGTTTCATGTGGCCTTCAGGTGATCGAATGGAAAATGAATTTTCAGTCACCGAATGTCCTTAAATGATAGATGAAGGAAAGATCCACCAATTTATGGAAGATGAATGTGAGATCCATAGTGAGGAATATGGATATACAAAGATCGATTTTAGATGTTACATTATTAAAAAATTACAACTATACACCACATAATCTAAAGAAAACATGTCATGTAGGGCCCTAACATTAGAAGATAGTGTTTCAAGTAAGATAAGTATCAAAAACTGTGTGGTACCATGACATGGTTTTTGACACATGTGTTGAAAAATAGGCATGTACTATAGGAGTACATGGTCATGGGCACAACTAGGCACACATCGTGTTCCAAAGTACACAAACAAAAGAAAAGTACATAGACAAGGGAAAAGTACATGGACTTGGACAAAGAGCATGAGCAGTACCCTTAGTGGATTGTACATGCCTTGTAAACCCTCTACACGTCATGTATGGTTACACGAGATATTAGTTGTGTGCCTGTATGGACACAACCAATACATGGAGTGGGACCACACATTGTGTGGGTTCCCTGACACATGGTGTAACCCTTGTTTCCTTTTGGGGAATCTTCAACCTTCCATATCTCATTCATTTGGACTCAGATTTTAGCCTACAATAATCATATCATAATTATTTTTATGCATAGAACATGATGGTGGATTCCATAGTATTTTTTAGATAAAATTAAATATGTTATGAGTGTTATGTTTATTTATGCGATTCTCAATAGTAGTGATCAAGCTTGATCTCAAAGAAATTTTAGAGTGGTAGACTTCAGTTGGGATGTACATGGGTCCTCTACCTATCTATAGAGTGGAACCCTATAAATGGGTTGGTCATGGGTCCTCTATATAATCCTCTAGTTCCACCCTCTAGCTGGGAAGGGAATGGGTTATCGACTGACAATTGGAGTGGAACCCTAATTTTGGACAGGGCATGGGTCCTCTATCCATTATCCAAGTGGAACCCTCTAGATCTAGCAGGGAATGGGTCCTTGATTATGAGTGTGGAACCCCCCCAGATAGGATGGGTATGAGTTCTCTCTCTTCTACCTGAGTGGAACCATCCTGCATTATTAGGGTACGGGTACTTGGCTACTATATTGACACCCTTTAGATGTCCTAGGTATGTGTCCTCTGTTTAATTTTGAGTGTAAACCACCTATGAAGATAGGGCATGGATCCTCGACCATCAGAGTGTCACCCTCCTACCAGGATAGGGAATGAGTCATGTAGCTATTTACTTGATTGGAACCCCTCTGTTGAACTAGTGAAGGGGTCCTCTACATAGAGATTATGCCCGTCGACAGTATGACAAAGTGGTGAGGTGTGGATTTACTTGGATGTTTTTTTGGGTGAAAGACACGGGATATGATGGGTATTATTATTGGAAATATAGAACTAATGTAACTATTTACCTAGGTTGGTATGTGATATGGAGATCCCCTTCTCTCTGATTTGGGTTTCTTTGGTTTGAGCACATAGATATACATATATCCATGTTATTGGATTCTATTTACTCTCTTGTTTTGGGTTTAACGGTCTATCTATCAATTCCTATAGCATCTATTTCTACTTCCCATTCATATTATTGGGTGTCCTACTGGGTATGTATATACTAACCCATGTATTGGTTTTTCCTTCATGTGTCATTCTTATATATACAACAGTTAGGTCAATAGTGACTAAATAGGAGCTTTGGGACACCTAGTGTATTTGACCTCATATTATTGTTAGAGCTTCTAGATTAGGATTTTTGATCTCTTATCACTTTTACTTTCTAGTTTTGTTAGGTTGGGACATATTTTTAATTGGGCATGTTTTTTCCTCTTTACTTTTAGTTTTCAATTTTGTACTCTTGTACATCCTAGAGGTTTTTCATATGCATGGTTGTATACTAGATATTGTATCTATTTTTCTTATTTATATGCACTTTGTTATTGATATGTTTGGGCATGTGCGTATAGGTGCATTTGGAAAAGGCCTTCCATGTTAGATATTCCTTTTGGTACTTGTCACCATCCCTTGGCCTATAGAGGCGGTCTTGGGGTAGTTGTGGATCGAGAAACGTTGTTTTAGGTCATGAAAGATTACTATGGGTGTTAAATGATAAAAATATGTCTCATTATGTATTCTAGTATTTTGTAAACAAATTTCCCGATTGGATAATTCATTTAGATATTATGATCAAAACAGTGAGCTGAATTTTTGAGCCATGAAATCTAGTCCAAATTTTAGTCATCAATTTAGGAAACTTATATCACCTTATAATACTATGAATATTTTTAAATCAGTGTTTAATTAATTTTCCCCAGATGTTAAATATCCATATTTAAAAGTTCATATTAATTTTTCATTCATTATTAGAGACAAATATATGTTAGATGCCAGATCTCCATTATAATTTTCCCCAAATATTATACATTCAAATCCCTATATGTTCATATCATTTTGAATCATCTATCACTAAAGTAGAACAAAATCATCAAAAAAATTTGTATACTGACACCAAAATTTTATTATTCACGTATTGAATCGAATTCACTCTCCAGGGTTATAATTAGATTTTCAAAGATTAACCTTTTTTTAAAATTATTTATACGATGACTAATGATGATATGCACTACCCTTGTATTTTATTAATAATGATTCGCAAGATAAATTCTTAAAATTTAAATTAAATTATCAACATTTAGTGGTTAATCCCATAACCTATCATGATTTTTTTAGCACCAAGAAAATTACATTCACATAATAGTCAAAATTTAATTCCCATCTCTAATTTTTTTAACATTAAATGTTTTAGTAATAACCACAAATAAAACAATAAATAAAAATGTAAAAATACTTTAAAATATTTCAAATACACTATTAAATACTAATACCAATACCATTAGTTTATTCAAAATCTCCTCTACACATTATCTTATTATAATTAAGTGTTAATATGTTACGTGTATCAGAAAAGGTATGGGATTTTATTATTTTTTCTAGTGGTAAAAGTTTTAAGGACAAGGTGAATATCACTATTAATCCATAATATGATTATCTAAATTATCTCTCCTTTTTTATTTTTTTAATCCTTATGTAATGAACTTACCCACCGGGGCCCTTATGGTTGGTGGAAATCTTGGTGTGACAACCCCAAGCCTGCCCCCAATAGGCTATATAATAGAGAAAAAATGAGAGAATGAATTATCTAAAATGAGAGACCTTAGAATAAAATATATGTATGCACAGATACATCCATCTACATGAAAAAGTTCAGAGTAATAATAAAATACTATAACTTCAATATTGTAACCAAGAATGTGATAACCTCTAGGAAACACATCAAATTATGAAAATATAAGTTAATGTTTAAAGGTGAAAAAATAAAAACCCAAGTAGAATTTAATTACTAACATGAAAACAATTGGAAAAGGGAAATAAGGAGAGTTATCAGCTCCTGATCTCGATGTCTTATCACCAAACATAATCAATAAACCCTTGTATCACTAAGTTTTACCAATTTCACTATCGATCTCTCTGTCATTTGTATAAGAAATAAGACGTGCGAGAAACTACCATACATGGGTAATTATATACATACCCAATTAAAAATCACAAAAAGAATAAAGTGAAAAATCATAGAAGTTACAATAGAAATCAACTCATTTCATAGAAATAGAGAAACAAAAACCCAACATATACGATCACAAATAAACCCAAATAAGAGATAAAGGAGATATATGTATTCAAAAACCATCCAAGAATAATGAGTGATTCAACATATCCAAAGGCCCATATCTAATTCCAAAAATCATGTGTATCCTCTCATGAATTTGGGTGGAGGGGCCCACACCATGTTGCAACACTCCATAGCTAATGGATCCATAACTCTAGTGGAGGCCTTTCTCCACACTCGAGATCAAATATGGTGTAGTAACACTTTATAGATAGTGGACATGCAACCAACTATAGTATGGGGGAGTATCGAATATAACTAAAAAAAGTGTATGGGGGTCCTTTGACTTGTTGAAACGGGGATGTTTCCATCCCCAATGTCTCTATTATAACTAGGTCACAATCACTATCCCCAGTCAAGCATCACCTAAAGAAGAATCATTCTTGAAACACCTTAAATCATATCCAATATTCTAAAAAGAAGGAAACCACAAATTCAATGAGAAAAATATCTCTGTATAGGCTACTCATGGTATAAATATGAGCCCTGAAGGAGGTGATACTGAAGGTAGAAGTGCCTAGTAGAAATAGACGACATGCGCATGGGATTACATGGAGTGTGACCTCACCTAATTTCATGGTCATGTTCTCACTTGGACATGGATTTTTTATCCATTATACTCTAAATAATGTTTCTATATTGGCACATAGGGTATATGTTTACTTGTGTTCCTCGACATGAAAAATTGACACACAAATTTTTTGTCCATGTACAACTATATGGTGTTTCCCTAAGGGGACACAACATGCATGGCCACCTAGGGTCCTTATGAATTCATATATAGCACACGAATCATCCAATTGTGTTGGGTCACATGATGTGTTGGACCAAGTTATTCCTCACCACACAACATGCAGTCAATTTTTTCATAGGAAGTAAACATCGCTCTTCCTGCGGTCTCCTGATATTTTATCAATGTCGAAAATCACACAGTTTGATAGCCCAAAATCATATGGGGTGTCTCTGAACATTGATCTATAGCCTTTAGTGTATGGAAATTAGAAATCCGATCACCAAAAAATGAAGATGCAAAACCTCATATTGCTTCTAATTGTCAATATGGATCCCAAATACATGAATCCATCACCCATATCCCACATGAATCCTTGATCCATCCGAAAACCATATACCCGTATGTCATTCACACAACTACCAAAAATCCAAGGGTTTTATCCCAAATGATCACACCCAAGAAATGTTTAACTGTGACCCTATTAGCCAATAATGAAGAACATGATGAATTGCGAGGGAAGAGAAAAATAACTATGTGGATCTATTTTTGGATGATATAGTCTCATCCTAGGATCAAATAAATTTGATCGAGGATAAATATAAGGCTTAATGATGATAAAAATTTTCAATATCTAAATTTATAAACCTTCTCATGAAAAAAACAACTATCACTTGAAATATAAATAAGATAAAAAATATATGCTTAATAATTAATAAAAGGGGTGGAAAACCATAGATAATGAGACCTAACATGATTAGGAGTCTATTGTTTGTGAAGCGTGTTTTTCCAATGATGAATATGGTTAACTACATTTATTATCTACCTACCAATTCCCCTCAATTCGACCATCATCATTCTCGAATATTGATCCTCCAATGTTGAATGATTCCCTCCTCATCTCTAATCTCTATGGATTACATAAATCCTAGATATTTACTTTGAAAAGGTATTTAAAGAGTGTTTCTAGTTTTAGGGGAATTTAATAAAAAATTATTAAAATTAACTAATATAATTAACACACCTACCAATGTCTATATCAACCTAACATCCAACGCCAACCCACATTAGACTTCACCTAGGGTAAAAACCATGTTCCAGATTCCACAATGGTTTTATATTTCCCATTCAAGGTCCTAAAAATGGGAAACCGTTTACCTTGAAATGATTCATATGTATGATTTAAAATATATTAATATTTTTAATACATTAATTTTTGGTCCCCAAGACAACCAAGGATTGTGCTGACTCTGAGGAAATATCTAGCTATATACATAGAAATACTCAAAGTACTAATCCAATGAAAATAAACTTATTAAATTATCCCCTCCTTAAAGTATTTTCACCATTAAAAGTAGAATCTAAATATAGTGGTCTGGATAATGAACCTGCATCTAGATATCATGCTCATACGAGCTCTCCCTCATTCTAACATGCTACTAAATAATATGAACCAAAGGAATGGTCTGTCCATATAGAATCATCTCATATTGATCCTCAATCACCATTAGGAAATCCATGATGGCGAATTCATCCTCAATAACCATATCACCTTGGTCAATAACATGCATAGGTTCATGTACGTATCTCCTCATCTGTGACACATGGAAATCTTCATGAACCCGATTCAACTACAGGGGAAAGGATAAGTGGAAAGAAATCTCACTAACCCTGTATAGGATCTTGTATAGGCCAATGAACTGCAGGGAAAAGTTACATTCCCAACAAAATATTCACAATCCTCATTTTGGGGGGACACTTATGAAAATATAGTCTCCCTCCTCATACTAAAATGTCCAATTTTGGCATTTATATGATATCTATAAACTCAAGGTCATTTTCATATCCTTACAGATTACCTGGACCTTCTCTTTTATCACCTACACCATCATTGGCCCTATAAGAGATGTCTCACCAATCTCAGCACATCATAAGGGTAACCTATAATGTCCCTCATATAGGGCCTATAAATGTTCTATGAAGATAGTAGACTAATATATGTTATTATAAGAAAACTAAACCAATCCAACTCTGGTCGAAGTCCGACACACATGATCTCATCATATTCTCCAACACATGGATTGTCTGCTCAGTCTCCAAATCCTTCTGGGGGTGAAATGATGAGATCATCTATAACATGGCCCAAAATCATCTATAATTCCATTTAACAACAATTATGTGAACTCAACATCATTTTCATAGACAATGATTGAGGAAAACTCATGAATCTGGATGATCTCCCACACATACAACAACCCAAAACTCTCAACAAATCTCTAATCTCAGATGGTAAGAAAGTGTTCCGACTTTATAAGAAATTCAACAATCACCTATATATTATCATGGAATATAATATTTGATAGAATACCTATAAAAAGTTGTATATATATTCCATCCCATTTCCTCTCATGGAACTGAAGATACAATTTCAATCCTATAATAACTTGTTCTTCATTATTTATCTCCTAACATGTGAGGCACCAAGAAATGAACATCGGAATTCCTTTCCTCACACCAACTAACCAAAACTACTATTTAAGGTCCTTTTACATATTTTAAACATTGGGATATATAGTAAGGGGAGCGTGGGACTCAGTTACCACCTGTTCATGCAACATGATTGGAACCACAACCCATCCCTGAAAAAGGATAAAATTTTATCATCCTTCATAAAATACATTTTAGTGCATCTCCTAACAACATATGGGCACATAAAACCTTAGAGTATATGTCTCCCAATGGAGACTATCTCACACATTATATAAGAGGATGACTCCCCACAAAAAATTGAAGAAAAACTACACCCCTCTCCTCTACCTGGGATAGTTATATTAATTATAACTACTCATAAACATCCTCTACCAAGAGAAAAAATGGATTCATATTAAGATAAATTCCGACCACATTTCCCATACTAGGTGTATATACTATCTAAAAGTCCTAGTTCTATAGTAATTTTAACCAATTCCTCTATCTCAAGTTAATGTATATCTAAGTGAATATGTATCTATGACTATGGTTTTTCGAGTAATCAACAAAATGCTTACCCAGAAGATAGTTCATTTACATATTTAGAGTGAATAATTCTACTATTATCTATTGGTCGTGAGTCATGCAGTTGTACAAATGGGGTCTAAACTACCTTATATGTAAGACACTAACCATTATATAGATTTATCTTGCTATTTATTAGGTATTGTTTTATCATTATTTTGATTATACCATTTTTGTATTTTTCATCATGGTTAATTTGGGTGAATTTAGAGAAATTTGGAAGCCCATGGGGCTATACAAAGTTGATACATGATTACGTAAAACTATGTGTTTTTACAAAATAAATTGTGCTCCCTTTTTGGAGCCATATGAAGTGGTGCACAATTGGAACTAACTTTGTGGCCACCCTCCCAAAATTGTACACCCAAAGACAGTAGGGGTTTACATGGTTGGAATATGGGTTGTTAAAACATGCTTTACATAGAAGAAATAATTCACCCCATGAAAAGGGGAATACAATAAAGGTTTACATTTTTAAAAACTATGAAGATCCTTCAAATAAACTATGTGTATAGAAATTAAACCCCAAATAATTTTTAAAAAAATTAATACACTCAAAAAAAATTATTACAATTCATTCATAGATGACCTAACCCAATTTCCATGATTTAGAGGCCTGAGAGAGGATTACAAGGCTCTATAAACTTATTTCTTGGAAAATTAATGATTTGGTGGATGTAATTGACACCTCTTGGGTATGCGTTCTCTTTCTCATTTAGTTTCCTCTCTTTATATCTTGTTTATATTTCCCTTGGGAATGGAATTATTTCCTTGCATTGTCAATGGTATAGATTAATATTTTTATGGATATCATTTAATTGGATCTTCATCCTAGTTTTGGTCATAAATATTCCTCTCCATTGTGAATTGGATTGTTCCACATCAAATTGAGGGTTCGGGTATTTAATTAATCCATCAAAAATCTCAAGGTACATGGTATAATTTATTTTGACCATAGTCTTGATTATTATATGAAGTATGATATTGTGTAATTTGGTTTACAAGTTGTTTTATTTCATTTAAAATGAATTCATAAAATGATTTTCCATGTGATTATGAGACCCTTCACGGATCCCGTTGAACCCATTAGAGTTTTGAGACCAAATTGACAGAAGCCCATGGGGCGTGCCAATATAATTTAAATGATGACTTATGGGATTATGAATATGGTTGATAAAAGGAATTATAAAATTTCTTGAATAATGGGTTATGAATATGGTTGATAAATGGGTTTTGTATGTGGAAGTATAGTATGTGATATTTGTGAATGAAGTGAACAATGAGTTTCAGGTTAGGGATTTCTACACTAAATACCCCTAGGGTTCTAGATTGTTGCTTCATTCCCTTGAGGTATATATATTTATTTTAATGTGATCACTGAGTGTTTGGAGAGGTAATACTAATCCAAATACCCATGGGGTTCCTGATCACTGGTTTAGGCCCCTAATGCATGAATTTGAAATTGGAATTACATGAATAATGGAAGACAATAAAAGAATCATCAATAATATTATTATAGGGTATGGTTAAGACATTGGAATGGGAATAAGTAGGTATGATTGATTCTGGAGTCACTATGAACCCAAGGTCCTATGTGTTTAATTAAATAATATTAATTATGTAAACTTTTTACCTTATCATTTTTACTTTATTCTTTATTATACTACATACACATCTATAAATGTTGGATCATAAGAGTTTATGATGTCTACAAGAGGGTGGTGGGTGGGGGATGAATTGTAGTTTGAAAATTTAAACTTATTAAAAACAAAAATCATATCTAGTAAAAAAAAATCATATTTAGTTAAAAACAATAGAATCAGAATTCATCTATTAATTAGAGTTTCTAAATTGGATCAAAAAACCATCAGATTTATCAGAGTTATTATTGGTCTCAGTGACAGTCCAATAAAAATATTATTTGAAAGATAAGTACAAACGAAATTTATATTGTCAAATTCATAGTGGGAAATTAAACTTTCAGAAACTAGTAAAACAAAATCTTAAAACATTAAGAATTACTTACAAGATTTATAAAAGGAAATTATACTATTTTATATTAAGATTTAAAGAAATAGGAAATTCTAAATTATGATATCCATAGTTTTAATACCTATTCTAAAGGTCTATATTTCCATAGAAGGAAATACCTCGATATGATGATCAAAATGTTAACATTTTCTAAACCATGGAATTAGCTGATTTGAAAGATCGGTATCAGCTATGTATTCTTTAAATAAATTATCCCTTGATATGATGATCAAAGTTTGAATTGTCTTCCTAAAACAAAAATCCGTTGATCTGATGGATCATATTCACCTTTTTTACTATCCCTAGAATCCCTTAATCAAACCATGATAGGACACAATGAATAATAAACAATTATAGATCTATGGATTTTAAAATTTCTCACTCAAAATCCTTAGAACACAACTATCTATGAAATTAAAATCCTTGATAATCAAGGTAGATAAAAATATCAGATTCATTAAGTTCAAAATTCATCAACTCTCATCTCTTCAAATGACCTCCTATTTATAGACAACTGTTCAACAATCATATTTCTGAGTTGGTTGCAAAACAATTAGGAAAATTTTACTTGATAGATCATAATAATATGGATCACTTTCTTAATATCTAATAAAAAACTATAATTCATAGTGTAATTATGATTTTTGGTAGCACAATCATAATGCTATTATAGATTCCTTCCAATAGGAACAAGTCTAATTACTCTAATTATAAATGTTGGATAGTATACTAGAATATAATATAGTTTTTTAATCAAATGAAATGAATAAAGTTTAGTATGATGTATCAATAATATTTCCAGTTTGATGGTTATGACTTTATTCAGTCTGACAAAGAGTACACTTGTCTAACCACTAGTCAGAAAACTATTTATTATGATTTACTAGATGCACCATCAGTTTTGTGGATCAAATTAATGAATAAAAGTAAATATTCATTTTATTTCATAACCTTTTCTTAATTTGGTGAAAAAGTATGTTTTCTACAAAACATTATATAACACATGGGATGTAAAAAGTTAGTAAAAAAGAGTTTTGAGAACATGTTTTTGATTTCAAAAACATAGGAAATGAAAAGTAGAAAGTATATCTATCAGCTCAATAATCTCCCCCTTTTTTGAAATCCCAAAAAACACAACATTTAAAATGAAAAAATATTAACTTTGAAATATAAAAACCCTTTTTTTAAGAACTCCAAAATATATACTTCTTATGAAATCTATTTTCTCATAATAACCCCCTATGTAATATTTTTGTTCATAATTATTGATTCAAAAGAATGTATTATTACTTAATACTCTATCCCTTAATAATAATTATTCCTCTGATAGTTTCCTCCCCCTAAATCTATTTCTCCCATAGATATATTTCTTTCTTTAGATAAAACATCCACCTTAAACGAATTCTTCCAAAACCCTCCCCTTTTTGATTTAGAAGAAGGTATAGGGAAATAATTATAAGATCGTGAAAGATATTAAAATGATGCAAAAACTGTATTTTATAAAACTATTTGTGGATGTTATAAAAGAAATAATATACATCCGTAAAATTATTGGAAAAAATTAAGACAAAATATATTTGGATAAAAAGTCATTAAAACTAGAATTTTGATTGTAAAAGTTTTAAATTACGTCAATAGTTCAGTTAAAAAGAAATCATTTTCACTTGCATTACTTCTTGAAAATAACCATTATCTTCTTGAAATCTTCATGGTCCTTCTATGCATTAGTAATTTTGGATTTTAGATTTACTATCATGTTATCCATGACTTCTTGTGTCTGAATCTCTACTTTTAGACATATGACTTCTTTTTCAAGAGAACCTATATTTTTGTTTTTATATTTTTACATTATAAAATGTTCTTCAATAGACTAAAACATAGGATTGTACTCTTTAAACTTATGAAAATATTCTGTAATAGACCATAACCTAAAACTATCCTCTATCAACTTTTTAATTTCATCTCTTAATTATTTGACTTCCTCGCTCTAATTTTCTATCATATCTATTAAATGTTCAACATACATTAACCTCTATGATACATCTGAAGATAATGTTTCAAAGGTTTCATCAATATCCATAGAATGTTTCTTTACTTAAATGAATTTATCATCATGATCATACTAATCATTATCAACATGTCTTCACTATCTCACCAGTGTGTTGAATCCCCTTTCATGAGCCTAAGATTTACCTATAATGTTTTTGTGGTCACCATCATTTTAAACTATTGATTCACTAAAAAACCTTAAATACATTGAATTCTAATTCATATTATTATGTATTTTTTCCATCGTTCTTTGATTGTAGTAATAAATGTCGTTGATTCAGTTATTTGTTTCAGAGTATAGAAAATTTAGTTAATACCCTTTTGAGTTTCTATGGAAAGAGGGTCTGATGACTCCGAAGAATTTTCTGAAATGGATTATCTTGATGGTTCGACATCTTTCTTTTTTCACATCAGCTTTATCTTCTTTTGTAACTTTTTCAATGTGAACATCTCTATCAGTTTCAACCTTTTTTGATAATTTCTTATGGGAATTGTGTGGGTTTAGTAGTTCTTTTGATGAATATTTTACATATAATAAAAATATCAATAATAGGGTTCTTATTAGATTGTATTGAAATAGATTTATTTGACCATGATGATTTGTATGAGAATCTATATTACTTTTTTGTCCCTTTATCTATTTCTCTTATTATTTTTATTTTAATTCATTTTAAAACTTCCACAATGTTCGCAACACACATTTCCCAATTTTCTAAACTAAATTTGGTTTTTTATTTCTAGACTTATTAACATATATAGGAACCAATTCTTGCACTAATTTTTCAATTTTATATTGAATAATAACTTCTTATATTACCACTTTTACATTACCTTTGTCCAAAACTAATAGTATTATTGAGGGAGCTATGGAGGATTCATAAAATTATATACTAGCATCTGGAGACATATTTTGACCTGGGGGATCGTTTTGAAACCTAGAGATAATTTTATAAATGATAAGGGAGAGACTGTAGTTAGTTTAGTTATAGATGATTGTTCAAATCCCTTCAAAAAACTCTCTATCATCCTTGTCTCTTCTAAACATTTTTTCCTTTTTTTCATTTTAGGTATATCTTTTATCTCATTAGTAGTTTGAATATTCAAATCCAAGGATTTTTCTTTGTTAAGTCTGAAAATAAGATCCCAGGGCTTCTTCAAGGCCTTGTGTTCCATAAGATGCTTAAAAATATATTTTTGAAATTTTTTTTACTACTTTTTTTCTTTAAGAAGTGAAGTCACTGCTTTTATCTTCTCATTATGTAATTGTTTCTATTTTATTAGTTCGACATCATACACTACTCTATTAGTTTTCCAAAAACGTTTCAACATAGGATTTTAAATAAGTTTTAACCCAGCTATAGTCTCTTCACTAATAAGAGAAATGTTTTCGCTTATGACATAAGATTGATTCTTCATTTGTAAAAACATCTATGAATTTCAATAACATATTGTTACTGAAATAAGTAGACATAAAAATATTTGATTTCATTGATTCCTTATTAATAGATTCATTTGAAAGAAAATAATCACTAAATTTATTTTCATCATATTAACTAAAAAGACGAAAACAATAATTTCGGGAACCATTAGAGTATCTCTATCTCCCTTTATGGGTATGAGGTACCATTTCATCCAAAGAGTGACTACTATGACATATGGAGTAAGATGGAAAACCTTCCTCACTTTTTATGATATGTTAAAAAATATATGCACGTGTTATTGACTTATAAAATTTTTCAAGATTATTAAGAAGCTTGTGAGAAGGTAAATACACTTATCCCACTAAGATAACTTCTACAATGTCAATAAATTTATGATAAGTATGATTATAAATTTCACTAAAATTGTGAAAATAATTACTTCGTCATTTTCTTCTGTATAAAATTTCACTGAATAACAGAATTCCCTAACTATATATAGATAGGTCAATCCAAAATCCTCCTTATTAATTAATTTTTTTCCAAAAAAAACATAATTACTCTTTTTAAAAAATCATCATATTTATCTTACAGAGTGTTATTGATGTGTCTTTCAATAATGACTTATCTTTTTGAAAATTTTTATGCAGAGGCCATTAGAATGGAGTTGGTGCTGGTACTCGAACTGTATATTGATTGTATGATTGGAAACGAAATAAGACTGATCAAGAAATTAGGTGGTGACAGTCTAGTATAAAATCTTGAAAAAACTAATTTGGGACATGGGTACCAAACTCTTATATACAATCACATGGGTGATGGTTTTAGATTTTAAAAAGTTCAGTGGATGAGACTGAAAATCCTTTTAATGATCTAATGATTAAGATTCAATAGAAGAATGATTTTATAATAATTATGAAATATTAAAGGTTTTTTTAAGAAAACTTATTATTAGAGGAAACAATAATGTTATTAGAATTTTTTTTATGTTTGTAACAAAAATAATGTTTTTAAAACTAAGAGAATATGTAAAAAACATGGATAATATAAATTAATATATAAGTATTAAAACTAAAAGATTATAATAGTACCTTTCTGATTAGAAGTTTACTTTTGTTACGATTAACCTATTCTTCTTGTTTTTTTGTTATATAATTTGATACCAATAAAATTTGAAAAAAAATAATTATGCAAAAAAAAAATTGAATCTGAAAATATTTTTATAAAATTTTGAATCTAAAATATTTTTTTAAAATATTTAGTCATCAAAATAATATTTTAATTTTTTTATTCTAGAAAAAATTTAATAAGTATTTTTATTTAGAAAATTTAGGAAAAATAGAATTTTTTTTGTTTTTAGAAAACTAATGGTTTTAGAAAATTAATGTTTTTTTAGAGAACTAAAACAGAAATAATCCTGCTTTGTATAGGAGTTCTTTATTTTAAATAGATTGGTAAAAAATAAGTAGATATGAATAATCATTTGAAATTGATCATTCCTATATTATTTTTAATATATTCAAATCTATTGGAACTAAGAGGTTTAGTAAAAATATCATCAAGTTGTTCTTGCATTCCAATGAATTGTAAAATAATATATCCTCTTTATGTGTGATCCAAAAGAAAATGGTGTCTTATATCTGTGTTATTATATCATGAGTGATGTTCTATGTTTTTACTTCAAAAAATAACACTTCTGTTATCACACAATATTTCAGTTTTAGTAATACTCATTACATAGCCAGTGGATGTGTTCATAGAAAAAACATGAGTACAAAAACTTCCAATTACAATGTATTTAGATTCAGTAGTGGAAAAAGATATTGAGTGTTTTTTATTATAAGAACAATAAACTAAATCTTATCCTCATAAATTAAATGCTCTATAATTACTTTACCAATCTATTCTACATCTAATGAATCTAGCATCCAAAATTATTTTTACCTCAAAATCAATTCTAGAAAATTAAAATAAACCTAAATCCACAGATTATTTAATGTGATGAAAAATTATAGATAATTTTTTAATATAGGACCATTCTTTATTTTTTTTATCTAGCAAATATTTATACAAAAAAATTAAATCTGGACAACTAGATATTAAGTAAAGTAAACTTCCAATCGCACCTCCAAAAGTATTTTGATCAGTTAATTTTCCAACTTCTTCAATATCTAAATTATTTGAGGTTATAATAGGATTACTAATACTTTTAGTGTTTTCATACCAAAATTAATTAAGAATATATTTTATATAAATATGTCGAGATATAATAGTTGTTTCTATTTTTTTAGACAGAAATTCTAAAAATTACGTTAACTCACAAAAAATAATCTTTTTAATCTCATATTTAATAATATTCAGAATTTAATATATTAAATACCTTTTATTTAAACTAAATATAATTTCATAAACATATATTTGTATAATTATTATATTTTTATGTGCTTTTTTTATAAAAATATTAGGATTCGAAGCCCCCTTAGCAAATATTTTTATAATAAAAATTCATTTAACCTATAATACCATGATTTAGGGGATTGTATGAATCCGTAATGTGACTTGGTAAGTTTAAAAAAAATTAGATTTTTTTTAATTCAAAACTAAGGGGGTTTATACATAAAAGTCTTTTTAAGAATATCCATTAAGTAAAGAACACTTCACATCTATTTGAAATAGTTCGAAATTTAAGAATGTTTCATATTCTAGAAATATATGAATAGCCTCATGTCTAGATACAAGAGTATTAGTTTCTTCGTAATATAAGGATTCTTGTTAATTATATCCCTTATTAGCAAGTCTATCAGTATTTATAACTATTATTTGTTTTTAATCACATTTGTTTTGAAAGAACAATTTTCTCTTATTATAGAATTATATTTATTATGTCCAACTAAATTCTATACATGATTTATTTTTAATTTATTGAGATCATATTGCATTGATTTTATCAAGTCCTCAACATCTAAATTATCATCACGAGTCTTCGGTTTAAATAGAGATAACAATGATAAATGTTCATTTTCATTTCTCAAAGAAATTCTAGTTCTAATTGGTTGATCTACATCACCAATGATATTATCAAAAATATTTTTCTTAAGAAAAAATATTGGTATTAATAAACCTTTTTATTCAAAATAATTTTTAAAATATTATTTAGTTATAACATGAGAAATATATTCTTAAGTTGTTTTCTTATGAAGATAAATTTATAATATAGTTTTAAAATCAATTTTTGATGTAACATTTGAAGACGTGTGTTGAGAATTTCTGAAAACAAAAGGATCAATTTTTCAAATCATAACATGTACGGTTTCCTCAATAGTACTTCAGTTATATTAAAAACACTATAATCCTTAGTAGTTGTGGAATAACCTAAAAATATTCCTTCATAAAATTTTGGATAAAATTTTTGTATGTTCTCTTTAGTATTAAGAGTGAATACTTTGTATCTAAACAACATTAAACTAAGAAAGATTTGGTTTCCTTATATTCTACAACTAATTTGGATTTTTAGTAACATAATGTCTTATTAAAACTTGATTTATGATATTAGAGGAAGTACTAACTACTTTAACCCAAAAATATTTATCAACTGATTATTTACTCAACATGGTTCTAGTAATCCACTGAAGAATTATATTTCTTCTTTCAACTACACCATTTTAATGTGGTGTTCTAGGTGCCTAAATGTTAGGTATGATACCTTTTTTACTACAAAAAGTTGTAAAATAAATATTTAAAAATTCACCACCATGATCACTATGAATAGTTATCAAAGTTAATTTGTTTTTCATTGTTACTCTGGCTATGAATGATTTTAAACAAAAGAAAGATTCAAATTTATTTTATAGAAAATGTACCCAAGTATATCTAGTGTAATAATCAACTAGAACATATACTTAATATTTCTACAAATACTTCTAGTCTGTGTAGGAAAAAATAAGTTCATGTCTACTAACCACAAAGCATTAGAAGTTGACACTTCACTTATAAATTGAAATCCCAACATATGATTCTTATCAAACCTATGTTTTATTTTTCCGTCATTAGTCCTTATAATAAAAAATATCTAAATTAATAATATTATAGTTTTATAATATTCTATTTCATAACCAAGATTGACCTTCCATTTCACATTGGCAAGGTAGATCCTGGCTCGTAAGGTCTTTAATGTTTAATGTGTAGACATCATCATGCCAATCAGCAGAAATAAGAAAATCATCTTTAGAATTATGAACAATACATTTATAATTCCTAAAGTTCACAAGATAACCCTCATCCCAAAATTTTCATATGATAATGAGGATGGTCTTAATTCCTATAAAAAATATAAATTTTTAAATTTATTTTTTACCATGAAGAACAATGCTTCCTATACTGATAATTTCTCGTTGATAATTATCATTGAAAGTGTCTTTTTAACCTTTAATATTTATGATATTCTTAAATAAATATTTATTTATAGTCATTTTTCTAGAAAAAAACACTATCTATGTACCCAATTTTCTTTTTTTGGTATATCATTCATTTTAATAAAAACAAAAATATTAGTACTTCAGAACCTAAGCCTTCTTGGTTATGTATTATCAGAAAATAAAATTTTAGGTGTCCACATTTTTCAATAATTATTATTTTGTGAAAATTTTATTTATTTTAAAAAATAATATTTTTGAAATCTCATATATTGAACATTATTTAAAGAACATATTTTCTTACAATGTCCACCACTTTGACAGTTTGTAAAAAATAGATCACTTTTTAGAATAAAGTAGTTATTACTACAAATAGGTTTTTTATTATAAAAACCAATTCCAAAAATATCTTTATGAAGTATAAATTGATTATAAATTTTATTAATTTTTTCCTTTGTAGAGGTAAACATATACAAAAAAAATTCAAAATATAAATTTAATATTTTAGTTTGAAAACTATGTTTTTATCCTCATTATAAATTGTTTTCATACTAAGTTTTATAAATTCACGTTGTAAACTAGTTTTCTCAAAAATATATATCTCAAGAGATTTTAAAATTTTATCTTTTTAAAAAAATTATTAATCAATATCTTTTGAATGATTTATATCTCATTAGTAAGAGTAGTAATTAATGAATTTTACTTTACATGTTTTTCTTGGAAATTATTTTGTTTTTTTATAAAATTTATAATTTTCATTTTCAAGTAATTTAGAAAATCTAGATACTTATTCAAAACTAGGTAAAATATTAGCCTCTTAATTTGAGGAATATTATTCACCAAATGATCTAGAATTAGTCTCATTATTAATATCAAGTTAATTTTCATTCAAAGTTTAATTTGTAATAGATTCATTAGTAGTAACCTTAGCAATGGGAAATTTTTTCACCATTGGTATTTTTATAAATAAAACAATATTATTCTATAATGAAATTTCATTTTCTGAATAATTTTGAGAATAAATATATCCTCTATTTCTATTCTAATTGTCTTAATCTGTCAGACTATTATTTATCTCGTTCTTATAGTATTCATTTACATTCCTATCTGAATTCCTTTATTTCTTATCTTTCATTTTCAGTTAAGGATAATATGGTCTTATATGTCCTTTTTTCTTAAACTCAAAACATATATCCTCAAAAGAATATTTATTATCACATTTATCTCCATAACTATTATTATATCTCTACTGAGAGTATTTATTTCCAAAAATATTGTTCGATCATTTCACAAGATTAGCCAATTTATTCTTATAATTTTATGTTGCACTACTATCAGTCTCAAAAACAACATTTCTATTTATATAAGATTTAATATCTTTCTCTACTAGTTGAACTTTGTTAAAGACATTATATGTAGTTGAAAACTTATCTCCTATAATTTTTTTTCATCTTATCTTCATCCCTTTTTAGTCTACCTTCATACTGTATAAGGTTATTAGTGAGATCATCCAGAGTAAGATTTGTAATCCTTCTCATCTCATATAAAGATGTTATTTTAAAATCCCATTCATTAGGAATAATCTCTATATTTTTATCAAGTAATATTCTATCCCTTAGATCTTTATCTCCAAGAGAATATAAACTATTAACAATGGTCTGGAATATATGATGCATATTAGTGAGTGATTCTCTAGGTAAGAAATAAAGATCTTGACAATCATCTCTCCACATATCTCTTCCATTTCTAATAATTTTTTATGTTTAATGTGAGTTACTTCCAAATTCTTCATAATTCTATTATCTAATTCACATGAAGAAAATTTTCTATAGATACTTTTTTTCATAGAATGAATTAAAGTATTCCTTACTATATAATTCAATTAATATTCTTATTTATCATGATTTTTAGAAGTACAAACTTCATTCTCTAGAATCTTGTAATATCTGGTTAACATCCCAATGTTATCTACATTATTATTGAATACATAAGTATTCGTTTTTTCTCTCCATTATTTATAATCATTTCCATAAAAAATAGGTGTTCTACTTAGATTCAGATTTTATAGGGTTCCATGATGTAACTGTGCAATATTATTAAAAAAATTAAAACACTTTTAAACAAAACACATAAGTGTAATAAATATTTATAAAAATATAAGTTTATAACGAAAAATAATAACCTACATTAGATAAATAAAATAAAATCATAACAAGAATAGAAATAATACCTTCTCTCACACCATTTTTTGGATTGTTGGAGTTTATGATGGCTACAAAAGGGGGGTCAGAATTTTAGTTTAAAAATTTAAACAATTAATAAACACAAAAAACATTGAGTCAAAAATATTGGACTCATAATTCATTCATTGATTAGTGTCTAAATAATATCTAGAAACTGTTTCATATATTAGAGTTCTTATTTGTCTCATAGATTTTCTTATAAAACCATTATTGGAAATATATGTGTAAACTGACTTTCTAATGTAAAATGAATATTGGAAAATTAAACTTGTAGATACAATTAAAATAAAATATTATAATAGTAAGAACTACTTATAAGATTTAAAAAAGAGAATTATACTTTTTATCATTATGGTTTATGGATTCTAGAAATCCCGAATTAAGATATCCAATGTTTCAAAACCTATTGTAAAGGTCTCTATTTCCACAAAAGTGAAGCTCTCTATACAATGACCAGAATATATCCATCTTCCAAAACCCTAGAATCCCTCAATACGATTGATCAATATTATCCCTATCTTTCTTAAAAAATAAATCCCTCGATACGATGTTTAATATTAGCTCTATGTTCATATCCCCAAAAGCCCTTGATATGATGGATTAGATTCACCTATCTTCCAATCCCCAAAATCCCTTGATCTAACCATAATTGAATACACAGAATTAAAAGTACTTATAGTTCTAAGTATTTTAAAATTTCTCAATCGTTGTCATTGTAACCCAACTCAATGTGAAATTAAAAAATACAAAAACAAGATGTTTGGGTAGAGAAAAATCTCAGATGTTTTGAGTTGAAATGAATAATTTCCCAACTCATCAAATGAACACCTATTTAGAGAAAAATATCTAACGATCATATTTTTTAGTTGGTTGCAACAAAATCATACAAATATAACTTTATAGCTCATAATGATATGAATATTTGTCTGGATAACTTAGCATGAACTATAAATTATTTTTAGATATTGTTTGTGGTAGCACCATCACAATGCTCATATAGATTATGTCTGATTAGAATAATTCAGATTATTCAGATCATAAAATTTGGATAAAACAATATACAATACTATTTTTTTAATCTGATGATATGAAATAAAAATTATTCTGATGAATCAATACTATTTTCATCTCGACTGTTATCAATTCAGTGTGTATGATATATAGAACACTTTTAATACCACTAGTCAGAGCACTAGTTAGTCTGATATACTGTACACACCATCAGTTTGATGGATCATATTAAAGAATAAAATTTAAAATTCATTTTATGTTATAACCATTCCATAATTGAGTGTGTCTTTATTTTGGGTTTTATTTAGACACTTGACACTTATATGACATGTCATATCTACTTATTTGGATTATGGTCATTTTTTCCAGTATTTATTTTCATCAATGAATTTATTATGATTATTTGTTGTTATATTATATTGGTTTTTTATTATCATTTAGATATTTTTGATTGATTTTTTGTATCTTTTTTATCTGATAAATATGATATACTATCCCTATGTTACATATTAGATCATTGATTCTTGTTGTTAGCTTTTTTCATATGGGGAGGTGTGCCTAAGGTCACATAATGAACTAGATCGGGGTACTGTTATATGGAAACTAGGTGGGGATGACACAAAGGGGTTTCAACGGTGGGTTTTCCCTTTTAGTGTTCTTACCATTAGGGAAATTTATACATGAGACTAGGATGAAGAATGCCTTGTCCATAAGATCATGCATGGGAGTAACTAATCCATGTGTGGGGGAAAAACCAAGTACCTAGGGTGTGATTTTTTATTGATGTTTCTATTATAGTTGAATGTTATTTATCCTTATGTGATGCACTTATCATGTGATATTATTGTTTTCTATGATTTTAATCTTAGCACAGTATGAAATGAGAGTTGAGTATACATGAATCATTCTAGTCACCAGGGATTTCATGTGACATGTGTCATTTTAGACACATATAAAAAATAGGTTTTATGTGAGTTATTGAATTAAAAAAATGATTTTATTTATTTATGTATTTAGAAATAATAAAATGTTGACTCATAATAAATTTATAATTGTAATTGATGATAAAATTGGTAATTGTAAATGGATAAAATTGATGTCTAATGTGAAAATTAAAATATGAATTTTTTTTACCCTACGTTAGCCATGCCCCGGATAAGGGACGGTTCAGGGTAGTTTTAATACTTCAGTTGTGCTCATGTGTAGGAGTATAGGGGATGAATTGTTATATTCTTATATGAGTAAGTCTTATTTAAATGTGAAAATGAATTGATATTTTTTCCTAATATGTGTGTTTGTATTTGTAGATACATGCCTCCATGATGATTCTTATTGATAGGAAGATGTGAGTACATGGATGGAAATGTACCTCTAGGAGCGACATTAGAGGATCCAATAGTTCTAGGTGAAGTAGTGGGAGAGATGTTAGGTCCACTAGGATAGATACCCTGAGATAGGGGTAAATAAGTGTATGACAGATTAAAACAAATGAACCATTCGATATTGTTTTTCTATTAGAAAAAACCATCTTCTCTTTCTTTCCTGTTGTAGAGTATAAATAAACATTAAAGCATGCATAGGACACAACAATTTTTACATGCTTCATCCTCTCTGGCCTAAATCCAAGAGTATGCACTGGTAGTGTGCCAATATACCAATTCCACTATAAGCGCACCGCTATTTACAAGTTCGATGTAGATTCACAATCTCTTCTGGTTTAAAACCACTCACAAATTGAGAACTCACTAATCTCTCAACTGAAGTGATCTCACTGCTTCTTTAGATGATCCACTCACAGTTTATAGACATATAGGTATCTTCAATATCTCTAATGAAATCTGCATCCTTGACTGTTGATAGATACTCTGTTGACGTTCGACTTTCACCTGCAGATTAATCTCACTTTACACTGGGTGTACCGGGAAACCCCATATTTTACGCGCAGCCCTTATTGAACCTTGAGTGAAATTCCCTTTCCTTGCACGAAATCCAATTTTTGTACAACACCTCTTTTATGCGCAACAATTTCTTTTTTACGTGAAACCATTTCTCTTTTTACGTGAAGCCTCTACACTACCTTGTGCGTGATTTTTTGTTCTTGGTGAAATTCACTTTTCACGCAACACTTCCTTTTATGTGCAACTTTTTGGTTTTCACGCAACTCTTTTGTGCACTCCAATTTCACTCTAGATCTTTAATACTCTCTATATATTGAGATTATTTTAATGAGTGTGGTCACTTCATATTTATAGGCAAAATCAAGCCCTGTGTGAAAAACCCTCCTTCCGCGCATAATCCTCATTGAGCGTGAAAAACACATCATCAGTGCAACACCGTATTTTGCATCATGCTCCAATATTTCTCGCACCTTATTCATTTTACAGTTTTTTAGCATCTGATCTTGAAACACCTCTTGCGTGAAAATTACCAATCCTCTCTTTCGTGCAACACGCTAATATTTCACACACCATTTTCTTTTTCATGCAACATGCTAATATTTCGTGACCCATTTTTCTTTTTTGGGCAACACATAAATATCTCGTGCACCACAATATTTCTTCAGGAACCTCTTTCCTTTTTCTGCACTCTCTTTTCCAAAAACACATTTATCCATTTTTGTACCGCCTCTAAATCGTCTATTCCTTTTTTGTGGTTCATTAATCAAACATGGATAGCCAAAAACATATCTTGAACCTATAAAAATAACCTTGAGAACCCCCTTTGTCAGAAAATTCATACATCTTGGTTTTCTTTGTCAAAACACACAACATGAAGGCCCACATTGTCAACAAACACAATTACCTCAAAAATGCTTCAATGATACCATGAGGTATTTTTGTCCAACAAGAGAAGTACTATTGGAACTAATATTCGTTTATATGGTTCATAGATAGATACCATAGGTGGGATATGTAGAATTTCGTAGAGTTGATACTATATTTCCCGTTTTAGCACCCTCAGACCTTCGCCTGGGAGGGTGGAGCTGAGGTGATTGAGTTCTATTTTGATTTTATCCAGACGATAATTCACAACTTATAGAACATTGTGGAGAAGAGAGTAAAATTAGATGCTTATATATAGAATATATTATTAGTGAACTGGTGGGATGTTCAGACTCTGGATGACTAGATGGGAAACATGGTATGGAAAGACATTTAGGAGAAGTTCCTAGAATAATTTTACCTAGAGACACTCAGGTAGAAGAGGGCATATAAGTTTATGTGTTTGACCCATGGGAGTTTGTTCATGATGGATTATGATGGATACATTATATACCTACAAAACTTTGTTCTAGTGTTATATGAATATGAGGCAACTATAATGAAAAATTTTCAAGATGGACTTAAATGTGAGATTAAGTCCCATGTTTAAATATTTTGGCTGAATAAGTTTGCAGAGGTGGTGAAATTGAATCTCATTTATGAGGGGAACCTAAAGGAGACTTCTAGTGAAATAAATGTGGTTTTTTTCTAGATGACCAAGAGTTACAGCTTCCGAGATTAGGAATCATCATTATAAAAATACTGATAAGGGGAATTGGAAACAAAGTGGCTAGAGAGATGTATTAGTTACTCAGAGTAGTAACCGAGTATACTTCTATCTTTGTGGAATGTGAGGTTACATTTGTATACAGTGACCATGAACAATGGTATAGTGCTGATCTTGTCGTAGGATGATGAACTTATAAAGGTATTGTAGAAACCCTCAATCAATGGGTAATTATGGAGCAGATGTCCTGGATCATAGTACTGGAAGGGGGTCTTCTACCCCATATTAGTCGAGGAGTTAGAGTTCTTCTGGACATGGTGGTTGAGTTGATGGATGCGGTACATTGAGGAATGAATGCCTATATCAGTAGTGTAATTTAGCTCAAGGGGGGGTCATACAATAACATAAGGAAGGGGGACTAGACAGTTGTTTGTAGTTCAACCTGCACTTGTGGATAATGACGTTGGACCATTGACAGTCATATGTACTATTCTTATAGATTATAAACATAATAGTTCTTTATTTGATATAGGAGCCTCAAATTATTTTATATATTATCAAATTTTGAATGGTTTGAGTCTAATAGTGGAGTTTTTGGGTGAGGTTATGAAGATCGACACACTGTTGGGAGTACAGTCGATGGACATTTGATTATGTTAGGGTTGTTCTATTGAGTTAGATGAGTATTGTTTTTCATAAGATCTTTATATAATTTAGATTTTAGTATTTGACTTGATTTTGGGTCTAGAATAGTTGGTATCATACTGATCCCACATAGAGTGTTACTACAGGAGGGAAACCATTACATCTCACAAGGGTGAAATTTATGTTCATAATTGGGAATGCGATATCTAGGAAGGCTACGGAGGGATGGTTCATCAGAAATTGGGGGTTCTCACCACCTAGTTTTTGAGTATTTTTCTATATTATGGGGTTTTGAAGTGTGATGTCCTTCCACCCATAGTGGACCAGATTTAGGAGGTCTTTCTTAAGGACTTATCAGGACTTCCACTTGAGAGGGATAATGAGTTCACAATTCAGCTCACACCTAGAGAGGAACCAGTTTCTATTCCACCTTACAGGATGTCACCATTAGATATTAAAGAACTTCAGAATATGTTGTTAGAGTTTATGGATAAAGTATTTATCCATCTAAGTAAATTGCCTTGGGTGTATTTGGTTTTTTCTAAGAAGGATGACTGAACCTTTCTTTTGGGTGTTGATTACTGAAAGTTAAACATGATGACAGTGAATAACTGGTATCCTCTTCCATGTACTGATGATCAGTTTGATCAATTGATAGGATCATGTGTCTTCTCCAAGATTTAATTGAGATTAGGGTATCATCAGTTGAGAGTTTGACGTTCTGATTAATCAAATTCTGAATTAAGAAGCTGGTATGGCCTATATGAGTTCATAATATTTCAATTTAGGCTGAAGAATTCATAGATGAGTTTGTGGACGTAATAAAGAAAAGCTATCACCCGTACTTGGATCATCTTGTTGTAGTTTTTGTGGATGAAATTTTGGTTAACTCCAAGACTCATTCCAATCATACCAAACATCTTGAAATTGTCCTTAGTGTACTGATAGAGAATATACTAGATGCCAAACTATATAAGATTCAATTATGGATTGGAAGAGTACATTTCTTAGGTCACATTATCTTGGGGGAAGCTGTGTTAGTAGACCTAGAAAAGGTAAAATAAGTGGTTTATTTAGAGAATCCTATGACATTTTTTGATATCCAAATATTTTTGGAGTTACCTGTTTATTATTGTAGGTTATTTTAGGAATTTTTTTGTTTGGAATCACCACTGATAAGGTTGACCAAGAAGGGTATTATAAGACCTTATAGAACCGTGGGAGGGGAGGGGTGAATCAAGGTGTTTACTTTTTCATTAATTGAGAAGGATCATGTCCCTACATTTTTAGTAGCCTATTAAGCCTAACTGATGGAATTGTACAACTATCAAACACCCATATACAGAAATAGAAACAAAATACAACAGTTTTTACTTAGTTCACTACTAAGGGATAGTCCAAGGAGCATACACCGATAGTGTGTGGGTCTTACCCGAATCCACTAAGCTCCACTAGTAAGTGTGGATTTCAAATTTTCAAACAAATTAACTCCATTCTAGGAATACAGTCATTAAAATACTTTTAGGGATAACACACTACCTCCCTGAGATTGCTACCATATACTCCCCATTTCTCACTTCCTTGGGGGATGTCTTATTCATTTTATCAACTATAAGGTTAATTCAATAGATTGGGTATAAAATTATTTTTCCATGATTATCATAAGACTACTCTTGCACTACAGTCCTACCAAGATGCACTTTTAAAGAACTATTTACTTAAAATAGACGTTCAAATTTTTTTTTCATGAAGATACCTTTTAGGGAGATCCATCTTTCGCATAACCCCATTCTCAATCAAATTAGTTTCAGCCTTAAAAAACCTATATACATTCAAAAATCTCCTATCCTTCATGAAGCACCATTCCTTCATAAAAATCCATACCTTCACAATACTCTGAGCCTTCAGTGATCTCGAAATTATCATGGAAATCTCAATCTACATACAATCCCATATTCCAAAATTCCTTAAAATAAATTTAATCTAAACCATTATATTTACAAATAATGGGTTTGAAAAGAGTTATTGATTCATGAAGGGTTCTAAATTTGAGTAAGACCTCAGAAAAATTAGAGCATTTATCCCTTTCTCCAATTTCTATCTCATGTCTCAAATGAGAGGAAAACACCAATTTATAGACTTATATTTATAGAATTTTCCCTTTGTGAAGTTCCAAGGCTCCAAGAATAATTTTGGAAAACCTATTTTGTCATGATTTTAAAGATCCTTTATTTTTGAATCTTTAGTGAAATTTTATTGTTCATAGATATTCTCGTAGTCAATTAGATTAGTGTCCTTGCATCATGAATCATCAATTATTTTGATTCCCCTTTCACAAACCATCAAACCTTAGTGAAGCCAGATTCTTTCATGTAGCTCCACATCTTTACAAAAATCCCATCTTCACAAAATCCATGCCTTTATAATATATATGAAGAGTTAGTCCTCGAAAAACATCTTTCATGATGATTGTTGCTTCCTCCTAATTTTAATCCCCAATAATTTTTAAATCACTAGGAAAGGATACTAGATTCAACTATAAATCCTTATGAATCATAAGATCACATTACTTTCATAATCCTTGATCATAATAGTCTGTATTGACAACAAACCCAAACTAGTGTTTTTTTCTAGCTGTGAGAAGCCTTGGTTCTAAAAATATCCTGCTTTGGGATTATTTGAAATCTATTGATACATTCAATAAAGAACTATATTGTTTCAACAATCCAAGAGTAATGATATATCTCATCCATCACTCTAAGTCAATGCGTGAAAATATCAATGTATAAAAAATGGTGGAAAAAAGGAATTACATGCCTTGATATACCATCGACCAATCCTACATACGTAAAATTCATTTACTTTCACTTACCCCTTTCCTTCAAAATAAACCCGAAGAACCTGTATTTGTACTTTTAGTTATAAAAAATCTTACCCTAGATCGTATCTCCCCCATATACCTACATCAGATACAGGACAATATTAAAAACATTAACACAAATGGGGATAGGGGACCGAAAGTAAACTCATTATGCTCTGGGAGGTGCTAAAACACTGAGGTTCAACTGATATTTCTCAAATATTAGTGTGGAAGAATCCCTAGTTACAATTTCATTAACATGATTATCAGTTTCAACATGATCCATTTTAAGAAAACATTTTTCAACATTTTCTTTGATGAAGTGATATATGATCTCAATATGTTTGGTATGAGAGTGTTGAATCAGATTTTTTCTGAGATCGATCATGTTCTTGTTGTTACATTGTATCACATCACATTACATCACATCATCACCATTATCAATATATTTTTTCTTCATCCATAATAAATAATTTCATTCCTTCATCATAGATATATAATATTCTTCAGCTATACTAAAAGAAGTGATTTCTTGTTTACTACAAAACCATCTCACACATTTTTTCAATTAAGAATGAACCACTACTTGTGGAATTTTAATCCACCACATATCCAGCTTAGTCAACATCAGAAAATGCTGATAATTTATTATCTCTGCTTACTGAAAATTACAAGCCAGTATTGGGAGTACCTTGAATATATATCATGTTTATTTTAACTACTAAAAGATGATCTTCCTTCTAATAACATTAAAACTGATCCTATAAGATATTTAAAATACGATATATGTCCATGTTTCATTCAGATACAATAATATTCCAATGATCCTCTTTCGTAAGGTGGGATCGACAGATTTTCAATCCCCATGATTTCTATGTTTTATTCCAACCACAATTAGAGTTTTCATTGGGTTGTGTTAATGCGAGTTGATTTATTTATAAGATCTATCAAATAATTTTCTTGAGAAATGAATGTTTATACCTTCTATTGGATCAACTTCATCCCCAAAAAGTATGTTATTTAATAAATCATGGACATTTAAAATTATTATTTCACGTGATTAGAAAATCCTTCAATTGATCTATGCCTACTTCCACCATATATAATATTATCCACATACATGAGCACCATAAATAGATCTCCTTGAGAATTATTCACATATATATTATTATAAACACCTCCTCCTTTTAATTTTATCTTCATCATATAAGTATCTAGTCAAGAATAATATGCTCGTGGTTTCTTCTTTAGATCATAAATGTCATCATTTAATCTAGAAAACTTTGACACATAATTTCTTATCAGAAATATCACTAGTTATCCAATGTATAATTATTCAATAAAACCATTTCTTAATTCTATCTTGACATCCATATAATAAATTTTTTACCCTCTTTGGATCTCTAAGGAAGTTAAGAGCGTAATTGACTCCATTCGAGCCATTGGAAAGAAATTTTCTTAATCATCAGTGCCTTTAATCTATACATATCTATTACACACCATTTTTTCTTATTTCTAATCACATTTTTTAGATCATCAAATTTGTTTTTCAATATCCACTATTTTCTAATCACATTGTTATTTTCTATTTTCGTAACAAGATCTCAAGTTACTTTTTTCAGAATGATATGGTTCTTGATTCATGGACTTAACCCATGATTTCTCTTTCACTGCTTCTTCAAATGATATCAGTTCCACAATTTAATGGAGAGAATAATGTGATTCATTCCTAATTCTCCTTGATTATTAGGCCTAATCCAATCCTTAATAATTTTGGATTAATTAGTTTTTTCTCTTTATTTCTCTTATGATGTTCTGGTATAGTTTATTTAGCAATTGTTTCCCATTATGATATTACTTTCAATATTAATCCTTTTGAGAGCCCCGGATATTGGGAAGGCCATCCACAATTTCTGTATTAGGATTTTTCCATTATTTGATTTCTTCTTCATAATCAATCATATCAACATATGAACTCTTGGAGTTATTCATAGTTTTATTCTAAATGATCTTGATATCATTTCTCTCTGAAATATTTCTCTGATGATTGTTGTTGTATTTGTAGTCTATACTATTCATTGATAATCCATGGAACATTTCCTCATCAGCTACATCATTATACCTACCTTGTTTCCCACCCCTTTTTTGGATGAAAAACATACATCTAATAACATAAAAACTCTTTAGTGAGGGATTCCTTCAATGAAATATCACATATGGTTTACTATAATCTCTTACAAATATCCCTTTTTTATTTTAAGTGTAAACCACAACTTGGACAAACCATTTATATTAATTATGAGAAATAAAAATATAAATTATCATACCTATGGCCATATTATTCACATCTCAAATTTTGTTTTCAATGACCCCATTTTTTTGAGGTTTTGTCACTGAAGACACTTCATGATTGATGCCATGTTTTTTAAATAATTTTAAAATTAAATGGATGAGTACTTTGTTCTATTTTCATATCATAAAATATTTATTGTGATACTAGTTTCATTATCAAATATTCAGAGATATATTTTCATATATTTAACAACTTTCCATTTGTTCTACATAAACATCACAAATTCCATTCAACTATTATCATCAATAAAAATAAAGTAGTACGCCCCACCATATATTCCAACCACATTAATTATAACACACATTTATTTGTTAATGAGGTCAATTAGGTTTGATTTCATCTTATTTCACAGCTGGTAGGTATTCCATACCATCTTTCCTGACACAAAAGTATCACATGTATTTTTATGATCAAACATTAGATTGGTAATGGTGACAAAATCCTTCATCTTGGATATTTTCTCCAGGCTTTGTTGATTAATGTGACAAAACCTCTAGTATCAAAAGATATTTTCCTTTTAAATTATCAATAAAAAAGTTTTTTATTATGGACATGGTATAAATTACTATTTTTATGTAGACTTTCATGAGAGAATTATATGTTTTCCATTTAATGGTGTACCCCTTCTACTTAAATTTCACCAAAATTCATGAGTTAAAGAGTTTAACTTATGTCTTCATTATCTCATCATTTGATAATTCTGTATCACCACAATCTTTTCCCTGTAAAGATTGATCTTTGTCAAATATACCTATTCCATTAACTATTTCCTCAACATTTTTCAACAAATCTACATTTCATATGATTTGGGATGATAATCCACTATCAATAATCTATTTACTACTATAATTTTTAGTTTTGAGAGTGATTTTTGTATGGTTTATTTTCTCAATATTATTATTTTCATTCCATGAGATTCCTTATTGAGTAGGGCCAAGAGATTGCCTCTAAAATATCTTAATCATGAATGGTTTAATCATACTCATATTCTTCTTCTAAAAGACAATACTTATTATCAAGGGTAATACTACTTGGTTTATCGATATTGACTTGTCTTAGAGTTCTGTAGTTAATGTCCCCACCTTTACTATACCTTTAATGAATGGATATATAAGCAAATATAGAATAGTGAAAAATATTTCCAAATAAAGTATTTATTCAATATGATTAGAGATATGGTCTTATTCTCCTTTATTAATTTCCAGGTGCTTCCCCATCTAGATAAATCCTTACCTCTTCATAGTAAGATATGGTATGGCCTAGAAATCCACATAATTGAAATTTCATAAGAGGAAATATCTTCTCTCTTTCTTTCCTCCAAATGTCCCATTATTTTGTAAAGTTATTCGACCAAATATACTCTCTATATAGTTGAGGATTATTTTCAGTTATCTTTTCTATTTGATTCGAAGATAAATTTTTTAGGACATTAGGAACTTTTTTGATATGTCCAAATTTCAGATTCCCTTTTCTTTGTCTCGTAATATTTCTAGCATTTTATGTTTATATATCACATATAATTCAACATTTTCTAAAAAATTAAGATATTTTATCATTGATGGATTTATATACTCGTTTGGAACTGCATTTAACTCTTTCCAAAATCTCTACATCTAAAAACCTTCTAAACTACAATTTCTTATTTATTTCCATTGATTTTGATTCATCTTTTAGGTTAATCCTTAAAGAGATTACTTATTCTTAATGGATATCAACTATATTACCCTTTTACTCTAATCATTATTTATGGTCATATATAATGTTTTCCTATTCTTAAATCCTCAGATTAAACTTCAGACCCCCTGATAAGATTTTCCCAGTTGTCTATTATTCTTATAATTCTAGTTAAAGTCAATCAATCTCTGATTCAAGATGTTCTACAAAATTTAATGTGTATTTAAACACATCATCCATATTTCTATCTTTATTTCATTGAATATCAAGATCTTCAAGTGCACCCTCAAGTTCCACCTTGTGATCTACAACACCATTGGACTCATTTTATTCATCCTTCGTATGTTTTACATTTTCAACTATATACATCATTGACTCTTTATAATAATATTTATGCTCTGGTAATACTTATTCTAACCTGTAGTTATTATCATGTTCCTATTTAAATATAAAGGTATTTATATGTAATTTCATTCCTGATTTAATGTATCTGTCATGTTGTAACTTCCTCTGAGGACTCTGAATGATTTATTATTCACTTTCGAAATCATTGAATCTCGTAGAGAACCAAGTTACAATGTGTCCTACCTTACCACACCATAAAAACCAATAAAATATTTCCTTAAAATATACCTTTTCCTTTCATGAGTTTTTTTAGAAAAAGAAAAATGAATTCATCATCATCATCATATCCATCACGACTAGATTCTTGAATGACATGTTTTCCTTTGGATTTCAATTTCATTTCCTCACTTATAGGAAGAGTTGATAATTCCATTCTGACTCTCATTTCATAAGATACTAGACTACCAAGAAGATATTCTAGAGAAATATTAGATATATCACTTTCCTCAAGGGCTGGAACATTAGGATTTTATAAAGGCAAGAGACTTCTCATGATTTTATCACAACTTCAATATCTTTAATTTCTTCTTGAAGTCCTCAAATAGCTCCAAAAACTTCAATATTTAGATTAAATAAAATATCTAAATTTTCATATATATGTATCTTCATATCATAAAATTGTTTGTTAAACACTTGAGGTTTGGCCTCCCTCACTTTGTTATCACCTTTGTATACATTTTATAGTTTCTTCCACATGAACTTGTATGAAGTTAAACTCATCACCTTAAAATATATTTGATCAGATAGTGATGTATTAAAGGTATATTGATCCTTTTCATCTACATAAAGAATTTTATTGTTTGTTCCAATAATTGAAAGACCTATCACATCACTAACCAAAATCCATTGATCTATGGCATAGAGAAATTTAATTACTAGAGATCACATATGAGACCTCATTATTTTCTTCCGAATCTAAATGTTTCTTACATAAAAGGGTAATTCCCATAATATTCACCTAATTCTCAATAATAAAGGATAGATTTGACCCCAATAATCTACCTATGATACCACTTGTAAGAATCTAGAACACCATGATATGGGAGGGATGAATCAAGATGTCAATGTTTTCTTTAAATGAGATGGATCGTTTACAGATTGGTAGGAACCTGTTGAACCTCAGGTGAATTATTTCTTATTTTATCGACTTGAAGGTCTCCCCAATATATTTGGAATATAATTATTGGTCCATGATTATCATGATAATCTGTTTAAAATATATACCTTAAAATATTCACATTAAAATCATTGTTTACTAAAAACATATATTCAACATTTCAATTCATGAATCTCCCTTTCACAGGGTACCCTCCTTCACAAAACCCATTTCTCAATCAAAGATGTTTCAACCTTTTTTATCCTACATTCATTATTGAATCTCCCAGCCTTCTCGAATAACCCTTCCTTCATAGAACTCTAAACCTTTTTGAAGATCCCAAACTTTTTATATCACCAAACCATCCTAGAAATCTCAGTTTTTGTGAAACCTTGTTTTCTAAAATTACTTACAGTTAATTAAATCATACCCATTCTATTCATGTGTCTGGGGTTCATGAAGAGTTCCTAATTCACAAAGGGTATTAACTAAATGTATGAAAATCCAAAAATACTAGCATTTATCTATTTTACCAAATTCCTTATCATGTCTCAAATGAGGGGTGGTCACCTATTTATAGACTTGTCCCTTCACAGTGATCCCAAGACCCCGTAAAAAACTTCTTGAACCTCTTAAGACATGCTAATAAATATCAATTATTCATGAAGATTCAGTGAAATTTTCCCAATCACAAAGCTTCTCATAGTCACATATATTACCACCATCCCACCATGACTTAACCATTTCCATAAATAAATTTTCATGATCCTTAAAACATTCATGAAACCATATTTCTTTACAAAGCTCCAAATATTCATAAAACTAAAATATTCTCAAAATCTAATTCTTCATCATATATATGAAGATCCATTTCTATAAAAGATATTTTTTTGAAGCATTCACATTTCTCATCATTTTGAGACCCAAAAATTTGGAAGACAATGGGAAAAGATGTCAATTTTAATAATGAAGCCTCCTAAACCATAAAATCACTTGCCTTGAAAACTAACTAATCAAAACAATGTGGATTGGAAACAAAAATGAAAAATAATCCATTTCTAACTGTGAAAATACATGGTTCAAACAATGAATAAGGATGAATGGGATTGATCTTGTGATAATACTTTATCAGAATTGAAGAATCATTTGACTAATGCACTGATCTTGATCTAACCTGATCTAGGTGAGGAGTATACCATGATTTGGGATTCATTTGAGATAATACATGGAGAAGTGTTGACATAGGGAGATATTGGTGTGGCTTATGGGTCCTAGCAGTTGAGGCCACATGAACATAATTAACCTATTCTTGATCTAGAATTAGCGGTAGTGGTTTTCGACATAATGTGTTGGAGGCATTACTTGTTAGGAATTTTTTTGAATGTATACCAATCATAAGATGTTAATGTAAATATTTTCACTATGATATTTGAACCTATCATAGTAGAGATGGGTTGAGTATATGAAGTCAATTTATTTTGATCTAGCATATACACTAGGGAAGGGAAACAATGTTGTTGAGGCTTTGAGTAAGAATACACTTACTCAAGTAGTTTATGAGTCCATTTATTAGTGGATGAGAAAGAAATTTCTAGATAAGATGCATGTTTAGGTTCATGAGGTCCAAGAGAATATGGATCATATATCCCTATTAGTTGAGTCTACACTTATGATATTGATCATGGAGATGCAGCACACATATTCAGAGTGAACCATTCAATTAGACTATAGATACGGATTATACCATATATCTCTAGAACCATGCTATTATGCCTATGTGTATTAGTGAGGATATAATGTGTGAGTTTCTTTCCTTTATGTGGGGGGTTCACCCTAGTTTGACCATAATATACCATGAACTGCATTGATAAAATTGGTGGTCGGGCATGAAAAGGGAGATTAAAGGTATCATGACACGATGCTACACTAGTCAATATGTGATGTCAGAGCATAACCAACAATGTGGTATGCTAAAAACATTTCCCATTACATAATGGAAGTGGGATGATGTTACCATGGGCCTTTTGGTGGGTCTTCCAAGGAGACCTTGGAAGAATGATGCGATCTGAGTGATTATGGACTGGTTGAAAAAGATATCCCATTTATTGCCTATCTGGGAGACTTTTACCAGGGAATAGTTGTGTGAGATGTATGTTAAGGAGATAGTCCAATTGAACGGGGTGCCATAGATTATTGTTTTAGTTTGTGAGCCACATTTTACATAATTCTTCTAGAATGTATGACAAAAGGTGTTGGGTACCTAGGTGTTACTAACTATGGATTTACAACCATAGACAAATGAGTAATCAGAGTACACTATCTAGGTTTTAGAGGACATGCTGAGAGAATGCATCATTGATTTTGTTTGGTCTTGGGATAAGCATTTAGTGCTCATTGATTTAACATATAAGAACAATTATCTAGATACTATTCAGATGGAACCATATGAGACACATTACAGAAGGCCATGCAGATCAACTTTGTGTTGGATGGAGGAAGGAGAGTCTGAGTTATTGGGACTGAGTCTTATGCTATAGACATTAGATCAGTTCTATCTGATTCACTAATGTATGGATGCAAATCAGAGTAGTCACAAGTCATATGTAAGTCTATGTTGAATACCTACTATGTTTTCAATGGGTGATCATGTTTTCCTTCAGGTGTCACCAAGACTGGGTCATCATAGGATTTAGAGGTTGGTCAAGTTGGCGCCCATGTTAATTGAAATGTTTGAGATCATGGAAATAATCAGATCGATGACATATTGATTTGCTCTTCCATAGGGGTACAATGAAATTTACAATGTTTTCAGCATGTCGCATCATCAACAGTATCACCCTTACCCTTCTTATGTGATAGATGTTGAGGATTTTGATCATGAGGAATATGTTTCCTTTGAAGAATTTCTAATTCATGTTTTGGATCATAATGATAAAGTGTTGTGGGGAAAGGTGGTGTCGTTGGATCGAGTATTGTGGAAACATGTCCATGTTTAAGGGGAAACTTGGGAGAGGGACCAATATATTTTTGCTTAGTGGCCTGAAATTTTCACCTTGGAGGCTTTGTGATTCGTGGGAGTACATCATGAGGATGATCTATTATAAGGTGGGTATATTGTAAGATACCGACCAATATTGAGATACATGATGCTCTTTTTTATGTATTCTTTTACCCTTTTTTGATTATACCTTTTTTGTGATTTAATTTGTGGATAATTGAGGTATATTTCTTGATATTTTGAAGCTCGTGAGTCTGTTCATGGTTGGTTCATGGTGAGGAAAAACTGTTCAGTTTTCCCCAAGAAACAATGTGCCCCTTTTTGGAGCCACATGAGGTGGCTCATGGTTTAACCAAATAGTGTGAACACCCTCCCCAAATCGTTCACCCTGATATAGTGGGGGTTTTCATGGTTGGTGCATGGTTTTTCAAACCATGAACCACTTAGGAGAAGCAATGCTCTCTACCAGTAGGGGAACCCAGTTAATTCTAATGTTCCGAAAAACCATGCACATGTTCCCAGGAAACCATGTACACATAAATTAAACCACCAATTTTTTATAAAAATTTATCAAACCCCCATGTTTTTTCCCATTAACCCTCACTAGATCTAAACATATTTACCATACTTTTTTAATATATGTAAGGGATTTAAAGGATCCTCAAACCCATATATTAGAGAATTAATGATTCGATGGAAGGAATCGACACCTATTGGGTATGTGATCTCGTCCTCATTTGAGTTCCCCTATCTATAGTATTACATTCCCTTTAGAATGGAATGATTTTACTATAATTTCGATGGTCTAGATCAAGGGTTTAATGGATCTCATTTCACTGGATATTTATCCTAGGTTTTTTTCTTAGATCTTCCTCTCCATTGTGTGTTAGATCATTCCACATAAAATTGAGGGTTACGCTTTAAAGAGCGTCCATCAATGATCTTGAGTTAGGATTTATAATTTATTTTCCCATATTATTGAGTATGACTACATTTATGTAATTGTATACTTGTGTTTTTACATTTGTAGATTTCATTTAAATTGAATCAAAAAATTTATTTCCTATGTGATTATGAGATCCTTCATGGATCCCATTGGACCCATTGGAGTTTTGAGACTGAACTTGATGGAAGCACCTAGGGTGTACCAATATAATTGAAAAGATTTATGGGATTATGAATATGTTTGATAAATGGGATTATGAAAGTGGTCTAATAACATGTTATGAACATTGTTGATGAAAGGGTTATGTATGTGGAACCATGGTATGTGATATTTATGAATGATGTGAAAAGCGAGTTGAGGGTCACAGACTGCTACTCAAAATACCCACAGGGTACGGAATGCTACTCTAAGACCCCAATATATATATATATTTATATATATCCATGTGATCACCGAGATGTGGAACATTGAATACTTCTCCATATACCCATGAGGTTTGAATCAGTTTCCCTAGGCCCCCAATGTAAGAATGTTAAATTGGAATTAAATGAATAATGAAATTCCATGAATGAATGATCTATGAAATTAGTATGGTATATAGTTCAAACATCGGTATGAGGTGAAGTAGGTATGATTGGTTTGGGTTTCACCGTGAACTGGGGGGGCCTATATGGTTTATTAAATAATATTAAATGTAAAAATTATTTACTTTATCATTTTTAATTTATTATTTATACAAATTTATACAATTATATATATTGTATATATCTTTAGACTCTATTGGTAGTGGCCTATTATGATTTACTCACACCCTACTCAAGATACCCAATCGGTACTTGAATAGACTTCATGTTTCCAATACAGGGTAAGGGAAATAGTCCCATGTTGGAAGGTTGAGTTGGGATTCGGGATGAAACATTGATGAGGGAACCAGACATAATTTCGGGACCCACCTGAGAGTTTTCATTGTATCTTTATTTTGGGTTTTCATTATACACTATCCACTTATATTTCATGACATATCTACTACATTGTTTTATGGTTGTATTTTACTATTTTTGTATTCATCATGAGATGCTGGATGATTATTGATTATAGTATTATCTTGGTTTTTGTTCGTTATCATTTAGATATTTTTATTGATTTATTCTATTGTTCAACTTTGATAAATATGGTATAGTCTCCCCATGATATATATTAGACCCTTACTATTAGTTTCCAGCCTCTAATGTATGGGGAGGGTCACTTAAGGTCACCTAATGAAAGGGTCATGGAATTGATGTGTTGAACATGGGTCAAGATGAAACGTTGACCCATAAGTTAGCACTAAATGCCTCTACATCAACACTAAACCATTACCATATCTAAAGGTATTACAAAACACTACATAATCAATGCCCTCCTCTAATTCTCTCAATATAGGAGAACCATTCAACCTCAACCTCAGCTCTGTAAAAGTGTCTTAGACACTACTCGGTCATGGTAAATGGACTCCCTTTGCATGTTAAGGTAGAAAAAGGGATAAAATCCAAGATAAGTATGCTAAAATCCTCATATAGTACCCAAAAATGCCAATAAAACTATCCAGCTTCGACACAACTTTGGGTAGATCCCAATAAATAACTACATCAATCTTCACCGAGTCTATATCAAAACAATGATATAAGATGAAATTCCCCAAAATGTGAACCTCATATATCCAAAACTAGTACATTGAGAGAATACCATAATGATGGTTCTCTCAAAGTAAGTCTAGGACCATCCAAAAATGTTCTCAAGGATTATCCTCTAACACAAAGTATATGAGAATATTTTTAATAAAGATAACCAAAAATTATTCAAAATATTTTTAGAAGAACCGGTTTGTAAGATTCACAAACCTAGAGGTGGAATTTATTACACAAAAAGGAAACAATAAGAATAATTGTTTCCATAGCGACATTGGTATGATGTATTCAGAATATCATCCTCACAACCCCTCAAAAGGTGTTTTCTAGACCTAATATCAATCTTTGAGAACTGACTCATTCCTATCAATTGATAAAATTGGTCATAAATGATCATAATATTGTACATATTCTTTATCATTACCTGATTTAGGTGACAATTATCCATGAAAATCCATAATCTCCCATCATCCTTTTACATGAAACAAACTGGAGCTGCCTAGGGGACATAATGGGTATGATAAAACCATTATATTTAAGGTCCTCCAACTAAAACCTCTACCCACAAAGATATGTTGGGTCCATATGATATTCCATTTAAGATAATGTTTTTTCACATGGTGAAAGTCGATGTACAACTCCATCTCATACCTCAAAGGTATCCCCAAAATATACTTGAGGAAAATTTCCATATAACCATATACTATTAAAGGATGATAGATTCTTTAAGATCCCGATAAACCAAGTGATACACTCACTAACTAATTAGTGATTGTTTGTAGATTATTTCTCAAAAGGATCACTCACTCAACTATGATATATACCCTACATGAAAAGGATATTCTTATCCAATATATTTGAACAAACCTAACTCGTTTGTGTTGATAGTAAATCTTGGCCCGAACCATCGAAAACAATTCCATGCCCAATATGGATTCAAACGGTTTCAGCAAGGTAACCAAGAGGTCCCATGAGAAACTCTCTCCACTGATCTCCATCTCACTCTTCCTATAAATGTGTGATATAGAAGAATAAAACTCAGTCATAACCTCTAGAAAAAGATGACGGCCTAAGGTCTCAAAGGGGAGCACTATATCCCACATGAGGGATAAAAAGACAAAGTAATTACTGACACATATGCTTATATGTAATGGAGAAAGAGTAGAATATTCATGAATGGAACCTCAAATAATATCATGAGTATCTTATTCTTATCCCCCTGTAGTATGTAGATACATACAAAATCGAATTCTAGTTATCTTAGTCTGGCATGGGCCACCTGGTGGTGGTGGTGGAATAATCTCAAAACATCGACCTCCATTATCAGCTCCTCACTTCAGAGCTCCACTGACACCTATATCAGTACTATCTACCTGATGGCTCTCTTGACCCCACCTATGAGATCCTTGATCACTCAATACCTCTTCTATGGTGAACCATCAACTTTTTAACTTTCTTAGTTCGCATAAAAATTAAGGATTTCACATTACATATGACCTCTCCCAACAAAATCATTGAATTATACCTCACCATGTTGACTGGATCCTCTACATGAACCCTACACTGAATACCCACATGTCTATTTCTGAGTATGAGTGTACCTCTAATACTAAGAACATGATGATAAAATCTACTTCCAGATGAACAAAAATGATCCACATGATGTCCACTAATGACACTAGCCGCTCGAAACCCCTATTCTAGGTATCTCTTGATAACCTAGTCCCACTCTAACACTCCAACATAAGTAGGAATGAAAAATGAGACTAAACTATCATGAATGTACCTAAAACAAACTGATAAAAATTATATTCATAGAATAAGCCATCGTACCAATTACAATAGAGTAACGAGTTAGGTCATTAAACTATTAGACATACTCAACTACCATCATATCACCCTCCTACAGCATGAGAATGTCATGTGTCTATATAAGGAGAAGGTAAGAAGGGTAATACTCATCGTGAATCATTGAAAACAAGTTTATCCAAGATAGTGTAATCCCATCCAGATGCTATTTAATCAGAATCCATTTATGCCCTACTACACCATGATGAAGTCTAACAACAATCACAACAATTTTATCCATCGAGGTATGAACGAGCATGAAGACTCTGATCCCAAAATCAACTTAATCCTACACTTCCTATGGTTCAAGATCTATATGAAACCTTAATAGTATCTATTGAAAAAGTTGATTATAATTATAATAAATCATTCATCACCACCCTTAAAATATTTGTTTTTTTTGAAATTCATTGACACTACTCTTTACATTCCCTGTGGAAACAACTAATGAGATGGTCCTTCAATTGAGTCCCCATCCTCTATCTGATTATCACCAAGATACTACATCAGTAACCTATATAGATACCTTAATATGGGAATCCAAAAATTTTTCAATACAAGACATGGTTAGACGAGAATATATTTGGGGATTTCACTCAATATGGACAAGCAGAGGACTCAATCATATCTGATGCATGTACTAAAGGTTTCATATAACCAATGTCTTAGTATGTAGAGTATACAAGAAATTATTCAGAGTACAAGTGAATGGATATGTTAGCCTCCACAGAATCATTGGGCTCCCTATCCTAAAATCCATCTTAATGACACCTTTACACCATTTACCTAAATTTCAAACAAATACTTACCATGGGTACCACTCCAACGTTGACCTGAGGACAAACCACCCTTTTATGACCTGATCCACTAGGCCCCACCTGACTAGCGGCAAGCTGGGTGTGACAACCCAAAGACCAACTATAATAGACTAGTGGATGAAGACTATTATTGAGAAGGAATAAACTAAAATGGTAGGTCTTATCCTAATGTACATACATACACACACATATCTATATCCATAAAAAGGTGAAGAGGAATAATAAAATTCTATAATATATATAGTGTAACCATTCATGTAATAACCCATATGAAATATATTAAAATATGATATTGTAAGCAAAATAAAAAAGGGATAAAAATAAGGTCCCAAATTGAAATGAATTCCCAACCTGAAAATAATTGGAAAAGAAAATGCCGAAAAGAGCCTAACTGTTGATCTCCATGTCTAAACACCATACATGGTCAATTTACCAAAGTATCAGTAAGCTTTACTTGTGTCCCCACCGATTTGTTTATCCCCAGTGTAAGACGAAGACCATGCCAAAAAATACCATATAGCGGAAAGTATATGTAAAATTAGTAGGATGACAAGAAATACATAAATGGAGTAAAGAAAAGATAAAATAAAAATCATCTCAAACCATATAAAGATGGAAAAAAATAAACATATATGGTAATAAAGAAAAAAAGGGAGAGAAATGGTATCGTTATCTATATAGCCCACCCAAGAATGATGAGTCTTATGGAAGCTCTGTAGGTCCATATCTGATTCCCAAATTGACATGAAAACATGAAATAATCTATGTTGATCGGTTCACACCTCACAGCTTCCCTCTAGAGATGAGGGATCCACCACTATAGTGGATGACTCACTTCCAAAGATATGTCAAAGATAAGGGTGTATAACTATGTTTATAGAGGACACAAACCCTTCTATAGTATGAGGATTACCAAATCTACCGGTGTAAGGAGTATGGTTGGCCTACACTCTAGGTATATAAGGGATTTTCTAATCCTTCATCTCCATGATAACATGGTCATGATCACTATCCTCGGTCAAGCAACAACAAAATAGTTTTCGTGCTTGAAACACCTCAAAAATATCTTTTGTTCCACAATAAAGGCTACCTTCTCAATCTATAGGGAAAAAACATAGGATAATATACTCTTAGAAAAAATCAGATATCTGAATAAGGATATACGAAAGGTAAATGATCATGGGAGAAGTACATGACATGTACATGGGGTCACACATCATGTTACCTCAACTCATCTCTTGGTCATGTTATCCCCTAGACATGGATTAGGAAACCATGGCAAACTACACGGAGTGTCCAAATGGGAACACAAAGTGTATGTCTACCTGGGGTCCTGGGCATCTACACCTCACACAGAAATTGACTGGAAATATACAACCACATTGTGTGTTCCCAAGGTGACATGTTGTTTATGACCACTGGGGTACCGAGGTGAGTTCATTTGACACATGGATTGACAACCCAGGAAGGGTTACATAATGTATGGGATTGGAAATATTGTGTGTGACCCTTCTATCAGCCAAAACCCTAGACACTATAGAAACAAAAGTTTATGGCATATGTTTTTTACACTCCATGGAGTATAGTCGGGATTTCATAGTATATAAAGCATGGTCTTCATGTGGACTCATGATCCATCCTAAATACTATAAATCACACCATTTAACTACGATTAATCAAAGGTTCCATTTATAAATATCGATCCTCGACATTAGATGTTTGGAAATCAGAAATACAGTCATCAAAAATCAATTCTCTAGAACATCCCATCACTACTTTGGATAAAAAATACATCGATCCATCACCCACATCCCACATCAATAATCTATCCATCTACAAGATATTTTCCATTACATTATTCACGAAACTAGTTTGAATATAAGGGTTTTATAATGCTAGAACCCAACTCGACAATGTCGAACTGCAACCCTATGGTCCAATGGTGAAGAACAATATAAATGTTGGAGAGAAATGCACAACAAAAAGGTGAATCCATTTTTGGATGATGTGGTCTCAGAAAATGATCATAAATGAGATCAGTTATAAGGAAAAGTCATAACAATGATAAAATGAGTTCAATTATTCAACTTATAATCGTGCTCATGCAAAGAACATATGTCCCTATCAAAAGAAAGAAGATAATAAATCCTTCATTAATATTTAGTAAAAAAGGTTAGAAAATCACATATAACATTCCCTACCATGATTATGGATCAATCATTGGTGAAAATCAGATTTTAAAGCAGTGTATAAGGTATAATGTATTCACTTCCTACCTATAGGTTCACCATGATCTGATAATCGTCATTATCTGATTGTAATTGACCAATGATGAACAATTACCTCCCCCTCTATAATCTACCTTGGTTATGTGGATAACCCTAGAGAGTTTCTATAAATGTTTTTTAATGATAATTTCTAGGTTTAATGGAAATTAAGAAATTAAATAATTAAATTAAATAATTTAATTAATGCTCCCACCAACAACTACCTGAACCCAACATATGAAACTGACCAATATTAGGCCATGTCTTGGGTAAGCCCCATGTTCCAGAATCAATTGTGGTCTTGGATATCCCATTTGGGGTCTCAAATGATGTGGCTCTATTTTTAAATAGTTTTGCCACATCATTTATTTAATTTTTAACAATTTAATTATTTATTAGGACACTTTTTAATAAATAATGGCACCTTTTTATTTTTATCAATACATCTTTTAATTAACCATTTTTATAATTAAATATGTGTTTTTGGCCTTTTTTATTTAGTCATTTTAAATATTCTAATTATATTAAATTCAATTTTGGTTTAATAATCTTAATCTCATTTACTTATTAAAAATTTTAAATGTTTATTAATAAATTAATTGTTCATTGTTATTTTCATTAATCTAAATTAGTTTTTAATTTAAAACATTAATATTTAATATGCATTTCTTAAAATTAATTAACTTTATTAATTAACTGGTCAAATTATTCTGCTAAATAAATCAGATAACAATTTAATTTTATTTTTAATAAAATAATGTGTTTTACATTTTAAGTTTTCATTTTTCAATTTTAATTAGTTAAATGAGTTGTTCAAAATCTTTTGTAGATATTTTAACTTCATGTATGCGGTAAATTATTTTTATGTGTTTTCCTTTTATTTATATATTTAAACAATTAATTTTAATATTTATATTTTTAGTTAATAATTATGTCACTTTTTTAGTTTGTTAAATAATTTAGTTAGATTTTAGTTACAGTTAATTATTTATTCGTAAATATTTTAGATAAATTTTATTTTGTGTTAACTAATTAATTCTTTATTCATTTTATAATTTGTTTTAAAATTAATTTTATTATGGTTAATATTTCAATTTGTTCTATCGGTGAGTTGACACACTGATTTCGTGATGCACCGATGTCGCGACTCGCTGATCGCGACTCACTGATGCCTTGTCACACCGATGTTTTGTTTATAACTATCACTGAGTCATGACTACTGATTTCTTCACATCGGATATAGTCTCTTATTTCATCGATGATTTATGACGTTATTTTCCATTATTGTTGAGTCACTAACGCATCGATCTCCCAAATCATCATCGGTTTCACGCACTCACTGATAGTTCAGTTTATATTCCCACACCCTTGCTTTCCACTTTCTAACAAACCGATTGTCCCCTGCTTCAATCCTTCTATCGGTGAGTCACTGACTCAATGATAAAAAACATCTATAGGTTTCACATTCTCGCACCAATGCTCATTTCAACCTCATACTGACACCGTTGGGCAGAATACCTTCTCATGATCGGTTTCACAAACCACACAGACATGTTTTTATTTTCCTCATTTGTCTCTCACACTCCTATTGTTTTCTTTCTCACAAATCCTTCATTTCATGCCACAGAATTCCACCAAGTTTAACCACATGTTCTCCTAGTTTTCATAGTAGCCACTCACCGATGTTCATCCTTCCATAACATTTCAATCTCTTTACTACTGATCATACCATTGGAGCTGATTCTTCAGCCTTTTACCACTAACTGATTCACCATATCCACCGGAAATCAAGACTGAAATGGAAAACAATTCAAAACCCCTAAAATCTATTTCCACCAGATCAGAAATATGAAGAGCTCGAAGCCACCACTGATTTAAGACCAGGGAGTCGCCATGGTTTTTTGAGATCTGGACCAGTGCAAAACCAAGCTGTCCATGGGAGAGGAGGAGCTCGAGCCACTAGAGAAGAAGCTGAAGCAGCACGAGGGGAGTATGTTTCCACCTCCGGTAGGATGAAATATCCCCACAAATACCCCCTATTGTACTGCATTGAAATGGTCCTCTGTTGCGCCTGAGGAGGAGGAGCCTCCTGAGTTGAGGTCGCGCCAGATCCGGAGTAGAAGTGACCAGCCGCTACGGCAGCTGGTGCTTGCACCTAAGAATAACCCCTCCCCTAGGGTTGCGCTGAAATAAGGGGGGATAAGTTTAAAAAAATATAAATTAATTAAATACTCAAATTCAGGAATTACTAAACTAAAAATATTAAACCTTAAAAATTATAAATAAATAATAAACATAAGTTATATAATAAAACAGATTTTTAATTAATTTAGTTAACATAAATAAAATTTTTATCAATTGTAACTTCTAAAATTAAATTAGAATAAATTATTAATAAATCTCATCAATTATAATTTAAGGTTACTTATTCAAAATTTAATAATTATTTTATAATATAATTGGTTAATAAAATGAATACTAATAATAATTTATAAATTTAATCAATATAGATTGATCGATTAATAGTAAATAATTTACTTTTGAAAATAATAATAAACTAAATAATTATAATTAGCATTAATAATAATTTTTAATCATAATGTAATCTTTATTATTTAATTTAATATTTAGAACTAATATTTTAACGACTTATTAAATTAAATAAAGTAACATAGTTCATTAATTAACTTAAAGATATCATTATTCACAACTAAAATTAACATTAAAAAAACATTAAATTAAATAAGTTAGTTACATAATAACTTAATAATAATAATTAATAGTTAATAATTAATGTTTTAGATTAAATAAATTAAATATCTAGCTTATCGTTGTAAATTTATTTATCTATTATTGTCAATTGTTTCACTATCGTGCTTTAACAGTTTTAACATTGTTTAGTTATTCTTTACTTTGCTTGTTCACACCAAGATATTAATAGCTACCAGGTGCATTCAAATAACTCATCTAGAGTTAGTTACAAGGGTAAAGTTAGTGTGACGTGTCAGACACGAAAAAACACACTTGTGCGATGCACATGTGAATGGCATTTAAATTCGGTGAAATATATGGGGTTACATGTAGTAAATGATAGTTGATTAAAAAGAAGAGAAAGAGGCAGTTGGGGGGATGCTCATTCTCATTCTACACCATAATTTTAGAGAGCGGAGACTCCCATGAGATAATAGAGAAGCCATAGGGGCGAAGGATCCTGAGAGCACCACAGTATTTGGGGAGTCCATCTTCCATCCATCATTAATTGTTGTACTCTATTCTTGGATTTTTTTTCACTTCTTTAATCAAGATATTCACAAGTTAATATTGGCTTACCATAGGAATTTAATTCTCCTACTTTATCTTTAAAACTTCTTCAATTACATTACATTTTTCATAATCATAATCAATCGGTGAGATTCAATTATGATTCTCTATTCAGTTGATTCACCTCTAAATTTATTTCATGATAAATAATTAAATATCGACTAGTGAGGTTGTTTTTTAATGCATCCATCAGAACACTAATGTCATTATCTACGGAAATTCATGGGGAATTTATTTACAAATTTAATATTTTTCATGCTTCTTTGCAGTTCATTTTAGTTTCGGTGTGGAGAACTCTAAGACTTAATCCTCTGCCTGTTGAATTTCTTTGCGAGGGGAATTCAACAGTTTTGGATTGATGTCTGTTTCAACAAATAGTTTTGATGAAGAAAACTATTTTAACATGTAGATTAGATTTTTTGAGTGAATTTAGATGGTCTGATCTCCTTTTCCATTGCTTCCTTATGTTAGTTTACTATTTTATTTATTTTATATGTACAATAGTGTAGGTTTAGTGAAAGATTTAGTGTTAGATCATCATTCTTGGGAAAATTTTTGTGTTAAGATTTATGTTAACTTAAGAAAATCATAAAAATATATAAAAAAATTAGAAAGTAAAAAAGATGTTTACTACTTACACTACTTAAAACAATGGAAGAAATTTTGTTTAAAACCATAGAAAACTCACCTACCTTCTCTATGGATCGACCCTGCACCACAGTGATAGTGTAGGAGTTATAAATGATATTTTGAGTGTCGTGACGATCTTCGGCCTCATTAAAATTTGTCACCGTTGCTGGGGAAGGCACGCATTGGGTGTTCTAAATTTTATAAAATTGATTTTTTTTTTTTAAAAAAAATTGCTTTAAAAAAAAGATTGAACTGTATCTGCTACTAGTGTTATTTTTGAAAAATCTTCTCAACTGTGCAACTTTTTGGGTCTAAAATCACTTTTTTTTGTTAAAAATAATGTATTTTTATGAAAACTGGGATCAAGTCAGGCCTCATTGTTTTTGGTGTGACTGTTATGGATACTCTTCCTGGCAATGAGCTTATAACCAGCCACAAGAAGTTGTTTACATTGTACAAAAATTAATAATATGAGTCTAATCCTGAATTCCTAGCTAAAATTGAATTAATTGAAACTAGATTTGATACTGGGGAGGATTTTTGGAAATATTGGTTTAATAAATCCCATGAAATACAAATCATGATATTATCAAGATCATGATAAAATAATGAAATGATTGGAAACTTTTCTCTTGAGTTTATAACAAAAGGTTAGAGAACAAAAATAATTTAAATAAAACAAAAAAGAAAATGTTTATAAAAGATTTTAAAATCAAATTGAAGAGGAAAGTGAATCTGAAACAGGGAAACAAACCATTTAATTTAAATAATCGGAAACTGTTGAACCAAATATAAAAATAACCAACTCATTAGACAAAGAACACAAAATTGAAAATTAAATGAAGAACATTAATGGAGTTGATTTGGTCAATTTTGAAACGGATTTGAAACAAATTGAAAAGGAGTACCCAGTTCCTTTCATAATTCCTACATTAGAGAAAAATCATTTTTTTAAAAATTGTGAAAATAAAGTCACTTGTGTAGAAGATATTTTTGAGAAAGAAAATTTGAATGTAAAAAACTCTTCAAAAAAATTTTCTGAATTTGTGAACAATGAGGTTGAACTTGATATTGCTTATAATCAGGATGAGAACATTAAAATGGATAATACAGAATCTGAATTCCTTGATCCTCAAATGAAAACATCTCTTCCATGTTTTCAACTTGTAAACCCAATATTTTATGAAATGTTGTTTGATGATGAGGTTGAGAAAATGATATTTGAAGAAAGAATCACTAATGAGTTCTAATTTACCTATTCTCATAGTAATAACTTTTCTAAAATGTGTTCTGAAATGGAAAGTAGTGTTAACCAACATGATAAGAATTGCCTTAATTTGAACATTCTATAAAATTAACTTATTGAAACTGAATTGTACAATTATTCTTCTGAAATTGAATTGCAACACTCAAATGACATGGTTTTAGAAAGTGATCCTTTTAAACTGTAACATGAAAGAGAGGTTGAACACACATATAACCTAGGTAGAATTTATTTGATAGAAAAGCAGAATTTTAGCGTGAGTTAACAGATAAGGATCTTTGGAAATATATTTACAACATTTTTTGACCTGAATATATTTGTGATAAAATAAATTCTCTTCTTTGTATGTGACTTTCATCCTCAACTATGAAGGGTGTTGAGCCTTCTTGTGTTACTGATAATGGACCAGAGGGGGAATCACACATGAGTTCCAATGTTCATAATTCTATTCAATACATTAATGAATACCATTTTAAACCTACTAGTTAGAATTTACCCATTTTCACCCATGAATGTGAATCTGTAAATGATGACGTTCATAAAGATAGTTTTGAGTACAATTTTACATCCTTTGAAGCCCCAAATTCAATTCTATCTCTACCTAGAAATGTTAATTTTATCAAATTTTAAACAATTTTGGAAGTTGAATGGTTTGTATCCAGAACTGTTAAATGGGATATTTGGGATTAATTCAATATATGAGAATTTAGTTTTATTTGTGTTAGGTTTTGGTACCCAGAAAATTCATCTTTCTATTAAAAAAATTTGGGCCAAACACATGTGGTGGTTCCTATTATGGAAACCACATCCACCTATTGACTATGGTTAGTTGCTATGTGAGTCTGGCTGGGGACTATAAATCTTCCACTACATGGGATGCAACCCATGGTTTTTTTGCCTTTACATTGTTTCTTTTTAACCTTGAATAATGTTTTGCTTCTATGCTCTGTTTTTGTGAAATACATGTTACTACTTGTTCTTAGTATCTTTGTTCGGTTTCATAGATATCAAGAAGTTGTTGTTTTGTCATTTAAGGAGTGGAATTAACATGTGGATGGAGTAATTAAAAACCTAGTTAGGGTAGTATCTTATAGTAAATTTTTGTTTCATTTCACTACTTCTTAATGTTTTATGAAATATCAGGCTTTCCATAAATTAAAATTCTGTTCTATATATTACTGCTTTTGGAAATTCTGATTGAACTGTATAGAATTCTACAGCATGTCTTGCTACCAAAATTGTAAAATTATACATATGTTTAAAATTCTGCTCGTTTTTTAATGAATGTTTCTTGTTTGTCACTATGTAAATAAAACAGATGCATGTACTTCACTATTGAAATCTAAATATCATTGTTATTAAAATCATCCACTACTTAAAGCTATGTGGGAGGGGGTACATGCTGGTAGTCTTTTGAATCTTCTTTAGGTTGGGGTGTTCATCTTGAACTTTGTCTGTTTTGTTGATTATCCAACTGAATTAATTCTACTAGACTTTCATTCACCTCAATTAATAGTGAACTTACATGTCACTTTTTACTCTTAAGCTGTATTGAAAAATATACATTGGACATAAATGTTAATATGTATTTTTTCAAATGGACCTGCTGATAAGTTATTAATTGTGGCAAACAACATTATGTTGATCTTCAAATAGGCCCTTTGTACATGTCCTCTAAATACTAAATTCAAAATATGTTTTTAACCTTAATTTATAAATTCTTCCTCTCCACATTATAAGTCATGTATGGGGACAATGTTGGGTTTTATGTGGGGGGGGGGGGTCAATTCTTGACTGTTATAAACTGTTCTTAATTGTAAGCTCGTCAATTCCCACTTCTCATCAATTATTTATAAAAAATGGGTAAAATGTTTCAAAATTATTTCATATTTTTAGGCTTTACACTGTTTTTCAAATGGTTCTTGCCTATGGACAATATTTCTTTGGTAGTTAAGTTTTGCTTTTAGTATGAAATTAATGACAATGGATGATTACATAGTGATATTTACTTAGTGATTTAATGGTGATCTTGGAATAGAGATTATCTTTGAAAGTAATTTGGGTTCATGTTTGTGGAGTTATGATTATAGCTGCTAGAACCGGAAGTTTGCCTCTATCTTAGGGGCTTAATTATTTTTGTTTTTTTAATTATTAATTTTAATCATTTTAACTAGACAATTGAAATAATTTGTCCATAAAACATTTTAAACTAGAGTAATTTGGGCATCTGGGATCCCACGGTGAGTCTCTGAGACCCTAGATACTGGGTGCGTTTCTGTTCACTATAATTCCTTTTTGCACCTCGAAAAAGTGCATTGCACGGTGCTCAGCACATGATTCATGTCTTGGAAAAAATAAAATAATGTGTCTAGGGTCAAAAATGAGTTCATTAAGGTGAGGGGAAGGATGAAATCCAAATGAATTAAGGGAAAATTAGTTTAAATAGAGATAATTTTGGTTGTATCAATAAGGTGATTCTAAAAATATATATTAATTTTTGGTACCTAGGTGAAAAATAAAAGTACAAAGTTCCTCTTTTTTGATCTTACTTCCATTGGTATTTTACCTCTTGTCTCTTTTGGTTTTGGAACCTGATCCTAGATTAAATTAAATCATTAAGTAGGTTCACATATGAGGCATGAAATCTTCCTTGATAGATGATATATTATTGTCTTAATTACCCTTGGGAGTTTGTTAAGGCAAGACTTGTGTTGAACAATTGATTTTCAAAGGGCATAAATCAATTTTATGTCCTCTGATTTCAAATGGCTGGACATGTTACAGTTTGAGAAAAATTTTAAACACTTTATTGTTTTTTCAAAGATCATAAAACATGGGATTGTTTGAGGACAAACAATCCTTAAGTGGTGGGGAATTTGATGTGGATGTATTTCTAAATTTTTTTACCACATCTTTTATTTAATTTTTAACAATATAATTGTTTATTTTGACACTTTTTAATAAATAATGGCACTTTTTTATTTTTATCACTACATATTTTAATTAATCATTATTTATAAATTAATATTTGTTTTTAGTCTTTTTATTTAGTCATTTTAAATATTCTAATGATACTAAATTATAGTTTAGTTTAATAATCTGAATTTGGTCTACTTATTAACAATTTTAAATGTTAATTAATTAATTAATTGTTCATTGTTATTTTCATTAATCTAATTTAGTATTTAATTTAAAAATTTCTCTTTAATCTAGATTTATTAAAATTAATTATGTTTATTTACTAATTGGTTTAATTATTCTACTAAATAAATTGGTTAACAATTTAATTTTAAGTTCAATAAAATAACATGTTTTCAATTTTAAATTTTCATTTTTCCATTTTAATTAAATAATTTAGTTGTCCAAAATCCATAGTATTTATTTTAACTTCATCTATGCGGTTAATTATTTGTATGTGTTTTTCTTTTATTTAAATATTTAAACCATTAATTTTAATATTTATATTTTTTAGTTAATAATTAAGTCACTGTTTTTTTAGTTTGTTAAATAATTTAGTTATATTTTATTGACAATTAATTATTTAATCTTAAACAATTAAGTAATTTCTATTTTGTGTTAATTAATTAATCTTTTATTCATTTTATTCATTTTATTATTTGTTATAAAATAATTTTTTTATTGTTAACATTTCATATTGTTCTATTGGTGATTTGACGCACTGATGCCGCGACGCGTTGATGTCGTGACTCAATGATCGCAACCCACCGATCCCTTGTCACACAAAAGTTTTTTTATAACTATCAGTGAGTCATGGATCACTGATCTCATCGCATCGGTTTCAGTCTCCCATTTAATCAGTGAGTTCTGATTTTTTTTTAGCTATCGATGAGTCACTAATGCATCGATCCCCCAAATCATCCTTAGTTTCATGCACTCACCGATAGTTCAATTTTTTTCCACACCCCTGCTTTCCACTTTCCAACTCACTGATTATCCCCTGCTTCCATCCTTCTATGAGTGAGTCACTGACTACCCAATGAAAAACATCTATTGGTTTCACATTCTCGCACCGATGCTCATTTCTTACTTGTCCTTGAATTTATGTGTAGCAGACCTTCTCACGATCGGTTTCACAAATTACGTAGAGGTGTTTTTCCATCGTCGTTCTCTCACGCTCCTCTTGTTTTCGTTCTCACACATCCTTCATTTCATGTCGCAACACTCTATCAGGTTTAACAGTATGTTCTCATCATTTTCACAGTATCCACTAACCGATGTTCATCCTTCCATTTCGTTTCAATCTCTTTGATATTGATCATACCATTATAGTAGATTCTTCAGCCTTTTACCACTAACTGATTCACCATATCCAAGATAAATCAAAACTGCAATGAAAAAAAATCAAAAACCCTAAAATATATTTCCACAACATCTGAAATTTGACGAACTTGAAGTCACCGCTAATTGAAGACTAGGGATCCACCACAGTTTGTTGATATCTGGACCAGTGCAAAACTAAGCTGACTGTGGAAGAGGAGGAGGTCGAGAAGCAAGAGAACCCGAATCTGTAGCATGGGAGTATTTTTTCATCGCCAGTAGGATGAAGAAGCCTCCTAAATCCCCCCTGTTGTGCCACTTAGAGATGGGCCTCCACTGCACCTGGGTAGGAGGATCCACCTGAGTCGAGGCCGCACGAGATCTGGAGTAGGCAGTAACCAGTCGCTGCAGCAGTGGGTGCTTGCACCGAAGAAGAACCCATCCCCTATGGTTGCGCTGAAATATGGGTGTATATGAGTTTAAATAAATATAAATTAATTGATAACTCAAATTCAAGAATTATTAAACTAAAAATATCTAACATTTAAAATTATAAATAAAAATAAACATAATATATATAATAAAAAATAGTTTTAATTAATTTAGTTAACATAAATAAAATTTTATCAATAGAATCTTCTAAAATTAAATTAGAATAAAATATTAATAAATATCATTAATTATAATTTTATGTTACTTATTGAATCATTAATAATTATATTAGAATTAAATTTGTTTACAAAATGAATAATAATAAAAAATTAGAAATTTAATCATTATAAATTGATTGATTAATAGTTAATAGTTTACTTTTCAAAATAATAAGAAATTAAATAATTATATTTAACATTAATAATAATATTTAATCATAAATTCAACTTTATTATTTAATTTAATATTTAGAACTAAAATTTTAATGGCTTATTAAATTAAATATAGTAACTTAGTTCATTAATTAAATAAAAGATATAATTATTCACAACTAAAATTAACCTTAAAAAATATATTAAATTAAATCGGTTAGTTACTTAATTACATAATAATAATAATACTTAATAATTAATTATTTATGTTTAGATTAAATAAATTAAATATCCAGCTAATAGTTGTAAAGTGATTTATCTATTTTTGTCAATTGTTTCACTATTGTGATTTAATAGTTTTAACTTTGTTTAGTGATTCTCTAATTTGCAGGATCACACAATGATCATAAAAGTGACCAGGTGCATTCAACTAAGTCATCCAGAGTTAGTTACAAGGGTAAGGTTAGTTAAATGTGTCAGTCCTGAAAAAACACACGTTTGGAGTGCACATGTGAAGGGCATTTAAAGTTAGTGACAAACAAGGGGTGAAAAGCAGTAGGTGACAATTGATTAAAAATCAGAGCAAGTAGCATATGGGGGATGCTCATTATCATTCAATTCCATAATTATTGAGAGAGGAGTCTCCCAAGAGATGATAGAGCAGACATGGATGCGAAGGAGCTCGAGAGAAGAGTAGTATTTTGGGATTTCTTCTATATTTTTCACTTCATTAATCAAGATGATCATAGGTTAATATTTTCTTATATTGGGAATTTAATTCGTCTAGTTTATCATTAAAAACTCTTCAATTGCATTACATTATTCAGAATCATAATCAATCAGCGTGATTGAATTATGGTCATCTATTCAGTTGATTCACCTCTCAATTGATTTCAAGATAAATAATTCAATATCAACTGGAGAGGCTGTTTTTGAATGAATATATTAGGATTTTAATGTCATTAACACTAGAAATTCGTGGTGAGTTTATTTACAAATTTTATCTTTTTCAAACTTCTTACCAGTTCAGTTTAGTTTTAGTGTGGTGAACTCTAAGACTTAATCTTCTTTCTGTTGAATTTATTAGCGAGGGGGATTCATCAAATTTTCATTGAGGTGTGTATAAACAAAATATTTTGATGAAGAAAACTATTTCAACCAGTATATTAGATTTTTTGAGTGACTTTTGTTGGTTTTATCTCCTTTTCCATCTCTTCCTTGTGATAGTTTGCGGTTTTCATTAGTTTATCAGTACTTTAGTGTAGGTTTAGTGAATGATTTAATGTTAGATCTAGTTTCTTTGGAAAATTCTTGTCTTCAGATTTATGTTAACTAAAGAAAATTCTAAAAAAATATAAAAAAAATTAAAGGTAAAAATATGTTGACTCCTTCCACTACTGATAATAGTGGAGGGCATTTTGTTTAAGACCATAGAAAACTCACCAACCTTCCCGGTGGATCATCCCTGCACCACTGTGCTAGTATAGGAGATATAAATGATATTTTGAGGGTCGTGGTGACCTCCAGACTCATCACCAATCAATTAGAAAACCATTTAAGCTGAAATTATGTTTATATGTGCTTAAAATATCATAATATTTTTAATATTTTAATTCAGAGGTCTCGAGACCCCCAAACACTTCATCAACTCTGAGAAAACAAATCAAACTATATATATATAAATATTCAAAGGACTAATCCAAACACAATAGTCATTATATTATCATATAGATAACATAAAAACATTGATAAATAAAACTATGGGGTCACTTTCCAAAACTATCTAATTACACACACTATGTTAATCAATTACTCTAAAATCGATATGTAATTAAAAAATATAGGAAATATACCTATAAAGTCACTATCATTATGTTTCAATTGACACACATTATTTTATTACCTATGAGTGTATACCTGATTAATGATGGAAACACTATTAGTTCAATCTTGGGTTGGTCACAATCACAAGAGGTAGATTATTAGTTGGAATAAGGATTGATTGAATCCTTTATCACTGGTATTTTATCCTCTAAAACTTCTAGTTCAGTGCATTGAATTAGTATTGAATCATATTTTATTATTTCTCCCAAGGGATCAATGACCAGAAGTCAATATAAAATCCTGAAAGGGTGTATATTTAGATTATTTAAGATAAGAATAGAAATTTATATCATTTTATAAAAGGAAATATAATTACACAAGACTTAAATAAAAATAAAAAGACATTGACGTCTCGCAAGTTAAAATTTTATACTACATATCCAATTCACCTCATGAATGTTCTATTCATCTCTAATTTGAGGGTTTTCAATATTAATGTTTTCATCAAGGAAAAATATTCTAAGGTTTTTTGTCATGTTTCTATTCTATACATAGAAGAGTTAGTTGATTGTCACTAGAAGCCATAGTAAATGATTCTGGGGGGGTTTATCCCTAAAACAGTTGATTAGATTATTTTCATTGAAAATAATATTATAAGTTTAAATGCAATTTTAAAATTTAACAAAACATTATTTAAGATACATTTATGTAAAAAACACTCGACCAATAAGTTATAGAGAGATATCTATGGGATAGAGTTCCTTAATGCATACATAATAATACCACATATATGGAATGTGGTTAACAATGTTTCCTATATCACATAGGTATTTGATAATATTTACCTCTCCATGTTCAATATTTATATAATGAAAATCATGATACATCAACTCAGGAGTCATGGTTCTCTAAATAGCGGTTCTCACCTTAAGATCAAAAATGGATGGGATTTTAAGAGAGAATATTACTCTAAATGTAAATTTATTGTTGAGGTAATTTATCTTTTTTATGAATTTAATTTCATAAAGTATGGTAATATTGATTTTAACATGATAGAATATTTACCAAATAGTTTCAATGATATTGAGTATGTATTTTCCCCACATTCATCAAAGTAATGGGGAAATATGAATTATTTTATAGGGAGTTAGTCATTTATCTATGATCTCCTTAGATTTAATAGATTATATGGGTGTTTCATTAGTATTCTCATGAAATTTTATATCCTCATATATTTTAGGAATTATTTCATTATGTTTTTATTAGCTTTCACACTTCTTAAAATAGTCATAATTTTGGGATTTTTATGAGTGAATTGTGTGTAACTTGATTCGCTTGAAAACAATGAGGAAGGTGGGGATGAGTGGGAATGATAACCATACTAGTTTTGAGGCATTTAAAATTAGATTTTAGCGATGAAACCATAATATTTTCATTCAAAATTTATCTTTTAATGGTAGTGAATCATATTAGATGTGGGGTTGAGCTCATTGGATTATCCTCGAAAAATATTTAGGTTTTTAGATGAGTTAATTAATGGACTGGTGGAATTGTAATATAATATGTTGTAATTTTGTTTTTGTGATTCTAGATATTTATGAGTTGGATGGCTATTTTGACTCTGTGATAGACTGGGCAATTGATTATCCCTCCAATGGAGTCTCATATGGTCTTCGTAAGATAGAATTATTTTTTGAGGATTCTAAAAATTTATTGTATTGACCTTCATAGATTATTATATTAGAATAAAATCATTTATTAATGGAATGGTTTTAATTTATCGATCATATGGTAATGTTTGACTAAATTTTATAAACAAGGTCAACAAAATAAACATTATGGATTTTCATAAATTTTATCTCTTCTAACATACTAAAGAGAGACAGATGTTTATACCCATGACATTCGTTATAACAAATATTGTATGTCCAAATATATTTTGGTGGATTATATAAATAAATAGAGATTCCCTATATTTGGTGACATTAAAAAATACCTTTTATGTACATATAATAATCATTGGGAGTGTTTTTTCATGGTTATCTTTTATATAATTTCATTGTATTTTTTGATTTTGGTCCTAAACATTAAGAATAGGTTATAAATAATTTTGGGATTTTGAAAATGATTAAGAGGAAAAATGTTTAGGGTATCTTTAAACAATTATTATATTTCATAAATATACTCAACCTATTTTTCAACAAAGGTTTTAATGGAATTTTATAGTGAAATTTTATTGTGGTGGAAAAGTATTTTTTATAATGTTACCTTTTTAATTGTTCTTAAGAATTAATATATGGCTATTTCAAATTATTTAACCAATTATAAGAATCTTATGTTAGTTCAAAGGAAGAGTTTAATCTTGGCTCACCCAATTTCATGAGGGGGATCATTATCTCAACATTTTCATTTTAAAAATTTAAATAATGGTATGGAAACATTAACTACATACCATGAAAATTGGGATGGTGGTTTAGGAAATGGGGTTCAATGAAAAACTTTTCTTATCCTTGTGTAGTATGAATGATATATGAGGGGAAATTGGTCTTGGTAGTTGTGAGGTATTCATTCATGATTTGATATACAACATTGATCATGTTAGGTGGTACCTCATTCCGGGATCTCATTTTGTTCCACCTAGGATTAAGATAATGTTATTTGGATGAACCTACATTAGGGTTGACTTAGATTTAGATTTTGGTGTCTTATGAATAATGGGCTCTAAAACTATATGTTCCCTTAGATCACATGATTCCTCACCCTTAGTATTACCCACCCTAATAATACGGATTGAATGGTCTTTGATATATTGCAGCATACATGGAAGAAAAAATATGGTAGAATATAAGAGAAATGGGGATGAAAATAGAGGAATTTGGTAGAGATAATAATGAGATATTATAAGTTTCCTAATCACGTACTCAATATTAGTTCCAAATTTTTTTACCCCAATTTACCATACAGGTAGAATCAGTCTCATGTTTCATAGTTAGGGTAATATATTACACAATGATCTATGAAGGGATACAAGACACCATATTTTGTTATTAATGTTTTTGGCTATGAAGTGGACAAATATTTTGTGTTTGTTAATATATATAAAAAAAGACAAAGATATTTTAATAATAATTCTAATTAAAAATGTTTTAACCATAGGTTGATTCTAAGGATAGATTGGATGTTTTTTTCTTATAAAATTTCTGGTCAATAATTTAATAATTCAATGAGATAAAAATAAAACTCACAATTAAATTATTCTTTTCAATATAAAATTGTAAGGATAAACTCTTATAAACATAGATTATCACATTAATAATCACTCTAATGAATATTATCAAACTAGAACTCATAATCTATAGCTTTAAAATTTAAAAAAAAACAGGAAAATATTCCAATGGGAATAACACTCTAATTAATGAAAGAATTATTATTTTAAATTCAATAAGAAACAACCAATAAATCCTATGAAACTCCACTAAATCACCCCATAATATGGTGAGCACTATATTTTTTGAAAGATCTAAATGGAAGATAGAAGTTGAAACAAAGAAGCTCAATTAAATAAGATTAAAAATAACAACAAATAACTTCCTTTGTTTTGTGAATGGATTCATTCCCTGAAATAAATTATATTATAGTGATTAATATGATAAGAATAATAATTAATTAAAAATAAATATTTTATTTAGAAATTTGAGTGGGTCTGGAAACTATACAAATCAATAACATTTGTAAACGCATAAAACTAATATATAACATTACATATAGAAAAATATACATAGGACACTCATTTACTCCCATAAATCCACCATAAATAGTTCTTTTTGAGGCTTGGGTAGAGAAAAACATTTTAAAAATAGCAAATGTGTTAGTGTATGATATAAGGTGGGGGAAAGTTTTTAGATAATATAATTTTAAAAATTTCCAAGGATTCATACTTTCTTTTCTCTCTCCTCATTGTAGTTCCATAACCACATTCAAGGGGATAGAATTAGGATGGGCTATATATGAATAAAATTTATCTTGAGAAATATTCAAATATATAGAAATATTTTTTCTTGTTGAATTATATATTTTTATGTAATTCCAGAAATCATTGGACATCTTTTTGGGCTATAAAAATCTAGCATAGTATTTAAATGTGAACTTTAGTAGCCCATATCACATTTTAATCATCTGAATCTGATTACATCATTTCTTAATAAAATACTTAAAGGATTTTAATTATCAATATATGAAACATTAGATTCATTGAACATTTATTCTGGGTGACATATATAATATAGTTCATTGAGGTATAATTTTCATATAGAATTAATTTATACATTTGAGGCCCAATATGTCCACTTTCATTGTGTATCCTCGATCACTCCAGAAGAAAAAACTTCTTCAAAACAAATTGAGTACCATAAGAAATAAATATTTTTATTAATATCCTCAATAGATAGTGTTCCACAATGTGATATTTAAATATGATGAAATTAATAAATTTTAAACAAGAATTACACATATGATGATAAGTGAAGTCAATATTGTAAAATATATTAACCTTGTATTATTTGAATAATAAATATGAATAAGATTTTAAATATATAAATAATATAACCAATTTTAGTTGATAATCATGAAGATCATATCATTTTTTCATTGAAAACTAAATACAACTTTTTTAGGGATAATGATAATCATGATTCACATTAAAACAGTACCATATCCATTTAATTGTAGCTAGATGTGATTCTTTAAGATTTGTTTTGAATTAAAAACATAGAATTACTAAAATATCAATATAAATCATAAAAAAGGTCAAACAGATTTATATTATAATGATCCTACGAAATACTTTCTTATCCACACTCATCCCTTTACATATCTAAATATAACTTGGCCATAAAATCTTTAGAAATGTTAACCACTATCAATTATTACCTTTATAACTACTTTGACAACTCATGATAATAATTTCCTTATGAGAGAAAAATAAAACCTAGTTCATTTTTGAATTGAAAGTAAAGTATTTCCTCACCCTAATCATTTATATCTTAACATTACTCCTTATTTAGGGAGAATAGTCCTAAAATGAATGTTCTTTTTATTCAATAAAAATTATTTCATAAATGTACATAGTAAAAAATGGAATGTTTGAACCATTCAACAAAACATTAATGTTACACTAATTGATACCTTTATATAATTTAATACACATTAAGTACCGTACATATTTTAATTCCATTATAGGGATCCTTATTTAATCCCATAAATAACTTTCCTCACTATACCTACTTTAGATCCATCACCATAACATATAAGAACCTGTGGTTATTCAATGTATAAATCTTAAAATACTATACAGGTCATTAATATCCATTTAGAACACATTGTAATTTCTTTAAGAACATATATAGAGAAACATTTGAATCTGTTCAAGAATTTGTATAGGGGAAGAAGTCTGATCAATGTATAAACACTCATTTTGAGACTATCCCATGAACATGTGATGAGACTTTTTTCATGGAACTTCACCTTTATAATTGTATTTATTTTTAAAATACCATTTCATTGTTGATCACATAATTCCAATGTATTATTATTCTCAATATGTTTCAACTCTTATTTTATCGTAGTAATTCAAAACTAATGGTGCATTCCCTATTCAACACTCATTGTATAAATAATGAAAAAAAAATCCTATGAAAAAAAATATTAGCCTTATCTAGTTTGGTAAAAGATTCCCACTACAACAAATATTTTTTTAGATGAATATTTTTTCAAATTCTTCATGAACTAGATCTTTCTTACTCTAGTACATCCTCATCACTAAAAAATTCTGAATAAAAATGATAATTTTTAATATGTTCTTATGAAACTAGATAATTCCCATGTATCTTAATGTATTCTATATGTTCTTGTCCAATGTAATCATCAATGGGAAATGATATTTTCAATGAATTTCAATTCTAAAAAAAATAACATAAATTTTCTCTATGATATTCCTTATATTTTGGTTGTAAAAGAAAAAAATCCATCTCTCAGATGTATAAAAAATATTAATACACTTATCATCTTTCTCATCATACCTACCCTAATTTTTAACTTTTTTTTAATAAAAAAATCACTAAAAAGTGCCTTTTTGAATTTTCTTGACACGATTCTTTCCAAAGAACGTTTTATATAGTGTTAGGATAAAAATTAGTTTGATTATATACTCACCGAGGATATAAAAAATTGATTTTTGTGGATTATATTCAAAAAAATTATGGTTTGCAGTTCTAAAAGAATGGTTCTTCTAATTTCCACCAAACTTTAGTTTTTTAGCTATGAAACTCAATTTTATTGGGGTTGTTTTTGGAAAAATATATATATTACATATTCCATACTTCTCATAATATGAGTCAAATTATATATTATTTTATTTATATCTATTATATGACCAAACTATTTTGATAAGATGTCTCATTAATTTTTTAACACACATTTGAAATTTATTAAACCTATTTGGAGTGTGAAATTTAAATGAAACATAATAAACATACATAAAATAGCTATAATAATAAACATTCATAATAAATTAATTGTATCAAGTGGTTTATTTCATGAACATCAAACTTCACACATGTAATTGTATCAACTCAATATAATTTTCCATTTGATTCCACACCACATTACAACTCTTATACAGCCAATTACATTTGAAGAGTGTTTTATTATAATTCATTCATTTACATTTTATCTTCAGAATGTTCCTCGTAGATCTATACATTATTAGATTATAATTTTTCTTCTGAAAATTGGAAACTTTTCTTATTCCAAAACATATTTTCCTCCTTCACACTCAAGAAAAAAATGTATTGGTAAATGAAAATTTAGAATTTTTTTTTACATTTCAAATTTCATTTTAAAATGATTAATTCATCCTCTATCATCCTAATGACACACCAATTGTAACATATGATAACCAAATTCCTATTATTATAATATTGAGAGACCCACAAGACATTGTTCCTCAATTATTAAATACATAAAAAATATATAAATAAAAGTCCCTTATTGAAAATTATATTACATCCATATCCTTGGAAATTGAATGATTCAAAATTTAAAAAATAATAGATACTATAAAATATATTTGGTTAATTTTCAAGACATTATTTTTTTCATTTATCCCGGACTTTAAACTTTTATCATGTATTAAAGGAATTCCACCTTTTTATTCTTTGCGCCCTACCTAAAACACAAATACTTTTTCACCATTACCCATCACCTTCATAAATTTATATTATCATTGCACTTTATTTAATATGGTAGAACAATGAGAGAATTATTGGTGTTATGTCTATGATTATCACACCACTCAAAAGATTCCTTAAGATAATCAATGTTAATTTTAAATGTCACTATCTTATTTGGTTATTTTATCAGATAGACTATAAAAAAAATAAAATGAATCTTCTTGGTTCATAGACTATTTTTGATAAATTATAAAATCTCTCTTATTATTTTATTATATACAATATATAGCTCTAAAATGCACCATCAATTTGAAATATCCACTATTAGAAACTAGTTTATTTAAAATATGATTGTGAATTGTCTTTATAATTTGAAATCCGAATCATTTGTTTAATTTTCTTGAACATAAAATAACCCCACACTGATATATATTTGTTAGGTATATACCCATACACATTATTCATATAAAAATATTTTTTAGTCTTTTATGAACTAAAATTATGACAATAATGGTAGTTATTTCATATTTTGGGGAAGTGATAACCTTATTTCCTTTTTTTTTCACAGATTCCAAATTGGAGGTTGTACCCTTTTGGGTAAAAAATACTTCATAGAACTATAAAAAATTCACAAATTCACATTAATGAATTGATTTTTTTTGAATTTTTACAACACTTACAAACAACATTAATTGAATATTGAAGCCCTTGTTGTGACTATTTTATGTGATTTTTAGAATCATGAAACAACTCCTCTAGATAATGCTATTATTTATTCCTAGAAATCATGTTTTTCAAGGTAATATTAATAATCACATATATTTATTCAATGATTGAATTTTGATCTCCCATATTATATGAAAATATCTTTTTAATTTTTTAAATGACTTTGGATTTTTATTCATTAAGAGACTTATTTAATGAATCATTCTAATTTTTAAATTTATTTTTATCTTTATTAATCATTTGTTTTCATTCCATAAAACTAATAGGTCCGTTATTAAATAAATACCCTTTCATTTTTCCTCATCCCTATTATTATATTAAACATTATAATATTATTTTATAGATGGTTCATTGTATGCATTTGATGTAGTTATGTAATATGTTTGACATTAGTCCTTTGTATACTCATTATTCTTCTCCCATTTAACATCACTTTATGTAGCATAATATTTTAAGATAAATTTCCATTTCCATAACATATAAGAATTTATTTTTCTTATAGACTATTTTTATATATTAAAACCATATTTCTCCTGGATTTTCTAAATGATATTTCAGGTTTATTTATTTCTTCCTATACTTGACCCTTCTCTAGGAAACAAGATAAAACATTTCAAATAATTACAAAATAAAAATACATAAATAGATTTTTACCAATGTATTTACCTTTGAATCATTAGATGAATTTATAAAATAATAAAATATATTCATTTAAATTAATTTAATAATACTTATTATTGGTTTCCTCATCTGGATACCTCTTAGATTCGAGATATTTCAAATCCCTTGATGTGTTGTTTTTTTGTTTTTTCTTAAATTTTCCGTTTATCATTCAAGATGGTTCAATCCTAATCTCATAAGAAATAAATACATTGTACTGTTACCAATGGTCTACTCGTCCACATCTTGATATTTTAGGGAGGAAATAATTAGGTCAAAGTTATCTAGAATAATCTTTATCATCTTTTCACCATGGTATAATTCTCAATTTTTTTTCAAATAACATTAAAATGGGTTTATAATTTTATTTACCCACATGAATAATTCAACCATAGTCTCACCTTTGACTATGATAATTTCTAAAATTGTATACTTTTTTTAATCAAGAATCCATTACATTCTTATACCCCTCACTAATTTCCTAATGCTTTCCCTATATTCTATTCATTTATTATGTACTTATCACTAATTCCAACTCATTTATTGATAGGGATGAGAGTAATGACTTATTACCTTTAACATAGCATCAATATTTATAATTTCAAAAAAAATGGTAGATATCCCAAGATAGGAAATATTTACAACATTTTTGATGATATAAATAATTTTTAATACAAGATAAAGAAGATATAGAAAAATTTTCTGCATCATAAATGAAACCACTTCCCAAAAATTATAAAATCTCTTTATCATTGATGATATTTAGTCTTTCAATGGACTAAATAATTAAATATTGTTAACTAAAAAATAATAAATTCATATCATCTGGAATACCTATAACCAAAATAATAAAGATCTAACTGAATAATTCTCTTAGATACCAATTTTATTGAATGACGTCCTATTATGATACAACTTTTGTGGCTACATGAGTGAGTAAATGAAAAATAAGAGGGATGAGGGTGGTTGTAAAACACGTGTTTTATATGGTTACATATATTAATTTTTTAACATTATTTAAATGATTAATTTGATCTTTAGAACAACTAAATTTGTGTATGAATTTTGTTGGAGGCTTAAAAAAAGGTTTTGGAGGGATTCTATCCAAAACATCTAAAAAAATCCCATTGTGTAATTCCTTTTGGACATATAAAATGACCTATATGGGAATAAGACTTATTTTTGTGAACACAACATAGGATAATACATTTTCAGCTTCACTAAGTCCAATGACATGCCATAGTGGTTATCGTTTCGGCATTGGGGAAGTATTAAAACGGGGAAACTTAATGGTCATTCTTCCAAAATAGATACCGAATAGAAAGAATAAATCATGGTCATTGAATGGGGGTCCTTAGTATCATTTTAATATGTCTACAACCACTTTTAATTTATTTATAACCCTTCTTATTAGAGATTCCCTCATTTTTAATAATTCCATAAGATGTTCCAAACATCTGGAGAACCTAAGGATTTAGCTTGTGGGATCTTCAATGGAGTTCTATTCTCGACTAGTTTGGATTTAATTTAAAAAACCATTAAATTGAATAATTATCTTGATTCATCCTTTACTATTGGTTATTTTGTATCAGGTTTATTTCATATACTCTTCTAGGTGATTTATTTTATTTTTTTAACCTTTCCCTTTTTAGATGATTATGGTTTGAGGCTGAAATGAATTGAACGATGATGTTTTGTGTAGAACTAGGATATAAATTCTAGACATGATGCAATATATAACATCCACTATGACCATTAGGGTTATTTAACTTCTTAGTGGTGGAACACTTGGTGAATTTCTTATTGGTACATTCTTGGCCTTATTGGTTTGAGGTTTATTCCTATAAACAAACATGTATATTAACATTGATATTAATTAAAAATCTTTATGTTTTTATTTCTACCCTTGTATTTTTTATTCCTATGCCATTCAATAAATACTATATCTTTAAACATGGAACCAGTTTTTTGATATCATGGCATGTGAGATCATTCTAGTTCGTGCACAAACTTGTTTAAGGTGATGATGATCATGGAAAACCTAGATATTGATGAAGGCACATTTAAGGCATTAAGTACTGTACCATTTATATCCTAGTGTATGAAATTGTCATTACATGTTTATCTATGCATGATAACCCACACTTGATGCATGTTATACTGTTTTTTTGTTTGTGGCCTTGACACCTTGCTTGAGTGTAATAATATTTGTTATGTTCAGCCTGTTGAAAATTATTCTTGATATACATTTTGATATTTAAAATAATTCATGTTTCATGTGGTATTACAGAGCTTGTGGAACCGTTCTTGGGGTGTTGGTATTTTTAGGTTTCTTAGTATTAGCTAGATGACCCCTTGGATGGGGAATGTGATGACGTGATGATCAAATAATCTACATATTATTTGATAGAAATGGATGTATCGTGGATATTTTTTTGTCTTGGGAGTAGAAACTGCATCTGATGAGAATCCATCATCTAATGAATAATGTGGGAAAATTCCCTATAGGGGTGATGTGTTAACAAATTATTTTAAACTAGTTTGGTTTGACTTACAATCATATGAGGATAATCACCACCATATGATTTGGCAGTGCAGAGTCCTAGATAATGATCATTATCAGGAGGGGCATGAAAAGTTCTTGATAACAACCTTCGTTAGGGTGGGCAATGTGAAGCTCAGGATAATGACCACAATTATGATGCACCTATTGTGTTGTTGATAATTACCACCATCAGTGTGGGGTATGTGGTATTCCTAAAAATGACCATTGGTAGGGCAGCGGATGAAATGTTCTTGATAATGAAAACCATTAGGGTAGTGCATGAAACCTTTCTACTAGGATATTATGTGGGTTGGTAGACATCAAAATCCATATTGGAATTGTGTTAAAGTAGGTGGGGCTGGGGTTTGTGTTAGATTGGTTAGTGAATTATGACTCAACACATTTTTTTATTTATGTTTATTTTATTATTTTCTTATTTCAATAAATAAACTGTTATATATCATGTACACTTCTATTAACAGTGCATTAGTGGTGTCATATTGGGTTTATTACATGCACCCAGCATATGAATCTATATGCATGTGCAGATTTCATGATCAAATATCAATTAATGGGAAAGTTCCATATGGGAGGGATTTGAGTAGATTAAGGATTATATTTAGATGTGATTTTGGAAAAGACATTGACTTATTTTAGTTTTATTTTATTATCTTTATTTACTTTTATGATTACACTAATTTGAAATTTCATAATGGGAATCCATTTGTTTATCAATTTATTATATAAAATGTATGTAATTTGATATTGTCTACATCCACAGTCTTCACTCTATGTTGTTTTATATTTTATTTATGTTATTAGTGAGATGGTTTAATACTAAGGGTATAGATTTCTTAGGACCATGTTGGTTGAAGAAGTATTTTGTAAGTTTGAATATGTTTTTTGTCTTTTATTATCAAAGGAAAAGAATTACCTCACTTTTAAAAAAGTCAGTGATCAGAATCACAAATCTTATTCAGGAAGTAAGACTCACATTACATAAAAAAGGCCATCATATTGAGAAGAAGCAATCTGGAAGCAAAGGATCATCATACCAAACATGGGTCTGTAATGAGGTTCTGATCATAATGAGGAAGACGATAGGATTTAGAATTGATCTTATTGAAATATGAAGATTCTATTTTGAACTTGGATTTATCATAAATAGTAAGTATTCTGTAATACTTGTGATGAAATATTGATAAATGGAACTGGGATAAGAGGTCCTGCTAATCAGAATTATAACAATTGTATTCAGGAAGGGAAGAAAGATAAAGAAGAAAGATTTGGAAGTTAAAATAATTTTCTTGGTATGTCAGGAAATTCTAAAGCCGAACTTCAATATATTCAATTCCATGAATGAAGTCATGATACTTGATGAAAGATTAAAGAAGAGAAAATTTGGTGAAGCTCAGTATTTTTGATCTCATAGATCATTGTAATTATTTTATCGGATATAGAGCTGTTTAAAGGCTGAGGAGGATGATCGTAATAGAGGTACATGCTTTCAATCAGACCCAAATCCAAAATATTTTAATCCCAATAGAAAGAAGTTTATGAGTATATTATTCAGAAAAAAAAGAATCCACTAATACTGGTCCATCTAATTCAGTATGTCATCATATTCATCTGAGGTATAATTGTTTGTGTAGAAAAATCAATGGTATCATATTTAGAAGAGAAATAAGTTTCTTAAGTTGATGATATTGATCCCGATCCATCAAACATGGTATGCCATCATAGAAATTTATGGAAGAAATAGTTGGGACCAATGAATGAAAATAATAAGAAATGTATGTGGTGACCAATAAGACAAGTAAATTCAGATTTTTATCAACAATGTAGTCAACCATTTACTATAGGTTGAATTACTTTGTTTGTCATTCAAGTTGGTGAAGGGAAAATAATCTATGTTTTACATTTTTCTTCATCATAATGTGGCAGATCATAATGACAATCAAAATGGTGAATCATAATTAGACTTAGGTTTGATAATAATATCATATATTTCTTTTTCATTATATGTGAAATTGGTACAAATCATTATAATGAAGAAACTGTATTGGGTACTTCAGAATTGGATTGATGTTTTCAAATTAAGTATGGAGAAGAGATAAAGTTTTCAGAATATTCAAAAAGGTTCGAGAAGTGTCAAGAAGTTTTTATGAAGTTATAAATTTATCCAAAATTATACGGAACATCCAAATTTGGAAATTTTGGTTAAGTGGGAAACAATTTTAGAATCCCACCCAAACCAAATTTGGTTCACCTATAAAAGTAAAATTATTGTTTACTTTCACAAGATATAATTACTATTCATTAAATGTAGATAGAAGGTGGAGCACTGATGAAATTTCTAGAGAGAGGATGTTTTGGGAGTATCTTTCTTAACAAAGTCTTTCCAAGCAGAAGAGAAAGGTGAAGGACAATATTGTAAGGTATTCAGTTGATTAACATTTTCAGTTGATTATCTTACTCAAATGATCATCATATTCATTTTATTATAATATTCTGTTGGTCATTGTATTAAGTTGGATCATCGGACTGGGATTTCAAAAAATAGATAGATGTTGTTCTAGAATTGTCTCAACTATAGTATGACACACACACACACACACAAAAACGCCCCCCCCCACATATATATATATTCCATATTAAGATATCGGATTGGGAAAATCCGACTACGAAATGAAATTGAGTTTTTTTACAAGGAATGAAAATTTCTTACAAACTTCTCAGTAATAAAGGGAAGAATTATTTTAGAAGATCCTATTTGTGAAAGTTTTTCAAGAAGCACTGTAACATGTTTTTTTTTACAAAAACCTTGTATTAGAATATTGTTATACTTGAAGAACATGTTCCGTTGTATTGATCATAGATTTACATGACTGTGAGGGTATATACTACTCATTGTATTCCACACAAAAGTATTGTTTTCTAATGGATTGTGTGGTATTGGATTATTTCAAAACAATACCAAGGACATAGCTACACTTATTGATTAGTAAACCATTTAAATTTTAATGTTCCTATGGATGTGTGTCAATATTATTTCAGTAAGTAAAGAAATATTTTAAAGGATGTGAATTTTGTTTCATAAGTAAGTAAACATAAAAGAAAAATACATCAATGAATCACCCCTCCCCCTCTAAGTCATCCCACTATCTTGACCATGAAATTTTAATCAATATCCTAACAAGGATCCCTTTTCTATTGATTACTTATGTTTTGAAAGATAATTTATGATAAAGAATTTTAATTGTATAAATAGTAAAGGAATTATCATTTTCTATGGTAAGAATTATCATATCTGGAAATATATAATGTCTTAATATCTTATGGCTCTTGGATGTGATGTTTATGAATCTACAATATATGGATTTTATTCGTTTGATGAAAATTTTCCTCTTACATCTTCTCATAAGAAAAATCTTGATAATTATGTAAGGGACAAGAGTTTTTTTTTACTATAATCTCTTTTTAAATTGAATTTCTATGGGTGAAATGTGGTTCCATAGATAAAGGTATATCAGATAAGATGAAAAACATATACAAAGACAATAAATAACTGAAGAAGAAAAAATTACATATATTGGACTTGAAAAGGTGTGTGTATGAATCTTCTGGGTACTTATTTACCAGGGTAAATGAAAATTTTACCACTATTAGATGTCTTGGTGAAAATTTAGTGGATTCCATATTTGTTGCAAATATCTTCATAATTATTCTTAATATCTTCAATGATAATTTTTCTTTATTATATGATAGAGACCCTAAAAAACATTCGATTGATAATTTTCACATCACCCTCATCACTTATGAAAAGATAAGGGGGGAAGATATGAAAAGAAGAAAAAATTGATAGAGAAATTTCTTTTAAGGATACCAAGAAAGAGTAGTCAATGAAGATTCTTATTAAATATAAATTTGGATATTCTGACTCTGAAAAATAGGTATGTAAAAATTTTGATGTAATTTGCACTTTTTTTTCTAAAAATGTTAGATGAGGTATTGGTAAATACAAAAGGAAACTTCCCTCGAAATGTTTGGAATGTGGGGCCATTAGGAACTTTTTGGAACATTATCCATGAAGAAAGAAATAATAAGATATCAAGGAATAAGAAATAAGAAAAATAAGATCATGGAAGAAATAAAATAAAAATGTAAAATCTTATTCCACTAGGCAATAAAGGAAATTATCCGAATCTAAAAAGAGGTGTTTCTTATATAAAGTTAAAGATGAAGAGGATAGTGAAGATGAATATGAAGAGTTTACTGATAATGTTGGTGAGCATAATTTTAATACAGTAGTGAAATATGAATAATTTAGAAGAAAAATTTCTGATGAATATGAGTCTCAACTTGAATTTCATTTGAAACAATAGTTAAAATAATATCTAAGAAACATTATAAGTACTGAAAATACTAACGAGGAGTTGGAAGATTAATCTTCCTCAAAAAAATTCATGAAAGTTTTTTAGATGAGGAGAACAAGATGTTGTATTATATTTATAATTTGAAGAAATATCTTGAGGAATAAAATAATCATAATAAAAATATGGAAGTAAAGTAGAAGGAAAAAAGAAGAACCAGAACTCTTTCAACAAAAACTATATAAAGTGTAATCGAAGAATACAAGTTTCAAAAATTCCATCTCAGAAGTTGGTGAAAGTTACGGTAAGAATAAATATAAAAAGTATCAAAAAAATATTCTTAAGAGGTTGAGAATAAATCTGGAATTATTTCTAGGAAAGACAAGGCTCGAAAGGTTATGTATGTTTAAAAACTTAATACAGCTAAAAAAATAATAGTTTCAAAAAATTTAGATTTTAGAAATTTTTCTGAACATTATGAATAAATAAAATGTATTTCATCTTCTATTTCTGATAAGACTAAAAATAAAACCATTCTGGTAAAGAAGACTCGAGTTGGAAAAAGAAAGGTTGGTGGTCAAGAAATTTCAGATAAGAAGGTTGTTGAGAAACATACTCATATTTCCAATCATTATGGAATGAACACAAGAAACTATTATTTCTATGGTTACTGCCAGTATTGTGGTGGAATTGAACATAAAACAAATATGTGTTGGTTCAACCAACAACATTACTACTAATCCAGAAGTTATATAAGGAAGAGGTTTAGGGGGACTCAATCCTCACAAAAGAAAGTCTGAAAATAAAGTTATAAAGAAACCAAAGAATGGTCGTGTAAAAATTATAAATAGGTTATAAACCATAGAAAGTATTTTTGATAGATGTGAACAACTAGGTCATCTTTCTAAGGGTTTATTAATTTTGTTTCCAGCGCATTAAACTTTTCTTAACAATTCTCAGAAGATGGAGACGGAGAAAGAAAAGGCTCTTGTTGTTCAAACTACCCTTAAATATTTTAAAGGTTTATGACCATGGATTATGGATAGTGGGTATTCCTCACATAAGATATGAGATTTAAAATTGGTGAATATTGTAAAACATGTCATAGAGGGAATTGTAACATTTAGAAATGATGAATTACTAAGAATTGAAGGTATTTCCTCATCTATAATTGTGAAAGAGAAGTTGAAATTAAAGAAAGATTTTAATGTTTATGGGTTGAAACATAACCTAATAAGTGTTTCAAAATTATGTGATAAAGGTAAAATTTTACTTTTTGGAATGATGTATTTGTTGTGAAAGGTGAGAAGTATGGAAAGATAGTTAAAAGAGGCCAACATATAAAGGGAAACTTATTTCATGTTGGTGAGGTACAAAACTATTGTTACTTAGTAATGGTGGAGGAAAGTCAATTATAGAATAAAATGTTGGAAAACAGGTGTCATAGAATCATAAGAAATTTATATAAATAAATATTGTCTGAGATATTCCTAACATGTCATGAGGATGATATTTGGGCTGCACTATTTTTCAGAAAAGAAATATTACATATTCTGTGCATAAGAAAGTTGGTGTTTTTTCCAAATGACCCCTAGAGGTTATACATTCCGATATATGTGGAATGATGATAAAAAAATAAAAAAATGGAGGTAATTATTTCATAATATTCATTTATGACTTTACTCTCATTACTTGTTCCATGTATACAAAACTAAAATAAGATGCTATAAAATTGGTTAAAAATTAAATGAGGAACTCTTAAAAATAATGTGAGTACATAATGATGAAGTTGAGAACTGGCAATTGGGGTGAATAGAAAAGTGAAGAATTTTAACGTTATATTTATAATCATGGAATTCATCTTGATTATACTTCACCCTACAGTCCGAAAAAATGGGTTTGTTGAAAGGAAGAATATAATTATGGTGGAAATAGGGATAACTTTTTACATGAATATGGTATTTCTCATTACTTTTGGAGGTAATCCATGATTAATATTTTTATATTCAAAACCAATGTTTATATAGGCCATGTTTTGAAACTAATCTCTGTTAATTGTTTTATTGAAGAACTCAAATTTTGAAACACATAAGTGTTTTTTGGGGGGCATGAATTATAAAGAAGAAAGTTGGAGATGTTGGGAAAATTTGAGAAGAAATGTGAAGATGGAATTTTTCATAGCTATGCCCTGGAAGGAATAGGATAATTGTGTTTCAACAAAAAATAGGAATAGTTTTTTATTCTTATTATGTTAATGTTATTTGAACGGCTGAGGAAGATAAACAGACTCATAAAAATAAGCAAGTTGAGTAGGATAATAAAAAATTTCATAACAATTATGATGAGGATACATAAAATTGTAATCCAACTCAAGAAGAAGAATCAAACTCATATATTTATAGAATTGAGAAATATAATAAAAAATATTATATTAGGCTGAGGAAACAATTGTATTCTTAGAACATTATTTGTGATCAAATTAAGAAATTTAAAACATGAAGAACATCAAATGTCATTAAACTCACTTATTTATATTAAAATGTATAACCTAAAGATGTTGATGAATCTTTTGAGTACCTGGAATGGGTTTAGTACATGAATTAAGAGATGTATCAAATAGAATAGAATGATACATGGGAACTCATAAATAATCCAGATAAAAAAATATTCCTGGAAAAAAGATGGTTTTTGGAAACAAACTAAATGAACAAGGTTAAATGATAAGAAAAAAGTAAAGAATTGTTTGTAAAAGGTATTCATAAATTAAAGGTATTAATTTTTACGAAACCTTCTATATAATGGAATGATTAGAAACTATCAAAATATTTCTTTTTATTGTTGCACAATGAGTTTACAATTTTTTTTCAATAATAATGATAAATCATCATTCTTGAATGTTGAACTTGATGAGAATGTTTAAATTTAATAACATTGTGTCTTTATTGTTAGTAAAGATGAGAGTTATGTTTGTATATTAAAGAAATCCTTGTATGGGATAAAACAAGATCTCAGACCATGGTATTCCAAATTAGATACTTTTTTATGGAATATGAGTTTTAAGAAAGGAAGAGTTTATATCATTATTTTCATTAAATAATATCAGGAGTTTTTCATTTTCATAATTGTTTATTTTGATGAAATTATATTTTCTGGGAATGAAAAAAGAACATGCAGAATTTTTTCTAATGAGTTGAATTTTTTTTTGAAATAACAATTTTGGGGGAAATGAAATACTTTTTTGTTTTCATGAATTTTTACAATAAGAGACACATTTTTCTTTCTCAAGAAAAGTATGCTATGAAACTTATTACAAGGTTTGTTATGGAAAATTTAAAACCAGTTTCCACCCCAATATCTGTGGGAACCAAGTTGATTAAATATAGGGAAGGCAAGGAAGTTGATCAGAAAGAATTTGGAAATCTAATTAGAAGTATGTTATATTTGATTGCCTTAAGACCCAATATTTTTTATGTTGTTACCTTATGTGAAAGATTTCAGAGTTCACAAAAATAATCAAATTATATAGATAGAAGAGGAATTATGAGATATATAAAAGGCACATTTTTGTAATCATTAATAAAATATCAGAAAGTATTTACTTTTTTAGGGATTTGTATACAGATTTGGTAGGTAATATTGATGATAGAATTTCCACATATGGTAGAGTTTTGTTTCTATATAAAAGCTGTGTAATTTTGAATACAAAGAAATATAAATCATTAACTCTCGTCATGGATGATACTGATTATGTTTCTTTCAATCAAGTTTCTACTAAAATTATGTGGATTAAGGATTAGTTAGAAGACTTACATATTAAATTGAATTTACCCATTCTCTTGGGATGTGATAATCCAAGATCCATAAACATTACCATGAATTCGGTACAAATTTCTCATTCAAAATATATTGATATCAAGTACCACTTCATTAGAGTGCATGTAGATTATAATGAATTAAACTTGGAGTATGTTTTTACATCAAAATAAATAGCTAAATTTTCAAAAAAACTTACCAAAGGAACCTTTTTATAAATTGAGTTTGAACATGATAATCCAACCTCCATATCATCAAGGATGAGTTATATGATTCTATCCCCTATCTTACCTTACCTTTGGATAGTGTTTTCCAGTGGGATAATTGTTTCATAAATCTATTCTTATGGAAGCATGGAAAAAATGAGGAGATGTGGGTAAGCTGTGAATCTAAAATGTAACTGTGTGAAATATTCTAACTATTTGATGGAGTGGTTGTAGGAATCAATTTTTTTTGTATTGTAGAAAAATTGAATAAGTGAAGCAAGATGATGAAGAAAATATGAAGTGGTTTCATTGTCACTACGTTTGGACAACATGGTTTTGTTATTAATGAATCTTTTTTTCTATAATGAGTTTGATCATGTAGGCTTATAACTGTTTATAATTAATCCAAATCATGAGGATATAATGTTCAGTGATTTTTGAATCATGGTTGACAAAAAAATCCAAAGGGTAGATTGTTGGGACCATCTTGGATGAAGAATATTTTTAGAAGTTTGAAGATGTTTGTTCTATTCTGTTATCAAAGGAAACGAAATCGCCTCACTTTTTAAAAATTTGGTGATCAGGCTCACAAACCTTATTCAAGAAATTGGACTCACATTTATGAATAAATTCCATTGTATTGAGAAGAATATTTCTAGAAGTAAGGCTCATTGGACTCAGCCTGGGTCTAGAATGATGTTCTGATCATAATAAGGAAGACGAACATATTTTCCATGGATCCGATAGAAATATGATCATGATTTTCTAATCATGTATTCATTATAAATCAAAAATATTCTATAAAAATTATTATGATAGATTGATAATGTAAAGGGGTAGAATAAGTGATTTCAATTGGAATCATAACAATCATTTTTAGGAAGGGATGAAAGATATTGATAAAAGATAGGGATGTTACAAAACATTCCTTAGTAAGTTAGATGATTCTAAAGATAATATTTAATGTATTCAATTTTAGGAAGTAAGTCTTTATTCTTGATGGAATATTACATAATATGAAGGCCAGTGAAGTTAAAGATTTCAAATCTCAAAGATTATCTCAATTTTTTTTATCGGAAGCAGATTTGTTTAATAGATGATGAGGTTGATCGTAACAAGGGAATTGGTTTTCAGTCAGACCAAAATCCAATACATTTTAATACTAAAATAAAGATTTTGATGAGAATCATATTCATAAAATAAATAAGCCACTGATACCAATCCATATGATTCATTATGTCATCATAGTCATCATAGGTGTAATATTTTGTGTAGAAAAATCATTGGTATCATATTATGAATATAAAGAAGTTTCTGAAGTTGAAGCTATTGATACTATTCCATTAGACTCAGTATGAAATCATAATAATAGAAGGAAGAATTGGTAGGGACCAATGGAAGAAAACAAAAACAAAATTATGTGGTGACCAATTCGAACAAGGAATTCAATGCTCTAAAAAACTGTAGCCAACCATTTACAATAGATTGAATTAATCTGTTTATCATTCACGTGGGTTGAGAGAAAATAATTTGTTATTTTACATTTATCTTCATTGTAATGTGACAGATCATAATGAAAATCATAATGGAGAATCAGAATAAGAAGAAGGTTAGGGAAGAAAATTAAAGCTTTTAATTTATTCATACATGCAACTGGTTTGGAGAATCGTGGTGGGTAAATCATATTAGGAAAATCAGAATTAGGCTAATATTTTTTAGGAAAGTTTGATGTAGATATGGATTTGTTATAATTTTTATGAAGGATTGAGAATAGTTGATTAGGGTTGATGAATTCATAAATATATCATATGTTCAAAGGAACATGAAAATTTGGTAAATTTGGTTTCGCATAAAACAATATCATAATCCCACCCAAACCTAATTTGGGTCACCTATAAAAGGGAACGTAATTTGTACATTTATCTAACTAAAGTACTATTCATGAAAGGTAGAGAGAAGGCATAGCGCTGAAGAACATTCTAGATAGAGGAATTTTTTTTATTTCTCAAATAAGTCATGCCGAATAAAAGAGAAAAGATAAGAGATAAGATTGAATGTATTTAGCCGAACATTGTATTCAACTAATTATTATAATCATCTAATCAACATATTCAGTTGATTATTGTATTCACATGGTCATCATATTAAGCTAGATCATCAGATTAGGATTTCTAGTAATAGATAGAATTTGTTACATAATTGTCTCAACCATATTCTAATATATATATATATATATATATATATTTTATTGATAAATCAAACTGGGTGAATTAGATTGGGAAATTAGATTGAGTTTAATTACAAGTCTAAAAACATTCTTACCATCATCTGAGTAATAAAGTGAAGAATTGTTTTAAAATATCATTTTTTTAATGTTGTTCATGAATAACCTAAAAATGTTTTTTACAAAAATCTTGTATCACATCTTTGTGATACTTGAAACACCTTCTATGTTGTATTGAAAATAGAGCTACATGAGTGTATTGGTATATCATAATCATTTTATTCCAAAAAATGGATTCTTTTCTAATGGATAGTGTGGTATAGGATTATTTCCAAACTATACATAGGGTGTATCTACTATTGTTGTGTATTGAACCTTGTAAATTACTATGTTACTATGGATGTGTGTTTGTATTGTTTCAGAAGTGAAGTAAATCTTTAAGAGGAGGTGAAGGATGTTTCATTTGTAAGGAAACATAAAATAAAAAATATCATTGACTCACCCCTACCCCTCTCAGTGATATTACTATCCTGACAAGGAAATTTCAAGTTTCCCAAATAACTGGATTTGGACCCTCATTGCTAGTCGGTACCTTAATCCATATGGGGTGGTGTACAAGAGGTCTTGTGGCTCTATAACATAGACCTGGTTGTTTAGGTCATGGTATATAAAATTTTTATTAGTGCATATTTTTATTCTTTTGTTTTTTATTAAACATGAACATGGTAAAAAGGATATTGTTCTGTGGGATTTAGGTAGCTGAGTCTCCAGGTGTCTAACCAAATCATGTATAGTAGATCTCAGAGTTACCACTGAAAGGATCATTTTTACTATTTTATGAAATTCTGGTTTATTCATGAATCATGACTAGGCATATAGGATCACTTTTCACATATATTCTAGTTGTTTCTTTCATACTAGTTCATTAGTTTAATTACATGATGTATGCCATCTGTTCAGGATATACTTGTATTATTTGATGAGTGATATATCTTATGTTCCCTTTAATTTCCATATATCTATTTACATTATTTGGTTGAACCTGATCATGCTATTGTGATTGTATATATATATATATATGATTATGAATAATGTGTGGGGATGGAGAACATGGTTAGTGCTATGTGGGATATATATTGGTTTATGGGTATACTCTAAGGATAACCTTTGTGTGATCCTATAGAATTTTTTGGATATTTCCAAATAAAATAAGATTTTTTAAATTTTTACATCATGTTTTAGATAATTACACATCGGCTTTGTCTTATGGGACTAATTAAAATAATGGAATATAATTCTCCCAAAATTTAGGATGTTTTAATTCTACCACTAGACATGTAAAAGTATACAATTAAGCATACTAATTTACCTACTTTCAGATAAAATTTTTAATCTTAGTGATTATCTAAGGAGTAAGAGTTCATAACTATGGATGACGATGATGTGTCATTCAACTCAATAATTCTCTATTTATATGGGGAACCCGATTCCATCAAGGTTCTGAAGAATGGGTTAAATTATTTTGGATAATATTTGAACTAGTAGAAATTATGAATGATCATCTAGTCTAGCTAGTATATTTCATTCTTCCATACATTACCATACCTTTATATCTACAAAAGTTATTTGGTAGAATTTGATTAAAAGTCAAGTATTATTATGAGTTACAATCCATAGATACACCATTTTGTATGAAAGTGGATAATATTAATTGATTCAAAGAGTTTCCTACAATAATTTCCTATTATGGAAATATGTTGGAATTCATGATTCAGGTGATTAAAAACATTAATGTAATTTTTAACATAGAGTGGATGACATGTTTCGAATCCCACATTGATCCTAGTCAAATATAGGTGTTTTTTACTTTAATAAAAAGAGATTAGTACATGATGAATTAGAATTTGAAATGGGGTAATGCACAGTTCATTCAAAGTTGATTTATCTTAGCATGAGAAAGACAACGATTGTAGGTTTTTCTCTTTTACTAGGATTAGTTGTATCCCCATCATCCTTTCCTCCTATCATGAATTACTATTAGGACATATTCATGGATGACATCACAAGAATTCACCCATGATAGAAGAGTTTACTATGATAATGATCTTGTGTTAGGTGAACAACCAATTTTGATACCCCTTATCATATGGAATTGGTTGAGTTGAAGGAGTTCATGATATAACATGAGGGCTTAGAGAAGAAGGATTTATCTGGACGATTACATCACTATGGGGAGCAACATTTTCTATTTTCCAATAATGTGGAAGATATTATTTGTATATGTATAGATTATTAGAAGCTAAAATAGGTAATTCTTAAGAATCAATATCTGTTTCCCAGGATCAGCAGCCTTTTTAATCAGTTATGGGGATCCCATCAGCTCTCCAATATTGATCTCTGATCATGTTATCATTAGTTGTGGGTTATAGAGGAATAAATTATAAAGATGATGTTTCGGAGTAGGTACGAGATATATGAGTAATTGTTGATTCCATTTTTATTGATGAGTGTTCTAGTAGTTTTGTGGACCTCATAAACAAACTCTTCTACACATTCCCAGACTCTTTTTTCATTGTGTTCATTGAATACTTCCTCATCTACTCATTGACCTTAGATCAGTGTGTGAGACATAATGATATAGTCCTATGTAAAATTTGAGAGCATTTACATTATTAAATTTTGTCTATGTGTAAATTTTGGATTCAAGATGTGAAATTCATGGGGCATTCCATTTTAATTTTTGGCATGTCTCTTGACCTAGAGAAAGTGGTGGTGGTCAAGTCCTGGACTTGTCCCAAGAATGTGTTTGAAATAATAATATTTACGGGTTTATTTGGATTCTACTAACACTTTATTTAGGACTTATCACATTTATCAAGACCCATGATTGATCTGATATCGAAAGGATTTACATTTAATTGGTTAGACTAGTGTGAATAGGTATTTCTTAATTTGATGTTGAGGATGTCTATAACTCCAGTGTTTATTATTTGGGGCTAGGTATTAGTTATTTTGTATACTATGATGAATCAAGAACTGGGATGGGATCGGATAGACATGGAGAATGTTTTAGCTTATAGTTCACATCATATGTGACCTCATACGTGGCACTATCATACCCATGATGTAGAGAGGGTATCCATGGTCCATCATTGAACTGTTAGAAACAATATCACTTCATTGAGATGTTTGATGTCTATATAAATCATAATATACTTGTATATATCTTCAAATAGTAGTACCTATGTTTGACGCAAAGGTGATGGGTATAGTACATGTAGATTGTTGAAATCGAGATGGATTATTCACAAGGTAAAGGTAACATCAGTACAGATTCTCTTAGAAATATTATGTATGTAGTTTAAGAGCATGGTGAGTGGCCATTGGAGGTGTAATGGGGAATGATGACCTTGTTGGACGATTGGAGGATGGATTATTCAGAGGACTAGGGATTGATTTCTTGTGCCTATTTTGTGATCACATCTTCTCTTATGGACTGGATGAAGGAGAGTCAGGTATTAAACCTGAGTCCTTTAGGGGGGGGATAGATTTTAGGTAACCCATTACCTTACTAGTTGATGGATACTTATGATATAATATTTGTAAATAGGGTACTTTTTTACATTTCTTCCATCACTAAAGTATTGATGATAAATTTCTATATCTCTTTTTGAGTCGTGAATCCTTGAATGAAAGATATGTAATAAGGCTTTGTGAGATGTTTCTAGTGTCCATTTTTAAAGAATGAAATTTCTTGTTTTATTTGATTATTCAAAATCTACCATAGGATAAAGGACAAGAACCAACATCCTAGTGGTTTACTCTAGTCACATACTGTTCCCCTGTGAATATGGGAGGAAATCATGCTTGATTTTAGGGATGGGGTTACCCCAGACCCCAACAATTCATGATGATGTCTAGGTGGTTGTTTTTCAAGTGATGAATGTTTCTCACTTCATACAATTCTGTGATAATCTCATTGGGTGAGAATGTAATGATACATGTATGTAAAATAGTTTGATTACATGGACTAACCATGGAATATTTTTTTGATAGAGACACATGTTTTATTTCATGGTTGTGATTGGTATTACAAAAGGACATAGGGTATCAACTGAGATTGAGAACATGATACCATCCCCAAACATATATAAAGTCAGAGTGGATGATCCATAGACTGAAGGATATGAATGTATCATGAATTATAGACTTTATAGGATCTTGGATGGAATCATGTGAGGATATCTGTAGATAGTCATGGAACTCACTGTTGAGTAGGAATGAGGTGGGTGAGCTAGTAGATATTGGGCCATGTATTATATATGAGACCTCATAGATGGTAAAATTGATAATTATGTAGTTTGTGACCACTCATAGTATACATTGATCATATGAACACTAGAGGATAAAACCGTTGTTGTTCATATTTTGTGACCATGTTTACTTACAGGTGTTACCTCAGTTGGGGCATAATTGTTTACATAAGCAGGGTACGATGTCACCATTGTTTGTGGGACCAGATGAATTCATTGAGATTATAGATTAATGTATTACCAAATATAAATTCCCTTCAGATATCAAGATATGATTGTCATGTTCCATGTTTCTCTGTTTTGGAGGTACACACCCAATCCTATACAATTTATAGACTTTGAGAACATTGAGTTGGATTTAGATGCATATTATGAGTAATTGATGATGAAAATATTATAACTTATATGGGAAACCATTTCTAGGTTATATGGTTTCATGGATGGATTCAATATTAGACATGGGATTCATATTTATACATTTGATCTCATTGTCCTAATCTTCTTGAAGAGAACTAGTAGACACAATTATTGAGGAACATAAGTCCTTAAAGGGGGATAATTGTAACACCCATGTATTATATGGATATGTATATTTATATATTCACATACTTTATGTGGTGGCTTTGATATTTTTAGTGGTTAAATATGTTTCCAAATTCTGATGGTGGATTAAAAAGAGGTTTTGGAGGTTTTATGTCCAAAACAACTTACAAAATGCCCATGGTGTATGCCAATTTGGATAGGGGAAATGACATGGGGGGAAGCAAACTATTTTTAGGAAACATAATTTAGTTGAATCCATTTCATGATACATAATTTCCAAGGTATATCCATGGTGGAATCCATTTCCATGTTATAAAATTCACCAAATAAATAGTTATTATTCTTCTATCTGGACCAAATGGAAAGGATAATGAAAATTGATTAAATAGGGGTCTTGAATGAAATTTTAATCAATCGCAACCCTCTTTTATATGGTTCATAAAACTTCTCCTTGGTGATTTCATCAATCTAAAAAATTCAATAGTACAATACTAACACTCAAGAAACCTATGTATTTAGTTTTTGAAATATTTAATTGACTTCTATTCTATACTTTTTTGGATTTAATTTTCTTACTCCTTCGATTAAACAATTCCCTCAATTCTTACTTTGTAACTAGTGATTTTGGATTGGGATGATTTTATGGACTCCTTCATGTGAATTAATTATTTCTAGTAATTTATCCTTTGTTAGGTGACCATGGGTTGAGGATGAAATGTCTTGGACAGTGATATTTTGTGTAGACCGACAAAATAATTTCCATCCTTAGTGTAACATTGGCAATTATCAAGGGTCATTGGTGTTATTCTACCTATTAGTGGTGGACCACTTGGTGAATTCATTTTTTGTGTATTGTTTTCATTCTAGCTTCGATGCTCCCTCCCCTTACTAGAATTTAATTTTACAGTAAATGGTAATTGACATTGGTTATGTGTTATTCTACACATGTATTTTTTTCATAAATCATTATCAAGAAACAATATTTTTATATGGATCCATTTATAGGAGTTATTGTCATGAAATCAAATTCTAGTTGGTTTGAAAATGTGGTTTGGCAAAGACTCTCTTTACGAACCTAGACATTGATGATAATATGCTTTTGGTAGGAAGTTACTAACCATTTCAGGATGAGTATATGATTGTTTTCATAAAATGTTTTTTTATGCCTGATAATCCATGCTTGTTATGTGTCTCCATGTGGGTGTGTGCGTAACCTAGAGACCTTTCTTGATTTTGACCATATAAATTTTGTGTAATATATTAATAGCTATTAATGGTATTAATTCAGTTAATTTTTATAATACAAGTGATTTTGGTATTTCATAGTTGGTGGAAACATTATTTGGATATTATATTTATCATGTTTATCATTACTGGTTAGATGCCACTTTAGAGGGGGGTTTATGATATTATGATGGATTTGGAATATAGATAACGTTATGGTATATGGTAGATCATAAACATTAATGTTTATTCAGGAGTAGACCATGCCTGATATGAGAATTCATCATCTAATGGAAAAAGTGGGATAATGATGTGTTATCCAATTATGTTAAACATGCTAGGAAGGACTTACAATATTTTGAGGATAATAACCACCATCAGTGGGGTGTGTATAGAGTTCTTGATAATGACCACTATTAGGGTGGGGCTTTAATAGTTATTGATAATGACCACCATCAGGGTGGGGTATTAAAAGTTCTTAATAATGGATACCTTCAAGGTTGTGCATGAATTTTTATCCATAATGACCACCATTATGGTGGAGGGTATTGTGATCTATATTACAAACACTATGATGGTTGGGTGTATAGTGTTATTTAATTCAACAACCATTAGAGTGGTTCATATTAACTTTCCTCTATGTTTGTAATTGGTTTAATAGATATTAACATCATTACCAGCATAGTTCCATATCATGTTGGGACGCGAATCATGGTGGATTGTTTAGAGCATGATGTAATGACACATGTGTGGAAATATGGTTACATTATAATTTACTTATTTATTAACGTACACATTTATGTTTTTGTGAAATTATGTTAAGGGATCATTAGTGGTTTTACCTGGGGTTTATTATTCACACCTTATATGTTTATCTTAGTGCTCAAGAAGAATTTATGTCTGGGGTTATAGTAAAGGGAAAGGGCCCTATGACAAGGAGTGGAGGAGATAGGGGCTTGGAGTCAGAGGTGATATTCGGACACACTTTAGAAATTTTTTGATATATATATTTTATCTTTATTTACCATCATGATTACACTGGTTTGGACTTACACAATGTAAACCCATTTATTCATCTCTTTATTACAATACATTTATACCATTCAATAATATTTCCTTCCATATTTTTTACCCTAATTTTTTTATATTTTGTTTGTATTATTATTGAAATTATATAATATTGGTGGTATAATCACCCCAGTGACGGGATTCAGACCCTCATTAACCTAGTGGTTTGGGTTTGGGAATTATAGAGAGTGGGGGGGGGGGTTTAATCATTGGAACCTAGGAACTAAATTTCAAAAAATATTCTTGGTAAATGCATTGTGCATAGAATCTGGAAAAAAACTCATCTATGGAGTTATATAGAGAGATATAAAACACAAATGAAATGGGTTTTCACATGGTTCATAAAAAAAATTTCGAGTATGTAATTATTGGTGTCCAATTGTTTTGATCCTTATATCCATGTTTTTGTCTTATTAGCATCATAAAGAACATATAAGATCAATAATATGCTCCTGAAAACCAATGAAAATAATGGTCACAATGAATTTCAAATTGTCGATCAATCAGATGTTGCCTCCTCAATTATATCATATTAGACCAAAATGGTATATAGAAATAGATAATCTAAGATGGGTGGGAATTAATTAGGTTATACAAGATCATTCTAATATCATCATAATTAGACCTCTATGCTCTTAATTACTTATAATGACTATGAAGTCATTATTAGTGGGGTCACCTTTTGATTTTTCACTTAATGTTGATCTTATTTGCATGAAATTTTTATTTCAAATAATTTATTTCATATAATTAGTTTTTCCAATGAAATTTTCCAATAAAGACTTTGTTTCTATGTATATTAACATCATTCCCACAAGTAAAAATATTTTACATTATTCACCCACACTAGGTGTCACAAACCAAATCGGGATGCCATCCCACCCAACACTAGTCCTGGCTCATGGCCTAGCCCGAAGGGTGTTACCAATCCCCATGGAATGGAAAATAATGTAATAAAATCAACAAATACCTTTTAGAATTATTTATCCCTTTTGAATGAAACTTAAATACCCAAAAAAACCATATATAACCTCATAATCAATTCCAAAAACCAAAATCATAAGCATTATGGGTTAAACATTTAGCCATTTACATCAATAATAAAAATATCGAAAAAACCAAAATGAGGAGTAAAACCAAGTAGACTAACAAAATATTCATGTTGTATGTGGGTTGATACCCCATTCCACCACCACTAACACCCAACAACAAAGGATCCACTAGAACATAGATCCACCGTCACCACCACAGGGATCATTGATTTTCATAGGATAAACACAAGAAGATCTACATACACCCAAGGGTGTATGTATGGTGTGATCCAATTTAATAATTGGATTCCATAAAAATAAATTCCATTCATTAAAATTATATGATAAATTAATATACTAGTATCAAGAAAATAGATGGTGAAATTTTAAATAAAACATGTATTAAAATTTAAAAGGAAACAAAAGATGATAGAAAGATAAGAGGTATGCAAAGAATGAGAACCATGAGATATCCATTAGGATCTAGGGTTAGCTGGGTCCTAGGATCTTCATACTCTCATTGAAAAAACTATCTCCCAAAACAAAAATTCATACTCAAGCCTCCAATACCCATCACATTTATGTTTGATTAGTGTTGTTATGTAATCATGTTAGGGAGACTGGGCCTCCACCGTGCCAACTCACCTAATGTACTAGACCTAGTTTACCCACCTAGATACCTAGGATTACTTTGTGAATAATTTCATTCCTGATTTCATATGAGTCACCTATTACACATACAAACATCAAACAATTAAAACACACATGAAAACCAACCATGTTCATTTGGAAAGTTATCATTAAAACCTTATGCATATAAAAACAATTTAAAAACATTATTTTTATCACCCACATAATTAATCGAACCCATTTAGAAACCATATAATGTATACATAAATCATAAAACAAAGTTAAATCGTGGAACCACCAATCTATTTCATAAAAAATTTTAAATCTGGTTTGAAACCACAACCGCACTAAGGGGAGACCCTATAAAGGCAAGGACACACCACATTCATTAAGATATAACCCAAATAAAGAATATTGGAACCCCATCAAGGTCCAAACTCTTTCTGGAGAAAGATATCACTAGAAATAATGATGAATATACCAAAAAGAAGGAGAAATGAGAAGTGGAGGAGCTTAGTTGAATATTTCTTGAAGATTCGAAGCCATAACCAGAAACACATTGGATCCCAAGGGAGAAAAGAGGAATGGAAAGGCACAATTAGGGTTAGGGAGGCTAAATGGGGAGAGTTAATGGAGACTTGGGGTTAAAATCAAGGAGGGTAGTCTAATAAATTCAAACTTTTTAAATATTCGGTAGGCCACATGGTTTAGCCACAAGGTTTTCTAAAACATACGCCAAATTTGCAACAACTGTTCAAAAGAGGAAAAATAGACACATAGTTTATCTAGAGGGAGTGCAGACCCATGTGACATTCCATGTGACTCAAACAGATCCAATATCCTAGATGAAAAATTATATTTCATGCATGTTCTCTAGGCCATGCCACCTGGATAGTTCCACATTCCATGGAACATGGTTTCCACCAGGCTAGAAAATGATTTATACTAACCATGTGTCACGTCCATTCTAGACCAAAACCACCATTTTTTAGAAACTCATAAGAAATGCATATAGTAAAAGTAATAAAAAATGTAAAAGTCAAAATAACTCAAAATGAAACCTTGGATTTGACAATTTTACTCACCATGAAAAATTTCTAACATCATAAACTCAAACTGAAGTCTGATAAGATAATCAATGTGTATATTTCACTTCCACCTCAGAATGTTTCTACCATGTCTTGTGTTCATCATTATAATGACGATAAAGGATGAAAAAAACCAATGTATTTCCCCCAAAATAAGATATATTGAGATTCCACAGTCTATACTGGTCACTCAGACATAGAAATGTCAGATTCCAACTCTAAATATTCCATGTTTAGTATGTGAGATGGGTCTGGGTTATAATTTTTCAAATCTGAGACATGGAACCCGTCGTGTATTAGTATAAACTAGTTCAGAAAAGATAACTGGTATTCGACGTTGTAAATTATATTAGTAATATCAAATAGTCTAACATAACTATGTATTAACTTCCCTTTCTCACCAAGATGATGGTGACCCAAGTGAGGGCCTCCTTTATGAACACCTGATAACCCACAAGAAATTATTTAACTCAAAACTGCCGATTGGAATAAGTGTTATGGAAAATTTCACAGTCAACAATCCTGAACTAATAAATTGGACTTTTTTGGATTTCTATTACACTAGTCTTGGTCCTAAAAAATATGTTTCACCCACTTCTATCCAGAACAAATGAAAATAACAAGACCGACCATAAAGTTCCCCAAAGTAATGCATTCATATTGAGGATTAGTAACTATTATTATACTCAAATTTGACCCATCCCAAATGGTTATCCCACGAGCCTCTGAAGTCCAACACACATTCTCAGAGAATGTATTCCAATATATGATTTCACCACTCCATCTGACGATCCATTTGGGGATGGTATGTCGTACTATGTTTGACATGTGCCCCCATTACCTACTGAATGCCTTCCCAAAATTGAAAGGTAAAATGGGGGGTCCCTATTTTTGGTGATATCTCATAAAAAATATTGAATACTCACTACCTTCTAAACATACAATTAAACCAAATCATCCACTTCGGTTGAGTCCTTGATCAGAATACAAAAAGATGGTTTTGTTAGAATTTTGACATACACCCATATAGAATTCCTCCCCTGGGGTGCATGTGGTAATCCAAAAATGAATTCCTTTGGGACCTCATCCGACTTCCATATATGAATGGGTAGTGGATAAATCAAACTATAGGTCCTTTGGTTCTTGACATTAACCTTATAGAATGTTTAACATCGGGATACAAAGTCATCAATATCCAGTCTCATACCTAGCCCCAAGAACCGGGGATAAACATTATAAAACATCTTGGTGGTACTAGTCTAAACATCTCAGAAAGACTGGTAGATATCCTACATTACCTCCTTCCATAAAGAAAATAGTTTAATGAGGAGAACCTTGAATCAAAGAACTCCCTTGAAATATAACAACCACTTTCTGAGAACCTCCCCAACATTTAGAAACTGAATTAACAATTGACATAGATCATCACCCATATTTTCATCCCAAATCAACTCTAGAAGATGGGTCTTTAGCATTAAACTGGAAAACATGTGCCTCAACTATGCTCCTTGGTTTCATGATACATCCTGTCAAAAAGACCAATCAAAATCCACTAATCACTAGACTCCCTTAATTCTTTCACTAATATACTTCTTCTTAGGTCATCCTCTACAAAATTCACTTTTCCCATGGTATAGATGATATAAAAGTCAAACCCATGAAGGTACTCAACCCATCAACACTACCTCATATTCATATCCTTTGGAGATAAAATGTTGGATAAAATATTCTGATATGAGTAAAACAAAATTTTCTCTCTCAATAGATACTGATACCATGTTATCAAGGAATGTATAACTTGCACTAGTTCAAGGTCATGTATTCGACAATTTATTTCATGTGTTCAGATTTGGATAGATACATACACCAGTAAATGGTCATACTACATCACAACACACCCAAAATTCATACCTGAATCATCACAGACAATGATGTATCCCTTCCCATATTTTGGAATGATCAAAATAGGGGTAGGGGTCAACCAATGATTAACCTCATAAAAGGATTCCTTACATTCTGAACTCCATTCAATCATTACTACTTTTTTGGTAGGTTTGGTAATGGGTAAAGCATTCCTAGAGATATCTCAAAGAAACTGCAGGTAATACCCTACCTGGCCCAAGAATCAGTAGATCTCAAAGATGTTCCTTGGGTTCTCCCATGATATCACTACTTTTATCTTCTTGGGGTCTACTGAAACCCCATGTTCTCAATACACATGGTCCAGAAACATTACCTCCGATATCTAAAATGTTCACTTAGAGAGATTATTATTGATGTGTTCATCTCAAAGCATTCCTAACACAGTCCTCAGGTGATGATCATTCTCTTCCTCACCCTCTGATTAAACCGATATTTCATCAAAAAAATACAACAATGATGGATTTGAGGTATTGATGGAACACATATTTCATAATATCCATGAAATATGATGGATAATTTTCCATCCTGAATGGCATGAATAAATACTCATTGTCTTCATACCTGCTTCAAAAGGCTGTCTTAGGAATATATGACTCCCAGAACCTGACCTGAGTATATCTTGAGAACACATCAATATTATAGAACCAAATTTCCCCCTTTAGATGATCAAAGAGGCCATAGATATGGTGAAAGTGTTATTTAATCATTATTGTTACTTTATACAAACTTCTGTATTTGATACACAACTAGAAAGATCCTTCATCGTTTTTAGAGAACAACACAAGGTTATCCCAAGGTGAGATGTTTGGGTGAATGAATCCTTTGGATTAAAAATTTTCTTACTATATATTTAATTCCACAAATATGTTAGGGTTCATATGATATAATGGAAGAGATATTTTATATGTTCATTATTCTAAATGAATGGTGAACTCTATATCCCACTCTAGTGGAAATCCTGAGAAATCATCTAGAAACACCTTTGGGAACTCATCTTCCACATGGGGTAATCCACCCTCAGAACATCTACCACCATCCTACACAAATGAGAGGATACTTGTAATATAAGATTTATTAACTCCAGAAATGGTAGTCTAGCACACTATAACCAAGGATCCCATTCACCATTTAATACTTGAGTACTCCAATCGTGTTCCACAAATGTCACCCTCCTGTGATAACAATCAATGTTCACATTAAAACACAACATCAAATCTATAACGAGGATCACATAAAAAAGATCCATTTATATTACTAGAAAATACCATTCTAACATGAAACTTAGAAAAGTGTGATCATAATATGTACATTTGAAAACATGTTCTATTTTATAACCAAGAGGCATCACCAGTGGTAAAATAATAAGTATGTTAGGATGGGTGGTCTGAGCTACTACCTCCCCTTTTGTCCTTCTCTTTTCACATCCTATTCCATTCTGATGAACCAATGCTTCTCTATCCCACCACTAATACCGCACATAAAAAACCAAAATTACGGGCATGATGTGTATCCACCCTAATAAATTGATCTAATATCTCAACACATTTCATAACCATGAACAAAAATACCTGAGACTGAATGTCTAACCGTAAACCCATCAAAATATGATGATCCTTTAACTGCTCATTGGAAACAACCTTAGGTAAAAAATCAAAAATTTTAGAAAAATAGTAGGCATACTCCAATAATGTTCAATCCCCTAAATTGATATCCTAATGGTCCTAGGTCTTGTAAATGGCCATGGTATTTGGGAAATACTGGTAATTGAAGACAACCTTGAATTCCATCCATACCAACTACTCATGATTCTATGCTTGGACCATATAATCCCACCACCTAAGACTGGGATGTTTCAACATGAACAAATAACACTCTACTTTGACTACATCAGTATTATTAAGAAACACAAAAATACTTTTGATCTGTTCAATCCAATAATCCACCTCTTAGGGTCTTGTGCTACCCTAGAAGGATGTAGGTTTTTTTTGAGGAACTACTATGATTTTTTCATTTATAGACATAGTTATAATTCCTTAGCATGAGTTGGACCATATTCCACTCTCTAATATAATTCCCAAACATCCTGAAATATGGATTCAACTAATTTATAATCAAATGGAATGGGATATCTCTCTCCATCCTCTTCTTTCTACTGCACATGAAGTATCTTGGGAGGCTTGATTATATATTAATTAGAAAGGGAAAAACAACCATCAACACGTCATCCTAAAACATTTTACACAACAACAACATTCAAAAATTTCCATAAATAAATAAAAACCAATAATAAGAACAATAACAAGTAAAACCACTCCACCCGTAATCATTTCCAGTGAAAAGTCTCCAGCCTGTAAATCTAACATAGAGGAGGAGTCAAAAAAATCCAAAACATCCCATGGGGACCCAAAGCTTATCATGAGGTGTGTTTTCCAAAAACCCCACTAGAAACCATATCCTCAACCACTAACAGTCAAAGCTCTAATCTATCTATAATTTCTTGAATAACATGCCCTAAGAAAGGGAAAAACTACCATGGGTACCATTTTTTCACGAACACGACTGGACTACCATCCAATCTGACACCCAAACCAACTCATGGCATGGCTTGAAGGGAATTATTGATCCCCATGATCTAGAAACTACTTCCTAAGAATAAATAAACACCTTTAGGAATGATTTTTCTCATGTGATTCAACCATAATCATCCCATAATGACCATACATCACATCGAAATCAAATAAAAAAATACATAACATTTAGTAGTTAAATATTTAGTATTTTTCATCAAAAACTTAAATAACAAAATAACCAAAATGGGGAGGGAAATAAATATATTAACAAAACCTCCTTATAGTGTATGGTTCAACACCCCATTCCACCACCACCAACACCTACCAACATATGAACCAATAGCACATATATCCACCATCACCACCACATGGAACCTTGTTATAACTCAGCTCAAACATAAAAAGACCTACAAACACCCAAGGGTATATGTACAGTGTGAGATAAATGAAGGGTAAGATATCAAAAATATATATTAAATTCATTAACATTAGATGAAAAATTAACATTCTAGTTTTATGAAAAATATAGATACCATTTTAAATAAAACATGCTTGTTTTGATGGGTAAGAGGAACCCAAAATGGCCCAATAGATTATAACCCAATCAATTTGTCATTGAATTTGTTTCACATCCAGTTCACCAGTTTTGTTTCGTTTGTATTTTCAATGAGTGATGTATAAAATCCACATAATTGTTTGACTGTGTGTGACAATGGGGGGGAGTGTGTTGTGCATAATCATGAACTTAGGGTTGCGTCTGTTTCTATCACTGGAATCTCCCAATGGTTCCCTCATTCATAACTGGGTAAAGAAATTATCTACAAAAGAAGGTGATCACCTGGGTTTTCAAGACCAATGTATCTTGGGAACTCATATTGGTTGAGAGGATGGGAGGTTGGGATCATCACTTCCTTTCGGGGGGAATTATTATCTACTCCAGGACTCTCTTATTGATTATAGATATGTTTGTTAATCTCTTCCTAATCCTGATATGGGATCTATTTCCCCAAAAACTATCATGGGTTAATTATCTTTCATATGAAAAATAAAGGTTCCTTTTTTGTGAATCCATCTATATGTATCATAGGTTCTTCATCGTTATCATGCAATGGGCAATTGCTTATGTGATCAATCTATATAAACAAGTTCATAATAATGTGTTTCCTTGAAAGGAGGTGATTAATATTATGAGGAGGGTATTGATCTAGTATGAGGCGCCCGATGTATTTTGGTTATTAGAGGAATCAAAACCAATATAGTCCATTAGACCCATGTAGTTTAACATCAGACATAAATGACTTATACGGCTGATCTGGGATACGAAGAATTCAAGATCAGGTCACGAAGGGACTTCCTATGTATCTTGAGTATAGAGAGAATCATAGTTTACGTAGTACATTTGGTCAAGGATTATATATTGAGTTTAACCCTGTCATTGTAGAGACTCAGGGTGAAGATGACATGATTATTGAAACTCCCTAATCCAACATGAGTCCTGATCATTGTGAGAAACAAGGGATGATAAGTGATGAATTTAATTACTGGTATAAATGGGACTTATCTATCAAGATTGACCCGGATGATCAATATAGATCTCAAACCATGATAAGGTGGACTATGTATCCTCAATATGGTAACAATTATAGTGATCATAGTTCTATTTATTGGAGAATTCAAATAGGGGTTTCCCTATTTATCAGGGCTTACACATCGAGGATGGAAAATATTATCAAGTCATGGGAGGCCCTATGATCTGATCTGATTACCTACCTTTCATGCATTTATTTTACACTCATCATGACTTAGATGTCTTCCTAATATGTTAGGAAATTTATGGAAGAGATTCTAAAATAAAATCATGTTATCCAGTTGAATTTTTTGTAGGAATTTATGTATCCTAGATGGAATGTCAAGGGTTGTCACAAGATCAGAGTTGTCTTGTCCAGAGGGAATCACAAGATCATGGTGGTCTGTCCTGGAATCCATCACATGACCTAGTTGGATTGTCTATATGGTGCATCATGACTCATTTGACTTTCTCTGGTGTCTTTTTCAAGAGATGGATGAAAATATGAATGGTATCACGAGAGTCAATACAAAATCTATTGGAGGGCATCACATGTCATGGTTGAAACTCTTGGATGTCTGCCTGATATCTTAGGGAATTTATGGCAGAAATTATAAAATAAAATCATGTGATCCAGTTGAATTTTATGTAGGAATTCATGTATCCTAGATGGAATTTCAAGGGTTGTCACAACATTTGAGTTTTCTTTTCTAGAGGAAATCACAATATCTTGGTGGTCTATCCTAGAATCCATCACATGACCTGGATGGACTGTCTAGATGGTGTCCCATGATCCATGACTTTCTATGGTGACTTTTTCAGCCCTTCTCCAACCCTAATTTCCTTCCCTCTTTTCCGAAAGTGTCTATAAGTACCAATTTCCTAGATATGCTTGATGTAATCCCCACCCTTTAGATTTTGGCTACCGAGTTAACAGAGACCTCGGCACTTCTAAACCTCACCCTGATTTCTCACTTCAAACAGAGGAGTCCTTCCGTTGACACATTCGACGGGTTCATGTTTTCTTCATGGGATCTTCAAGAAAAGGTGTTTGATGGTTTAATGGACAACCACCACATCATGATCCAGTTTTAAATGGAGGAGGACCTTATAAAAGCCTGGTCGTCGGCCCCTCGTAGCTGCAACGAGATTCAATTCTTCCTCCTGCGTTGGTCCTTTGACTTTCATATGGTTCGAGATCCCCCCTCGGTGGTGGTTTGGGTATGCTTTCCTAACCTTCCTTTACCCTTTGAAAATACTTCTATAATCATAATTTTGGGCAACCTCATCGGGAGGTTTTTATGCGTAGATAGTCAAACAGATGCAGTATGTCACCCGGTTAATCCCAGAGTCTATGATGAAATTGATGCTTCCCGGATTCCCTTTGATTTTGTTTGGATTACCATTGGAGAGGAATATATATGCAAAAAGGTCATTTATTAAAATTGGACTGAATTTTGTTCGTCTTGTAATTTTCTGGGTCACTCCCTGGGGGTTGTCCAAAGGAGACCTTCAACCCCGATCTCAGCAAGGAGGGAGGATAGTACAAATGTTAATATAGTTGATGTTTTCGGGGGGGGGGGGGGGGGGTTGTTCCAGTTCAGAGGGAGCATGGTCCAGTTAGTTGTGCCAGGGTTTATCCACTGTGTCTGTTGGATCAATATACCTCGGAGTGAGTTCGCATGGAGCCTGATGTTTGTTTTCTTGGTTCTGTGGCGATGTAAGTGTTGGCTCCCAACCCAATGGTGGGCGAGGTGTTTAGAAGGCTGAGGCAGGATTTGGAGGGGCCTTCCAAGCAGTTTTCATGGAAGGATTCCATTTCTAATCATTAAGAGAGGCACGAAGAACCTCAAATGAATTGAGATGTGGAGGAGAATATACAACTGGTTGAAGGTGAAGGGGTTGTGACTACCATGGAGGTGACCAATTCAGTCAGGAACCGAGAGGAGGGAGGTCGTGATCCCCTAGTGAGGCCACTACTTCAGCAGAGCAACATGTTCGATAGTCTCGTAGAAGAAGGTTTGAACTCTGATCATGTCGAAGCTAGAGGAGTGGATGAGGGCTTCAAAGGGAACCTAATGTATGAAGGGAGGGGTCGTGAGGAGTTCTCTTCGCTGGCGGAGGAGCTTCTTATCCATGACTATGTATATTTGCACGAAAAAAAGAGGATAGTAGAATAGTGGCAGAGGGTGATGGGAATGATTCTCCTGAAGTCAATTGGGATGCGATTATGTGCCTTTCGATGATTGAATGCAACACTCCTGGGCCGAGGAGGGGCAAGGACAAGGGGTTCATGGAACTTGAGGCAGTGACTCTATTTGACAAGAGGGGGTATTCATCCAAAGGTGATAAAGAATATTTGAGTGAATTGGGCACTCGTTCCTTTAGTAATACTTTCCAACGTGAGAAAAAGTGGATGAATGAGGATGTTGGAATGTTTTCGGCTATCCCAAGAAGAAAAACAAGGAAGGATTATTCTTATCTGCCGCACCCGGTGATTATCAGAGCTTCTTCTAAGAGAGATCACAGTATGATCCTTGCCTTTAAAAAAGACGTCATATCCATGATATCGAGTCAGGGGCAGTACTCTTTGGACCAATTGAGGAGTCGGGTCGAAAGCGATAGTCTTTGGAGGTAATATAAACCAGCTTCTGAATGGGAATTGGACACTACGAAGGAGGACTCATGTGTCAGGTGTGGTGAGGAGTATAGTTATTATGATTATTAGTGGTTGTTCCATTATGTTCTTGTTGTTTGTTTTGGTGCTCTTTGATTTTGGTTTTTGTTGGTTGTGTTCTTGTGTGGTCTGTGTCCCTTGGTTTCTCACTTTCCCTAAAAGTGTTTGAAATAAAAATTAATTAATTTTCAGTCATGATGGTGTATTGAGTATCGAATGTCTTTCCTAGAGTGTGTGACAATGGCTTAGTTGACATGCGTAGATGAATCTACAAGACTTAGCTTACATGAGCCGGTACCATTATATGAGTCATGTGACATATTTGAACGATGTATTGAGGCTTGGGTGAACGGCCTAGAGGACTTTGCAGGACTGAAGTAGCTTGCCCAGGGGGAACTGTGTGACATTCCTTGACATGTACTGGTTGATTTCACATGATCCAAAAAGCATGCTAAAGGAGAATTACAAGATCTAGATGACATTTCTTGGCATTGTCTCATATATTAGATGGTTCATACAAAGTACCTGAGGGTCATCAGACATGTTTTTATTTAATTATTTCACCTATATTCATTGTTCTATCCCTTCTATCATTAATTCATTATAGTTATTTAGTATCGGTTTTTGAGTCTCGCACAACCCAAGAGATATGTGGTATGTTCTTGACATAGCTTTATAGAAGACCTTCACATGATATATGAATAATCACAAAAAGTGATATATGTATGGAGCATGATCACTACAGAAGTTATATACTATATTAACCAAGGGAAGACTTTTCATTCATGAGATTATTTGCTCCAAAAAAATCTACTCTAATTCTTGGGTGTGTTTTTGAGCATCTAATTGAAAAATATAACCCTATATTTGAGATTCTAGATATCCATTTTTTATGTTTGGGTGGGGAATTTATAGGACTCTATCCACCTTGTTCGTTAAATGGTTTATATAGAGTATCTAGCATAGATCCAGGTCAGAGTTAGCCAAGGGGAATGATGCAACGTGTCATAACGAGCCTTTGTCATGGAACGCTCTGAGGGCGCCACCTGATTTTCAGCGTCCATGCATCCCTCTCATCAACACATCTATTATTGGATTATTTCTAATTAATGGGGACTTTTTTTATCATGTGATTATACCAAATGACTTCCAAATTTTCATATTGATATGTCAATAGGCCTTCATGAGATGCTCTATGCCATGCATGGGACATTTTTTGAGGCAAGATTAGCTTGTCTGGGGGTCTCCATGAGATCAGGGAGTATTGTCCATGAGTCTTGTGAGACTGAATTAAAAACCTTATTATCACCTTTCAAATGTTTTATAACCATGATAAATCCCACCAACACACTTTTAATCCCATTTTTTAATTTGACAAAGGTCATGGATTATGCGATATTAGATAAGTACCATTGATGAAATTTTCTCTAATTTTATTTATTATTTGTGTGACCAATAAGGTTACTATTGGGGAACACAATAATTTCATGGAAAAATACACATACATGTCCTTCAGGAGCTGAACGGGGAGTGCTTGGCTACATGTCCATATCCAAGTCCTTTCGTTCGATGATGCTGATAAGCCTAAAGGATTTTGTGAGTGAGGCAGGTATGTCTCCAGAGACTCGTAGTGTCTTCTGAATCGCTGGGGGCACATTTCATGTTATTTTATAATAGTGATTAGATGTCTCATCCCCCCTTTTATTTCATTTTTTTATTTTCTACCATGGTTAAGCATCATTCAATATTTCCCAGACGTTTTCAAGGAAAATTATCCTTCCCATTAGTGATGAGTTTCATGATGTTTCCCTCCTTAATAAGCCTCCTCCATTTAGAAAATTTCATTCTATTTTCAATGGATTTTTTTCGGATTGTTAGGAACTCACCATTGTCGAACTGCATGGCCTGGGGGAACTCGTATGGCTACCAATGTGTGACAACTATTTTTCAATATTTCCTTTGTAAGAGTAAGAGGACTTCCTAAAAGAGGCTTTGCGGGATCCACTACTGGCAATGTGTTACACATGGTCCTTTCATGTGACCTTATCATGGTCACATGATCATGAGTTTGTTGGAGGTTCATGTGGTCTAAAGGTCTTTATCCCCTAATTATTCCTTTTATTTTGTAGGGAAAAACAATACCCATATTCATGAATTTATTCCTTGGTGAATTTTATGATTCTCATTTGGGTGGCGTCAAAAAGTTTGCCCCCCCCAGGAGCGATATCCACAGGGACAGGGGCTCAGTTCTGAGGAAAGTAAATGCCCACTGAGGTCTTTGGTAGTGTCGCGAATAGGTGTATTGGGTGTCATTTGGCATACTAGGTTACTCTTCATATTAAGTGGAATTATCTATATAGAGAGGGATGGAGGGAATAACTATCAACCAAATATCACTTCTCTATAGATCTCCCTCCCTTCCTCCATCATATATTTCCACCTCAAAACCATTTCACGAGTCCTGATCATGAGACCTCATCATGAGACCCCATTTCATGAGAACTACCAACATAATATTTTTTATTCGGGCACTCGTATATTCCAAACACGAACCATACATTAGTAATTTGATGAGATTTGGTGTTGAGAATTGATATTTCATTGAGGGTTTCACAAGATCCTCTGGGTCGATCAACTTATTGATGGATCTTCATGCGATTTGTGTGACCATGTACAAGTTACAAGGTCACGAGTATCCAAAGGGGTCATGTGGTAGTGAAATTACTTATACGGGTTATGTGACCCATGAATCCATTGTAGGTTAGGTTATTTGTGATCCATTTATATGGTTTTGGAATCCCTTGATGATTCATGCAATGCACATGAGGTTGCTAGGATTTCATGTATTTTTTAAGAAATTATTTTATATTATATTTGTCTGAAATATTCTACTTAAACATTTGTAAATGTATTTTGGTTTTCTTAGATCATCCACATTTATATCCAATCAATGGTTCGTGATTTATTGTAATCACAACGTTGATCCTTGATATTGTGTGGACTTAGATGATGATGTTTTGAAGAAGTTCATATTTTCAGATCTCTATGACTACCCCTATCACACTGAATACCTATATAAGGGTTTATTTGGCTAAAAAATGCCATCATACCTACTTCTGATTTTAATTTTTCATCTTATTGGTAATAATATTCTTTGGACTGTGTTCAGATAATAATTGTTGAGGATGGCTGGCTGGTTATGCCTCGACCCCATAGTTCATATTATTTGTTGGAAAACTCTCCTCTATTACTGGATGTCCATGAATCCACTCAGAAACATATTTCTCATAGTTATATGAGTTTCATTTCCTATTATATTAACAATGATAGTAGCATATGGTTCTCAAAATTTGATCTTCATCCCAATAATAATTTCTCCAATGAGTGGGAACGACCCTTCTGGGTAAAGCAAAGCTGCTTGTGTTTTTCTAATGATTTATATAGTGTTAATATTTATGAATATGTGTAGATATACCAATTCATCATCAATAACCATCTTGAACTCCTTTGAAAAATTATTATAAATTGGTTCCCTGGAACAATAAAATTTCATTTATCCCATGGTTATGTGGACATAAGCCTGTGGTACATCTATCAACTGGCAGAATTCCTGCCCATGGATAAATGCATGATGATTTACTATTGAAATAATATTTTTTGTGATGATCCCTAAAAGATTCTATTATTAGAAATAGATATAATTATTATTGTAATATATAAGAGTAAAAGGATCTGAATATGCACTCTCTTATCTCATTCGAGGAATGTATAAATATTTTCTTCTGTAGTAGTAGAGGTATAAAAGATATTATACTTATTCATCGATTCCTTTCATAATAAGTATACAATAGTTATGGAACTGACTAGGCCATTTTAGAGGTTGGATATTATACCTCAAGGGGATATTGTGTAAACTAAGAGAACTCTCTGAGCCTGAGATTGTAAAGAATTATGGCCATGTTTTTGAATGGGTGGATTTTCTTAGCTGGAGGTGCATGCTCAGGGATCTGAGTTATTACATTAGTGATGGCAGCATGAATTATGAAATTCCAACAGATCAATTCTTTATTACCACTCATTTAACTCCTTTACCAATTCTGGGACCATATTCAATGAGGTCTCACCCCTAGAGGTTTAGCAGTCGTCTCTAGTTTCTAGTTTCTTAGATATGGGAGAACATTAATTGTTATGAATAATAAAATGCTTGTTGGATCCCTATTTATTCATACTTCCCTAGTCTCTTTAATATATTGGGAGTTGGGACCATGTCTTTATGCCTTGAAGTGGTTAAACATGCACTGATCTAATTTAGTAGTTTCAATGTCACTCCCTTTCATGCACTGCCTAGACCGATTATTGATAACAGTGGAAGTTATCTTGTTGAAAGGATGTATATGATATCTTATCATGATGGGTTTCTTGTAGAAAGAGTTTATAATATAGTTCTTTTTTATCCTTAGGCACCTTTTATAGTTTTTCTCCAGTTTGGCTATATTCAATGGATCTACCCTATTCCAATGGTTAGCGTATGAGGGGGGAAACATCCTAGAGTGATCCACCAATTTTGAAAGATGCTAGCACACGAATATAATAAGGATAATATCATAATTCCTCATATTTATGATTCCACCATCCTTAACTAGGATTATTCCCTGGCTTAGATTGTAGATCACCCAGGTGGTGTGCTGGGTCGTCTAGTCTGTCATGTGGAAACACCTTTTGTTACACCAAACCCTCTATCAATAGAAACAATGGAGTTGATTGAATACCTTTGTGAGACATCAAGGAAGTGATCTCATTCTAGTAATGATTATTATTATGGTGAAAGAGACTTTGTTAGTACATTAGTCCTCCAGCAATGGTTATGGACGATTTTTATGTCGAGATAAGAGCACACGAGATTTATTATCATTATTTCCTATATAATTCACTAGTTATTCCCCTACCATTCTTGTCTCATTGGTCAAGGATAGTCATACATAATTTAGGATTATTTTGAAACAGATCCATGATTTTATTACTAAGACTTATTTGGAAACATTTCATGACCAAGGGGACGACATCCATTAATTATTTAATGACTTTGTGTCATGTATTTTTGATCGAAAACCATTATACGATATCACGTAGAAAATAATCTTGAATCGATGAAATCTAGCCACCCATGAATGATATTTCCATGATCTTGAAGATGATTCTCCCCTTTCTAGACATTTCATGAAGACGTTAGATGTATTCGAGCATGTTCTTCATTTTCTATATGAATTGAAAGCGTACATGGATGCATGGGCTGGAAAATATTGAAATGTGAGGATCTTATTTCCCATTTGAGGTTTTATCTTTATACATCATCATCATCATCATTGTATATATCTTAGAAGATAGTCAAAGAGTTAACTACTTTGGTCGAGACTCTCCATCCTATGGTGGAAGCATTGGAGTCATGGAGAGTGACACTCCAACATTCCATCGACACTTTCCACCATACTCTTATTGATATTTCCGTCACAGTAGATCAACTGTTATCATAGTTAGACATTTTTAATGCATTCTATTTTTTATTAGACTTTAGAGAGACTCCAAATTGTGGTGATTCCTACATCATTTTCACACTATGAATGGATGAATTTTCTGAACGTTCTATACAACTATCCTATTTTCATTCCTTCACAATGTTCATGGTACCTTGTTGCTCTAATATTGTGAGGATAACCAATTATACCTATCCTTTGAATAACATCATGTAATCCTAAATGTCTGGATTTGAATATTTTAATCAAGAAAAATTCCTTTCAAGAAGTACTCATGAATTCCCACTAATACATGATTCTCTACTGATGCATCTGTTCTAGTTATCTTAAGACCACCTGATTTGTAGAAGGATTTCCTTTGTAGAAAACATGTTCCAAAGGGAGAGTGATCTTTTTTGGCCGATGTTGATAGGATCTTCAAGAGAAATTTTATCATGATTAGATAATGTAGTGGGATATGTTGGCTTTTAGTCTAAATAACTATTGTGTCTTAGATTATAGTCTTTTATCTTGGATTTGATATTGCTTTAGTTTAGGTTATTTTAACTCGAACTCGATGTATCTTTAGTTTAGGGTCTTTTAGATGGATCCTAATATCGCTTTAGTTTAGGGTCTTTTATATTAGACATGATATTCCCTTAGTTTCAGTTCATTTAGGTCGGACCTGATTTCACGTTAGTTAAACGACATTTAGCTCAGATCAGATGTCTATTTCGTTAGTGTCTTTTCACTCAGACCTAATGTATCTTTAGTTTAGGGGATTTTAGCTTTGACATGACATTGTTTTACTTTATGGTCTTTTATCTCACACCAGATGTTGCTTTAGTTTATGGTCTTTTAGCATGGACCTGATGTCACATTATTTTAGGGTATTTTAGCTCATTCCTAATGTATGATCATGGGATATAGTGAATATATAAAATTAACGACATAGAACACTTTGAGGTGATAGGTTGTTCCATAGTGTTGTGGAGGCTTATGAGGATTAGAAATCCCCTTTTGTAGAGTGACACATTTGTTTGACAACCATAGTCACATGTGGATGAGTGACAGGCATGAGTACATAGTTAATAAAATGGTCTCTTGAAGCCATGTTTTGTTTTAAATAGCTATAAATGATTTATGGGGGTAGTATAAATTGAGGAAAAAATACTAGGGATTATAGGTTATCTTAGATAATTGGAGTATGGGTGATGAAAATCATAACCCAAATGTTTGAATCATAAATATAAGATGGGGAAGATATATCTGGTGTGTCTCAGAAAATTTTGAGATACCGGGTTTTGTTGTGGTGTTACCAGGCCCAAAAAGGATTGATGCTCCTTTCTAAAATGGAGGAGATTCCTTTAGTTCATGGGTGAGGTCCTTTATGCATCAATATCACGTCCAAGAAAAATATGATATCCACTTCATTATGAGGGATAATAAATATTTATGAAGACTCAAACATTCATATGATGACGTTGTCTATGGGAGGAAAGTAATCTAGGATGTTTTATGGAACTCTTGGGAAGTTTCGGTCTCGATTATAAAGCTCTATATTTTTTCCATATGGTTTCAAATCAAAAGGCGTGGGTGATCAAATTTTCAAGATTGGAGTGTCACATTCCTTCTTTGTGAAAGGTTTAAAAATATGGTGACATAACATTGAGGATTTAGAATATTATTGGATAGTTTGTTATGAGGATTTAAAACCATGGTCCAAAGTGCTTGGATCAAGGGAATGATATAGGACAGTCACAATTGGATTAGTTCATAAACACTAAGGTGTTGAGTGCCATAACAATGATGTCAGGGATGATGATCATTGGAATATCCTTTTGGAAGAGTGAGAAATTTTGTTGATGAAGATGGGTTAATTTGCATGATCTATATGCATGCATGCATAGTAAATAAAAGGGTCCCTCAAATATATATATCTTTTTAAAAGTCCATGTATGGTTTACGGGGATCCGAGGTACTCAAATCATGAAGTGTGATTTTTAGAAAGCGTAATATCCAATAATATTTGGACCACCCTAAATGTTGTCTCACTACCTAGCGAAAATATTCTCATGGTGAAGGGATGTGAAAAATATTTTCTCTAACTTTTTCCTAGATCAGGTGGTCTACTGAGTGTAACTCATCATTTATTAGTGAAGAATGTTGACCCTATGAGCTATATTCCTTATTTAATTGTGCGATAATTTTTCCCTAATCTATGGAGATTAAAATTTTAGTGAGAAAAAACTTGAATTTTGATTAGTTCAACATATGAGGGTTTTCAACATTAAATGTTTTTTGTTGCTTTCGCTAACTGTTTAGGGTCTTGTGATTTAGACCATTACAGGATTGAGTTTATGGTCATACAACTTTGACCAATGTGTAGGAAGTTTAAGGTCATGAATCATATGGACCAAAAACAGGAGATATTACACAACATCATAATTATGATACACATGGTCAGGAGCACTCTGACATCCTTCTGAGTAGGAGATGGTAATTTTATATATCATGATTTGAGGTTCTCAGGTGTTGAGAAATGATTTAGGAAAGTCATATTGGGAGAGGTTCATATCACACTAGGGTATTGAGTTCTTTCGAAAATATGGTATGGATTAAAAGAATCAAAACAACCTTTTTGTTTAGTGATGAATTTGGTTAATGTTCAGAAGCACATACAAAGGATCCATGGAAATGTATTCATAGTCAAGAAAAGGGTCCCTTAAAGTCCAATATCTATTCCATGGGTTGTGAAAGATTGAGGAAACCATAGGCTCCCAAGTAATGAAGTATGGGTCATGGATTGAGGTTCTTTAAAATATTATGGATTCATCCCATACAATGGATGGCTGAGGTAAGTCTCTTGTGGTCCTTCAATAAGGAATGAAAAAATGGGTGATGGTATTCATAGTTTATCATCATGTAGTAGGTACATTTTCCAAGAATTTTAACGTTATATGGTAAGTACATTTTCCATAAATATTATCATCATATGGTAATTGAATATTTTGTGATGTTTTAATGTTATGAAAAAAAGAAGTTTTCCTTACAGTTTGACATCATCTGGTAAATACATTCTTCTATGCTGTTTATTGTCATGAAGTTAGGATGTGGGAACCGATGTGAAAGGATAGAAATTTCATTGTTGGGCCCAAGGGTGGAAACCTATGCATCACTACATATCTCATGAAAATGAGAATAATACCACACATAGTTATGAAGAGCCATGAAGTTTATCATCAAGTATTGAGCACATTGGAAATGGTGGTTTTTTGGTTAGGCCTATGAATTGAATTATGGGTGTCAATACATATCCCATGGTGATGGGAATCACAACATGAATATTTCTTCAATGGTAAATACTCTACAATGGTATGAAACATATGTAGAGGTGGGAATTATTTCCATTAATCATGGTAGCTAGGACCAGGATTAAAAACCCAAGTGTCAATAATTATCTTGCGATGATAGGAATCAAGACACATGTAGTTCTTAAAGAACTATGCAATTCAATATCATGCGTGAAGGAAATGTTCTCCTTGATGTGAAGCGGTATAGAGTGGCTAGAGGTGTGGTAGAAGAGAAACACTAACTGTAATGGTCCTCTCGGATTAGGTCTATATTATTGTACAGTTTCAAGTCATGAAGGGGAGATTAATAATTATGTTTTAACATCATATAGTAATGACTAATGATATCTATTTACGGTCTTTTATTTAGAACTAATATGGGCATGTCGAATGATTCTATGACTTTTTTATTTAGGGAAGACCATACTAAGACTCCTAATCCCACATTAGATATATTTGGTGTGAAAAAAAAGTAACAACATGGGTTCCTCTCATTGTAAAGAGGCATTTAAGAGCATAAAAGGGGAATTTCTTTTATCATGTGGTGGCTGGACCAAGATATAAAATCATGGCATCCCTATGTATCTCATTAGAAATGAGAATCAATCCATATGTAGATCTAGTAGACTCATTCATTTTAACATCATGTAGTAAGGATATAGATGAATCATCATGGATGAGGATGGATATTATGGATTTGTTTAGTTTTACATCATGAGGTAAGGATGTAGAGAACACCCAATGTACAAGAAAAGGGAAGTTGCAGACCGTACTATTTTAGATCATGTGGTAAGGAATATTTCATTGAGGTTTAATGTCATGTGGTAAAGAAATTAGATCACCCAACATGAAAGGAAAGTAATCCTATGGATGAGCACAATAATAGGGGATTTTGTATCACTACGTATCCTATGATAGAAAGAATCAAACCATATGTAGTTCTTATAGAACCATGCAGTTTAACATCATGCAGTTAGGATGAACTCCATACAGTTTATCATCATGTGGGTATGAATAATTTGAGTAGTTTAATGTTATTTATTTAGGAAAAACTATGGGGCTTACTATAATGTGTATTCCCATCCGATGATGGATATGAAAAATATTTTTTGAGAAATCTAAAAATGGTGGGGGTGTGACATGCTGGCCATTTGTTTTGGCTATTGAGTAAGCTCCATTATGATAGATCTTATTTTTTATATAAGGCCCTTTCCATTTAGGTTCTAGCTCTAGTGGATTCTTTTCTTGTACGAACAGGGTTATGATAGCCAACAACATTTGTACATAGAGGAATGAATGAAAGTGAACATTCTTATTAAAGACCCCTGATATCCAATTATGATGGACCTCCTTGTTGTGTCGTGTGTGAACCCCATTCTCATCTAGACATTCCTATTTTTCCAGCCACCTTTTCAATTTTTCATCATCTAAGAGCTGTTTGCAAATGAATATTTGGAGTGAATGCAGTTGGACCTATATGGGTAACACTACCTTGGTCTCATACACCAATGAGTATGGTGTGGCCTATATGGATGTATTCATAGAGGAATGGTAGGTCCATAAATCATGGAGAAGTTTTCAACCCACGTCTTGTTATCCTTGTTCACCATATTTTGGATTATATTTTATAGAGACTTATTTTAGGCATATATCTATCCATTTTACAAAGCATGATAGTGAGATGAGTGATATGACTCGATATTGTACTCTTCGTATAGCTTCTTTAAATTTGTGGAACAAAAATTGGTTCAGTTGTTTGTCAATATCATGTGACAGACCCCAAACATAGTGATGATATGGGATTTCAAAATGTTAATGAAATTCTTTTCCAGACTTCCTTGAGGGGTATTTCCTCATTCAATTTGGAAAACACAAATTAGTAATAGTAAGTATGTACTTGAACTATTTAGCTATGTATGGGGATATGTCCCCACAACATCCATCCACCAAATGGAAAAAATCTAGGAATATCTAGTTGTATGTATCATTTATAGGGGCTGATAGATGATTTTTTCGATAATCTATAAAGTATGAAATTTTATGGTGATTTACATGCAATCTTGTTTCATTGATTCTTAGGAATATCCCAACCTGTTGATTTGGTGGGGGGTCCTAGTTCTATATTGATGTGATCCACAAGAGCCTACATGGGCTTCTTCCATTTTGTCAAGAATCTCTCCTTCAAATATGCATTTGAGGAGTATTCCATCAAAGCCTCATTTATAGAGGGCTTAATGCTCATTTGGACCATCCTATAGAGTGAAATTTTCTTAATGGTGCCGATTATATTCCCTTCCACCTTGGTCCATTAGGAAAATACCATTTTTGATATATCTAATTGAACGATCCACCCATCTAGGAGAGGTCGTTGGATCATCACGCTATAGGGATATGAAGAGCTCGTTGATTTCTTCCATATCACATATGACAATTGATGAGAACATTCTTTGATATGTGGTACAAAATATTTCTTCCCACTAATCAGGGTCAACCAAGATGGTGGCTGCATTAGCAAGTGCATCAGCATGAGCATTCTATGAATGGGGAACATGATGCAATGTGGGCTCAAAGGGTAATTTTTACAACAATCCCCTAGCATAACTAGTGAAGAGGGATAGTTCTACCTTTTTGACGGGATATATTAAATCAAGTGATTTATCACCAATTCTGAGAACCCTATGATATTATACGATGTTATTTGTAGATATAAGGCTAGTTCCAATCCAAAGATGAGGGCTTGACATTCAACCTCATTTTCATGCATCCTTCAGATAGTGAGAAAGATTAGGGATAAATTTATTTTTTTATAGAGACCAATACAATTCCTAGACCAAATTGATTAATCTTCGGGGTATCCATCCTTATACTGATAAGGTTTCATGAGGCACTGTAAAAGTACATCTCCCTTGTATGGGGAGTGTCATGGGAATAAAATACCCATTCAATCAGGAGGATTATTAATTTTGGTATATTTTTTGGGGTAGGATGTGCTTGTAGGAAATCAGGTAGGTCTTTCCCTTTTACTAACTTCTATGAAATGAATTGAATGTCATATTGTTTTAGAAGGACCACCCATCAAGCCAAGTTCCCAGTTAATATAGAATGGCTAAGGATTTACATTACTGTATAGATATGAGAGACTAGGTGGAGTTCATGGTGCTTCAAGTAATGCCTAACCTTTTTCACTACAAAGATTAGTGAAAGGAATTTCTTCTCAACATCATAATATCTAATCTCAGTACCTAGAATCATGTGGCTGAAGTAGTAGAGACTATTCTCACTACTTGAATCATTTTTATGTGAAAGGAGGGTACCCAATGAGAGTTCCATAGTGGCCACATAAAAGATGAGTTGAACCCTTACACCAGAGGCAACGGAATCGGTGGGTGCAAAAAGTACATCTTGATAACTTCTATGGATTTCTGACAGCTATTGTCCCATTAATAGGTGATTCCCTTATTAATTTTCCTGGTGAAGGGGAGAGATTTTCAAACTAGGTTGGCTATGAATCACCCAATGTAGTTGATGTTCCCTTAGATTCCTCTATGTTCTTTGAGATTGATTGGGGTTACATTTCTAAAATAACACTTGTCCTTTCCTGATCAACCTCAATGTCATGGTGGTGAACAAAAAAGACAATGAATTTTCTTTATGTTACCCCAAAAACAAACATTAGCACATTAATATTTTAAATGTCATGTCGCATCTTGTGAAAAATTATACAAATATCAGTGAAGTGATCACATCACTATCGAGATTTAACAACCATGTTTTCAACATAACACTCGGTTGTCCTTCAGTGTAATGGTATAATGATGTGATTCATGGTGTGTTGGTATGTAGTGCCATAATATTTTTGTCCAGATGGAATTAACTTATAGTAGATTTTCTTTTGAGGTTATTTAAAGGTATTTTCTAATTCATATTTGGGGGCCATTTGAATATAATTTTACTCCAAGTACACACCCATGACATAGAGGGCTTGAAAGACAACATTAACATCGATCAAAAGTTATTTGATTGTAAATGGGAAATAATTCTTCAGAATATGATAATTAATTTCTCTAAAGTCAATGCATAACATAATAGGACTATTATTTTTCATTACATGGATGGTTTTGGAAAGACATATTTGGTATTTCAATTCTTGAACATAGTTGTCTTTGATTAACATGTCAACTACATTGGTTTCATGAGATGGGTGCATCCTCGTGGATTCTTATTTGATGTCTCAGTGCTCATAGAGAAGTTTGATATGGTGCATATCCATATGTGGATTAGTTTTAGGAATTTTTATGGAGTTCCACGTGAACACATATCACTGTTTATTTAGAAATAATATTTATTTCTCTTTCTCTTCAAGGGACTAGATGACACTAATCAGAGTAGGCCACAAGTCTTTGTCCATTCTCAGATTTCTCTATCTGATATCATCTATGGTGGTGGAGACACCTTCCTCAAATGATGCAGGTAAATTCCTGATATCATCCTCATATTCCTCTAATTATTATTCTATGGAGGCATTTTTAGATGAAGATAGAAATCCAGGGGAATCTCTTTCACTATGAGGGTGATGGGGGAAATTAAAAGAGTCATTTTCATCCCTTTATATCTGAGTTTTTGTAGAAATATATTGAAGAGAATTTCATTTTACACAATAACTAAGGATAAGAGGGGCTTGGAAGTCTATGATTAAAGATACTATCACAACTAGATTTATGGGGAGAACATAGTTGCTACCAATCATACCCCATGGATTCATAGGTGAGGTCCCCAAGACATTGTGAGTGAAAACCTATAAATCATCATTTACCTTCCGTTTCTTGTATCCATTCTTATTGAAATATTATTTAGTGCTTGTGGATTTGAGAGTATCAAAGTGGAAATTTTCACCCAATTTTATGATGAATTTCCCATTGATGGGATACTTTAGACACTAATGAAATGTTTAAGGTACCTCCAAGTGGATATGGATCCAGGTTCACTTGAGTAGGACATTATATGTGTTGTCTTGCTGGATAAACATGAACCCATCATCATATGTGAGTTCTCTAAATGGGGATTCAATTTTGATCTTCCCAAGTGGTATTTTCTCATTCTTATCATGCCGTTTAATTCTTAGTTTTGTGGGAGATAAGCCCCCTTCACCATATCCCACTTGTCAGAGGGTTTGAACTGGGATGAGATTGATCCGAGATCCATTATCAATCAGATCCCTTTGAATGTTGACCTTATTGTGTATAAAAGAAACATATAGCGTCCCGATATATCCTTAATGGACCTCTTCCTAATCTTAGTTAGTAAATGAGATAGCGACAAGGTATTTGAAGGACATGGTCTCCAATTGACAGTCCTCGACTATAGCGACTTCTATCTCAAACACCTATAAGCACTCTAGGGACTAAGAAATGTCAAACCCATGTTATTTTAAAATACAGAGTGCATTAATGATTGAGATATTGGTTGGGAAAATATCCATAAATTTCGTAACATCGTGCTTCTATGACAAAGGTTGTAGCTTCCTGATATGGCGATGCTTCTGGGAATGCAGTTCAGGAGGTGAGGATTCGAAGGTGGATGGGGCTGGTCCTTATGCAGAAGTCATGGGATATCTTTTATTAATGGTATAGGTCATGATGGCATTTCCCATTGGTTGGGTTTATTGGATTGAAACCCTGATAGGCGGCCATGTGATACAATTAGATGCGGGCAATTGCTGGATGACTATGGGGAACCACCTTTCCTCTTTTGGGACCACTAAAGTGCATTCCCATAATTTTATACTTTATAAATACATATATATATATATATATTCTCCATGGAGATATTGCGAGAATATTGGGTCTGAACATGTATATGTTGTCCCTTATATCCTCAGTTTCAGTGCATGTGGTCTCCCATTCCCCAGTAAGGTGAAAGAAATTCATTATTTATGGAATAATCATCATCGAGGAAGGGGTCTTCCAAGTATATCACATTGACAGAACCAAGGTTGAGATCTTCATTTGATGAGGATTTCATTTTGTGGGGTGCTGCCAATTTTTTGGGCATCGAAGGGAATACGTCTGTAAGAGTTAGGGCATGCATTAAAGGAGAATATGATTCTTCATCTACTCATTCATCATGATACGAGTAGTCATGCCCACATTTGGGAGGTACCTGTTATGTTTCCTCATTAGGTGGTGGATCTATTTTGGGTCCATGAAATAGTGCTTTTATAGTGGAATGATCTTGATCAAATATTGTTTGAGTCATCAAGTGGATGAATTATTGCATGTGACTAGACAGAACTTTCTGCTACCAATTCACTTTTGTCCATACAATGGTTATGCATGCCACATTCTCCAATGGAGTTGTTTAAAACCACTTATCCAAAATTGAACATGCCTTGAAGGACTTAATTGAAGATGGAAAATTATTTTATATTACTAAGAAACCTTATAGGGTAAGGGAAGTAGTTGGGATAGTCAGTGAGGTTGACCTCAAAAGGATTTCTAGGACGTGGAATCCTGAGAAGGTTATTATCCATGGTGGACAAGAAATAACCAGGGACTTGTTCATTTCATAATGAGTATTATTTTTTTATCTGTTACTAAAATCTTGGAAAAACATGACTTGTATGTGATTCTCTACTAAGGAGATTCTTTGCTTATCACTGCTCGACAGGAGGTGTTAGGCGGTTTGGAGCTCTTCTAGATGCCTAAACAGGCACTACTGCTGGATTGAGGGTGAATGCTACAACTTCTAACATGAACAGTCTTTTCCCCAATGCTATTGTAATGGGTCATGTTTTGGATCACTTTCTATGAATAACCACCTAATTATTTTGTTCTGTTTCACCGAAATATCGAAACCCACACAGATTCTTCAGGGGGATCAGAGGTGTCTGAAACTCAACCCTGAGATTTTAAGCATAGAGTTCTAGAAGTTTCTATTGTGAGAGATATATGTTTAATGAATATGTTAAACCTTTATACCTTGATATGTAATCAAACACCATCTCATTATTATGTTTCTTCCAATTGGTTAGGCCAAAAATCATTGTCTTCTATAGCGTGGAGAAAAACTGATAAATGAACCGACGATGAAGTCCTTCCCATCCCGTAACAGATCCTAATAGTAGTCATTTTTACCAAAAAGGAAATTATTATAAGAGTATATATAAAAAATATATTATTTTAAACCACCTATTGATATAAAAAGCTCATCATCATCCCACATCAGGATACAAAGTGTGTGAGATGTTGTTCGGGGTCACCTACACCGACAAATGTAGAGAATGTAGTATTGATGAAGTTGGTTAGAGGTTGAGTATCATCCACCCATTTGGGATATGGATTCATTTTAGGACATATAGGTGTGTATGTACCTTCCATTCCTTCCTTTATATTATAAGTGGACTAAATGAAATTGTATAACTCTAGGTGCAGTATTCTTTGAGGCACCTCCCTTCCACAGGGAGTGGACAGGGACCATTGATGTTGTCCCACTTTCATCTCCTGTTGATTCTCAATTCATCCTATGAATAAATGATTAATCTAGAGAGGGAGAGGCTATATTACCAACAGAGGGAAGTCATTATCATTTTTGACATACACATTTTTGTATATGGATATCTGGATCTAGATCCAACCTGATGCTCAGATGTGTTCTTTCTAGAAGATCAACCATAAGAGGGACAATACTCATCTCTTCTTGAAGATGATAATTAGTGGTAATATTTCCACTTAGTATCTCCTCATTGTGTTTTGGGGGAGTTTTTATCTCACTCCAATATTGAGAAAACTATTACTCTTTGGAATGAACTTCAATTATTTGGGTTGGTGAGCAGGATTTAGCCATAACTTTCCCCTTTTAAATGTACCATCATGGAGGTAATAACTCGATATTTGGTGGTCCTATATTTTGGAGCATTCTTTGGTTATAGGTTCATGTATTCTTATTTGGTTGATTACAATCACCCTATTCTCAAGGTAGGTTATCTATGTTTTGGACCTCTACATTTGTGTCTTGATCAATGTCTTCCATGTTGATTGTGATGACATTCACAGAGTTATATCATCCAATGATAGTTATTGCATTACATTCAATGCAACTGATTGATTCTGAAAAACTTTAATTTGTGTAATTATTTGAACACTTTACCATATTGGTCCATTTTGGATTAAAACCCCATTGGGGTTTGATCTCCTTTGTAATATGTTCTTCCTTTCATGGCCTATGAGTAATGACCTTAATGGAGTTTCTGGTCATGATTGTTGAACATTCCTTGACCAGAAAAGGTTTTTCTCATGGTGTGAGGGATAGGTGGGACACCAAATGTTCTTATCCAAACTTATAGAAGTAATTACATATTTCTTGTGATGATGATGATTAATAAAATGCACCCATCCCTATGGGGTGTCAGAAATTTGGGGCCCTAATTGGCATTGACTAGTCCTGCTATTGAGGATCTAATGAATCATGTTAGGGATTTGATGATTCATGGGATGTACATGAAGTTATAAATTCCCCCATCCCAATGGTATGGGGGGATTTGAAATTACCAGTAATTCCTCTAGGATCCTATTAGTGGATGATGAACCTGGGGATGGTGATTGAGATATAAATTCCCCCATCCTAATAATATGGGGAACACTCGTAGCTGATGAGGACATGCTTTAGATCCCCTGGGGAATATATGATCCAAGGGGTGGATGCAGTTGTAGACAATCTATAGGCCTAGGGGCCAGTTCCACTCTTGGACATCTACTATATAAGATACTATTAATTCCCATTTGATGTGGTGTAGCTATTCTCATGTGGGAAAATGGTGTGATGACATCCCATGACGAGAACCAATCTTCACAAGATGTTGATTGGGTGATCATAATTTCAGTCTATGTGTCTGAAATGTGTTCTCATTTGGTTAAGGGGAAAAGTTTGAAATCCTGTTGGGTAACCTATCCCTATGTTCATGATGATGTGGCATCATTGAAGTGGGGGAATTCCAATTTAGTTACCAACTAGTCCAAGTGTTACCTCGTCCCTTGATTTTCAAGATTCTATGACATTACTGGACACTAAATATGAGGGGTTCTATTGTTCATGGGGTTCAGTAAAGTGTAGCACTCCATACAATCCCCACCCTCAAATAAGGATACATGAAATGGATTTGGAGATCATCTAACTAAGTGTCATGATGATGTGGTGGTACGTATGTGGCATATTTGCACTATGATTTTCTAGTTTTGGATCTCAGACCATGGAGATAGTGGCTAGGACTTGATGAAAACACAATATTTTGATGGTCCAAAGGGGACCCTTATATACTAGATAATGGAGGTGTCTATTCTTCATCCATTAATTATTAGACCACATATTTTGGCATAGATAAGACATGAAATCCTTTTCTAGATAATATGGGATCTCATATTCAAAAGTATCGAGGGTCCATAACATGATGGGGAGGTTGTTTTTGGATAAATCTCCCATATGTTATTGTTAGCCACAACCTCATCAAACATAAATGATTACATATGGTCAGACAATAGAATATGGATCTAATGGTCACCTACTAATGGGAGTGGAGTGTTATTGGATTTTTATGTGGAACCGTATACAGTTGACCACAATGTTATTGAGCATTTTGATGTACAAAGGAGTTAGAGTTTTGAACACCTCTCTATAAATAGGTGTTTGGGAAAGGGGGAATTTCCTTTTCTATTGGATATATCTCTGTGGGGAAGTCGAACACGATGTATCGTTAAGATTAGATTCCCTAATATCCATCCCCACACTACTATGAGGGGGGAAATCATGGTAATGAACATCTTCTACTTACGCTTCAAAAGAAGAGTAAACGAACCCTTGTGGCATTGATAATGTGTCTCAATCAACCTCAAGGACACTGGAATTGATTAGATTAGGAATATGGACTATGTTATATTTTGTGATCGAAATATTCCAATTTTCCTTTTGGAACTATGAAGGGATATGACCCTTTAATGTGGTGGTTATTATAACTTGTGTATAACAGTCTGGTGCTACAGGAATATGTTCCTTCTGCTAAGAAACTACTAGAATATGATGGTGAACAATCTCATTATGAATAGAAATATGAGCCAATACTAAGGCATGTTACATTCTCACATGGTTATTCTCATCCAATATGGGAGTATGATCCCAATAATAATCCTTTGAGATATGTCATTGGTCATTATGCGTCGAAATATGATCCTACACTGAGGCATTTTCTCCTCTCACTTGGTGAGATCCTATTAGAATATGATTATTTTCTTGGTATGAATATGAATTCTCTTCCATAATATGTCGGTGGACCTCTAGAATGGTATAAGGGATATTAGCCTCCTCGTTTATTTCCCTGTAATGATTCTAGAACTGTCATTCATTAGAATAACTGAGAATATGCACCTAAATTCTGTGATCTGCTGAAATATGCTAGCCAGATTGACTGATAGGAATATGAGCCAATCCTAAGGCTTGTAACCTTCTCAAATTGTTATCCTTGGCTAGAAAAAGGAAATATTTTCAATTTTGGGATTTTAGATTCTGGTGTTCAACTTATTTTATCGGAATATGAGCCTCTCATGAGGCTTGTTCCCCTCTCATGTTGTGAGTCCCAGCCAGAACAGAGATTTGATCCAAATATTTTGCCTTTGGAATATGCCAATTGAATTTTTTGGATAGGAATGCACCCCTGTCTCGAGGCATGTGACACTCTCACTTCGTGATCCTTATTTTTAACAAGAGTATGAGCTCGGTCAAGCACCACATCCATTATCAGAATATGCCGACAATCCTCCTATGTGGCAGAACAAATGTTCTATTGCTTCGATATTACTAATTTTTTACAATGATAAGAGTGTTGATCTACATTGGATGTACGGATTGAAATATGCTCTGATCCCTTTATGTGAAATAGTTATAGAAAATGTCGGCAATGTTTTTAAACTATTGCTAAAATATATTTTCATTTTAGAAAAGTTTTTGCAGTGATACAAGCCTACAAATGTTTTATCTACAGTATACACTAAAAGATATCTTTGATTGAATAGAGAATATGTTCCCACTTTTCTCCTTCTTAGTCCATTGGTATTTAATTATGGGATTTAGGCATGGGGGTAGGGATATGTACCTCTCCTATGCCTGATATGGGAATATTCCCACAGACTTGTTCTATGTTAGCACAAACATTTGTCTGCTTACTGTTCCCTACTAAAATATTCCAGAAAACATCATTAGTAGGAGTGGGAATATGATCCCTCTCTTGGATATATTTCACATTTCTCCCTCGATGAGACTTCCTTACTACAACTGCATGGGTGTCTGAGGTGGCAGCAAGTTGGGTGGTACCCTCTTCAGACGACTAGTGGGTACCAGTGGGATAATGTTGGCTGCAATGGTTGAAAGGTGTCCACCTCAGTGAAACTATAACCAAACATGATCTGTATTTGTATTCCTATTACACCTTAATCAAAGGCTGAATGTTGTGGTTTTCATGCTCTAGGGGTATGCTAACTAAGTGGTTCGTTGTAGTGACGAGGGATACTGGCTTAGAAACATCATTTCTTGGGCGATGCATACTCATCGACAACAATTCTTGGAGAACCTCATACGAATATTTCATGGTCAGGATTGTACCAGGTTAGTGGTACTCCCAGACCATCATGTTTTCCACTTATCATTGGAGCTGTTGAGAAGTTGATATCACTTTGCGACCTACAGGGGTTGTAGCTGCAGATGATTTACTGAAACAAATGTTGGATGATGAAGCCATTTTTTTATGTCAAGATTCTATTAGTATTTGATGTCATGCATACAGTAAGGAAAAAGGATAACAATTAGTGCAATATCATAGTCATTATGTTCTCAATCATATATGAATGGTCCATAAAATTGTACAAATTTATCGATCCAACCATTCAACTCATATAGTCTTGTCAAAATGAGTTTTGACTTATAAGAATCTTGGTTATAGAAGATTATCTATAAGATCATGTTGGTCTTACTAATTTGTTTTTATAGGGTATGAAAAACAAAGTGTCTAGATGTAAGATTATTCTATCATCCCATCATTTGAAAGATTCAATTTAGGCTTGTCAGTTTTGTCTTCATATTAGGTTGAATAAAATGGTCTAATAGAGAATAATTTATTGTTTTAATGTTAGTGTGATTCACATCGGGTTCACCATTTTTTTGATTGATAAGAGGAAACCTAACTGTATTAACAGATTATAACCCAATAACTTTTTCATTACAGTTGTTTAATTTCAGGTTCGTATTTCTTGTTTCGTTGGGGTTTTCGAAGATGGATGGATGGGATCCACCCAATTATTTGATTGTGGAGGGTTTGTGTTGTGTGTAATCATGAACACCGGGTTACCAAAATTTCTCTCACCAAAAACTCCAAATGGTTCCCTTGTCAATAACTAGATACAAACCTACTTTATAAAGTTAGGAAATCACTTGAATTTTTAGGCGTAATGACTCCTGGGGAATTTCATTGGTTGAGAGGATGGGAGGTCGGGCTCATCACACCCTTTTGGGGGAATTATTAACTACTCTAGGACTCTCTTATTGATTTAAGATATGTTTTTGAATCACTTCCAAATACCAATATGGGACTGGTTACCCTAAAAATGATCTTGGGTTAATTATCTTTCATATGATAATAGTAGTGTTTTCTTTATAATCCATCTATATGTATCCTAGGATCTCCATAATTTTCTTGTAATGGGTGATTGCATATCTATGGAAGCCATATAACCATGTTCTCCAAGATTTTCATCCATGGGAGGAGGTAATTATCATTATGAGGATGGAATTGAGCCATTATGAGGCATCCTATATATCTTGGTAATTGTATGAATCAAAGCACATCTAGTTTATAGGACCCATTCATTTTAATGTCATTTAGAAAGGAATTATATGGATCTTTTGGGACACTAAGTATTAAATATCGTGTCCCAAATGGACATCCTATGTATCTGGAGTATATAGAGAATGAAATTTTCCGTAGCACATTTGTTCCGAGCCTATATACTAGGGTTACCTCTATAATTGTATATACTTGTGGTGCATATGATATTATTATTGGAACTCCCTAATCACATGTAATTCATTCTCATTTTCTGAAACAAGGGATGATTGGTGATCAAATTCATTATTGATTGAGATGGTACTTATATTAAAGGATCAACCTGGATGCTCAATATGGAGCTTGGACCTGGAAGAGGAGTCAACCGTATCCGAAATAAGTCATGAATAAATGTCACCATGGTTAACTTTACCAAGGATTACACACTGGGGTTTACATATTGATCATGGCTTAGACACCGAGGAAAAACAATATTTTCATGTCTTGGGTTGCCCTTTGATTTGATATGCTTTCCTGCATGAAATGTGTTGATTGACTTCTCATAATGACTTGTTTGTCTACCTAATATGTTAGAGAATGTCTACCTAACATGCTAGGAGAAAGTCATGTGATCAGTTGACTTTTCTGTAGGGATTAGTGTATCTTGGATGGAGTTTCATGGTTTATCACATGATCATACTTGTATTGTCGAGAAGACATCACAAGATCCAAGTGGTCTATCCTGGAGGCCATCACATGACCTAGATGGGTTGTCTAGAGGGTGTTGCATGACCCAAATAATTTTCCCTAGTGCCATTCACAAGAGCTAACTGAAACATATGGAGGGTTATAGGAGATTCAATATGACAAATCTCAGAGGGCGTCACATATCATGACTCACACTCCTTGAGGTAATTGTGATACCTGACCAACATGTCTGGACGGAACTGCAAGTCTCGGTTGAATTTCGTAGAGCGTGTCGTGAGTCTCAGAATAAGTTCCTAGAGGGTGTTGTGAGGGTTTATTTGGCATACATAGATGTGTCTGTGAGACTTGACTGACATGAAATGGTGCCGTTATATGAGTCAAGAGAATTATATGAAGGAAATTTTTAGGATTCAGCGATAGGACCAATGGACTTCAGGGGAATAAAGTGGCTTGCCCATGCAAAACTGTGTGACATTTTATGACATGTCCTAGAGGATTTTACATGATCAAAAAACATGCTGAAGGAGTGTTTAATGAACTGGAAAACATTTCCTGGTGCTATCACATGTGTTATATGGTTCATGTGAAGATCATGAGGGACAACACACATGTTTTTGTTTAATCATTTCACCATTAGTCTTTATTTTATCCCTTGTATCATGAATGACTTAGATTTATTTAGTATCAGTTTATTTTGAGTCTCGTGTGACCTCGGAGATGTACAATATGTTCGTCACATATCTTTCACGAAGTCATTCACATGATCTATGAATGATTATGTGAAATTATTTATTAAAGTATCATGATCACTGTGATAATTCACTAATATATTAACTGCTGGAAGAATTCCCAGTCCCGATATTAGTTTCTTTGATAAATCTGTATAACTCATGGGTGTGTGGATGTGCATGAAAGAAAAAAATATAACCCTATATCTGAGAGTCCAAATAACAATTTTTTCATTATGGGAAGGATATTTATAGGCCACTCCATCCTGGTTGTTCACTAGTTCATGCGGCATGTCTACCATAGTTCCTGGATGGAGTTAGAGAAGGTTTTTGGTGCCACTCATCTTCATAATCATTTGTCGTGGATCACTCCAAGGGTGTTTCCTAATTTTCAATGACCATGAGTCCATCTCATCAATGCCTCTATTATTATATTATTTCCAATCAATGGGGACTTTGTATGATCATATGGTTATGCTGAAGGAATTTTATATATTCATATTAACATGTCCAAGGGCCTTCCTTAATGAGATGCTCGATGCCTTTCCAGGGACATTTTGCGAGGAAAGGGAGGCATGTTTGGGAGTCTCCGTGAGATCAAGGAGGATTTTATAGGAGACTAGTGGGATAGCGTTGTGGTCCTCCTTATCGTGTCACAGATGTTTTATAATCATGATAGATCCAACCTTCTCCCTCTTTATCTCATCTATTTTATTTGAAAAGGTCCATATATTTCGTGAAGTTGAAGAAGTGTCATTAAATACATTTTCTATATTTTTGGAGATTATTCATGTGACCAATAATGGTCCAATAAGGGAATATTATCATTTCATAGACAAATCCGTCTGCATGTCCTTGAGGAGCCGAATGGGGGGGGGGGCTAGGATTCTTTATCATATCTGTGGCCTTTCTAGGATCACTCCCATTATAAAGATTTATGGTCCTATCATTCCTCACCCTATGGTTCACTCCTTCCTTCATCTAATTTAATCACAATTTAATAAAATATAACACATTGGGACACATCCCATATCAATACTACATTGTGTCTATGTTACAAAAAGTTTTAGAAGGTATTTTATATATTAGAACACATACATTTCACACATGATATTTTAAATACTCTATAATAATAGTTCCACATTACAAAATGATATCCAAATAATCTTTATAGAATAAATTATTTCTTTGGATATGTATTCAATGATATCCAAATTACTTTCTATACTAATCACTTTTTGGGAATTCACAATGGGCACCTACCCACAACATCCATTTAAACAACTATTTTCACGTAAATCCTTATGTTAAAACAATTGCATTGTGATCTCATTTATACGATATTATTCTAAAAAGTTATATAAAAAACAATATATTCATGGAATATAGTAATTCACATATGTTAATTGTGAAAAAATGGTTTCTATAACCACTTCTCACAACATTTTTATCTCTATAGATTGAATCACTAGGTCTGATCTAAAGTTACACATGGCCTCATATGCCCATCCATTTATGAAAGAGGTTTTTAGATAGTAGTGAGGGTCCAAGTGTTGTCAATGGGGAGACTATACCCTTAGAATCAAAAAAGTAATCTATAATAACAAAAGGAAATAATTTTTTTGGAATAAATAAATAGTGTCATATTCTAATGGAATATATGGTATCTCATGTCATACAAGAAAGTTAAAAAAGGTGACCTAATTGTTGCAATTAAAACTAAGTATCAAAATAGAAATAAATTAAAATGAAAAAAAAAATGTTCTGTAGTGTGTCCCGACATCACATTTGACACCAAACCTCCATCTCCTAAACTACCTGTCATAGGGACCTTACTGTTCTTTATATCCCTGGTCATGAATCTTTATGCACAATGTGATTCATGTATATTATGTGTGTACTAAACCTTGTAGGACCCCACTAATGAATCCTTAAAAAATCACATAATTGAAAAAAAATTATTTCATAAGTAAAATTCTTAAATAAACGTACAACCACACAACTGATGAGTTATAATGCACTAACCAAGATTCCAAGAACCCCGAACCCACCTGCATCAACATGACAGTGTTAAGAATTTATGTCAGTGACCACATATTTCTAATTCCACATGACACTCTTCAATGAATGTCATTATCAGGAAATTACCATACCACACCCAGATAGTGGTCATCCTTAGGAACACAACATGCCCCAAAAATATAGTGGTCATCAGTAGGAACACATCATACCCCACCCTGATGATGGTCATTATCCTCAGATGATGGTATGTCCCACCAAACATGTATGATGTAACTAGATAATCACCTAAAAACTTCGTAGAATACTCCCATTTCAGCTTATATCTAAAACACACGAATTTCCAATTTTTGTTCTACTCCCACACCAGCATACATGTCTATGATCCAACACATGCCACCAAAGGAGTCATAGTCTATATCTATCATTGTGTCATCATGATCCTCCTCTATGGGACCATCTGACCAAACCTGAGCAACCTGACCATACTGATACATGAATAATTGTTCCACCGGCTATGAAATATCAAATTTAATGTATATCATATCAAGAATAAATAAAAAATATCATGAAATTTTTTCAAGAGGCTACAAAAAAATGATCCCAAATCAATGAAGTCTTAAGGGGCACTCACTTACCCACATGAAACCTCATAAAAATAATGGGTTATCATTCATAAAAAAAACATGTCATGAATATGTCATATAAAATTCCCTTTATCATAAGGAACATTCTACCCCATAATTGTTGGTATCAACATCAAGGCTCGTCAAGAAGCTACCCGCTCGAAACATGATCACATCCAAATACCCTAGGAAACATCTCCATGGTCGTATAAGAGTTCAAAAATGGGGATTCCAAGCAAAAATATCAAGACTATAAAGAAATTTACTAATTAAATAAGAGTTTTCAAACGATTCACCAACAAGACAACCTAGAACACCAATAACCCTCTATAGAGGATGTTTCCCCATTAATATTGATAAAACACTAGTACGTTTAAATGAATTATCATGGACTGAAACATAATATCCCCATTTGAGATCATTCAAAGTGTGATAACTGAACATGGAAGACCACAAAAAAATTCCCAGAATGCTTCTCCAAAATGACCTAAATAGGAAATACCAAAAATAGTGGAAGGAAAAAGGACATAAATTGACCAAAGGGATTAAAGGATCCAGCTAGAAAATGAAGAAATATGAACTGAGAATAACGCTACATCACCACATTTCTGTATGTGAAAGTACACCTAGAAGACATCAATCATAAATAGGGGAGGTGAATCAAGAAATTAAATTAGGTGAAAATGAGTGAAAAGGGTATAAATCACTCCCCCATATATTTTTAACGTGATTTTATGACCAAACACTCTAAATTGGTGGAGATCCAATGAGGAAGATGATTTTTTCATCTATTAAAAATATGCCCAGCTATTTCCACACCCCACGCCTTAGATAACCTTGGTCATGGTGTCCTTAAATACATAGGATGAAATGGATTCCCCTATATAACAAACCAAAAATCTTTTTACATTTTCCTCACTATGAATACGAAAACATTAATGGTGGGGTCATCTAGGGTGTGGTTGACATGATACATGCTTGATTATAAAATCATGTCATTGTCCTGGCCAATACATTTTCTTCCTTGCCAATTTTACATTGAGGCGCACCATGTACCTCCAATTCTTGGACTGTGACTATAGTGTTTCTTATTTTTGAAAAAAAAACATCCAAAACCAACTTTTATGTTTTCAAAATACCATTATAAAAAATTAAAAAAAATGTTCAACTATATTATGTTTCAAAAACAACACTTAAAATAAATATTTGTACTTAGAAACAAAACCTCAAAAAATGAGGGTGTTATAATTATACCCCTCTAGGTTCTTCTCATCCTGAAGAATAATATCTAGGGTATACCTAAAATAACTCAATACATTATTCCTTAATATATGAATCTCACTAGAATGTATCCACTTAGACCCATCAGTGCCTCCATAAGATCCACACAAGTGGTAACTTATTCCCATATATAACATTATTTATTCTATAATTTCCCACCTCTAAATCCAAAAAGAGGTCACCTAAAATGACCACATAACCTCAAAATTCCTCCCCATACGGTAGAGGCCTCCGAATAGTATAGAGGGCCTAGGGTGTGTCTCTGGGGACACTATTACCTTATTGATTAGAGTTTAACACAATGGTGTATGATAGTCACAAGGAGTATAATCAAAATAAATAAAATGAAGTAGAAATATTAGTGATAAATCATTATATAGAAATAAATAATAGGTGGAAGATGAAAAATAATTAGATACAAAAGTGATTGTGATGATCAAGTAGCTATAAAAAATTGAGTACATGGGGAAACATGGGATACAAGAATAGACCAAATGCAATAAAAAATACCAAAAGATCAAAAGATAATAATAATAGCATCTCAAGAATAGGTTCGATTATCTTCTCCTACACTCCATCCTAATATTATAACTAAAGCATCTGAATCTGAATAAACCCCTTTGGATACACCTACAAGTTTGAATTCTGCTTGGGTACCAAAGGTGTCCGAAAAAGGGTGTGATTTATACTCAGTATGACACCACCAATGGTGTCTAGATCAATGTAGATCATGCATATAAAATGAGAACTATGACAATAAAAATAAATGTAATCCAATAAATAAATATGATTCACCTCACTCGATTCCACTCAAGACACCAATCTAGATCGATCTGCTTCGACCTAAGTTGGATGTCTCTACACCAAGGTGACATTCACAAGTAAGGTGTAAGGTACAATGTAACAAATACTATCATAAATAAAGTACCAATAGGTGTACTATTCAAAGGCATGCTATTTTCATGGTGGACACATCCTTGGAATCTCAATTAAATATTCTTATTCTTTAATTGGTAAATCCATCTTTAGAGATTAATAAGATGCACCCTGAGCCCATCCATGTTTATCTGGAGGGATCCCATGTATCTATCCATGGGAACTTTATACAAATATATATATATCCAACACTGTGGAATTATTTCAGAGGTCTCCCATGATTGAATCCCAAGGGTCACCTCTAGTATAGTGTGAAAACAACATGAAAACTCTGAGTTTGGCCCTGGTATCACACGTAGGGGTTAGATTCTCTCTTTTGACCTCGTAAAACCATCTTTCCATGAATGCCATCCATGGGGTCACCCCTAGGGAACTGGTATAAATTTTCATGAGGGAAATAACAATGCATGGTGATCCATTCCTAGGAATAACTAATATCTCCCCTGGAATATTGACAATTCATTAAAAAATTCTAACAATAAGGAATGATGATCCCATCCAAGTCATGTTTACGTTTGGACCCCTGTATCACCCTCTTTATAAGGTAATAATTTTATTTTTTATCAAATTATTATCATTTATCAAATAAACACATTTATAACAAGATAAAAAACTTTTATAGTTAATTTAATTCAACAGTTTCCAATTATAGCATGAGGAAAATGGAATAAGGCAAGGGGATTTATGGTTCTTGAGGGAAAGATCACTGATTGGGGTGACTCAATATAATAAGATAAGCCAATGGGTTTATTTTACATTAGCTAATATCATACTATTCATAAGGAACCATTCAAATTAATTAATTAATTAATTAGGGAGCACCTATAGAAATGTCTAGTGTGCGACACAGTGTCACACAATATAGGAAGTGTCGAAATTTAGGAAAATAATCTAGAAATACTACCTTAGGTTTGTAATTCTCTCTAAATCCAATGTCATACTTTGAATTGTAATAGAAAGAGATATATAAGATACATTGTCAAATTAAATGAAAATGGGGAAAGTGAGGTCAATCCTAAATATAAAAACAGAGGAGAAGAAAAAATTAGAATGAATGAAATAGGATTAATGATATCACATCAATATTTTAAACTCAATAGATAGTGAAGGAATCAGATGAAAGATGATGGAGATTGAAAAATTCCTATGTGGATATAAGGTGGAGAGCTCGAAAATGAGGCCTTCTACAAATGAGAGGGAGGATTATGAAATTTGGGTTAAACAGATTATAGAAGAAATATAATTTTCCCCTTATTTGTTATGATTCATTATTTGAACCTTGGTTTTCCAAATCTTGCGCCAACCATGCACTACACACTGCTTAATAGAACCCCTTACACAGGCTAGGAACACGGTTTTTCTATCCATGCACAATCCGTTCAAAATAACATTATCCCAAGGTCTGATATTTGCACATGGGAATGTATCTCTCCTTTCATGGCATTAGAAAAAAATAAGGATCACCCTATGCATTGGGTAACATGAAAATTTGAGTTTCACAGTTAGAATTAACCGTGCGCTAATAGTGAAGCCTCACTGGTTATCCCATTCTTTGGATATCTGAGCTTAGAATGTGCCCCGAACCCTCCTAGAACATACCTCATACAATATAACCTATTATTATAATAAAAAAATTGGTTTCAAACCATAACGTTAAACTCCTTACCTCTCTAAAAATTCAAGACATTACATCCACCCCTCCTTTAAAAAACTCATCCAGTTGTTTCACTTTAGTGTTTCGTAAAACATCATATGAGAAATGTTTTGGACATTACGCATGTACACTAGCTTCCCAATCCCATGTATCATCTTGTTCTACCCTTGATCCTAGACTAGTGGAATTGATATGCCTTAGAGATCCTTTATGATTCAAAAAATGATATGTATCAGATGCTCTTCAAGGGAAAAATCCACATCTAGATCAACAAACTCAAGGTGAAACAAATGATATGGGTTAGCATGATACTGATAGAGCTTTGATACATGGAATATTTCTATCATGGATTGGTACCTCTAAGGTAATTGAAATCGTTAAACAATTGGCTCATATCTCTCCACTGTCTCAAAAGGAATAACATAATGAGGTGATAGATTTCTCTATCTATGAATCCATACATGAACCAATCTAAGAAATAATCTCAAAAATACTAAATGTCCCACCTAAAACTCTAGAGGTTTATGGATATGATCGGTATAAAACATCTAACAGGACTAGGCTATAGCCATATACTTCTGAATCATATTGACATTATCTGCAGTATCTTGAACAAGATGGGGACCCAGTAGTGCTACCTCACTCGCCTCTTACTAGCACAAGGGTGAACGAAAAAACCAACCATAAAAGACCTCATAGGAATCCATTTGAATCATTTCATGAAAACTATTATTGTTGAAAAACTCAACCAGAGGTAAATGTTTCTCCCATGAACCTCCAACATCAAGGATACATGCCCAAACCATGTACTCTAACCCTAAAATGGCCCACTAGGACATCCCTTTGGTGTGAGGGTGATAAGATATACTCAAGAGCACCTATGAGCCCAGTGCCTTCATCAACCCATTCTATAACCATGATGTAAATAGGGAATATAGGTCCAATAAAATATAATGGGGAACACCATGAAGGTGAACAATTTCCAAGATATATATCCTACCATGTTCATAAATTGATAAGTTTTAGATCGGTAGAAAGTGTGAAACCATATTCAACCTATCGACGATCACCCATACTGTATCACTGCCTCAAGGGGACACATCAATTCCATCATGAAATCAATGGTGACATCATTATATCTCCACTCAGGAATGGGAAGAGGTTGTAAAATTCCAGCTGGTTTTTGGTCCTCATCCTTAACCTACTAACAGGTGGAGTACCATGTTTAAAACCTTCAATATACATTTTAATACCAGAAAAACAATACAAAAATTTATGTATCATTACATCTAGGAAATCCCATTGTGTACTACCCAAAGAGTGACATGATATTACCACATCAAATCTTCCTGTATAACAAAAGTTGCCCAAACATGCCAACATTAGAGTTGGATCACATTTTTTCAACAGCCCAACTAGGTGGTGGGTTCTCACCTCTAATGCTCTCCCTCAGGATGAGGCTTTCAACATCAGATAACTTCCCCATTTTCACCTTCTCCGCAATGGAGTACGTCACGACTAGAGAAGCTCAAACTAGTTGATCATGACATTCCTAAACCTCTATGTTCATTTATGAAAATAGATCCATCAATTTCCACTCACTACTGGCCTCCTGAATAGCCTATGTATGAGTTTCTTTCTTAAAGAGTTAGCCACTACATTATCCTTCCTAGGTGTATAACCAAGATCAAAGTCAAAGGACTTCAGGTACTATACCCACCGACACCACCTCAGATTCACGTCTCACTATTTGAAATTGTATTCGATAATTATTTTATTTTTATATATAATGAACCACTCACCCAATAGATATTTCCTCTAATAGTATAGGTAATTCACCACAAATTCTATCTCGGGGATGTGCATAGGGTAATTATACTCATGAGGCCTCATCTAGATGACCCATATGATACAATACGGTAACCCTACATTATAACTTCTCTTTTCTTGATTCTTGAAGCATAATAGGAAATATTTTAGCTTATTCTTGGCTCTATATGAATTTGGGTCATCACCGAATTCATTCTTCCTTTCAACTCTAGAAAGGCTGTCTCACAAGCTTCAAACAAGAGGAATTTTAAACCCCTTTTAGTCAGCCATGTAAGAGTTTCTACTAAGAGGGAGAAATCCTAGATGAATAACTAGTTATAGCTATCCAACCCTAAGAAACTATGTATATAAAACACATTCTTGGGTTGTTCCTCAAAAACCATGTAATTCACCTTCTCCAAGTCAACGTAGACAACTTCCTATGAAATTATATGACCTAATAAGTGAACCTTATTTATCCAAAAGTGAAATTTGTTTATATTTACATATATTTATTGTCCTCTTACTATATTTAGAATGATCTCAATGTGGATGTAATGGTTGTGTCTAGTGCAAGAGTAGATTAAAATGTCATATATGATTATAACCCCAAATGAATCTAATCATGGGTGGAAAACCTGAGTCATTGTAGCCATAAAAACTAATGATGTATTAGTAAGGAAAAATGATATAACTAGATACTCTTATAATACATACATGTTTCAGAATGTTGTATGCGGTATGTTTACCGGTCTCAGATGGACATAATGGTATCCTAATCACAAATCTAAATTAGAGAAAATTGTAACTCTTCGGATCTGGCTGAAGAATTCATCAATATGAAGTAGTGGATACAGGTTCTTCCTCATAATTTGGTTGAATCAAAGGTAATCAATGAAACAATTAAGGGTACCATCCACCTTCTTGGGAAGAATGATGGGTGATACACTAGGTGAAGTGTCAGATCATATAAGAATTATTTTCTATAGATATTCCAGTAGCTTCATGATTTTCTAGAGCTCTGTATGTGTCATCCTATTTGGAGGAATAGACACTAGTTTTACACATGGAAAAAGATCGATAGTGAACTCTACCTCTCTCTTATGAGGTAAACTGGAGAAATAATTATGTAAAACATCCCTAAAATGATCCAAAATAGGATGGAATTCCATAAGTTACATTCCCTGATCACTCATAAAGAGACTCACCTAAACATTTATTACCTCACCCAGACTAGTGTGCTCAGATCCATCTCAAATAGCTTGGATATCTGATTCACCCTTATACTGATACATGCATCCCTTAGGTGATGTAAATAACTTCGGTCATTGGTAGAAATCAATATGGGAATGATAAGGAATAAGCTAGTCTTCACTAAGAATGATGTTGAAGTAGGTCATCTCGAGGATGAAAAAGTTCTCCGTGGAACGGTACCCACCAATCTCAAGGGGGAACTCCTTGTACTAGCATATATTATTTGATCAGACTCCTAACAGTGTGTCTAGAGTTATAACGCCACTGATGTGCTCAATATTTAAGACCAAAATTTCCATAATTGTACAAGATATAAAGGATTGTGATACCCTTATACCAAAATTGAAGAAACTAAAGTAGAGGATACTGTAATAGTACTTCATATAGTATAACTCCCTAGATTATACTCCTTTGTCATAGGATTCACAGCATAGATACGTCCAAAACCACACCCTGAGATGAGTCCTGAGAAGATAGAGAAGGTCCACTCTGCTAGCACTGAACCTATGAGGGATGGCTACATTGGACTCTACCAACCCTTAGCCTGATCGACTTATAGAACACTAACTCTCAACCTAGTGTGGAATTTCTCATCATTTACCTGAAAGAAATGTTGGTATGTACCCCCATTCACTAGTAACTAGAGGGAAATATTGGAATAAATGCTGGAGGTGACCCAATATGCTACAAGCATGACACTCGATAAGGTTCTTTATACACTGGGGCTTCATAAGTCATAGTATGTCACACTAGTGACATCCCATATAGCTGTTGATTCATTCCACCTAGCAGTACTTCCACCACATTCAACATTGAAATGACATTCCCTATCCGTAGATAAGCCACTTACCTTATTGGAAGCTAAACATCCTTATCTCACATTGTCATATTTCATGAGGTATTGCTCAGTGATGAGGTAATTTTTCACTATATATTAAATATTGGTCAATCAAAAGATGTTGACATGTGATAATTTGGTGTATGAAATACCATCTTAAAACTGTGTCACAGTTGTCTGCTCATCACCGATCAAGGTCAGTGAAAAACACCATAATTTGGTGATGAGAGATGAATATTAGATCACTAACATGTCACCTTTCTATAAGTGAATTAACTCTTTCTCATGGTCTATTATCATGTTATGTGGAAAGAAAAAGGCAAAGAAGGCTATCTAAAATCCTTTGTAGACCATACCCTGACACTACTGAAAAAACGGGCTATACCCACGGTTCAAAACCCTGGGTATAGCCCTCAAAACCGTGGGTATAGGCTATACCCACGGTTTTGGGAACCGCGGGCTGGAAATGTGTCGTAATAGAGGGGTAAATGTTTACCCACGATTTTATTAAACATAGGGGATAGAACTAAACCGCATGGCACAGTGTGGCACACCAATGAATTCACGGATTTCAAACCATAGGTAAGAAATTAAAAAATAGCACTTGGGGACTTGAAACTGCACCTCACACAACACCAACAGACGTATCACCTGACCAACTCTGATGATCATCATATTAGTATATATATAGATGTTTATTTTAATTTATTAATATAAATCATGTTATCTAAAAAAGGGATACGTGGTTTTGAACACATGACTTGCTGCAAAGGCCAACTAGAGAGTACCAACTACTCTTGTAGAATTTTATTTATATCTCCATATGGTTATTTACATAAATTAATTATACTCGAATATCTGAAAAATAAAATTACCGGGATTCAAACACCGGTCTTCCCAGTATGAAGCACATAACTGAACCAACTATCCCACATAAATCATTTGACTCTAATCTTATATCTATTTAATTATATTAATTTCACACCATGTTCCCACCAAAATAATTTCTCTCCTACGAGATTTTTTCCCCTCCATAACACTAAAAAGTTGTACCCACAGTTTTGGAAAACCATGGGTATAGGTCTTGTAAAAAAACTCTATCCCTATTTTTTTCAAAACTGTCAGTATAAGTCTCCGCAAAAATCCCTATACCCGCAGTTTTATGAAAACTCTGAGTATAGGTCTTCAAAAAAAATAACCTATACCTACGGTTTTGGGAGCTGTGGGTATAGGTCTTAACAAATAACCAATACCCATGGTTTTTTCGAGAACAGTGGGTATAGGGGACCTATACCCATAGTTTTAGAAAACCGCGGGTATAGGTTCCTATACTATCCCTATACCCACGGTGTCCCAAAACCGTGGGTATAGGGGTGTCCTATACCCACGTTTTTGGTACAGAACTGTGGGTATAGACCCATTTTCTAGTAGTGTGACGTCTTCCAGCCCAAGTGATGACATACCACCAAGGATTATCAGATTCACAAAGCATTTAGTTAGTGAGATTTTCTATCCTCTCTGGAAGATTTTGGATATCATTGAAGATAAAATACATTGACTCTAGCTATGAATCAATAGATTGAGTTCCATCATCCCCTGATAAGTTGGGAGGATTATACTACTAGAACTCCTGATTCAACTCTTTTATAGTAGGTTTAGGTTAGGAGAAGTTGTATATAATGCATAAAATAAAATAATCTATCATGGAAATGACCATTGGTGCCCAGTGGAAGAGCTATAGGAGGTGACTAGGGTGGCACTATATAAGGTATCTCTGGTGGATCATGTCCCACTACATTTAGAGCATGCTCGTTGCCACTTTCTCATCGTATGACATGAGGATTTCATGGTAGTATGAATCTAAATTTTCCATACACACTCCTCATATAAGATTTATAACAAATCAGAAAAGTTATAACAAAGAATGATAGGTAAAATTCCTTCCTACAAGTGAGTCGGATCTCTCTGTATGCTCTAAAATCACGGTCTAGGTAATAAGAAATGTCACAGAAGAATAAAGAGATACAACATACTTATCACTACTATGGTCGGGTCTGAGTTAAGGTCTCATACCATATCAGGGGTTCTAGTATATAAATTTTCAAATGAAAGGTATAGTGGAAAACACCCATTACATTGAATTTGGAATCAACATTTAGTTGTAACCATATAATTTTGAAACATTAAATTATTTAAGTACAATATTATTTATTTATATATTGATGTCTCACCCTATTTAATTTCCTCACCAATTACAATTTTATAATGACCCATGTTATTTATAAACTGAAATTGGAAATTCAAATAACTATGACCAAGACTATATGTCATGTATTATGATGCAACATGACATGTATATTTATTGGATTTTATGAATAACATTACCAATTTATAGAAGCTCGTGACTCTTAAATTACCATTGGCATTCACCAATAATAAACTAACGTGGAAAAATTGGTCAATTAATGATTCAACATCAATCTATGAAGTAAAATATATTTTAGATTGATGTAGGTACTTTAATTAATCTAATTAGGTTTTTCATGGAAGAATCACAAGAACACTATTAGAAATAACAAACAAGGTACTACAACAAGAACATGAAACATATAAAATGCACATAGAAATATAGATATTGATTGTCATAATGCCTTAAATTTATGTCTGATTGTGCCTAGTACAATGCATGAATTTTATACACCCTCATATAAATGGGATAGGTTAGAATAAATCCATCACAATAACATAATCAATAATAAAAAAAGTGATTCACCTAATGGTAAATTCTATAAAATAGAAAAATCACAACCAATAACATCGTTAACCAATCCCAAGTAATTTGGGTTGTCCCAGTACATGGTTCAGCTAATCCCAGACACATTCTCATTACCAAATTCCAATAATTATAGCATGTTGTCTAAATAAAAAATGTAATAGGAAATAAAAAAAATCATCTCATACTAATTTGTAGAATCCCACTTTAAAAATCACAAAGCAGTTCCCCAAGATGATCATCCACATGACCTGAAGCACACCTCGTCGTATGTCTGAGACTGACAAGAAATAGTGAGGGAATAAGGTTTTTCTTTGGGAGACTATGCCCTTATTTATTAGAGTTTATAACATCGGTTCCTGATAGTGGAAAGTAGACGAATCAAAATAAACATAAAGCTACAGAAAATATTGTTGATAAATCATTCTAGATAAATAAACAACATGTGGAAGCTGAAAATTAGTTAGATAAAAAATGATGATGATGATCTTTTAGATATATAAAAACAATCACATAGGGAAATAGGGGATACAATAATATACCATATGCTATAAAAATATAAAAAAGACCAAAATATTCTAATAATGTAATCTATATAATAGTCTCATTCCTCTTCTCTTTCACTCTATATTTATACTACAACTCAAGTATCAAAACATGGATTCTTCACTTTATCTACGCCTACATGCAGGAAGACTTCTTCGGTACAAAATATGTCCCATGAAGGGTGTGAAATATAATTAGTATTCCACTACCAATGATGTCTATATCAATCTACTTCATGCATATAAAATTATTTGTGTTCCAATAAAAATAAACCGAAGGCAATAAATAATTAAGATTCAGCAGACTGGGTTCCACTGAGGACAACTATCCATCTATAAGCCTAGTCCATATTTATTTAAACCAAGGTACCCTATACAAAAAAGGTGTAAGGTACAATATAATAAATTATTTCATAAATAAATTATTAATATGTGGACCATTTCAAAGCATGTTATTTGGATTGGCAGACACATCTCTGGAATCTCAATTATACAATCTTGTTCTTTAATATTTATATCCATATTTAGAGTTTAAGTTGATGAACACTAAGCTCATCCAAATAAATACAAAGGTATCACAAGTAACATTATGGGTTTAGTATATATATATATATATATATATATATTCAATTCCATGGTAGTTCATCCAAGGTGACCCGTGATTGAGATCCCAAGTTTCACCCTCAACATGGTGTGAAAACGACATGAAAAAAACTCGGATTCCTTCACTGGTATCTCACATAGGGATATGAGTATCTATTGTGGCATGGTAAACCCATCTCACCACCATGACCATCCACAGGGCCTCACCTAAGGAATATGTATCACTCATATGGTGTAAAAGGACATCGCATGGTGAGACCATCCAATGAACATCCCCAAAAAATATATAAATCATTAAAAAATTATAACTATAAGGAAAGAGTAGACTGCACAATGTGTCCTTATATTGTGACCCTTGTATCACCCTCTAAATAAGGTAAGTATATAATTTGGCTATCAAGGACATTTCATTTATCAAATAAAAATCTTTATGACATGCTAGGCAACTTGGTCAGTTCATTTAATTCAACAGTTTCCAATTACAACATAAGGAACATGGAATAATGAAAGGGGCCTCATGGTTCTCTAGGAAAGTATCGACTTTTTTGGTGACTCAAGATAAGGTGATCCAATGGGTTGATTTGCTTATACATAAGATCATAAAATACAATGGAAAAAATTCAATAAAATTATTTAAATAATTATGTGGTGTCACCGAAAAATTATGGCACACGGAATAATAGAGTGAAATATATGAATTAATGAAACATAGAGAAAAAATCTAAAATACATACCTTTGGTTTGTAGTTCTCTCCTCATCTTTTGATAGCCTTTTAATTCATCTATAATGAGATATGTCAGAGACATTTTCCAATTCCATTGAAATGAGGAAAATGAGGTCACATCTAAATAGCACAACATAGAAGAATAAGAACATATAATTGAAGGAAAATGATTAAATATATTACCTCAATCTTTCCAACGCACCCGATGGTGAAGAAATTGGATGATGGATGAGTGAGATAGTTAAATCCTTAAATGGAGAAGAGGAGAAGTGTTCAAGCATGATGTCCACTAGAAATGGGAGGGAGGAGAAATAATTTTTTTTAAACATTTTAGAAAAAAAAGGTACTTTTCCCCTCATTTATTGGGCCTCATGGTTGGCCAAATTGTGCTCTAACCATGAACCCTACACTACTTAAGAGGACCACTTACATGATCTAGGTTTATGGTTTGGATAACTGTGAGCAATCCATGTTAAATCCCATTGTCCCAAGGTATAATATTTTTTCACAGGCATGGATATCTACTTTCATGGGTTTAGAAAAACCATGCTGCTCACCCTGGGCACTAGGTTGCTTGCATGGGTAGTATTAACCATGAACTAACCATATGAATCAACATGTCTTCTCATTTTTCAAAACTATAGGCTCCAAACAAGCCTTGGACTCTCCCATACTCCACCATATCCATTATATCCCATGATTATCATAAAATGATATGTTTTTGAAAGTAATATAAAAGTTCTCATGTCTCAGAAAATATGATACATTACATCTTTAATCTATGATCCACATCGGGTGCTCCATGAATGATTTTTCCTGTTCCCACTCAATGTACTCACAATCAATGACATGAGGAGGATTGAGAATATACATATAAATTTGAGTCCCATCGAATACATCGAGCATATGTCAGTAACAATCAGGAATATCCAAATGGTAATCCACAATCCCTATATGATCAATTATCTCAAAATCCCACTAACCATAGAGCCATCCTTCCTTGATTTTAAAGATATTGATGATCTAACTGAAGATTAACACATAAGAACACCCTATGTCATCTAGCACACTACAAGGATATCCTTATATGGTAGGAATAAGATATCTACATGACCCAAGCTGTGATTAATATCCATTGAATCAGTTTTACTCCATTGGAGGTCTCTTGTACCATAATAGCCCCCACAAATACTTATTCACTATCCTTATTCCTAAAAATAGGTGAACAACATGAAATACTATAAGGATCCTCATAACATACCATTGAAATCAATGCCTGGTGACTATAATTGTATGTGAAAACAACCATATATATATGATCATCCCATGCACTAATTAAATCCAAAAGAAATACCTAGATCATATCCAATGAAATATATATCATCCCCCTGACTATCAATTTTTCTGAGGATGGAAATCTATTCTAAATATTAGTTGGCACTGTAAGGATAACTAAAATCCCTGCAAAAACTATGATGTAAAATGTGTATCTATCTTCGATATAATTCTCAATGGATCTTTATGAATGTGTATAATCTCTTGAACATATAACTTTCCAAGATTCTATACTGAATGAGTCCCACATATTGGCCAGAAATGATAATCTTTCATTATCCAATTAGGAATCACCAAAACAATATAATTTTTGCTGATTATCTTTGTTAACCCATTCAAAAAGTCCATCGTAATCTCCTCCCACTTCAACATGGGCATTATAAGTGTCTTTAATAAACCATCATAATGCTAGTGATCGACCATTATCCTCTATAAGGAAAAGCATTGTGAAATAAATTCAGTAATATCCATATTTATCTTGGACCACTAGAATTGTCACCTAAATTAATGGTACATATTTGTTAATCTAGGACGCACCATCCACATAGAGATATAGAGATCTCTCCATATCTCTTCCCTAATGTAAGTAGAGACTAAACCACTCCCATGTACATGGATGACATTATTATCATCTAATGACCACCTATGTATTGGGTAACCACCTACTAGTTGTTCCCATATCAAAACACACTTTGGTTCATATTTATAACCACAATTCAACCAATTATCTAAATAATAGATGATCAATAATGCATAAAATTTTATCTATACCTAGTTTTTGAAAGTATCTATCCTCCCATTTAATAAAATGCTCATTGGGTGCCACTATTCCTTTGAATGTTTTCACCAAGATCTTGAGCCACTTGAATCTTATGGATAAGATCATCTTAAAAGACATTACATTAACTTGGTGTATAGGACATGTCAATGTTTTATGTTTATAGATACTCTTCCTAGTACCTCTGAATTAAATTTAGGGCCCACTATTTGAAGCTATAAAGGAGTATGTTTTGGTCTATGTGGACAAGAAACCTCTCACCAAAGAGATAGTGTCACCAACACTTGGAAGAATGGACCATATTTTTCATATATAATTCACATATAGGACAGTTCCTATCATGGGTTTCCAATTAATGTGACCTATATGATACCACCAAACACCTCTAAATTATTATTTTCCCCACGATAACTTTTGAATCATCAAAATAAATGGAAAAACCAACCCATGGCTCAAGAAGTATAAACACTAAATCTCTATTCAACCTTATCATTAGCTTAAGAAATTCCTCCTCACACTGATATGTCCCCTAAAAATTACCCATATATTCATCTTCATAGTAAATAGCCTTAATAAATGTAATAATTCATGGATAAAACATCGATAGTACCCCACTAAACCCATTAATAACTTTATTTCAAAAACCTTCAAATGATATGTCTATGAAATAATTTCCTCTAGTTTCTCTAGCTCCACTAATATACCAGCCTTAAAAACTATATGAATCAATAATTTTTTCTCCATAATACAAAAGTGAAACATTGATAGCTTGGTATAAATCTAGTTTTCATGAATTGTACTAAATAATATATCCTGATGTCTAGCATGATACTCTAGTGTTTGTGAGTACTTGAGGATGTTTCCAATGAATACGAAGATGAATGAGTCATGATGGGGGAGAAAGATCTTGTTTATGAGATCCATGAACACTGATGGTTCATTATTCAGTCTAAAAATTATCTCTAAGTACTTGTATAGCCCACTCCTTCCCTTAAATAGTGTCTTCAAGATGTCATCCTCTCCTTCCTTGAATTGGTGATAGAATTATCAGAGATTGATCGTGGATAGCCACTAGACTCCCCAAAATTGACTAACAAGGCCTTAGATCTCAGTAATAAGGATATATATTCTTCACAATAACATGATTTATGTTTTTGTAATATATAAAGATTCAAATAATACCATACCAATTCATGGAGAGTAGTGGAGGTGCACCCCATGACTATGTACACAACCTGATAATATAATTTCATTCCATGTCCTGGAGCTACATAATATATTTATGTCAACTCATCTAGATCCATATTATATGGGGGTATCATAATGGGATTCTATCTAGAAATGAGTTCAATCTCAAGATCAACATCTAGGTTAGGAAGAGGGCCCTTGAAGTCATCTTGTAAGACATTAGATAGAGATCCAAAACATGGGCAAAATATGAGGGGGCTTCCACTAATCCTTATAAGAGAGACAAGCCTACAATATATTTGATAATCATTCCAAGATGGATAATTTCAAGAACCAATATACCTATTCCAAACACCCATTTATCAATCACTCCAAATTTCACTCCCTTGGGTGATGAAAATGATAATAATATTTTATAGTAATTAATAAGGGCTCAAAAAATATTCATCTAGTCCATGTCAAGAATGCCATAAAATCTCATCGTTTCAAGAATCATGATGTCACAAATAATTCAATAAATCAAAAAACTATAAGATTCTCTAGGAATCAGTAAAAGGGTATAATTTAATGCTTAATGGTGTATCAGGGGAATAAAAATCATAAGATAATTTTTATGGTAAGTCACTTCCAGCAATGACCTCTGTATATATAATGGAAGGGAACTAATTGGTAAACAATAAGTATAAATAAAAGCAATGATCATGATTATACCAAAAATTGTAGAATTTCCCACACCACTATCAGATAGTATGTTTCACTGTATAAAACTCAGGTTACCTCAAATCTATACACTTGCTTCCAAGTAAATTCATTTTCAGAATTTTCCATCATCTACTAGGATCCTCCACTCCTAGACTGTCCTTATATCCCAACACTCCTCTGAGAATACATTTAGAAAAATTACAAAATATTTCTAGCCCTAACACAATAATGTCACGTCAAATATGTGTTCTGTAAAAAATATATATAATTCCCCATTTTCCTAAAATTAAATCTCCTACTAGAATCATATCATATAAGTGACATTGAGGAGGTCCTTCTCTAACCCATTTTTATACTACCTTGCTAATCTTAGTCATCCTTCCTCTTCCTACATCTAAAAGAGGATTTTTTAGTAGTAAGAGGATGATTTTTCACTGGTCCACTATGGATTGGAAGTAATACTACTTTCTTGTCATATTATAGCCCCTTCTCAAAATCTAGGGCCTATGGAAGCACGTACACATACAAATTCAGGTAAAATTACCTATCCTAACATATGTTCTCTGCATGGAGGGAAATCTCAAACTTTTTAGAATTCTATGCCTCATTCCCAGCTAAAAGTAGCAATGTTATGTAACTATGTGAACCTATTAGAGTTCAATGTGATATACATAAACACATGTTGCAAATATATAATATCTACGGAATGTTTTCAATTCATTTGGCTAGAAATATATTCATCATCAAACATATACATGATGGTCACTCAAGTAAGACCATATTGACCTCCTGAATGATTAATGGTCATTCACCATATCTTCTAAGGTCCCTTGAAAATAAACATTAACAATATAACTCACTCGTCCTCAAGAGTTTGAACCAGAGAAAAAAATGCTATCGATGATATCCAATTAGTCCATTGCATTATGTGATCCACTAGTTCCATTAAAGGTTAGTGGATGATGGAGTTGAAAATACCAGGCATGATCAGTAAGTGTCTTGTGAATATTTCCTCCTTGAATGGGAACAATGTGAAATATTCTAGGCTAAATGGGACCTATATCTTTAATAACTAGCGATGATTATTGAGTGAGATGAGTGACATCCAACTACACTATTAGTGGTTGTACATGCACTCCCTCCCTAATAGGAGCATCCTGAGCTACCACAATTGGTGGTTCTATCAAACATATCCATGGAAACATTTTTGAAATACCAAAAAATCATTTTATAAATCCAAATCAATTATCTCATTAATGATCCCAATTAGTCTATGGGATCACACAAAGGTTTTCCTAGGAGGATACACATAACCCATGGTATCTACCACCAAGAACAAATGAAGCTTATCCATTCATGCTTATTAGCGAATGTTATACATACAAAAAAAAACAATCTTGTTTTAATAACTAATGATGATATAGATATATCAAAAAATTAAGAATACACACATATCACTTGGCAAGAAACACATGTCTATCCTGAATAGATAATAAAAATCAAGGAATTGAATTTATGAAATAGAATTTTTTATGTAATATTTTTGTGTCTAAACATATGGAATATTATCCTAAATTCATACTTGTTATGCATGAAGACACAAATAATACCATAAAAATTGTAACCAGAATCCATCAATGGTAACTTGGAGGTGCATTACACATGAGCTGACCAAAAACATGAAGAATCCCCTTATCAATTCTGATACATCCTATCTCTTCTCTACCATATCCTATGTCATTCAAATAAGATAAACAAAACTTACCCTCACAACATCTCCATCAACTCTTAGAATCAATCTTCCAAACTCCCCATCAAAAGGGCCTTTCCAAAAATTTGATACCTAGACATGAAATCTACACACGTACTAGGATACCCGTGCAAAGTGTGAGTAATAAACACTTTCTTCTCTATTATGAACGTATTAACATAAAATCTATCACTACATATCTATAATGCTACACAACCCATCCTAATAGTGATCATCATTAATAACACCATACACCTAGCCATAATGGTGGTATTAATTAGGTACACTATAATTTCCCAACATTTGTCATAGTGGGGTGTTGGGGGCCACACAGTTTGTCTGTAACAATACAAGCCCAGGTACATGACCATGCCGTATTTTAGACCACCTTGACAGTGGTATTCCACATGGATAGTGCACGGTTTGGCTAACCATGCGGCCAAACCATGCGACCTTAATTTTTTTAGACCACCTTTACATTTCTCTAGTGGTCCTTTATTTATTCTCCCATAATAACTCCATCCCTCAATATCTCAAGATTAAGATATATCCCTCATTTCTCATCCAAATTACTCATCGTCGGATCCATCAAATCCTATAGGTAATCTCATGGATCATCTCCCTCCATTTTCAAGCTTCTCTTCTCCATGGTTGCACTATTTTGGAGCAATATAAATATCCCCATTTTCATGTCATTTAATGATTTCTATAATAACTCCCATTATATCTAGAATGAAAGGCCAAATATGGATGAGGGAAGCACTATGACACTAATGCAGGTGGTCTAGTTTATTTTCCCTTAGTTTTTTTCATCCTATATCATGCACCATTGTTTCATGGGATAGACCCTTCCGATTATACATCTTATTTTCTAATGAAATTAAATTAGAAGCCTTACCATGCTGAATTAGACCATTTATAGTGCAGAATCAACCCCTTGGGCAAACCTCCTCGAATTATTCTACCCAAATGGGTGTGCTCTAAATTTTAGGCATAATTATCACTTGATTTAGAATGTTTAATTATACATAGTGTGGTTTTTCCAATCATAAATACCATTAATTGAAAAATTGAAGGGTTAGGAAGTTTGGGCCATGTGTTTGACCCCTACCCTTCATGCCATGAATGAAATTGTTGAATGAAAATAATTTTTCAATAGGCTTGGAGATATTCCGTATGCCTCAATTAGTAAATGGATCATTTAATTGAATATGAACAACTTTCCAATTATGATATAAATGCTTAATTAAAGTTTTTCACCTTAGTGCTGAGGGAAATACAAAGGGTTCATAATTAATGATCAATAGGATGGGATCATTGTTCGATAGTTATAATTGGTAACTGACTTGTATACAAGCTAGGGGTGACACTATATATGTCTTGGATGGGAACACCACATGTTATCTTTTTTACCATCATAAAAATGTCACAGGTTACCTTGGGGACACCCCATTGATGGGATCAGTGGTGTAGTGGTTATACCATGACATGAGAGAGAATTAGGCCTCTATGTGTGATACCAGGGAAATACATAAAGGTTATTCTATATTGTAATCTCACTATGCTTGGAGTAACTCTTGAGATATCATTCATGGGTCACCTTGTACAGACTCCCTTGCTAGGGGAATTATACATATCCCCTAGAGATATACCTGTAGTTGAATTAGAATTTCCATTGATGGGATTAGGTGACACATAATAATCTATAAAAAGGATAATAATTTAAAACGCTAGATAATGACCATAAATAAGAAATAGAACCTTTAAATTGGGAATTTAGGGGTCCTGTATTCCATGAAAAATAAAAATCATTGTGATAAAACATCTATTTATATTTTACCCAACTCACTTTTCTCATGTAGGATCCCTTGCATATGAAACTGTCTTAGTTCGAAGACGGCAGTATTGGATGATTGTCCCAAGTGGAGACCAATATTAACTATTTATTTATTTATGTCTTGAAAATTGATCATCTTATATTTAATGAGCTAGATTGATCTAGACATCATTGGTGGTCGACTATTGGGATTACATATTACACCCTTCTTGGGTTACCTTTGGTACTCAAGAAGACATCCTGGTTATAGGTAGAGAAAAGGGGAACCATCTAGCTTCTGAAGCCTGATTGCTTTTATAGGATGGAGTGTAGGATAAGGGGACTAATCATATGCTTGGGATTCTAGTAGTAGCTATTTTTGGCTTTTTTTATATTTTTTATCATGTGGTACATTCTTGTATCCACTAACTCCCATGCATAATTTTGTATAGAAACATGAAATATAATCATCATCATATCATACCTAACTAATTTATAGATTCCACTAGTAATTTAATTATCTTTCATGTTGGATTATTATTATTCCACTGCAATCTATTTGTATTTTCTAATTCAACTATAGTGGGTTACAAGTACAGTCATATAGTGTCTTATTTTTATATTTTTGATTATTTATATCTTACTATTATCTACTAAGATCTATGAGAGAATATTATCACCACTGACACACCCTAGTCCCTCATTTCTAGTCAGCATCCTATGGCATTCGGGGAATGGTATTGAGGTTTTGTGGCCGCCGTCTCACAGAACCACTAAATGGCATCTTAGGTGGGGCACCAAATGGTGGTATTATATCTTTTTTCATTTTTCCTTACAATTTAGGTTTATATAGTACACTAGGATATATAAATTTGGTAATGATCTTATGCCTCATTGTAGATATCCCACAGACAAGGGAAACCTAAATTACATGGGATGGTTAAATGTTGTGTTTTATTACGCTTTTTTAGTTTCATGGATTTCACATAGGGTGATATAATTGTTTTTCATTGCTATTATCTTGATGGTGTATCATCTACCTTGGATCAATGATAATAAATAACATTGAGTCATGCATCATATTAGTCTCCACATGACTTACATGTCATGCATTATAGAATGCGATATTTACATAGTGTGTGAATTTTTAATATTCCATGTTCTTTTTCTAGCACCTTATTTATTATTCCTTGAAATGATTTGGTTATTATATATAGAAATGTTAAATATTACCGTTTAGGACTAAAAAAATATCTAACACTTATTGTGCCTTCGTTGACCTAACAATGTTTTCCTATATAGGATAAAGCAGACACCCTATGCAGTCCATTATGGAATGTTGATTTGTGGACCATTAGTCACATGGGTTGGAACATGTTAGGGGTAGGATTAAATGGATGTAACATTAAAATTTATAAGGTGTGTGGGCCCTTACAAATTGGAAATGGGGATAATTATAATTCAAAAATTTATAGTAAATTTAAATGCATAATGTAATATAAATGAATAAAAATGAACATGATATTTAAAATGAAATGGAGGCCTTATATGTGTGAAGGAAACCGTGACCCTCCCCCGACCACCATAGCAGGAATTAGGTTGTGTCATCTGTAACCCATATGTTTTTCATTATCAACTAGGCCTGAATTCTAGAATAGGATGAGGGTTATTACATGTTATAGGCTTGGCTTGTACCTATCCTTTATTTACTTATTTTCCTACATGTTATAAATTATATATGAGGGTTACACATGGAAATTATAGAGCTATGCCACCATTAAGAATGATTGTTGAATTCTAAGAAAGTGTAGATTATCATACTCTAGAGTTTTTGGGCCATGAGCCACCCATTGTACCTCCTATAGTTCCACTCATGGTGCCACCTACATATATTTCTCCATGAGCTGATGCTCAGTTTCGATAGAGCTTCTTTCCATTCATGCAATCAGTGTAGGATTATTATCAACATACCCCTACCATGGAAGAGTTGACCTATGAGTTAATTCAGTATCATCCTCCCACCTTATCATGGGATGGGTGTCCTCTGGCCCCTGAGTCATGGCTAGAGGCTATGTTGTTTATCTTCTAGAATGTCAAGATGCCTTCAAATAAGTGGGTCATGATCGCCACCTACATGTTATATGACTCTGCCTAGCGATGGTGGGGTGTCCTTAATCAATTTGTTCAACATCAAGGTATGGTATATGTAGATTTATATAATGTATTATTCCATGATTTATTTCAAAAAACCATGAGAAAATTCCCTCATTGGGATTTCATTCACCTTTATTAAGGTGATATGTTTGTGGTGTAACATTCCCATTTCATCTCCAAATTGTACTATTATGCATCAACTTTTTATAGTGACGAGCATGTGTCTTCAGGGTGATTTTAGGATGGGCATGTATGTGCCATCCAATTACATGCGAACATCTTTTGGCTATCCACACTTTAAGAAACAGTGAAACAAGGCCTCATCACTGTACAAAACCCGAGGGAATCTGAAAATGTGATATAGGGCAGTTTAGCTTCTAAGCAGGGAAGTGTGTTTTCTAATCATAGGAAACATTGACTTGAGGGTACACACATGAGTAGTACTGGTAAAGGGCTTGCACCAAAAGCTTTTTTATGTGTCAATAGTGTGGTAGGACAAGCCATAAAAATCCATAGTGTAAGAGGATCCTGATCGAGTGCCGGATGTGGGGAAAGATGGATCATCTCTAGCACTTTTGTTGATCCTTTCCTCCAATTCCAAGGGATGGGGGTTGTGTTCCAACACCTATATTAGTTTTAGTGTCAAAAATCCATATTATGATTGAATTGTTTCTCATATAGGCCATTTTGGATGAGTAGGTGGTCATGGTTGAGGCACTCAAGCCTTAGAGTTTCTATTTTAGCAATGTGGACCTTCTTAGGCTACCTAGGAAGCATCTCAGGGTAGTAGTTCATGACACATATATGTTGTATAGCCTATGACATAGGTGTATAGTATTGAATTTTATACTATTTGTGGCACTATTCTTGTATCCTCTACTTTAGTATATTCCTTGTTTGACATAATATCATCACACGCTTTTCTATCTACAGATTCAGTGGGAAGTCTGTGTCTAATGATAGATTATTTCAGCATCATGATGAATATAGACACATTGTTAGGAGTTTGATCTAAGGGTATAAACTCGTTAAAGGGGTGACCCTTGATATTGGTGGGTACCATTTTCTGTAATGATTCTTCATCCTTGAGATGAAAAATTTCGACATCATTCTTAGTATGGTCTGGCTTGTGCCTTATCAAACCCAAGTGGATTTCTATCACTACCAGGTATCCTTTACATCACATGAGGGTAACCCATATATCTATAATTTGTAATGAGACATCTATTTATTTCAAGATATACCCAAGAAAAATGGGCTAGGTTGTAACACCCTAGATTTTATGAAAAATTTTCTTTTAATTTCATTAATGTCTTGTGTTGTATTCTACACCAAAATTACCTTGCGCTATACGCAACACCGTATTAGCTTGCAGTATACGCAACACTATTTTTGGATCGTGTTACACACAATTTTGATAATAGTTATTCTACGCAACATTGAGTATATATATATATATATATCTTAAATGTATAATTGAAATATGGTTGGATTCTGTTATACGAAACAACGAAGGATTCTTTCACAACACGCAACCCTGAATTGGCTTGCATTACACGCAATCACGACCTTCCTCGATAGCGTGTGTTGTACGCAATACCGGGTTTTAATAAACAACGATATATTTTTAAAATATTGTCATGAACTAGCCGTTATGAATAGTGTTTACTAAATTTTGAATTTTATAACATTATTATTCATCTTACACATTTTCTAGAACATGGTATAATAACAAAATAAATTTTTCGGGTAAAATAAGTATTTTTCAAAAAATGCAGTTTTGCCGCCTTTTGATGGCACACCCACTTTAAATATAGTTTTTGACATGTTTATAAGTTCAATTTAAAAAAATAAAATTCTTCTTTTGAATCAGGATATAAAAATTTACATTAGATAAAGTTTTGATATTTTTCCGATAACTTTCGTATTTTAATGAATAGTAAAAACACGCTATATTTTAATTGAAAACAACTTCTTTCATCGTAATATTTTATGTGGTTAAATTATAATATTGAATGGCTTTAAAGTATAAATAGAATATATTTTTACCATTTAATATAATGTATGTCATTAGCATTGATTTTACCTTGAATTCTTAGGTTAAATCAATTCAATCTTTTGCAATGTTTTAAAGAAAAACCCGTTTTCGTTCGACAACGGGATTAATTTTAATTTAATTTCAGCATCTTTTGTGTATTGAATTTGGAAAAACGGATTCCATATTTGGAATTAGTGGGTCCAAATTATGTTAATAAGCTAATTTTTATTTTTTGGCATTGTGAATAGTAACTACGATAAATTTTATTTACTATAGTTAAAGGTAAATCGTGTAATTAAGGGTAAATATAAGATTATAAAATTACCCTAACACTTGGAAAATCCTATTGGATGGCTAAATGTAGACCCATATAACCTAAGGGTCGGATTAGATTCATTTTATGGACTTTTTCCATTAAAAATAATTTAATTATTATTAAAACCAAAGAATGTGACAACATGTCACTTTCTTAAATCTTATATGTATAATAATTTTAATCTAGTGATAAACTTCATGAAACTTCGAACCTGAATAGTCTCCAGAAAGCTAATACAATTATATACATCATAGAAATTTATTTATAATTTTTAGGGATTAAATAATTATCATTTATTATGACACAACGATGACGCAGTAATTGTCTTATTAATGAAATATTGACATAATTTATGTTATAAATGCCCAAATAAATGTAATTTGAGACTTTTTATGCCTTACACTAATTTTCTAGGTTAATATGAAATGTTATTGTTGATTTAAGTAAATTTGTTCGAACGTATCATTCTGTTATGAATTTCATAAAAATAATGTACCACATAGTGTCAAAATTGACATAAAATAGTTTTTAAAACAAATATTATATTATTCATTGTTATTTTATTTCTAAAAATCTAAGGTTTGGAAAAATGACTTGGATAAGATTATATATATTAATAATAAACAACTTGGGGTTCTTTGGGCTTGATATAGTATGTTTATTAACCATATAGTGTAAGAAAACAAAAAGACACGGTAAAAGTTAAATTATTTAACATAGAGTTAAATCTAATTGATAAGGTTAAAATAATAACCTAAAATAGTCTAAATCCTATTGGATGAGAGGATTACGACCCATAACCACCTTATACTCGAAATAAATCAATTTAGAGCTATTTAAAACCGAACTTTAATTGATAATAAAATAATATTTTTAGTTATTCCAAAGGTGACCCTCTCCTCCCTTATAAAAGGGCACCTCCTCCATCTCTTCCTCACACATCATTGAGCCTTCATGCTCGTCCAACCCCTACCAAATTCTCTTCTCCACTTCCCTAGAAACATTATAGAGGTTCTGGTCTTCTTCAAAGACCCATTTTAGTGCCCTAAAAGGAGGTCTAAAAGAAGCACATCAAAGAAGAGGAAATATCTGTTACCTATTCTTTCATCTTTATTTATTCTTCCACTTCTTCTTCTTATGTTGTTTCATTATGAAGTAATAATATCAGTATCACTCATATACTGATATGTCATTATATGTATGAAACAACCCTATTTTACCATCTATCCATCCTACGGAAAAAAAAATCACCGCGCGTGCGTACATACGGAATACCGTCTCCACGCCGTGGTGTAATCTATTTTCCACCACCACCTTACATGGATGGGAATAATGGTGTCAAAAATAACTATACATAGTTATTATAACATCATATTGATTCTGATATATTATCATCCATTCCAATTCAATTCAATAATTATGTAAATGATATCATCGCTCGTGCGTACGTACGGACTACCGTCTCCACGATGCGATGAGATTCATTCTCCATGTTAACCATTTAAGAATGATTATAAAGTATATATAAGCAATAATAATGAAATATATGACATTATAAAGATACTGTATTTATGTGTATATATATGTATTTCATCTACTTAATTCCACTCAATTCAATAACGAAAAGAAAATAGCGTTCATGCGTACGTACGGCCTATCGTCTCCATGAACGGTGTATTTATTTTCATTTATCGATATGTTATATATATGTATATTCTGAATATATATATATATAAATCATGTTTTATATTCTGTAATTAAGTAATCATGATCTATGTAATCATATACATGTCAAAACACGGACGACAAATGAAACAATTTTACCCAAAATGATCTTTAAAGTGGAATTTACAAAAGAACGGGTAATATAAAGTCATAAGGGAACCATATATGATATCATAACAATAAATATGATTCTTTAATAAGTAAATGACATTATTTAAATCATTATACAGGAGGTTCGGATACGTACAAAGCATATCGGACATAAGGTAAGGGAAATATCACATTCTCATTTTTATCTGAGATTGTTTATACTTTAGTATTTACTGGGGTGTATTTTATCATCCACATCCATGTTTCCTCAATGTGTAATATTATTTCCATTCACCTATTTTTTTTACCTATTTTTCCATTCGGTGAGTTTTTATTAAAATATATGAAAGGAATATTTTGTCATTTTTCGTACGAGGTACTTTTTTTTTGACTTTTCCGACAAAAGTACGAGAAGAATGTTTTTTTAACTTATACGGAATGAATGGATTTTAAAACATTATTTCCAAGAAGCATCCTTTCCATGTTTTCAAGTATATTTTTAATCAACTTCTTTTAGTTTAAAATTTTATGACATGTTAAGAAAGGAAAAAAGGATTTAAATTAGAAAGGATATTTTTCTCAAGAATGGAGTTCAAGTGTTTTATCAAAAAAAAATTCCATCTAAGATAACATAGGGTTCTGTTTCTATCCCTATTTTTACATTGATTTGGTTATGTTGTGATGGAATTATTTTGATGAATTCCTTTATCTTATATGAATTGTTTTATGATGTCATGTTGTTTAAGATTCCCATTTTCATTACATGGGTTATGCAATGATGTTTGATTTATGATTTTGTGGAACACATAAGAATGGAATCATTATGAGATGGGTGGGACCTATATCTCCCTCCAATGCATTGGGTAAAGATTTTATATCTCATGAGATAGACATGGCTGGAATGGTAGGTTATACCGGTTCAGTGAAATAGGATTGAAACGAGGGTGACTCGGTTCAGAAAGGGACTTTGTCCACTAAGATAGTCTTGGCTGTGAGTCTTGACTAACAAGAAATGGTTCTCTATGATTATGTGTCTATTCCACAAAGTTTAATGTTTTAATTTATGATTATTGTGATTTCATTTCACTGCTATGATTTATCCCATGTTATGATATTATGCTCTCTTTTGCAGGTTATGTTTTCCTAAATGCTATGTTCTTATGAAAATGATGTGATTGATATTTCTTTTGTTTACCCTTACTGAGCATTTGAGCTCACCCTTTTATGTTTTTTTCCCCAGGATATAAAGAAAGGTTTTAGGTATAAAAAAGGAAGATCTTTATGGGAGATGTTGAAGATCTTTCACCAGGATTAGAAGATTATATTCCGAGTTTCCAAGAGACACTAAACTATTACGATCCTTGTGTGTCTGTTTTTGTTATGTACTTAGTATTCCGCAAATGTAATGTAATGTCAATTTATGTCAATATTCGGGTCTCTACAGTTGATATCAGAGTAAAGGTTTAGTCAAACTTTGGAAACTAGGATGCGATAACTTTAGTGAGATCCCAATAGATATTTCTATGGTATGTCTAGGGATGTCTCTAAGGTTAAGTATACGTATAGGTTATAGTCCTAGAATTGTGCTCACGATCTTAGAATTTAACCTAAGATGTTAGCTATTGAGGGTACTCACCCTTTACTATGTTGTTTTCTCTAGCATGATTTTTTCCTCTAACAGAATTGTTTTTGTGTTTTAGTAAATGGAGGGAACCAGATGGAATTCGGTTAACATTGAATCTAATTAACAAATTGGTGACTATGAGCAACAAAATTGTGTAATTCCTAGAGAGAAAGATATTGTGATTATGCTGAATTAGTCATCGCGATATATGATTAACTAGGTGAAATTTAGTGGCATGCCTAATTCAAAAAAGAAGAGGAAGATAAACTATTATGCATGTTTGCATGTTGAGGAGCATAAATAAAGGAAGATTGAGATTTCTAAAGAAGGGAAGAAGAACCTTGAGGAATACCTCAAATGGAAGGACCGATGATATCTGTGTGGAGAAAAGGGTCATAGAGTGACAGACTGTTATGGAGTTCAACGTCTTATTTGTGGAGAACATGGGCATTACCCAACTCGATGCCCTGACCTAAAAAGTTACTTCTAAATCAAGGAAGGACTTATTCCAGGACAATCATTGAAGTGGATGGACTGATGTGTTTATGAATTGGTGTTCAAGAATAATGTTGAGGTACTTTTATGGTGTATTGGAATATTTATGTATTGGTCTATTGTGGTTTTCAATAATTTTAAGGTACTAGTAACCATGAAAAGTGATTCATATATTTTGGAAAGTAGATGATATGCGCATAATGAAGGGATAAGGAGAAAATGAAATGTTTGACAGTATTCATGAGCTCATGATTGATATAAGGACTAAGTGATATCATGGTATGAGTATATAGAATTTTGAGGATTTTGGTATGTGGAAAGTGTTAATTTTAACTGCATTCGTGTTTTCACTAAGGTTCAATGGGTATTCAAGAGAGTATGTGATTAAGGCCTTCGAATGATTGGAAGGTGACCAACAAGATAGGAATGCAGTATTATGATATATGGGGATCAACGATGGTATTAAATCTCTGGTAATCGTTTTCACTATGTTATGAGAGTGGACCGAAGTATTTTAGATAAGCCTAATGATTGGAATGGATTATGTTGGACATAATTTAGTGTTTTTTAAGGATAGAACTTTTTTTGATATTATTGATGGGATGTTATAGTAATGTAGTTTTAGAAAAAGGACAACCTGCAGGATGGGCGACAGCCCATCGCGTCGGACAAGGCTGTGGGAATCGAACCCACAACCGATGTGCGACTGGCCTTTATCGCCTACCACTGGCCTACAAGAAGTCCATGTTTAGTAGAAAATAGTTTTATTATATTAAGAAGTATGATATATGAAGTATAAGTACATTTTAGGAACTATATATGATTAATCTCACTATAGATGGACTTATGTATTTTTTTTATAACTTTTCTACCATTTTGTTTGAGATAGATGGAATGACCAATCATTCTATCACATGATCTGCTAACACATCACGAATGACAAATTCATCCTCATTTCTTTAAGAGATGAAGTGGAAATTGTCCAAAGAACGAAAAACGGTGAGACTATACCAAAATCACAAAAGTATTTCTTCTAATTCCAATTTCATCAACTTTAGGGAAATGATCTTGAAAACCAAAAATGTTGTCCTTGTGCTCTTATATCTGATTAATCAGATGGTACCTTAGATCGTCACAAATTTATGGATTTGGGATTGTTGGCTTTTCCATAGCCATGTTCTCTACCACTCTCCATCAGAACATGATGGTTAGATTTTTCTTCCATATCCATATTTTCACCTATGTGGAAACCCAGTGATTAGTTTATTTGGGTAACCGTTACATTTCATACTTTTTTTTAAAGATTGGTTTTGGTCTTCCTTTTTACGATGTGGGTTTCTATTAAAGAAACTTTCAAGTAGTAAACCATTTATAACCCCGATGAATTTCGAGGGAGGAATTCATTTTAAGGGGGGTAGAATGTAACACCCCTAGATTTTATGAAAAATATTCTTTTAATTTCATTAATGTCTTGTTTTGTATTCTACACCAAGATTACCTTGCGCTATACGCAACACCATATTAGCTTGCAGTATACGCAACACTATTCTTGGATCGTGTTACACACAATTTTGATAAACAATGATATGTTGTTATAATATTGTCATGAACTAGCCGTTATGAATAGTGTTAACTAAATTTTGAATTTTATAACATTATTATTCATCTGACACATTTTCTAGAACATGGTATAAGAACAAAATAAATTTTTCGGGTAAAATAAGTATTTTTCAAAAAATGCAGTTTTGCCGCCTTTTGATGGCGCACCCACTTTAAATCTAGTTTTTGAAATGTTTATAAGTTCAATTTGACAAAATAAAATTCTTCTTTTAAATCAGGATATAAAAATTTACATTAGATAAAGTTTTGATATTTTTCCGATAACTTTCATATTTTAATGAATAGTAAAAACACGCTATATTTTAATTAAAAACAAATTTTTCATCGTAATATCTTATGTGGTTAAATTATGATATTGAATGGTTTTAAAGTATAAATAGAATATATTTTTACCATTTAATATAATGTATGTCATTGTCATTGATTTTACCTTGAATTCGTAGGTTAAATCAATTCAATCTTTTGCAATGTTTTGAAGAAAAACCCGTTTTCGTTCGACAATGGGATTAATTTTAATTTAATTTCTGAATATTTTGTGTATTGAATTAGGAAAAATGGATTCCATATTTGGAATCAGTGGGTCCAAATTATGTTAATAAGCTACTTTTTATTTTTGGGCATTGTGAATAGTAACTACGGTAAATTTTATTTACTATAGTTAAAGGTAAATCGGGTAATTAAGGGTAAATATAAGATTATAAAATTACCCTAACACTTGGAAAAAACCTATTGTATGGATTAAAGTATACCCATATAACCTAATGGTCGGATTAGATTCATTTTATGGACATTATTCCATGAAAATAATTTAATTATTATTAAAACCAAAGAATGTGACAACATGTCACTTTCTTAAATCTTATAAGTATAATAATTTTAATCTAGTGATAAACTTCATGAAACTTCAAACATGAATAGTCTCCAGAAATATAATACAATTATCTATATCATAGGAATTTTTTTAGAATTTTTAGGGATTAAATAATTATCATTTATTATGACACAACGATGATGCAGTAATTGTCTTATTAATGAAAAATTTGACATAATTGATGTTATAAATTCCCAAATAAATGTAATTTGAGACTTTTTATGCATTAAACTTATTTTATAGGTTAATAGGACATGTTATTGTTGATTTAAGTAACTGTTTTAGAACTTATCATTCTGTTATGAATTTCATAAAAATCATGTACCAAATAGTGTCAAAATTGACATAAAATATTTTTTAAAACAAATATTATATTATTAATTGTTATTTTATTACTAAAAATCTAAGGGTCGGCCCAATGACTTAGATAAGACTATATATATTAATAATAAACAACTTGGGGTTCTTTTGGCTTGATATAGTAAGTTTATTAAACATATATTGTAAGAAAACAAAAAGACAAGGTAAAAGTTAAATTATTTAACTTAGAGTTAAATCTAATTGATAAGGTTAAAATAATAAACTAAACTTGTCTAAATCCTATTGGATGAGAGGATTTCGACCCATCCCCACCTTAACCTAGAAATAAATCAATTTGGAGCTATTTAAGACCAAACTTGACTTTATAATAAAATAATATTTTTAGTTATTCCAAAGGTGCCCCTCTCCTCCCTTATAAAAGGGCACCTCCTCCATATCTTCCTCACACAACATTGAGCCTTCAAGCTCAGCCAAACCCTGCCAAATTCTCTTCTCAACTTCCCTAGAAACATCCTAGAGGTTCTGGTATTCTTCAAAGACCCATTTTAGTGCCCTAAAAGGAGGTCTCAAAGAATCACTTCAAAGAAGAGGTAATGTTCGTTACCAATTCTTCCATCTTTATTTCTTCTTCCACTTCTTCTTCTTAGGTTGTTTCATTATGAAGTAATAACATCAGTATCACTCATATACTGTTATGTTATTATACGTATGAAACAACCCTATTTCACCATCTATCCATCCTACGGAAAAAGAAATCACTGCGCGTGCGTACGTACGGAATACCGTCTCCACGTCGTGGTGTAATCTATTTTCCACCACCACCTTACATGGATGGGTATAATGGTGTAAAGAATAACTATACATAGTTATTAGAACATCATATTGATTCTGATATATTATCATCCACTCCAATTCAATTCAATAATTATATAAATGATATCATCGCTCGTGCGTACGTATGGACTACCTTCTCCACGACGCGATGAGATTCATTTTCCAGGTTAACCATTTAAGAATGATTATAAAGTATATATAAGCAATAATAATGAAATATATGACATTATAAAGATACTGTATTTATTTGTATATATATGTATGTCATCTACTTAATTCCACTCAATTCAATAACGAAAGGAAAACAACGTTCATGCGTACGTACGGCCTACCGTCTCCATGAACGGTGTATTTATTTCCATTTATCGATCCATTATATATATGTATATTCTGAATATATATATATATATATATAAATCATGTGATATATTCTGTAATTAAGTAATAATGATCTATGTAATCATATACAAGTCAAAACACGGACGACAAATGAAACAATTTTACCCAAAATGCTCTTTAACGTGGAATTTACAAAAGAACGGGTAATATAAAGTCATAAGTGAACCATATATGATATCATAACAATAAATATGATTTTGTAATAATTTAATGACATTATGTAAATCATTATACAGGAGGTTAGGATACGTACAAAGCATATTAGACATAAGGTAAGGGAAATATCACAATCTCATTTTTATCCGAGATTGTTTATACTTTAGTATTTACTGGGGTGTATTTTATCATCCACATCCATGTTTCCTCAATATGTAATATTGTTTCCATTAAACTATTTTTTAAACCTATTTTACCATTCAGTGAGTTTTTATTAAAATATATGAAAGGAATATTTTTTCGTTTTTCATACGAGGTACTTTTTTTGACTTTCCCGACAAAAGTACGAGAAGAATGTTTTTTTTAACTTATACGGAATGAATGGATTTTTAAAACATTATTTCCAAGAAGCATCCTTTCCAAGTTTTCAAGTATATTTTTAACCAACTTATTTTAGTTTAAAATTGTATGACATGTTATGAAAGGAAAAATGGTTTTAAAGTAGAAAGGATATTTTCCTCAAGAATAGAGTTCAAGTGTTTTATCAAAATTATTTTCCATCTAAGATAACATAGGGTTCTGTTTCTATCCCTATTATTACATTGATTTGGTTATGTTGTGATGGAATTATTTTTATGAATTCCTTTATCTTATAATAATTGTTTTATGATGTCATGTTGTTTAAGATTCCCATTTTCATTACATGGGTTATGCAATGATGTATGATTTATGATTTTGTGGAACACATAAGAATGGTATCATTATGAGATGGATGGGACCTATATCTCCATCCAATGCATTGGGTAAAGATTTTATTTCTCATGAGGTAGACATGGCTGGAATGGTAGGTTATACCGGTTCAGTGAAATAGGACTGAAACAAGGGTGACTCGGTTCAGAAAAGGACTTTGTCCACTAAGATAGTCTTGGCAATGAGTCTTGACTAACAAGAAATGGTTCTCTATGATTATGTGTGTATTCCACAAAGTTTATTGTTTTATGTTATGATTTTTGGGATTTCATTTCACTACTATGATTTATCCCATGTTATGATATTATGACTTCTTTTGCAGGTTAAGTTTTCCAAAATGTTATGTTCTTATGAAAATGATGTGATTGATATTTCTTTTGTTTACCCTTATTGAGCATTTGAGCTCACCATTTTATGTTTACTTTTTCCCAGGATATAAAGAATGGTTTTAGGTATTAAATAAAAAGGAAGATCTTTATGGGATATGTTGAAGATCTTTCACCAGGATTAGAAGATTATATTCCGAGTTTCCAAAGACACTAAACTATTACGATCCTTGTGTGTGTGTTTTTGTTATGTACTTAGTATTCCGCAAAAGTAATGTAATTTACATGTACAACAAGCTTCGGGTCTCTACATAGGTGGAGTGATATACCTGAATTTCGGTCTCTTTTGAGAAATCAGGGAATGAAACTTGTGAAATTCCCTCATTGTTTGGATAGTTTCAAGCATATTTTCCATCAAGACATGTATGACTTACCTTCAGAGAGATACATCAAGGTAACCATTGTTCTTGTGCAATGTGTTACACCGGTGTCCATTCCTACATATAAGATGTCACTAATAGAGATCGAAGAACTCATGAAGCAATTAGAAGTTCAAGAGATAAACGGTTTTATCTAACCCAACACATCACCACGGGGTTCACCAGTTCTTCTCACCAAGATGGTGGATGGTATCCTTAGATTGTGTGTGGATTACTATAGACTAAACCATCATATGGTGAAGAACTAATATCCACTTTTCTGTATAGACGACATCTTTGATCAGCTCCATGGAGCAATAGTTTTCTCCAAGATCAATTTTTGGATGGGATACTATAGGTTCATGTGAGGCCATGAGTCATACCAAATATAACATTCTATTGTAGGTAAAACTTATATGAGTATCTGGTCATGTATTTTGTTCTTATGAATGTGTCAACATTATTTATGGATCTGCTAAACCATGTTTCCCAGCCATATCTTTATTCTTTTGTGGTAGTCTTCATAGAAATTATCTTAGTGTATTATCACACTAGGAATGACTATGAAAAACTTCTTGAGATAATGATCAATATAAATAGAGACAGAACTAAATATATGAAAAGCTTAGTAAATTCCACTTTTGGATCAACAATTTTCACTTATTGGGTCATATAATTTCAGATTAAAGTGTCTCTATTAACCCAAATTAGGTGATCACCATGGATTTTAGGGAGAATCCAAAGACCATATTAAATATAAATATCTTATTAGGAAAGTATGGATATTACATGTGATTCATCTATGATTTTTAGGCCTGAAAGAACCGATTACAGGATCAACCTATATGGGTGTAAATTTATATTAGACTAAATCTTATGAGAATGAATTTCTTGAGTTGAAGGGAAGATTGACTTCAACTCCAATCACGATTCATCTAGATTTGAGTACAATTTATACTATTTATTATAATGCTTTATCAATTAGGCTGGGGAAGGAGCTTATGTGGTGTGATTGGGTTGTGGCATACAGGTCCTGCTAGATGAGGCCTCATGAGTAGAATTACCCTATGCATGACCTCAAGATAGAATCCATGGGTCTTGAACTACATTCATGGAGTAATTATTTTTTTGGTGACAAGTTCCTTATTTACATAGACAAAAAAATTCTCAAATACATCTCCACACAATGAGAATTGAATCTCAGGTAGGGAAAGTGGGTGAAATACCTTTAATGCTTTGATTTTGAGCTTACTTATGAACCTAGAAAGGGTAATTCATTTGAGGAAACATTGCACCAAAAAATGCTAACACAATCAATCTAGGAGTAAAATAGTGAGCGGAAGATGATGACAATTTTTTTGAGTTTTACTTGGATGTTCAGGAAGAGAACAAGAATCAAAATATAGATATTCTAATAGTGAAATCCTCCCTTCTAGAGTGGATCTAGATATAGAAGTTATCTAATTCAAAGGGACTCATTTTGAGGGGGTTCGTCATTGTATATAACCCACCTCATGGTTGGGTTGTTGAAATTAATGAATCCTTACACTTCCATGGATGTTTTCAGGTTCCTTTTGGTATAAAAGAAGAGAAGATGATGGAATCCCATGACTCTATATAGACATTACATAGTGGTATTACCATGATTTATTAAGACATGAATTGTTAATATTTGTGGTTTGGTATGAAGAGTAAGATAATAGGTTTATCACTCAGTGCACCCCCTATCAGTATGTGAAGGCAGGGCACCAATGAGATGCTGGAATTTTATAGCCTCTCACCATTCCAAAGTGGGAATAGAACAATGTTAATGGGGATTTAATGATAGGATTACCAATATCCCCTAAATGAATTGATGTTTTGTGGGATATATTCAAAAGTTAAAACAAGTTAAAACACTTCTTAATTATTTGGTAGGCCTTCTTAGTTGACGAGCTTGGGAGTCTTTACATCCGGGAGATAGTGCACCTTTATAGTGTTCCCATTAATATTGTTTCAGACCAAGATACCCAGTTTAACTCAATGCTCTGGAAATTGTTACATAAGTATATGAGTTTATAGGTAATATTGAGTATATAATATCACCCTCAAATAGATAGGTAGTCCAAAAAGATAATACAAGTTTTAGAAAACATGCTTTGGGCATGTATCCTTGATTTTGGAGGATCCTAGGATAATAATAACCCTATTTTTGATTATTCCTACAAAAAAACTTTTTGGAAACATTTTAGAAGGATCTGACTGAGGACCTTAAAGTTAGGATGCATCATTCACAATTCTAAAAGCTAGAGGCAGGTTAGAATGCTCCATTGGTTCCATGTCGTCTTTAAGAGACATCAGAGAAAGTCTAGTCGTTTCAGAAACATATAGATAAAACATAATCTAGGATAAAGTCATCTATCAATCATCACCATAGACCCCTAGAGTATGATGTGGTACATATGGTCTTTCTTCTTATATCTGCTAGACATTATTGATATGTTAGGCTTATCAAGATAGTGTAGAGAGTTCTTCTGATAGCCTATTAGTTGATATATTCTCAAAGGTTCCAGTACATGCATGATTTCTTCCTTGTATATTAGATTCTATGGTATCATGTCTAACCATGTCATTTGTTTATGCCAAGGAAATATATCTAGATTTGGATGAATATTTTGAGGAGAATCTGACACATATCATTTATTAGGGAAAAAAGGATCTTCGAGGAAGTTCAGTTCCTCTACTCCAGGTGCTATGGTAGCACAAATGCGTATAGGAAGAGATCTAGGATCGGGAAGTAAATGTACATGTGTAGTGGATGTAAATATCCTCTAACGATGTTTCACCACCCTAGAAGGGAAACATAGGGATGAGATGTCTTAAGGAATGAATTTTTTAACATCATAGATTTTCTCAAAGGTAGACACTATTTTTTTGGGGGTTTAAATTCATTTTATTGACCCGAATAATGATTCATATTTATGTTATGGAGGCATCAAAGAAGTATGGGGATTTTTGGGATCCCGGATCCCCAAAATAATAAAAGTCTTACTGGGACACACTATTAGTATAAGTTCTAGAGCCTATCCCACACAATTTCTCTAACCGTGAAACTTAAGGAAATGGGGTACTTGGGGTCACACGGTTTGTCTAAAATCATTTGAACCTATAAAAATGACAATATTAAATTGAATACCACCATTAATGTGGCCTATTTCATGGATGGAAGATGGTTTGACCAACTCTGTGGTTAAATTGTGCACCCATGTCTATTGTGGGTGAATTTTCAAAATTTCCCCTAAAATATTTTATGTATAAAACTAATTCTCTTTCCCTTTTTCACCAGCAGACCTTTTTTACTCCTCCAAAAAGAACTATCCACCCTCAAGATATAGAGACCAATATATCACACTAATTTCTCTCCCATATCTCTAGACTCCATATACATCTAAAAAATATAGGAAATATCTTTAATCCAATCCCTTATTTTTCAACTTTCTCTTCTCCGTGCTTTCACTATTTCGGTGCAAGATCATTTTCCCCATTTTAGGGAATTTGGATATTTCTTCAATAACTCCCATTCTATATCAAATAATAATCTAACACTGGGAAAGGTAAGAACTACAAGACTAATGTAGGTGGTCTAGGTTCTTTTCCTTTTTTTCATTACATCATATATCATGCATTGTTGTTCCAAGAGCCAAACCCTTATGATGGTGCCTCTTATTTTTAGTTAAATTAAATTGAAGTCTATATCATTACAAATGAAACCCTAATGAGTGGAGAATCAAACCCCTGGGTTTATCATAATGACTTATTCCCCCCAATGGATATGATCCACATTTTATTCTTAATTTCCCATTTCTTTAGAATTTTAAATCTCCCCTTATGGGATTTTTCCTATCATTAATACAATGAATTGATAAATTTAATGGTTTAGAAGGGTACACCATGATTTAGGACTCTAACCTTAATTATATGAATGTAATTGTTGAATAAAATGAATTGGTCAAGAGGATAGGCCATATGCCTTATTCATTAATCCATAAACAGATCATTTAATTGAATTCCTTGACTGACATTCCTATTATTATATAAATTCTTATTAAATGCTTTAACCTATGTAGTGAGGGTGATACATGGGGTTAAAACTAAATGAAACATTATATGGGATCATCGTTCCTTAGTTATAATTGGTAAATGACTTGTATACATACTGGGGGTGATTATAGCTATGTCTACGATGGGCTCACCACACGTGTTCTATTTTAACTCAAAATGATTGACACCTGTTACCTATGGGAGACCACATGGATAGGCTCGGTAATGAAATGTTTTTACAATTCCAGGAGAGATAAAAAGTACCCTATGTGTGATACCAGGGATAGAATTAGAGGTTAGTTTATGAAATCATCACACAAAACGTTGAGTGAAACTTGGGATATCATTCTTGGGTCAAAATGGATGGAATCACTTGGTTTGGTTTGAAAATAACATAATACCACAAAATACAATAGAAAAAAAATCCATTTAAGAGGAATACAATGAGTAGGATATTCTCATACACTCATGTAGCACTGTTTTTAATACAGTACTTCATGTTATCCAAATACAAAAAAAAATTATTTAATATAATTTTTTTAACAAATATGTTATTGTGATTCCTGGTAAAATTTAAAAAATGTAATATTTTAAAACAAAAACTTTAATTTCTTACCTATAATCTGGTAAGAACACACTAGAATTTCGAATCATACTCAGTCAGATACCCCAATCCAATTTCCTTGCCTGATTTCTTAGAAAAGAAATCACACTTTTCTACATACTGTTTGTTTGTAGAAATTGATTTAAAAAACAATTTTAATATATTTGGGAACTTCCTTTTACCCACTTATAAATATATTGTATCCTATATTGACTACCTCAAACTATGTTGCATCAGTGCCTCACAAGAAACCTTATTCTTCTATAGAACAACACTATTTCACAGACACCAAATTCTTCCATGGAGTGCCCCTACTTCACAAATGACTGATTCTTCCACTGCCTGCCTATTCTACATGGTTAATTTTTCCTTTGTGAGCTAAAGATCCCTGAAAAACTCTTTTATTGGATAACATAATCATTCATGGAATCTTTCCTTAATGATCTACTTCCCTTTGTTGAATTCTCCTACGCAAACTCTTATCCTCTGTAGAATTATCCCTCATGAACACTTGTAGACTTTCCCAAATTCTCCTAGTAGCGATGGCCTATTTTAATAAAATAATCTCATAATAATGATAAAATTAGGGTTATTTATATAAGGAAATAATATTAGTAAAACCTGGTAATTTGAATTACCCAAATCTTTGATGTGGTACAACCTTCACTGTGAAGTGTTATGCAGTACGAACACCCCCTTTTTCCATTGTGGTAGCTGATGTCATCCACAAAAAAACCCCATTTGTGGAAGCCTAATTCAACACCTAATTAAACAAATGAAACATATCTGTTGAACTCAAATCCTCCAGTGAACTGTTCTTACCTACGTGTTCCACGTATTGTATTTTCTAGTCCATGTAGTGCTGCTATCTAGAAATCATCCTCTGTGGATTTTTATTTATTGTTCTACACACCTCTTTTTTATTATGTGAACACCAACCATACTAATTCTCGGTCATCTGTGTAACATCTCGGTTTCACGTGCCACCCAAAGGATCCCCATACCCGGTTGGTCACATGGACTCAATCGCATTTCCCCAAATGCCAGAGGCTGCCGACTATAAGTGAGGGATGTGGGTGTGATAGTGGGGAGACTATGCCCTCATTGGAAGAGTAACACAGAAAAAACAAATATCAAATAGTACTAGTAGCAGTAATATCATACAACCAAAGTAACAGAGGAAAAATGGTAGTATAAACAACTAAATCATATATAAATAAATGATGCATGTAACATGTAACTTGGAATGTGTCCAAACAAGTCACAATGATGGAAATACAATACTCAAACAAAAGTAAAGAAAATCACAACTTGAAAAATACCCTATACAAATGGTTCCAAACCATTTGTATAGGCCTCTAAACCATTGGAATAGGATATACCAACGGTTTTAAGAACTGTTTCCAAGTAATCCATGAGGATAGGTCTATACCCTCGGTTTTGGGAAAACCGTTGATATAAGTAATATGAAAATCTGAAACAACGATTCCATAAATCTTTGGTATATGTAATTCAAAAAATAATCATCCAGTTGGTTTTGATACCAGCACCTCTCATTTGTGATTGAATGACATAAACACTAACCTAACTTACTTTTGTGAACATAATTTCATAAATATATATATGTACTATCATAAGTATTTTAAATTTTGATTTATTTAATGTCTTTTGTGAGAATATTCCATTAAAAATACATGTACCTATACCAACGGTTCTCAAAACCATTGGTATAGGTTCTTTGATTTTGGTACCTATGCCAATGGTTTTTGACAAACTGTTAGTATAAGGGGGACTTATAGCAACAGTTTGTTCAAAACTGTTGGTATAGGTCCATATAAGTGACCTATACCAACGTTTTTGTCTAAATCGTTGGTATAGGTCCTAATTAGTGAACTATACCAACGGTTTGGCAAAAACTGTTGGTATAGATAATATTTCTAGTAGTGAATATTGAAATCCAACAGCATCGCAAGACTCATATTAGCCTCATTCTCTCTAGAATCAAAAAAATCAAGTTCTTAATGAAGAAGGTCACTTTCCCTTATCTATACCAACAATCATATAATCTGTTTGGGTGTATGAGCATGACCCAAATAGGGTGTGAGATGAATCCTAGTAGTTAACCACCATAAAATATGTGCCTAAAAGATGGTGAATATATATATCATGCAATATGAAGAAATTAATCATTACACTAAGAAGTACACAAATGTAAACAATCCTACAGTTTCAATTACATTCATTTTCATTTATTAATTATTCAAACCATTGAATAATGTAAACATGGGATCTAGCTAAAGCTCTGAATCCCCCTGTATAGTTGTAACAACAGAATTCTCAAAGACCATCAAAACAATCAAGTAATACAGATTCCAAGCTCGTGCTTTGTCTAGGAAGACTCATCATAATCATAAAATCATTCAATAAAAAACCCTCTGGGAAATTTATCACAGTCTAACCCCTCTAGTATAATATATCATCAATTTAATTAATAATATAATGATCCTCTAGGAAATCTCACACATTCTAACCCCTTTGGTCCCACATAGTACTAAACATTTACAAATGACCACCTCGGAATATCTCACGATCAATACCCCTTTCATCTGCATAATGGAAAATAACTATAATAACCACCTAGTAGCTCTCACATTCAATTCCCTCGGGTCAACGTTCATTTAATAATGACCCTCTGGGTAGCTCTCACGATCAATACCCCTCTAGTCTATGACCACTTGGTATCTCTCACAGTCAATGCCTCTTGGTCATCATACCAATAAATTATTTGTAAATGACCCTACCGTAGGAATCTATCACACTCAAATGCCCTTGGTCATGCTTTCACAATGTGAATCACTTGCATCTAAAATAAATAGTAACTCCATCATTAGAACACTAGGCATGGAAAAAAGTAAGTTTAACATTATTTACAGACATAACAACCATAATAAATAAAACATAGGAAACATACCCATGATGAAAGAAATAAACCTTATAAATAATAAACAACCCTTTTTCAAAAAAACACACCATAATATTTCTTAAACAGGGTTATATCGCAAAACACTCAATACCATAAACATGGTTATTTGTCAGTTTTAGAATATATAATCCAAATACAGTCAAAGTAAGGCACAAACCACGTACCTTGTTGTTGTACAATGAATACTATTGAACGTCAGACCTTTAATCGATCTAGAATGACGTAGATCTAAAAAATGGTTAAAAACATTGAACCTTGAATAACCCACGAGATAAGAGGAATAATAAAGAGAGGATCAAGAAGAATGAAGAACTCAGTGGTAGGATTCCAACACACCCACCAGAGTTCGAATAAGACCTTTGAGAGAGAAACAATGTCTTGGACTTTTATCATCGCTCCTAGTCACTCTTGGATTGAACCAAGGTTAGAAGAAGAGCATTCTTGATATGAGACATGACCCTGCTCTGACTCATCAATTAAAAAAGAGAAGTACACAACATTTCCATTTAATTTACATGTAATGTACTAGCCTTAACTGGCTCTCACTTTAGTCAGTCATCCATGTCACCTACATGACAATGTACATAGACATTACATAGCTAGTACACAGCTACACGCAGAAATTGGGTACAGAACGTGTACTCAAAAGTATACGACGTGTAATTAGAAAATTTCATCTTTCTTCATTTTTCCTAAAAAAACCTAAAAAATATACATACCTGAAATGAAGATCCAGGTTGCAAAATACTTCACCCCTTAATAAAATTAATCCATGAATTTCCCTTCCATGGGTGGAGAAAAAGAAACTTCAAAAAACATTGGCTACTACGATCGTACGTCAGCCTCCCTCTCCCAAGTCTCACCTTGTACTCACCTATGCTGCCGTAGAACCCACTCTAGAGGAACCGAATTGGCATGGAGAACCTTTATTCTATGATCCAAAATCTGAATGGGGTTGTCCAAAATGGATTCATTCACCTATAACTCAACGACATCAGGTTGAAAAACGTTATACGGGTCTGAAAAGTAATGTTGTAGCTGAAAATCGTGGAAGATGTCGTGCAGAGCCCAACCCCTCTGAGGTAACTGCATCCAATAGGAAACTATCTCGACTCTCATAAAAACCAAAAATAGTCCTATGTATCTTAGAAAAATCATCCACTATCTCTTAATCGTCTGATTTCCCAACATCGGTGTGACATGTAAGAAAACCTGATATGTGACCTTGAACTCCAGAGGACATCTCTATCGATCAGCATAAGATTTCTATCAAGGCCATGCAATATCTATCCTTTTCTAAATCAACTCCACCTTCTCAGTGGTCTCCTGGACATGGCGAATTCCATGCATAGCTACCTCTCCTTCCTCCAGCCAACATATGAGTGATATGCATGGACTACCATACATAACCTCATAATGTGCCATATGAATCATCACCTAAAAAATTTTATTTTAGGAAAACACCTCTAGGGGTATGTGTCTCTCCCAAGACCACCCAAAATCTAGGATGCATGATTGAATAATTTCCTCCAAAACCTAAATTGTTGGCTCATAATGGATATTTTTCTGAGAATGTTAAGCTATAATCAGAAGTACCTATGTACCCAAATCCCTTTGTAGTACATTCTAGACACGAGAAGTAAAATGTTCATCCATGTCTAAAATGGTAGTGTGAGAAACCCCCTGAAAATGTATAACCACTTAGATGTACAACCCTACAAGATCATCAAAACTGAAGGTCTCCATTATCAACAAGAAATGAGAAACCATAGTGAGTCTTTCAACATAACCCAAACCACATCATTTCCTCGAGGCGACCTCAGTTAACCCATTACAAAATACATCGTCACATCATTAAACTTCCACTTGGGAATGGGTATCTGTTGTAATGGACCTACTTCTCAATAATTTTATGCCTTCACCTACAGACATGTGGAAAATCTCATAACAAAACCAGTAACAACCCTCTTCATACTTGGACACCAATACTAACAGCGTAGATCTCGATACATCTTTGTTGATACCTGGATGAACTGCCCAATCCGAGGAATGAAAATCTTGCACCATCTCATCACGTATGTCTGTCAAAACCAATATGCATCCCTGTAAACACATGATCACATCATCGCCTATAGTCCACCCAGGAGTAGGGTCCTTTCCTGACACACTATCTCATAGGACTACGACTTCAGAAAATGATAGATGCCTCATTCTCACTCGATCTAGTAGAGTAGAGGTAACATATATAGAAGAAAGAAACATCTACCCCTGTATGTAATTCACCTCTAAATGCATCTCAGAGAACAGATCCATAATATGCCACTCACTAATAGCCTCTTGAAGTTCCTGTATATGAGTCCTCCTGCTCAACACATCATCCGATGTGTTTCCTTTACCAACGGTGTAGGCAAGCTCAATGTCAAAAGGCTGAAGGTACTCAACCCACCTTCCTATCTCAAATTCAAATCATGCTGAGTAAAGATATACTTGAGACTTGTGTGGTCAGTTTACACAAAAAAAACATTCACCTAAAAGATATTGTCTCCAATAGCGTAAGGCATGTACAACTGTAGCCAACTTGATATCATGTGTTGGGTAGTTCCTCTCATGTAGCCTCAACTACAGATACCCATACACAATAACTCCTTCGCCCTGCATAACCACTACTCCCAGCCCGATACCTAATGCATCACAATAAATGGTTTAACTCTTTCCCAGCTACGAAAAAATAAGTATTGGTGCTGAAGTCAATCTCCCTTTCATCTCCTAAATGGACGAATCGTTGGAATCTATCCAAAAATACTTTTCACCCTTATTAGTTAGGCCCTTCAATGGCACTAATAAGAATGAAAAGTCATGTATAAATCATCTATACTAACCATACAGCCCCAAAAAAGTCTGTACCTCGAAGGTGTTCTTCAGCTACTCCTAGGAAACTACCACCTTCACTTTCTCTAGGTCTAATGATACTCTTGTCTATTTGATAACATGACCCAAGAAGTGAATCTTATCCATCCAAAAGTGGCATTTTGAGAGCTTAGCATATAACAGATTCTCTCTCAGTGTACTCAAAATGATCTCAAGATGGGTGGCATGGTCATGTTGAGTGTGAGAGTACACTGATATATATTCCAAAAATACTACCACAATTGAATCAATTTATGGATGGAACACATGGTTCATTAGTTCCACAAAAATTTTAGGTGAGTTAGTGAGACATGAATGGAATAACCAAATACTTGTATTGACCATACTTACTCTGAAAGGATATAAGAGGTATATTTGTTTGTCTAACATGAAAAAGATGTTAACATGATCTCAAGTTAATATTTTTGAACACCTGGGATCCTCAAAGATGATAAAGGAGATCACCAATCCTCGTAAAGGGATATTGGTTATTGATCATCAACTAGTTCATCATTCGATAATCCACAATATTCTGAGGGTACCGTCCAACTTCATCAAAAGAAGGATAGGCAAACCCCAAGGAGATTTACTTGGTTAGATGAAACCCTTTTCTTGTTACTCCTCTAACATACTATTGAGATCTTGTAACTATTATGTAGCTATACTTTAAGGATTAATGGACATAGGTTTCGATCCTAGAACAAGATTAATAGAGAAATCTTCCTCTCACCCTGGAGGTAAACAAAATCATCTGGAAATACTTCTCTAAAATGATCCACCATGAGAGGAAAGTCAATTTTTGATGTTCCCTATTAATCCAGATATAAACTAGTAATATTGGATGTGATTCCTCTAAACCCATGATGCTCGGGTCCAGCTCTGCTTGCCTGGATATCCCATTATCCATTGTGTAGAAAAGAGCCTCCCTTTGGTGACGTTAAATTATCCCAATAATGATACCAGTCAACAACGTCATTAAAGGATTCTAAACAGTCCATTCTGATAATGACATCGAATCTTTTCATCTCTAAGAGATAGAGGTCCTACAAGAAGTGACACCAACCAAACTCGAGATGGAAGTCCTTTCGTTGATGTACACTAGTCGTCCTAATCCATAATAGAGTTTCTAGTGTCATAAAATCATCATATGTAAAGATACAGAGCCCAGGGATCTCCACAATGGAAAAAATTATAATATTATGGGAAGCCCCTATATCAAAAAGAGAAAAAGCTAAAACTGTTGCAACTAGAATAGTAACTCTAACTGTATAGGGTTTTCCCCACTATGAGAGTCGGACATGTACCGCAACCTTACAACCCTACCTGACTACCCTGATCTGATCCATCCTACTGTCTCTAAAATCTTGGTGACTGACTACCATGTCCATGACCACCTTCTCATTCTAAATAGCCTGACTAACTCTAGTTCCCTGACTAATGAGAAACCAGTGGTCCTACTCCTAATCATGGAGTCGTAATTGATCCCCTATCACCCGCTACTGGTGAGGGAAGCCTACAAAACACTGAAGATGGTCTATCCTGTCTCAAGATTAGCACTCTACTAGCCCATTTGGGAAATGTGGTCCCATATGTCCATTATTCCCACATAGTAACATACCACCTGGTTACTTAAATAAATTTTACATGAAATGTCCCTACGATGCTTCCTGTTATCTATCAAAGGAGTTCCATACCTGGATGATGAACCTACCTAGCTTGCAGCTTCCAAATCCCTCATATTTCACTTAGTAATCAAAGTTGAGTTCACTATATCCATCACTGAAGTCAGCCTAAAAACATTCACCTACGATCATACGTCATACATGAGACCAACCTCAAATTGCCTATCCAAAGACAACTCTTGACCACCCAGAACTTGTGTGAAGAGTTGGAGGTTTGTAAAATGATATGGGTAATCCAACACTGAAAGATAACCCTGCTCCAAATGGATGAAATCTTAGGCTTAATCGTCCCTCAAAGTCTCAGGGTATGTACTCATATAAGGTCCTATGAAACTCTTCCCAAGCTATATCCAGATGAATTACGGCCGGTGAGATAACATCCCACCATCTCATGGTGGAATCACGTAACATTACATCATGAGATTCAACCTCCTCTCTGGAGGTGTCTTCAGATCCTCTAATATAGTAAGAATAGACTCCAAAGATGACTTTGTAGCCTATGGTCCTCCATTCCCCAAAGAAGTAGGAGGATGCTGCTGTTGGAACACTGTCTTTAACTCTACCATAGTCGAAGAAGGATAGGGTTCTCCCTAGAACTTCTATAACATCCTCAAAAGGCCTTCATGGAACTATGTATCAGCACCTGCGTCCAGTATAATAGGTTGTTCCAAAACAGGCATGATGGGAGGATCTGATGGTAGTCCATGATCTACCATTTTTGGTGTCCTATCATTGACATGTATCAGGCATACAAACAGATGACGTCTGGGTGGCATAACCCTACAAGGTAAAACTCACACCACAGTTCAATATTATCAAATACAACAACATAGAATTTCAATAATGTAACATGAGAAGAAAAATTCAGGTTTTACAAAATAGGGATACACAGCATGTTCCCTTATACTTTTAACATTGTGTGTACCTCTGCCAAATCTGGTCATGTAACACCCTTACACAGAGCCTATTTCTCCCGAGACACATCATGTACTTGAAATTTCCCTCCTGCCTAGGTTCCTCCACACAGAAGGAACTGCAAAGTTATCTCTTAAGTAACACTAAACAATGTATTCACCCTTGACACAATGCGTACAACTTACGTTCTAACCACCTCTGTCTTTAGTCACACGATCAGATACACGGTTCTCTACACACGTCATGAACAATCCAGACATGGTGTGTTCTACCAAAACATTCCCTTCCCTGTGACTCTGCTCATACAGTCATTCACACAGTCAAGAACTACATGGTGTGTACTCTCAGTACATTGAATGTACTTACAAAAAGTTGTTTCTTCTATAATAGAAGAACACATGGCTTGTGTTCATAACATCACATGTCATGTTGTCTAGGTTTCTAGACAATAAGCCTATAAAACTTCTCAAGAACCCCTAACAACAAGGAATTTTCTCCAAGGAATGAAAAATTACAACCCGTGAGAGCCCTTAATGTTGAAAATCAGAGTTTGGCATCCTTATTCATCTCATAACTTGAAAACATTCAATTAAAGTTCAAACATGATCCACCAAATTCTGATCCATGAGGGCCCACAACAACTCAGGGACCAAAGTTCGGAATTCATATAAGTGAAACATTAACATCTCTAATAACCTATCAAATAGTAGGTATTCTATCATCGCATCTATCAAAACAACATTCATATCTGGAATAACATCTATCAAAACAACATGCAATCAGTAATGCACCCTAACTGGAATGACAAGAATGCATGACATGTTATCTCTTGAAAGTGACTATATGATGCATGGGATGGAATACCCCCATATCATGAGGTTTCAAAAGAAATATAACCTCGATTATATTAATTATAACACCACAAAACATGTGAGTCACCCAATAGTGAAATAAAATCGACCGTAGTAATTGAAAACTAGAAAAATTAAAATATTCAAGGTAACTTGGATTTTCCCTATACACAGGTTAGCTACTACCATGAATAGATTTTTTACCAAAAACTCATTCCTTCATATCCCTATCTATAAGATCTAAATAAGAAGACAAAGAATAAAAGAAACTCCTCTAATACCACTATGTAAAGTCCCGGTTCTCGGTGCCACACAAAGGTTCCCTATACCCAGTTGGTCACATGGCCTCAAGACCATTTCACAAAACACCTGGGGCTGCTGACTAGTAGTTATGTCCTTGTGTGGGACAGTGGGGAGACTATGCCCTCATTGGCAGAGTAAAACAGCAGAAATAAGTAGTAAACAGTAGACAAAGCAGTAATACCATAAAACAGAATGTGACAGTGGAATACTGATAGTATAAACGACTACAACATATATAAAAAAATGATGCATGTCACATGTAACTAAGAAAGAGTAAAAAAAATTCACAATTCTAGAAATACAATACGAAAACCAATATATATAAAATAATAAACTCCAGCAGCATCTCATGCCTCAACTTGGCCCCATTCCCTCCATCTCCAATAACAGTCATGTACCGAATGAAGTAGGGTGATTTCCCTTATCTATACCTGCAATCATATAATATTTTTGGGTCCCATATCATGACCCAAACATGGTTTGAGATGAATCCCAATAGGAAAAACCAAAATATCTATGCCTTACAATCGATGTATATATATATATAAGGAAATATACAGAAATGAAGTAATAAAATAGTAAGTAAAAGTAAACAATCCTATAGTTTTCAATTACATTTATTTTAATTTTTTAATTATTCAAACCATTGAATAATGTAACCTCAGGATTTATCCTAAGATCTATATACCACTGTATAATAGTAACAAAAAACTTCTCAAAGATCATATAAACAATTATGTAATACCATGTCCAAGCTTGTGCTTTGGCTTGGATGACTTGTCACAATCATACATTCATTCAATAAACAAGCCTATGGGAAATTTCACACAGTATAAACCCTATGGTTTAACATATAACCAATTCAATAAATAATATAATGAACCTCTGGGAATTCTCACACAGTCTAACCCCTTTGGTCGCATAGAGCACTAAACATTTACAAACAACCACCTGAGTGGCTCTCACAATCAATACCCCTTTGGCATGCATAATAGAAAATAACTATAATGACCACCAGGAAGCTCTCACAGTCTCTCCCCTAGGTAAATGTTCATTTAATAGTGACCATATGTGTAGCTCTCAAAGGTAATACCCCTCTAGTCTATGAACACCTGATAGCTATCATAGTCAATACCACTTGGTCAACATAACAATAAATTATACATAAATGACCCTACCTTGGGAATTAATAATAGTCAGTTACCCTTGGTCATGCTTTCACAATATGAATCACATGAATCTAAAACAAACATTTACTCCATCCTAAAAAATCTAGGCATAGAAAAAAAGAATGCCAAACATGATTTATAGACCCAACGTCCATTATCAATCATTCATGGGAAACACACCCATAATACAAGAAATAATTCTTATTCAAAATCAATAACCCTTTCTAAAAAAATTTACATAACAGATCTTAGACAGGTATAATCCCAAAATACAAAATTCTCTAAACATGATTATTCATCACCTTTATAATATATAATCCAAATACAATCAATGTATGGAACAAAAAACCTACCTTGATGTTGTACGATGAACACTCTTGAACGTCGACCCTTGAATCAGCCCAGAACGACGTAGATCTAAAAACGTAAAAAATGTTCTACCTTGAATAACCCACAGGAGAAGATGAATCAGGAAGAGAGGGTCAAGAAGAAGGTTCTACTTTCTGGTGGGATTCCAATGCACCCGTCAGAGTTATAATCTGACCTTGGATGGAAAAAAGGTGGCTCAGACTTTGATCATCATTCCCAGCCACTCTTGGATGAACCAAGGTTAGAAAAAGAGGGTTCTGGAGAGGAGACGTGACCCCTCTCTAACTCACCAATTAATAATGAAAGAACCTAACATGTTCATTTAATATACATTCCTTTTACTACCCTCAACTAGCTCCTACATTAGGCAGTCAACCATGTCACCCACATGGCCCTGTACTCATCCATTACGTAGCCAATACATGGCTACCCGTGGCAACTGGGTACACGACGTGAACATTGAAAATTTTCCCTTTCTTCCTTTTTCCTAATAAACAACCGAAAAAAATATTCATACCTGTAATAAAGATTTGGGTTCTTATATTCTATCACTTTAAAGAAATACAAATTGATACATATTTATTATTCAACCATATTTATCCAAAATTCACTTCTTTTGAATAAGATTGCGATCAATGATTTACATAACACATAATATAAGACCACATGTGCCATAATAATCATGAGAAATAAGATTACTATGAATATTTTATTAAAAATTCACTTCATTCTGAGATCACTCAACATATTTCACCAAAAAACCTATCTATTATGATATTTAACCTTTGGTCGATCGTCATTGGTATCGTTTAATTTTATAAGGAAAGTATTGTAACTTCCCTGACTTCCAATAATATATTTATTTCACAGTAATATAGAATTTCTTAATAATTGTGAGTATCATTTTATAAATATGATATTCAGTCCAATTAACCACTTTTACCATGTGAGGCAATTTAATTTTATCTAAATAATCAATGAAAAAAAATAATACAATGCCTGAATTAGATAATCTTCCTTATCAGCTTGGTCCTAACAACATATATGTGATTAGTATATATATATATATATCTATATATATATCTATATATCTATATATGATATATCGACTAGATTCATTCCATCCTATACCATAACTTATCGAGTCAGCCAGATGTCCTATCAAAACATGATCCAACTATTATTTATTTTTTTGTAGTATTTACTGTTCATTATACCTTTACACTTCTATGTTGTACACACTGACTTGATTATTCTAGACCCTATTGGTGGTGGCCTAGATAGTTTTTCTCAAACTCTATTGATGCTACCTTTGGTACCTAATTATACTTCATGACTGTAGGTGTGGATTAGGGAATGTGACTTATTATGGATTCTTGTTATATTTATATATTTCTTGGTGCATGTTAGAAGAGGACTGAGCATATGATTGTGATCCCAGTGGATCTTTCTTTTGGGATTTTTATACTTTTGTATAGAAAGATGTATATATATGTATTATATATCCCTTATTTATTCTTTTTTTATATTATCATTCCATGATATCATCATGTATATGAATCAACCTATGGATTTTTATTAATATTATAGTTCATTGGTTTTTTATACTTCCACATATGATTAATATTCATGTTTTTGATGTACCATATTTTATATAATACATATTATATATCTATTTATTTATTATAACCATTTTTCCACTCTGATATGGGGGTATAGTCTCTTCATATTAACACATTGGACCCTCACTGCTAGTCGGTAGCCTTTGGCATATGAGGAGGTGCTCTTGAAGCCATGTTTCCCTCCATCTCGACACATTTTTTTACTGGATTTCAGGTTTGGATGTTATAGTTATCATCCCTACATATTGATAAAATTTCCACCATCTCTATATATTAAATTATGATATAAATATCATACAGATTCATTATATAAATAATTATAACAACCCACCAAATAAGGACACAGAAAAATGATTTACACTATTCAGGATGAAGATAGTTTTTACATACGCATTAATGATGTTTTCATTTTACTATAACAAGATGAAAAGAAATGTAAAATATATTTTTCTAATTAAATATTAGTAATTATATCCTAAACCTAAAATTATATCCATCAATTCTAGTCTATGATTGAAAATGATTCATATCGTTTTGTGGAGGTTGTGGTCCACACATATGGACTAAGGATAATTTCATTTCACATTTTATAGAAATGACATAAAATGGGTTTTCAAATAATAATAATGACATATAATAATGTTTATAACTCATTATAAATTAAAATAGGATGGATAAAACTTATTTATAGGTAGTATATGAAGAAAAAAACATTTAAAGAGTTGTGAAAGATGATTACCTCTTATTTGAGATACCTCCTTTTTTTTACAAATTAAGTCCTCATAGGAAGGTATTAGTTTATATAAAGGAGAAAAATAACCAATGTAATGAATCTAGAATTTTTTTCAATAAATTAACATATATATAGATTAAATTTTTTAAATAAATCTAGAGAACAGGTTCCCATTTATATGTCAGTGAAGGGACACATATTGGATTACGAAAATGATTTAAATAATATAATGTCACTTTATTGTGAATGTGAAATGAAATTAATAAATTCTAAAAGTTAATAACTTATTTGGTAAAAATTCCATAAAAAACATATGTGGAAACATTTAATTTTCATTTTTACCCATATCTCTTTGTTTAACCCCTTCATTAACCCATTTTAATCCTAACCATGGAAACAAATTGTTACTATTTTTACTAATTATTATAATAAAATATGAATGTATCATCATTACCCAATTTTTTAATCATAATTACATATATGGAATCCATATCTTTAAATTCAACTGGTATAAATTATTTTTAATATAAATGTGAAAACAAAAAAATAATTTTTTTATAAAATAAATTTTAAGCAAAAAAAATGAGTTTGTATTCATTCCATTCATAGTAGAAACTATTAGATTAATGTTAAATTTTTTTATTTGATATATATTATATAAATTTAATTAACATCACTAATAAATAGTTATTTATTTAAATTATTAATATAAAAACATCTTCCACACCTAAAAAATAGTTTTTAAAAAGCAATATTAGTCTTAATCTAAAAAAATTATATATTAATTCCAAATCATTAGATAACTAATCTCTGAATAAATTTTCATATGTTACAATTAAATTAAATTTAAATAAAATTTTTTGAGATCAATGTATTTTTTATATAAAAATTCAGAATGTTTAGAAAAATACATTTCTTCATAAATATAAATCTTTTAATCAGGAAATGACTTTTTTCAAATTTAATGTTTATTTTTTAAGAATAAATAAATACATTTTAATTGAGGGAAAAAATAATATTTACATTTAAAAATATGGTTAATCCTATTCATGGACATAATTAGAAATACTAGGTTATAAATACCATAACACATCATGGTTCATTTAAACTCATGGTAACGTGTAAACCATGTTATCGAATACTAAATAATTATGTCAAAGGAATACAATATAAAATATAGGGGTATCACACCACTCTTGATTAATATGAGAAATTAGGATTCATACTTGGTGTATGAACCGCACATATCTCCCCCCCCAGAGATGTATTACAGGGGTATCACTATAATTTGTGAGGAAATCCAAATAGGATTCCTACTTGGTGTATGACCCGCACATATCTCCCCCCAGAAATGCTTGTGTGTAAGACCCACACAAAACATTTATATGTCCCTTTTTATTATTTTTCCATCTATTATGAATTTGAACTACAAGGAATATAAACATGTAATTTGAACATTAAATATATGATTTCATGGTCCTAGTTGAATGGTCATAAAAGGTACACCATTAGTTTAAGATTCCTGACAATATAAGGTACACCATTTGTCCCAGACTCATGGAAATAAATGGAACACCATTGGTCATAGATGAATGAGAATAAAAGGAACTTATTTTTTAATTTCACTACTAAAAATCATGGTTTCTCCAGTGCAAGCTAAAAGCACTATTAAAAACCCCTTTTGTCAGCACTAGAAAAAGCGTTGTTAAAAGGGGTCTTTAACAATGCTTTTTTAGGAATATTAAAGGGGGTATTTAATAGTTATAATCAAATCACTATTAAAGGTGGGCCTTTATCAATGCTTGTAAAAACGTTCTGATAAAGGCCCCCCCAGTATTTGCAGTAGTAAAAAAGCGCAGACAAAAAGGGCCTTTATCAGCACATATAGAAAAGTGTTGATGAAGGGTATAATTCCAAAAATATATATATTTAATTAATACTAATATATTTATATATTTATATATTTATATTGATATAAATAATATATATATATATATTAAATATGTTTTAGATAAGGCTAAATTGTCATTTACCCGTAATGTATAAGATATTTAGTGAAAATGGCTTATAAAATAGTTAAGAAAATATTTTTAAATAATAATTTTATAATTATAATTTAGTAATAGATATTTAATATAAATTTTAATATAAATAATAAAACAATAAAAAAATATCTATAATTTGTTGAAAAAGTAACATGAACTTCAAACGACCATAAATTTTGATCTGGGTGTCTGTTTGAGATCTACCACATATCAAAATAAAGTTTGTGACAATCTATACACTTTATTGATAAATGTGGGAACTGCTTCTATATTTTTTATCATAAAAAATTTCTATAAGGCCTCCAAAACTATTTTTTTATTCTAGGTACCCAAAATATTTAACATTCGATGGATTTCCAACTTTCTATAAGGGGGCCTTTTTTTAATATTCTTCTGGGTATTGAATTTATTCTTCGAGCTTACATTCTTATTGATTTTATATATTTTAAATTTCATCATTTTTTACAATGTACAATAATTTGTAATCAAATATATAACAATACATACATATGTTTTATATATAAAATCATAAAATTTTAATTTTATAAATAAATAATTAAACATATTTACATATAAAATATATTTGTCAGTATATAATCCTAATATATATATATATATAAGTATAAAAAATGTAACAAAATTTATATAAATTTAATGATATATCATAAAATGTAAAACAAAACTATATAGGGTAGTGGAAAAGGTTTTGGTGTATAAGCAAGTTGTCTCAGGTTCAAAACTTAATAGAGGCAAGGGTGTATGTGGGAGGGTGGTATTTTCTAAACCACTATTAAACGGGTGGGTTTGGGAAATTATGATTAATGAGGGTTGAGAAAAAATAATTATCAGCTTTATCAGTGGGGATTTTATCAACACTTTTTGAGAAATGTTAAAGGTGACATTTATACGTTATTTTTACGAGAACTGTTATAGCTAACCCTTTAACATCACTTATATTATCAGAGATTAAAATCTGATGATAAATCCCTTTTACTGGCATTATTAAAGGGCCAATTTTCAATAGTGTTGATACACTATTATCCCATATATGAATTAAAAACATAGTAAAATCATTGGTTGAATAGGGATTCAAAATTAAACTTTATTTTTTATACAACAGAAATGTGATATGATCAGAATTGGGATTATCTAGTCAACCCACAAATTATAGTAAACAAAATTTAAACACATCAGAAGTTAAAAAATAAAATTTAAATATATGTGTATAATGAAAATATAACATGTAGAATATGTATTGAGAAAATAAAAAATATATATTATTTATTAACAAATAAAATAATCCATTAGAGGATAATATAAAACTAAACATTTCATTCGATGTGTATGGTGAATTGATAAATGTTATTGGAGGTATAATACTTATAACTTAGAAGTCTTGGGATTTTAATCCTATTGGAAAGAATTAATTCTTCTACCTTAAAACCCCTTGACCTAACTGAAAGAATGTAGCTCTATATTCCCCATACAACCCCTCAATCACACTGATCAAAAACAAATTTTTATTCCTTATTGAATCCCTCAATAACACTATGAAAAAAGTAACCTATCTTCTTGACCATAATCCTCTAACCAGACCTTAAGTGTCACAAAAATTACAAAAATAAATCACAAAGAGATTTTAAATGAATTGATATTTAAAGAGATCTCTTGGAAAAACACTAAAAAATAATGTATTATTGGAATCAATTAAGATAATAAGTTGTTGTTGACTTCAGATGATTAAAAGACCTTCATGTTATTTTATCATAATGTATTTTTTCCATAAAAAAAACTCCATTTATCAATGTTCCTTAAACAATCATATTTACAAACATCAAGTTTAGTTATAATGGAATGTGATGAGAAAACATATATCTTCTTATGTATTCAAAATATCTTATCATCTTCTAAAGACATGAATATGAAATTTTACATATCTTGAGCATCTAGTGAATAAAAAATAACATGTTCTATTTCTTATTAATATTTCTATTGAATTTATCACAGGATTAAATCCACTAGGTTTTTAATAGATTTTCATATTTTACATAAAAAATGAATAAAAATAATTAATGTTAAATATAATTCAATGAAATATTTTTTATTTATTTTTTAAACAAGTAGATGGAAGCTGTATTTGAAAAACAAGACTCCCCTTTTTGTAGAACCCATGAAACTCAATAAATGATAACGAAAAATAATACAATATTTCTGATTCTTATTAACATATTCAATCAATGATTTATTTCAACCATACTAAGAATAAAAATTATTTTTCCACATGCCATTTATTCCGAATTCTTCATTATTATTTTGTTTTTTTTTATTCACATCACCAATACAATGATATATATATATAATATTACAATGATAATATTTTGGTTTCGAAATTCATTTTCTATATATTTATTCTACTTCAGAAATGGTGTTTTTAATGAGGGAAACTTCAGTGTATTGGCATTTATCAATGACTTACTTCTTATCATAATTATTATATTTTAAATAAAATAATTTTAATGTTTTTTCAACATACCTACATTTATATTAGTTATAACGTAATGTTATTTTAGATACATTCATATAATGTAATATATTTTATATGAATATCTTAGAAATAAAGATTCATTTTTCACACTATTATCATTCAATAATTTCATTAGTAAAGGATTCATCGTCTGGAAATGTAAAAACAAATTCAACATGAAAATTATGGTGATTTTTGGGATACAGGTCACCATAAAATTATCAAAATTAATGAATTAATTTTTTCTAAGAAAATTAAAATATTACTTCGTATATTTTCATATTTTTCTGATATCCATTTATTGGAAATAAAAATGATTTCATGTGCTTGAAACAAATTACTTACTCTAGTTATATATGATTTTCATAATAAACGTTATCTTTCACAAAAAATAATATTTTCCCAGATATTTAAATTCCAAATAACTACTAAATTCTTATATCTTATTAGATGCAATGATTTAATTTTTTTCCAATGTTATTTACAATAACTAATCGAATTTTTATGTGAATAACTACCCTACTAATTGAAAAGGGTAAAATAATATTACTTTTCTCCATTCACTTTAGAAAATTTAATTATTTCATAGAACTCTAAAACAATTTCAGGATAAAATAATTCATATATATCTTTTGGAAGTAAAATTTACACCCAACCCTTTATCTTTATATAATTTTTTTTCAAATAAGTCATAAACAAAAAATACAATCAAATGTACAATCATTTTTTGAATAATTTCTTAAAAATAAATTTCATCAGAAGAAGCCATTAAGTAATCATAAAATAATCTATAAACCCAAAAAATTAGCAATCTATCTATTATTAGATTTGAAAATAAATTACTTACCTACCTTGAGTCAACATACTTTGATATAGGCAATTTGGGTGACTGTTGAAGTTCTTTTATTAGATGACCCGTATCATATCTCAGCAGAAAACATGACCAAATAAAAATTTAAAAAGAATTATAAATTTTAAATAAATAAATATTATAAGTAATATTCATATGGAATTAAAATGATAATATAATATTATGTAATAAAATTTTATTCCAAAAAACAAATATCTTAAAATAATCTATAGTTTTTAAAATAGAATGTTATAATATTATAAGTGTTATCTTCAAAAAAAATTTGCATTATATACTTCCATAGAAGATATATCTAGATAAATTATTTTAAAAAGTATCATAAACTCTCTAATAATAAAAATAGTTTCAACTTTAAAAGTTATCAAAATATTTTAATAAATCCTCGTTAATGAAAGGGGTTACAACAATGTATTCTGTTAAACTGTAAACATTTATTCATACAGTAAGACTTCACTAATGAAATTTTATTACCAAGTATCAATGATAATTATTCATAAACTAGTATATGTAAATATCAATGCTAATAATGTAATTTATTTAGAAGATAGACCATTTTCGGTACATTTGTTTTTTAATATAAAATATTCATAACCCATAACTTGTTTCCATTATAATGATCATAAGTAGGGATTTATCTAGAAATAAAATCAAAATTTTAGTAAGTTTACTCGTCAATAAAAGTATATATATAAATTTACATTACATAACATAGAATATTTTTACTAATATACTAATAACCTTGAGTTATTACAACCAGGTCTGTAATTATACTTTTTTACTTATAAATTACTTATATATTTTTATCAAAATATTTTCACCATATAGTGAAGATTGTCAAAAACATCATTAAACATTAAAATTCATAATTCATATTGATGACCACATAATTATCTTCATCAAATGATATAAAATATATATTATTCTCAAAAATTATATTCTTTTGGTCATTTAACATAAGTAGAACTTACGAAGAATTTAGAACCCCTTTCATTTTCTATCAATGGTTATAGCATAATCAATTCTATTATAATCTTAAGTCTCATAGTTTAGCTTCACATTTCTCCTTTTCAATTTTTCTAGATCATTTTCATACATAGATAGTTTTGAATTTTTTCTTTTTATTTATATTTAATTTATCTATACATTTTATAATATTTAAAAAGATCAACATTAGTATTCTTATATTATTATATCATTATTTTCTCCCCCTTTTCAAGAATTGTTAAATTAAAAACCATTTTTCATGATTTGGGGAATTAACCTAATCATAAAATTAATCTTATAACATATTAGGATAATTTTAATCTAATGTTATATTTTTTGATAACAGAGTAGTCATATTAATCATAAAACAATTATCATTTGGTGGAATGTTTCTAAAAAAACTCGATAATTTTTAAACTATTATCCCTATATTCTAGAGAACTAACAAAAATAGTATCACCACCACCAGAAATCAATGTATCTAATGATGTCATAATTTTATTATATTTTCTATTATAATATTTCTTTGAATCCATTTTGTATCTTATTTTTAATTTCAGATAGTCTAGTCATATATGTCTAGGATTTCTATATTCATACATGATTTTTTTAATGAATATTCCTTTTCATAATTCTCTCTTCTTCATTTGAGATTATCTATTTAGACCAATATATATAAATATATATATTATTATAGAGAACTAATCAATTTCATTTTTAAGCCTCTCATCAAACATATTTCATACTGATGTACTTATATTAGAAATTCATGCTCTGGAATTTAATCCTCTTGTTGTAGATGTAAAATATATCCCATTATCCTTTTTTTTCTTTTCCGCATCATGGTTCATCCTTATATAATATTTTACAAGTATACCAATACAATTTTTAATAATTATTTTAGTGATATGTGTAGTATCATTAATCATAGTCTTATTAGATTCACATTCATCATGAAATGTATAGATAAATTTTTGAACCAGCTCATCAAAAGTATGTTCTCTTCCACCAAGAGACTATAAAATACTATTTTTGAAATGAAAGTTGACTTTTTTATTGAGGTAAGAAGGAAATAGTACAAAGAGAATGAAAGCGGGGATCATGGGGGCTTTAAATGATGTAGGCCAAGTGCATCATCAAGAATATCCTGAATGTTACTTCGTTGAATTGAGCCAACACTATCATAGACTATGAGACCTCACCTTCTCTTGCTTCCCAATCCAACTTATCAGCTATGAAATTTAATTCATGCCAAACATGGTTGATGGAATCCCCCTGGTTTATGTGGCTCTTTCACATCTGAATGAGGAAGAAAAGATCCCAAGGAGGCTCAGCCTTCACTTGGAGATAAAGGGCTCTAAAAGCTGATTCAGTTTCTATGAACGACACCCTTTGGTTGAAGCTCTAACATAACTTCAAAAAGGTGTTCATGGCTCTAACATCGTCTCCCATATAATTTACATGACCATAAAAGGAACTAAATATGAATAAAACAGATCCAATCCCATCCCTGACTAGCCCTCAACCCTCATTTGGCAGTTAATAAAGGATCCGTCCACGTTGAGCTTCAAGAATCTTCTGGACAGAGTCCATCTCAACAAGTTTCCAGGGTGATCTTATTTGTGCACTGCCCCTAAGAAATTTCCCTAACTCAACCACCAAGGTGTTGGTTCTGACCCGAATTGCACCATGCAAATCTTGGGTCCCCTCTACGGCCTTTTTCCTCTCCCCCCATAAGTTCCACCATGTCGTTGCCACTGTGATTGCCATAATTTTATATTCAATATCCGAGGCCCTAGGGACCTAAATCCAACTCATGCATGTCTCTTGGAAGGATTTCCCACCATCAATAACAATCATAAATGATTCCATATAACCCCACAGGTTTATAACCCAGTTTTTGTGGATGAAAAATGATTTGTGGTTTCTACATGCGGGTTTGTGCAACAATGACAGCGTGATGCTATGCTAACACCTCAATACTGGATGTTCTCATCTGTCGGATGAGGATGATGTTGAATTCACCATGTCATAAAGTTGAGTTTGATTGGGATCTTTTACACTACTTATTTTTGTATAGATCGCTGTGTTCTCTTCATGCATGCAAGGAGGATTGATAACCTCTTCATGAGAATTTTCCAAATGGAGATGTCGTGAAGTAGCAGATGTCTGGTTCGTCCACCAACATAATATTGTGGAAGATCTACCTCTTCTCTAGTCTAAGGATAGATTTCATGAGGGATTGGTGACTATTTTCCTCCTTGAATTTCATTGTTGGCATAGGGAAGCCGGATAATGCAGTTTGTTGCCTTCCCAGTTAACATTCCATCTGTTTATGTCAGCACTCCTGATGAGCCAGTGAGAATGGTCTTGCAATATGGGGTGGTGAGACTTCATAAATTTGGTCAGCTTGGATATGGGTCACCTCTTTTGTAGACCAATCCTCCAATTTATCCCCATATCTACTGAGAATAAACCTTAAACAGAGTAAGAAGACATTGATGATCTCCCACGCTAGCCATTCTTGCATTCCATGCATGGTTTCTATTACGCTATGAAGACCAACACCACCATCATCAATTGGTTTAGTCGTACATATCCATGAGGCCCAATGACATCTCCCAAGATACTTTTCATCCCATAAAAAGGCCAAAATAATGTTTCAAATCCTTGAGATAATTCCCTTGGGTCGGTTGATGACTGAGATCACATGCATGGGGATCGAAGTAAGGACACTGTTAATGGGGGTAACTCTACCTCTGAACGAGAGGAACTTGTTCTTCCAGTTTCATATCCTTCATTTGATTCGATTGGTGATATCATCAAAAAAATTCTTCCTAATTCTCCCATTTGAAATCTGGGCACCCAAGTACATCATCAGAAAATGGCTTTCCGAGATTCCCAGGGTGTCTTGGATAGTGCTGCACCTCCTTCTCGGGTATTTTATGGAGAAGAAAACCTTATTTTTTCTAAAGCTATGAAGCTACCCACTAACCTCTCTGTATGCTGTCAAAATTCATTTGAGTTCTTTCAATGACCTGTGTCTAGCACTATAAAATACTAAATATTATGATAAACCTATAATGTATACATGAAAGTGATTATATAGGGATGAAATAAAAACATTGATATTTAGATTTTATAATAGTTTATTTTATTTTCACACCATTGATGTATTGAACTATAGAGTTTAAAGATTATTATAGACCATACACATTTTTCTTCATAAGGAATATTTACTATATATATATATATTCCACTGAATTGAAAAAGAAAATGTATTTCCCCTAAAAATAAGGCTAAAACTAACATTTTACATGCCTAGTATACGTTGGAACTTCATTCTAATGAATCTTATATCACTTAGTGGGAATTATAAATTCCTCAACACCAGTATAAATACTAAATATTCTTATACAGTCTTTCCAATTCTCATATTTATTCCCTTCAAATATAATATTTCTTTTAGGATTTATAATTTCCATCAAGACAACATTAAAAATTTCCGTCATACAAATTTTTATTGTACACATAGTTTTTCAAATTAAACTAATTTCTAAACATTAATAAACTAATAAAAATTAAAAAAATAAAAGATATAAGGAATGATTCATTCATAAATGTAGAGACATGAATTAATACAAAATTTTATTTATGATTTGAATAGAATACACACTACTTGAGGGTGGTGAAATATAGTTTAGAAATAACATTTAATTTTCAACCACCACACATGTGGTATGATCATAATTATGATTTTTTGAATCCACACATAAATAAGTGTAAAAAAAGATTAAATATAGTGGTTGTTCAATAAACATAAATATTGATATATTCATATCAAAAATATTAATTGAAAAATAAGAATAATGGAATGAAAAAAATGTAAAGTATGGGTTAATAGACCAATACACATTTGAAAAATATTATAAATCCACAATTTTATCCCAATGTGTTTGGTGGATCGATAAAGTTGATCAAATATACTTACTTCCAACATGGAAGTCCCCTAAATATAAACTTATTGGATGGTATTATGTCATCCTCCTTAAAATCCCTCTATCAACTTCGTCAATAGTGGATCTATCATCCCAACAGAAACTCATGATCACATTGATTGAAAATGAATATGTCTTTCCCATGGAATCCCTTTTTCACACTAGTCTTCCACCTGTAATCAATAAATCAAACTAATCAAAAAAAAATCAATGTATTTCCCCCAGAAATACCTCTTAAAATTGGATGGAATTAAATAAATTTGCTAAAAATACTACAATACTTATAGTTAAATCTACTCTATATAATAATATTTGTATAACACCCATAATAATTATAAAATTGGAACCACTAAAGAGAAAAATATATTATAATCTTAAATATATTGAAATCTATCAATTGTATTTCATCATAATGTAAATCAATTACATGAAGCATCATATCTATTTATTGATTCTACGATAATGATAAGATTCCAAAAACTTATGGTTTTTTATAATTTCATCATAATCTAAAACTTCCATATTTTGATAGATTCAAAATATATTATCATATTTTTATGATATCACTTTATGTCACTATAGATATTGATCATCAAGTAATAGAAAACCAACAATATCATTTAGTTCTTGGAATTTTCATAGAATTCATAGTAGGATTAAATAATCCAAATTTAATTTTACTATATTTTCATCGACTTAAAATAAAATAAAAAAACATAATTTGGGTTAAATTTAATTTTACCATATTTTCATCCACTTGAAATTTACTCACTACATGAATCCTAGATGAAATGAGGCAACGTATTATGACTTATAAAATCACCAACTATATTTTTAAAACCTAGTTTCTATGCCATCATGTAGTTAAAATATAGGAGGTAATCAACCCACCATCACTACTAAAGGTAGAGGTCTGTCTTTGTAAAAATTTATCTAAAACTCTTATGGTTAACATAAACCACATACCATTATCCAAAGAGATAATTCTAGCATCTCTTTAAGGAACCCACAACTATTACCAAAATGAGATTCTATACAAGTTAATTCTATTGTTATAGCCCCAACATCAAAGATTTATATTCCATAAATCAATACCCATACATGATGACATTACATAACCTGATACCTTATAAATCATAGTATATGTCATACTATATACATGGATCCAATAGGATTAGGATATGTGTAGAGGTAAATCGCTTATTTAGAATTACTATTTAGGGGCAGTGTGGTTATTTAGAGGGGAAGGTGTGAAATCCATAATCTTTTATTTTTAGATTTTATTTCTTAATAAACCAGCATCACCTCCTGCAACATAGATTTTATTTTCATAAACATAATAAAAAACACATGGGAACATAGTTATTTATGAGTTTCACTACTCAGTAATATGGACACGTCCTTGGAATTATTTGGAAGTAACCCAATACCACACAAACCACTAAAATCTAATCATTTAACATGGATATTGAATTTAATGAATCTCTATTCACTTTGAATACACTACAGTAAATCAAAAAGGTAATATTTTTCTCCTCACATAAATAAATGATATTACATGTTATTACAACAATTATAAGAAACCGCACCAATAGATTTTATTATTTTTTCACGGTGTAAGTTGAACTTTTTCACACTTTTATGTCATGAATGTAATTATTATTCATCCCATTCAATGATTGAAGAACCCAAAACCATATTCGGTCTAATGGTACATTGTATGATGGGTTTTTTGGTGTACTAAATAGAATGTTCATCTAGTATACTCTATCTAGTACATTATTGTAGACTAATACCACTTCTTAACTACATTTTCATCTAATTAGTTCATCAAAATGTCTATCTGATACCACCTAGTTTGAAACTCTATCTTGTGTTCTTTTGACTCATGGCTCTCCAAACTATTCAAATTTTTTACTTTGTCACACTATTCTTCTTATATCAATTTTTTTAAAGATATAAACTCATATTCATCAGACTGATGACACTTTTCAATGTTTTTTTGATTGAATATCAAATTCTACAACTCTTCACATCACTTCCAGATATTTTATTCTCTTCGTTATTTCACAAACCCCTTTATATAGATTGAACCCCACTGAGAATTTAGAGAGACCTGAAAATATCATTTCAAACATCCCATTCAAAATTTACATCATCCCACATAGAAGTTTCTTTTGTTTACTAAATTTAGTTCTCCTATAATACAATAGATTTTAATAATACCTGCTATCAATGAGCCTCGGTAAAATTCCATCTAATTATAATGAATCACATATCTCTCCTCCATGACATTCAGAAAGTTGAACAATCATTATTTAATTATAAAATTTAATATATTTATGAAATCTTTTTACAATCCTTCAGACACGTAAAATGTTATACCACTCATTCGTCTGATCAATCATAAGAAACAAATACCACTGATATAACTTCGTATGATGTTCCTTCATAATAAAGTAAGATCATTTCATTTTTTATTGTGAAAACACTTACACCATCTAGTGAATTGCATCAAAACTCTTTGACTATTTCCTTTTCACACTAACCCATACCAATAAACATCATAGAAAACAATATGTGTGATGAATCATTGAATTACATTTCATCGTAATTTAATAACATAACTTCACAACGTTGTTCACATCCATCTGACAAGAATAGTAAAAAAGTAAGAATACATCAACAGTTCAAGATTTCATCTGATGTAACTTGAAATATTTCATTGTAATAGAGAATCTTATGTTATTATTATGATTGGAATCATCTAAGGACATTCATCAACAACTTCTATTTTTTACTTCTAAATATTTTATTTTTCTTATAATCATAAAAAATTATTGATTGATAACACATCGTACCACCTCTAAATTAAAACATTATATCCATTAAAGTGTATCCAAATCTTTTGATTGAAATATTTTCTCAATGAACTATATATATATTCATTGAATGGACTAGGTACACATGAAAAATAGTCCCCCACTTTAATATTACACATGGATTGTGAAAACATTAGGTGGATAGAATGTTAGGAACATTAATGATGTACAAGAGTCTCAAAATTACCTCATAGAACACATTAATTGATGGAAGCTATATGTATGATTGGATAAACATAAAACAGAACACCCAAGATGATCATATCTATCTGGTAGCATTCTTCTAATGGTCTTACTAATATAAACTCATTTTAATTGTATCAATCTAGTAACTATTATTGGAAAACATTACATAGTATGATTATCTATGTTAGAAAAAATAACAACTCTTTCTTAGAAAACCATATTCATCTATAAAAATCCTAACCAACTACTTATCATCACAACATTACCTCAAAACAACTCTACACTTCATGTTCCATGAAATCTCCCCCTTTGGATTTTGTTTTAAACCATGGAAAATAAATAACTAAAATATTTAAACTCACTCAATGGTTTACTAAAAAAATTAAACCTAAAGGATCAATGTTTCTTGAATCTACTTTAGAAAACTATTAAAACAGCCCATCCATCCTAGTATCATGTCATTCCCCTTTTAAAAACTCTCCTTAAATATATACTATTTCTTAAAAATGTTAATCACATTCCAATGTATATATTTATGTTATAACATTAATCCCACATGGAAAACACTATAAAAATACAACATGATAGAGGGGAAATTGTCATATACCCTGTACATGAAGATGGAGAGTTTGAAAAACCTTAGCTTAGGAAAAATTTTCCTATGTGATGGTTTTATGAATGTATTTGTGACTCAATCCATTTTTGGAAGAAAGAATAGCTTTAGATCATTATTTTATACATGCACATTGATGAAGTGATATTTAATATCAATGTTTTGGGAATGAGGATTATTTTAAAAGATTATTAGTATGTTTTATAGTACTTAAAAATTCACAACCCAAGAAAAGGGTTAAATTCCCATTAAAAACATGTATTCTAATTTTTTCTTCTTCCAAATCAGTTGTTTTATAGATTCAGTAGAAACTACATACTCACCTTCAACTATTCTAAGAGTATTTGATCATTGTATCTTTGTATTATAACTAAGTTGTTTTATCCAAATTAGAATATTCCACTAGATGTAGATTTTTATATCAGTGAAACTTCTTACCCAATCATTATATGTGTAACTAAATAGACAATGCATCCCTATATTTTCATATTTCAACCCAAATTCAGTTATGATTTTAATATATCTGAGAATTATATTTGCAGTATTGAGAAGAGATTCCTTTGGTAATCTTTGATACCTGGATCAATGTTTAACAACATGCAGTATATTTGGACTTGATGATAATAGATATAATAAACCTCCATCCAACTTTCTAAACACTTTGTGATCAAATTCCTTAACATATACCTCTTATGTATACATAGTTCCTCTTAAAACTGGTAAAGAATATTTATTGTATTATTTAGTTCCAAGAATAATTAAATGTTACTTAGTATACTTCTATTTATATAGGAAAATTTATTTCTTATTTTAAGGGATTTTTAAGAAAAAAATATTCCATTTCTCCTAGAATTGATATTTTAAATAACATCCTTTTATCCTCGGAAAATATTTCAGTTGTTTATTATTTATTACATTCAAATTAAATATCATTAACATAAATAATAATAATGAAGGAAACCAATTGACATTATTTTATTTAGAGGTTACTATCAACTCTTTACTTCATGAATTACAACTTTCTAAATCATGTTTCTAACATGTAATACCAGCCTATATGTGCATGATTTAGAAAATCCAAGGACTTGTTAAATTTTCATGAATATATTTAAAGTATCCTATACACGAAGAAAAATCGTTGTTCAATATAAACGTCTTGATCAAGATATCTGTTAAGAAAATGTAACTTGACATCCATTTGGGAAATCATATATATTTATTGTGTAGTGACAGAAGGAAATATTATTATAATTTGTAAAATTTCCGTTTGGGAAAATTAATAATCAAAGCAAATTCCTTCAAATTTGGTTAACCTTTTCAAACAATTCAGGCCTTTTTTCTTATCACATCACCTTTTTCATTCAACTTGTTTTGAAACACCCATTTTGTACCAATAAAATTCGTACTATTTTATTTTTGTACAAGTTACCATGTATTGTTCTTGTAAATCTGATCTAGCTCTTCATTCATAGAATTAGTCCATTCTTGAATCTCTACTGCTTCATTAATATCTTCTGGCTCAAATTGTGAATATTAGATGTTTGTGAAACATACATTGATGTTATTCAGATTTGAAACTTCTTAAAATTATCTCTTATTATTTTCTAGACTTCCACTATATTTGTTGGCCAAGGATGATATGAGAATACTTGTTTCTCCTCACATGATATTTTTGATTCAAAATATTCATCTCAACTAGCTTAATATTATTAATATCATCAGGAAACATATCACATTGCTCAATTGTAACTTCTTAATTTTCCCTTTATTCTATATATGAAATATTCTATGAAAAATTAATACCAACATGTTATAAAAAATTAAAATATACAAACATACAATATTTTCAATCTCTTTATTATGACACTAGTATCCCCTACAATTATGAGACTATCCAAGAAAAATTTCATCAAAACAATACTGATCAAACTTTCCAATATTCTCACACTTCAATTTTGTAATTTAAAGACTATTGAACAACCATATGTATTTAAAACATCAGTTTTCTTTATAATACTTCTAGTAAGGTATCATATCCAAGCTCAACCTATATAAAATTAAATTCTAAATATGAATAATTTCTTTTATTTATTACCTCTAAAATTATCGAGAAGTATCATGTTTAATCATCATCATTTTTATTATCTCAAAAAATATTTTGTTTCATATTTGAGAAACACTATTTTTTGTGGTGTGTATGGTGCAATGGATTCATGATTAATTCCATGATTTTCAAGAAAGTTACTAAACATCTCATTCATATACTCATCAATATTATTAAATTGAATCTTATAAACCAAATATCCACATTATTTTTCATCACTTCTCTTAAATATCATAAAATATAAAAGAACCAATGATTGAATTTTAAAAAGAATAAAAAAATCATATTGAGTAAAATAAGTAATAAAGTAATTAAATTTATTATACTTGTTGTGTGACTGATTTCACATTATCCTGAAAATTGAAAATTCTATCAGCTCCAAGGGTTGAGTTAAATATATATCAACTTTTTTATATTATGATTTTGAAATATTCCATTTATAGAATATGAAACAAAAAAATCTATTCTTATTTTCATTTAATAATATTACTAAAAAATATCCCTTTGTGGATTTTCTAATACCCATCTTACAATTATTCCCAATCCTTTTATGAAATAGATATATTTCCATCTATCATTATTAGATAGAAATATATCTACACATAACCATGGATAAACATTTTGCTTTTGGTTCATTATATTTTCATAAAAACAATCCCATTATCTCGTTATTTAACAATTAAATTATATATTTTTTAAGAAAAATATATTCTCTTTATCATGATATTATAAAACACTCCCAAAATTGTGTTCTAACCCATCAACAAATAAGGACCTTTTAGATTTTAACTTTTCTTCCCAATTTTAGAAGATCCAATGCCTTTGATTATAAGGGACTAATAATTTCAAAAATTCACAATCCGTTATTTTTATTATATCACATCCTTTAAAAATAATAGATCTCCTATCACATTTGAGGAACACTCTATATTCAATAGCGATGTTCATTCTCATTTTGTATCTATGAGAGTTGTTTCAACTACTAATTATTTTTCAATTATTTTTTATTCCTTCTCTTGTTACTTCTAGGATTATATGAATAAACATTGTTTTCTTGGAAATATTATAGGACATATTTTTTTAGGATTTTTCGGTTTATAACAACTTTCAAAAATAGTTTCCATGATTTGAAATTGATTTTCAATCTTTAAATGGACTTTCTCTTGTTTTATTTGTTGAGTGGGTTGACTTCCCCTCAGACTTTGTATCCTATTTCTAAAAGATCTATTTTATTTTGTATTATTTAACTAAAAAATCTTAATTGTTTTCCCAAACCAACCACAATAATAAATGGATCCATATAAATCATATTTACCATTGTAACTTAAATACTAGCTAGAGTTTTGTATATATTTTCATTCGATTTCCTACTCTTCCACTTGGTCATTTTTTTGGAGAATATTTTTTACATCCATAAAACTTCCTATTTATAATATATTTATTCTCAGACTCAGTATAATCTATAATCATAAAAAGTTTTGTTTACACTTTGAAACCATCAAAATATCATGTTTTTTAACTCTGTTTCTTTTGGTTACAAGCATTTTCTTCTTGAATTGTAGTTTATTTGGAACATCTGCATCATTTTTATTATCCTTTGAGGATAAATGTTTTTTTATACTTATAAGGTCTATACTTATTCCAATTTTTACAAACTTTGGTAACTCTTTCATTTAAATTTATAATTCTTCTATAAACATTGACATGTTTTTGGTGGATAAACACGAATTATTCCTTTATTACCATAATATTTTCGTTAATAATAAAATTTATGTTCTAATTTTCATCAAAAAAATTATTTATATCATCTATATATCTTTGAAACATGGATTTTTATTCAATAAAATATTCATTATTATTTTATAAAATACTTTCATTCTTAAACATCCTGTTCTCCTTATCAACTTGAATAATAGATGAAATTTAGTATTTCAACTCTCAGTTTAGCATAAACCCTAAAAAAATATCCCATTCTTCTCAATAATAGAAAATTAATTCATAAATATTGGTAATTTCATCATTAACTTCTATAATAAGTAATTTTTCAAAATCATCATCATTAGTGTTTTCAACTCTTCTTCACTATCATAATCTTCCTCATACATAGGAAATGAATTACTCTTTTTATATTTGGAGATCTATTTATCCCAAACCTTTGTGCGAGATATTAATTTTTTAAACATATATTTTATTTATCATTTCATATTTATATCCTCTTTATCCTTGTCATTATCTTCATTAGGTATTGGGAAATTTCCATGAAATTTTCTGATAGTTTCATAGTAAAATAACATTAGTGGTATATTTTATTTGTACATTCCTCTAACTCTCTTAATATTTTTTCAAATAGAGACATAAATCCATAAATAATTTTAATAATCAAATCCTTGGTTTTAGAGTCACTAGATGGTTCCTCAAAAACATTTTAGATATTTCATTCTTCACAGCTTTGAAAGTAATTTCTTGATTAATCTTTTATTTTTTATTTATGATGTAATTTTATATTCTCAATACATAAGTGATTAAAGTGCTTTATAGATAATCTGTAGATAGATTTGTTGGATCTATAACTTATAAATATGGAAGTTTGGCATGATTTTTATTATGATTAATTCTTATTATCATGTCAATAATGGTTAAATATTTTAACATCAAACTCATACATCTTATAATGATTAAAATACAATTAACCCTTGTAAATAATTCACAAATATAGTATTTATCACCCATACATTGATATTCAAACTTCAATATCCATATTTTTAATTTCAATTCATTCCCTTTATTATTTCATTAATTTATGTTTTTTAACTTATCATTGATGCCTTTGGTGGTTCCAATTCCATTGAATCTAAAAGATACACTCTCAAAGAGCGAGGAAGGTGTGGTATTTATGTCTCACCAATCATTCTCAAAATTATCCTTATTAGTGGATATTAGGAGAACAATCTCAGTATGAGGGTGGGGGGACCATCTGTAATGATATCAAGAACCTAATAATGAATTTACATTATATTTTGGTAACATTATATACTTCCAAATATGATATATCATCCCACCTAAAATGGGTATATTATTACTAATAATACAGTCATGAAAATCCATGGAAATATTCTTGTTTTTATCTTCAGTAAGGAGTCAATAAAGGGGGTTCTAACTCTAATATCACTTGAAAGAGCTAATGGGTATCTTTCTGATCATTAATTGGGAGAGTTATAGAATGAGTGATCATTTATTTTTATGATTTATTTCATAAAATGAAATATTCTCCTCAAGTTAGAGAGATATGACATTTCTAAAAATAATAAACAATGAAAAACTTTAGGATCATAAATATTTACAATTTCCACAACTCTATATGAGTATCTAGTTCTCGTAAAGGGATTTAAATAAATCATTACCACAGAAGCCACTAAAAAATCCTTTAATGTGGTTAAGAAAAATTAGGGAGTATTATTTCTCATTGAACTAACTATAGTGAAACGGTATTACATGTTATCCTTACACAGATTAATAATATAATTTAAAAAAAATATGAACCTTCACCAATGGGATTCAATATATTTTCACTATGCTTATTGAAATATCGGCACACATGATTTTCAACCAAGTTCTTATTATTCATCACATTATTTAATAGTTGTTGGAATAAACCATATTCAGTTCACTGGTAGTTCGTCTAATGGTTTCTTCTAGTGTACTCCATCAGGTTTCCATCTTGTATACCCTCTAAGGTGCCTTTTTTAAGATAGATAAAAATTCTTATCATTATTTTCATTTGATCACCATGTAACACTATTTAACATATAAAACATGATATTAAAATATATCCTATATCTTTTTGGCTAGGCCTATTTAACATATTCATCATATTTACTTATTCCCACTTTTTGGGTGATAGTAATTGATACTAAGGCTTCACCTTATATTCATCATATTGAGGAAACTTTTTAATGATCTTAAGGTCGACTTTCAAATTCTAATACACTTTACCTCATTTACACATATTCTATTTTTCCCTTAGTTTAAAAACCCACTTAATATAGGTGTAACACATCCAAAAGTTTATGGATACCTGAAAAATTATTTTCATGATTCCATTTCACTATTTCCAGCATCTGTATTGGAATGTTCCTCCTGTTGACAACATTAAATTCTCTTATAATATAGGATATTCCCTTAATACTAGATGTCAATTAGATTCAAATAAATTACTTATAACGAAATAATAATAATGGATCATTTTCCTTCAATATTTTTATCATTAATAAAAAACCATAGAGTCATCGCATTTTTTCACTTTAAAAAATATTTAGAATATCCTTCGAGCTGGTAAAACATTTTACCACTCATTCATCTAGTGAACCATCATAAATAAACTTCCAACTGATGTAACTATTCCTGATGTCCTGAATATCTAGATTGGAAGAGTGTAGAATTTCTTATGCTAAAAACATCGACAATATAATGAATATAATAAAAACTGTTTTATTGTTTCCTTTACACACCATCTCAAACTAATAAAATTTATATAAAACTATAGTTTTGATGACTTAGAGACTTATGTTGAATAATATTGTCACAAATTCACATTGTAACATTGAATATACATATTTGATATAAAATTTACAAAAAAACCCTTTAGTGGTACATATAGTTCCTCTGATGGACTTATCCCAAAGACATTCAAAGAAATCATATTATTTTTTTCATTTGGTTGGACTTCATACAATGAAATTCCTCATTATCTTCTATTTTTTACATTGAAAAACTTCTTCTTATTGAATGTTTTAAAAAATTCTTGACCAATAATAATTCACATATCCACTATATCAAAAATTCAAAATCGTTGATGTATAGTCACATATTGAACCTACATCATTTGTCCTATGAACACCATACATATCCATAGCATTAAATTTTCACACACCAAAATTATTAAACCCCTTTTTAATTACACATGGTTCATGAAATCTTCTAGTGGTCATGATGTTATGAATATTTAGAATAGAAATGTATCTCCATATTATTTCATCAAACACTATCTCTGATAGAACCTAAAATCATGATAGGATAAACATGAAACACCATAAAATTTCAAATAATATGTACCTAGTAATGTTGACCATATGGACTTGGTCTAGTAAACTTAGGCAAATCATCTATATCTGGTAACCATTATTGGAAATATTAAAACATTTAGGTGATTTATGTTAGATAGAAAAATATAAACGTTTTTTGATAAATCTATATTAATTGAAAATATTCCCAACTAATATCTTCTTATTACTATATCACATTAAAACATCACCAAATTTCTTGGCCGCAACACCCTTTAACTCCTTGAAGAAAATCTCAGAGGATTTTGACCAAATGAACTTTACCACTTTTTAGTCATCCATGTCATAGGAATTAAAAAATGTTAATGGTCCTATATAATTAATCAGTAGTATCCTCCCTATAATAAAAATCTTTTTATATCCAAAACATTTTTTGATTTCTCATAAGAAACCAAAAATATCAGTTACTCAAATATGAAAGATAAACGATTATAATATAACCTTCCCCTATAAGTGTAACTTGTTTATTCAAAATGACACTTTAGGTTCTTTTCATAAAACTGATACCCCATTAGTGTTCCAAAAACAATATCTATGTAATTTTATGTTCATCCATTATATATGAACACATAAGGTTTACATCCAAAAAAACCACCTTGAAGGAATCCATGTACATATGGACAACTCTTTTCATCAAGGCTATAAATACTAAAAGTGAATTCATTAGGCCGAACGACATCACTATGTACTCATAAAGGATGTACCAAATAAAAATTTTCACAAGTTATATCTATGTGTATCACCCTAACCTGGTGATAGAATGATCTCAAATAGGTCTTAAAGAAGATCTTATAACCTATAAGTTTTTCAAAGATATTGTTGATACATGCTAGTGGATATCTGTTCTGGATTATGACTTGATTCATCCATTAATAATCCAAAAAGAGATGAAACATACCATTAGTATTCCTAATAAATATTAAAATATATATTATGTATCCAATATTTCAATTTATCACTTCATAATATTTTGGATGTAAGGATTAAAGTCATCATGGGATTTCAGGGCCACTGGAGCCTCTGAATTGATATATTATAAATATTAAATATAACATGTCACATGTGATTTTTTTTGAAAATAATGTAGTATCACAAGAATGGTTTTCCATATATGAAATATAATAACACAGTTAAATCCAAAAATTTTATGTTTTCCGGAACATATCATAGCTTTTATGAATATTAGGAATATTGCTTAAGAGTGGTTTTGCGTGGGTTAAAAAAATATATTGTTTATTATTTATTACATGTCATAAACCTAATACTAATATATTTATACATTATTAGTATAAATTTCCAATTGTTAGAGACATAACCCAAGAATGAATAATATAATGGAGGGCTTCAGTGGAGAGCATGGGTGGAGAGCACATTGGCAGATGATCACAGGATCAAGGATCAGGTACCAGGAGGATAATTTCTAATAAAGGAGCTCTTTGATCTCAAAATTGAGAATGATTCATGGAAATAATTCTTCAGGTGTCAATATAAAATAGAGGCTGGTAATTTCATTTTGTGTTTTAAATCCCATTTATATCCTGAGCTCTAAATTATTTCATGGATTATTCTTCAATTGTTTCTCCAACAGATAATTTATATTCTAATATCTTAGAATTTGAGATATATTTCCAATTGATTATTGTGAATTTTATAATCCCATATTCTAGGATTCTATTGATGATGTTCAAAAAGAAAAGTACATTGATAATAACCTAATTTATTTCATGTTAATTTATCTCTTGGTTCTTGATATTTTTCATTGGTATTTCTGTTGGATGTTGGTCTGGTGATACGTTGGAGGACGAATCATTGAATGTTCACACATTGCAACATGAAATCATGGTCATGAGTTCGAATTTATGATTTTATAGGTGCGATGGATGAATATTTGTGATTATAGGAACACAATAATGGTTCTGGTAATGATGAATTAGTGAGAAAAGATTACCAGATATCTCTGGTGATAAGACAAAGTGAACATACATGGAAAAAAGAAACACAAAAAGTTCAAGCTGACCCTTACTCATCGTGTACCCTAACAAACATGGCATGTGTCTAGTGTAATATATTCAATGTGAGACAGTGATTCATCGGTAGTACCATACATATATTAACGCATCATGTACCTCATGGGAGTCGTTACATAATCCTTAATGAGAATTTTAGATCTCATGATATTCTAAAAAAACTATGGTGTGATATTTGGTGTATTCCCAAAAACCCTGTCAATGTGTTTGTGTTCCCTACTTCTATGGTTCCAATGTTTTTTTTCCTAGTTCTCCTACACGAGGGTTCAATATGACACGTTATCAGAAGAATTTTATGTGAAAATCCCATCAGTGAATTAAATTAGGAATCCCTTAGTGATTCATAGGGGTTAGGTCCTCATTCCCATCATATTCTTCTTTATGTCGGGTTGAGAATCACATGATCAACAAACACTCCCTTCATAGAAGGTTATTACATTTATGTTTCAACATTCTCCATTGTCCCTCTGTTTGATATTATATCTTTTTATCAATATATATTGTCTTTTAGTGATTTGTAGTCTGATTGAGTGAGTATCTCAAATAATACTAGTAAGTTTTTTGTGTTTATTTATAGAAAGAACTGATGAGTATTTCCTCTAGGATTAGATCCGTCAATATATAAATACATCATGATTAATTCTATTAGGAAGATGTTACCTTTAAACCTCTAGTATAATTATAGGTTTTCAATGTGGAGGTGACCTCACTTTGAGACATAATGTCTACCTATGAGCATTTTTGGGTTATTATTATTACTTGTTTGTTATCATTTATTCCAATTTGAATACCTTAATAATAATGAAATGAATAATACATTGAATCATTTTAAATGATTATTTTAGGGTGTCCTATAGGGTATGTTTATACTCACCCCTTCATGGGATCTACCCATAGATATCATTTATTATGAATATGACATGATATTAAATGGAATCATTATAGGGATAATAGTAGGTGGAGATTAGTTATTTTTGATGGATCATGGATGGATATAATTTTGTATTTTGGTTAGCTTCCTCCTTTTCAATATTCGGATGGGTTTGTTCATTTTTTGGGCATCTATTTGTCCCTTTTATCCCGTATTGTGCTACTTTTTTGTACTCATAAGTAGAATATCTATTATGAATGAAAATATAATACCATTAGTTTTTCAATTCTTTAATATACTAGTTTATGGATATATATGCATGTGTTTAGGTACATTATCTAATGAAGGAATCATATGTTTTTGATATACTTAGTTAGTTCTAGTCACCATCCCATGGCCTATTGGAGGAAATATTTGGGTTTCAATCTCATCTTACCTCTATCAAATCATGCCCCAATGGTTTAGGTCATGAAAGAAGATCCCCAATGAACTTTTATAGTGTGGATAAAACCCTCGTCCTCTAATTATTCGATATGGTTCTTCATCTCATAGATCAATGAAAGCTCCATCCGATAAGGTGATATAAAAATAGTCTCATTGTGTGACAAAATATTGATGATTAAATCCAGCTCCATCTTGGGAATAAAATTGAAGAGGGTCTTTAGAAAAAAAATCCACAAATTGATCCACCACAGGAGGGTAAATGTTATGATACTATTCTTCATCATCAATCTTAAAAAGGAAAATTTTGGATGAAACCCACAAAGAGTTTACTAATCAGTACCTGCTCAACTAGCCTGTAAGTGCAACTATCACTTGTGAATATAGTTTATGCCTTAGAGTGACGTAAAGGATACTCATCGATGATAGAAGTCAATTGAGGTTGAAATGGATCTAGGGAATCCATTTTATAAATTTTTAAAACACAATCATATCTAGCAAGAAAAGGTCCACTAAAATTGTAACCTCTAATATCAAGAGGATATGCCTAATAATAACATAACCCGTTATATCAAACACCTAATTTGTTGTACATAGACATCAAATAAAGTATATTCTTGATATTCAAACCTAGACCTTCTGTGAAGTGAGTTTGAATGAAGGTTGTAAATCCCCTATGTCAAATAGTTCAAAATATAAAGTCGAATCCACTGAAATCATACCCCTCATGGTAGAAGGACCGACATGCTAATATATAAGAGAATTATTCCTTGAAATTACTTTCCTTGATCATCAATCCTATAACCCAAACATAATCCCCTGTGTTGTAATACCCTAGAGCAGAGACCAATTTTGAATATATTCACCCCTTCCACCACCTCGACCTATGTGACTAATAAATCTTCAACAACCCATCTATCGTATAGTAGGTGATCCATCCCTGAATTCTCATATTATACCACATTCTCTCTCGTAGTGTTTATCTTATGATTTCATGGTAAAATTTTAGATATTTCCAATTCACTTTCATGATTGACACTCAAATGATGACCTAAAAAATTCCAAATGGTAGTGACCTTCTATGGAATAATGATGACATACTATCACACTACCTCCATGGATACTCTATCACCCACCTTTGTGTTGGGAAAAATCAAAGTAGGGATTTATGAAACTATAAGATCCGCTACTCAATATTGTTTCCCTCCCTGTACCATAGGACATTGTTATATTCCTCTAAAAAACAATGATTGATTCCCCAACTCAGATATTATGGTAAAAAGGATTATGTTAACTTACACATTTATCTCCTACCTATGTTCATCCATGAATAATATTGTTATGGACAACTCATAAATTTCCATTAATGGGATGAACCTCTGTAACTCCATGAATCTAGAGGCATACTCAAGGAAAAATTAGCTCTCTTTTTCCAAGTTCAAGAAATACGTTTCCTTATCAGTATGCATGGATTCCGGGGAAAACATTTCAAATAAGTGAGTGTGTAAATCCTTATAGACCATACCAACATTCTGATTTTCCAGAATCAAAACACCCCATCATCACCTTGTCTTTCCTAAAATCATATATATTTAAATATTCTCCCTACTCTATAAGTGTGTCTATAAATTCCTAAAGATAGATTTCATTGTCACTAACAAATTCTCAACAAACTGGGCTCCACCATTTGTACAATTAGTAGGTGGATGGTGAAACTAAAACTCTTGGGTAAATCCATACATTTGGTAAAGATACTCAAGGATAATCTCATTATATATACTACATAATCCTTATAAAACACTCTCAACTATGGGCATCCATACCCAAGACAAGGGTAGTTGGTGGTCCCGACCACTTCACCTTAGGAGAATGCTCTCTAGTTCCCTACATGTGATTAACTGGTGGTCGAAGTGGAAGAAATTTTCTTGTAATCAAAAATAAAAACACAAAACACACATATCATTCCCATTTAGACAATTATCATTTTATAATTCACTACCCAGATATCGTTATATGAAGTTTCAAACACTAGTTATATAGGTACACTATTTTGGTTCTGTTTGGAATACAATTTAACTACCACGTATCCAAATTCCTATCATGAATTCACAATTGCATTTATTGATTAATGTATAGGTTTATTAGATTGAATACCACCATTAATTTATATATTAAATCATTTTTTATGTTAATTTTGACATTTTGAAAAAAATTCACACTTCATAATAAAACAACAATAACAAAAAATCAAGAAAAAATTGATCAATCAAGGAATTGAATATAATACATGTGTGACTAATATGATTCATGTATGAACACACACCATCTTTCTATGCTAGACCAATAATTAAGATTCCATATACTATAACCTCATGATAAAAATTCCTCACTCAGGGTGAAAATAAATCAACTGTAATAATGAATTCCAAGAATAATAACTCCCTTTTCTAGAAACATTGATTTTCCCTCATCATGGGTTAGGTTGTCCTAGAAAAAATATCATTACCATGTTAAAAAGCATATTATTATCCTTTATAACAAACCCAAAATTCATAACATGAGAAAATGGATTATGATTCCATTATTAATTACCTAAATCAGAATCCACTAAATGACGCCCAGGGATAGTGGCCCACATGTCCTCATGTGAATGTCTCTATAGAGACCACCGATTTTAATACATTAAAATTAAACAAAATTGGAAAAATACTTCAGTCGTTATAAAAAAAAGATGTCCAAAGACTGGCCTAGTATAATTCCTTGGGAAACATAGAAACATAAACACTTATACATTAGTGAGTTACATTATCTCCCACTAGGTTCTTCTAAACTATCACCCTTCATAGAAACATAAAACATAATAAATATATTCATAATAAGGGAAGGAAAAATAAAAAGTGGTGAGCTCAAATGCTCAGTAAGGGTAAATAAGGGAGACATGAAAGCATAATCATGAGCATAAGGGTATGATAACGTGGTCATGAAAATATAAGATCATACTCTACATATCTAAGATCATATACAAGAACCATGGAATAAATATTGGTAGTTTATAATACATGAATCATAAGGAGATAAAGAACATAATCCCTAAATGAAAAAAATAGGAGTAAAACATGGAATTTGGGAAGAAACATATGAATATATAATGATTTTTATAGTAGTCAAGGAAATACTGTTGAGATCATCTTTGTGAAAAAATTCCTTTACTAAAATGGGTTCACAACATATTATAGTGCTATATTTTACAAACCTTGTTCACCCCTCATTCCATCCCTGTATAACATTACCCTGTTAATTTCTCATTCCAGCCTTGCAACACAGAACACTGTTCATTTATTATTCCAACCATTTATATACCATGATATATGAATCATTACCCAATGCATTGGAGGTAGATATAGGTCCAACCCATCTCATAATAAAATCATACATACATGTGACAAAAATAATAAATAATCATATCACTACCCATGAAATGAAATTGATATCATAAACATGTAATCATATCATAACCATTAGAAAAAGATACAAGTTCCAAAATCATTTAATCAAAAGTATATTCCATGAAAAAAAGAGGGTTCCAAAAGCATATAACCTAAGAATGGTAAACAGGATTCATAAACATCTTGCCCCGAAAACAAAATCCATTAATAGAATGAATATGAATGGAAAAGCTGAATAATGTCCCCAAAAAGGCATGAGTAACACCAATGGATGTTATCTTATATGGAAAATAATTTTGAAATATCTTCTAAAAATACTCCTTGAGGAAAATTCCCTTTCTATATTAAGAAGTTATTTTTAAAAAATAACTCCTTTTGAAAAATCCATTTATTTAAAAATGTAACGGAATAATTTAAAAAGATAAAATGTTTTTAAAATACCTTTTCCTTGAAAATTTTATTCAGATATATTTTGAAAACAATTTAGAAAATATGGCTTTTGAATATAATAGCTTTTTGACTAGAGAGAGAGACGATCATGTTTTTCTTAAAAACATTATCTTAAGTACCAAAGAGTGTAAAATGGTACTAATACAATGATATATCATGAATAAATTTTTTATAACGAAAAAATTTAGTTTTCTTGAGATATTTATCATAATATTTCATCAATGTAATCATAAACATAAACAATCTCACAAAGTGATGTGATTGTCCCAACAAACTCTTATAACTTGGCAACTTCATATCATACTCTGAATGTCAGAAAAAAAATACATGTGGATTAAAATATCATAAAATAATATAAAATCGTGATGTAACATGTAAAATGGAGGTATACTCACCTTGAAAGAGAGTTCAGGTGCATAACAAAACATGAGTCACAGGGAAGGAAAATTGAGAAAAAAACTATTTTACTGTTTTGGTAACTTTTGAGACATAAAACCCATGAAAGAAATATCATAAAATGGATATGTGAATACCCATAAATTTAATTATAATATATATATGATAAATCATTGGATTCATATACACCACATAAAGGGGAATGATTGGCGAACATAGCATGTGTCTCAGAGAAATAAAAAGTGAGATGAAATCCCCAGACCACGTATCTTGACTCTTGTCGTACATGTTCAAACAACCTGTATAATAAATATAAATTTATTATAAATATTTTCAATAACCATATTATTATATATAATAATATATATGTTTTTACTATGTCCTTATATTACAAGCTTGTTAACAATCATATGTTAAGGTTTCACTCCGGGAAATATTCTCTTTATTCTTCTTATGTGTCTTAATTTTTTATATCTATAGTATTTATACTTTATATAATGGTTTAATGAATATATAAATGATATAAATATAATTTATATACATTATATGTGTATTATTAAAATATATATATTATATAATTATGAATCTAAAATACACTGTTCAAGGAGACGGTAGGCCGTACATACGCATGAATTCTATTTCCATTTAACTGTCATGTTGAAAGAAATAAAGTAAAAGAAATATATGTATATATATATCATTATTAAATTATTTTTATTATATCATATATTTTTTATATATTTACTATAACATCCTTAATAAAACCCATGTAGTGTATGAATTAATCATATCACATTGAGGTGGGGTAGTTCATACTTCCTAAAAATAAATTCCTGTATTAACACCAAATGGAGAGAAAAAAGATATTTTTTTAAAACATGAATAAAAAAGATTAAATAAATAACGAATATAATATAAAAAATATATATGAATATTTTCAATGATAATGCCCACCATGAGAGGTGGTAAAGACAATTAATCAATCATCATTTAATGTAGCATTAGTTTTCTGTACAAATAAACAGAATGTTTATTTTCAACTATTTGAGACTGTTTGTAAGTTTTTGTTAAAAAAAGCATAAAAATATACTACGGTATTTATTATATTTATTTTATTATACAATCATATAAAATAGAGAGTATAGGGGGTGGATAAATAAAATAAAATAAAGGACTTTAGTGAAGATGTCAACTCTGGATTGGGTAACTCCTTCAAGTTTGTGCCAAAAGTTTCCTTGGATTGTATTATTCCCAATTTAAGGATTCTAGTAGTAAGGGAGGGATGTTTTGAAGTGTATTTTTCCGATCATATCAATTTTTAATATCTTTTATAGTTTTGAAGTATAGGGAGAGGCGGTGTCCTTTTATAGGGAAGGGAATGGAATCACTTGTTATTTTTTATAAAAAAGTATGGTGTACCGATGTTTTTACCTATACAAATTAAAAAAAACCAAAAGAACTAAATAATTTAATATTAAAGGCCTAATCCTGGACATAAAATGGGTTTTTTTACATTTTTCTATGTCGTTTTGGGTCTAAAATAAATAGTTTTATCCTTATTTAACCATAATTTTACCTTAATCGATGTAATTGATTTAAATTAATTTTAATAATATTTTTGGTCAAATAATAATTTGGCATTATTATACATTAAAAATAATTCTTAATCCAAATATTTAATTAATTTTTATAAATTAAAATCTTAGAACATGAAAAAATTAATTTAAAAATGATCCCATAGTCGGGTCAACAATATGGGTTTTAATGTAAAAAGGACCAAAAGTTTGATAAGTTTTTATATCCAATTTCAATGTGAAATTGGTTAAAATTATTAAAATTTGATTAATTTTAAAAATATAATATAATTAAACTTTTAAACCTAATTAAAATTTTATTTAAACTTATAAATAAATTAGATGAAATGACAGTTTTGAATGAAATACGGTATTTTTCACTAATAATCAAAAAATGAAGTTTCTCATAAAAATACCAAAGATTCATTCTAAGATAATTTCAAAATTATAAATACAAAAAAAATTATTTTATCAGATTAAATCTCCAAATGTATCTAAAATTAATTTTATTATTTTTCATAGAAGGAAATTAAAACCCATTCATTAATGAAATTGGTATTCTTAACCATAAAAGGAATTTACTAAAAATCATTTCTATAATTATAAATATGTTTTATTTATATAAAAAATATTTTAAAAGTATTTAATATTTTTTATCATAATAATTTTAATGTATAGGTTATAATGATATCATTTAAATAATTATAACTATAAAGTTATGTTTCATAGAAACATTATTGCTGTGTGTAACATACGCCAAATTAATGTTCTATGTAACTTATTCGACGTTCGTATACCATTATACAAACTCCAAGTATATGATGGGTGATAATAATTTTATACTTATTAAATTCCATGATATAAATGAAAATTTAATTTATTTGAAAAAAAAGGTTCATAAAAACCATGGGTGTTACATTCTACCCCACAAAAATGAATTTCGCCCCTGAAATTTGTAACTCTGGTAAAATTCAGGATAATTATGCTTCATCATAACCTCAAGTTCCCATGTGGGTTCCTCTAACTGGTTATTTATCTACAAAACCTTGATCAGGTGAGTGGTCGTGTTTCATAGAACATTCTCTATATTACCAATAATTTCCACAAATTTCTCCTCATAAGAAAGATCTTGCTCCAGTGGTATGACCTCTGAGTTCAGTACATATGAAGGGTCAGGTATGTACTTTGTCAGGAGAGATACATGGAGTATATAATGGAATTGAGGTAGATTTTTAGTAAGTTATAATATATAGGCTACCATGCCGATATAATATAAAATCTCAAAGGGATAGATATATCTCGGGATTAGTTTACCTTTCTCCTTGAATCTAATAACTTTCATTGAGGGTGAGATTCATAGAAACACATTTTCACCAAATTCAAATTCTAGATCACATTGGCGATTATCATTATAACTTTTCAACCAACATTGAGATTCCTTGATATGATACATAATGTTTTTAACGTTTTAAACCATTTCATCCACAATTTTACGTTCCAATATCTCTCTTTAACCGACATCATTCCAACACATTGGATCTCTACATTTCTTCCCATAAATGGATTCACATGGTTTCATATGAATGATTGAGTGAAATACATTGTTATAATATAACCCAACTAGAGGAATTTGTTGATCCTAACCCCCTTTGAAATCTAGAGTACAAGATCTCAACAAATCCTCTAGGGTTTCAATTGTTGATTAAAATTGAACATCAATCCAAGGATGATAAGAAATGATGAAACACAATTATGTTTCAACTTATTGTTGAAGGCTTCACTAGAATATTGACGTAATCCTCAGACCTCGATCTGATACAATAGAATGTGGTAGTCCATGAAACCTTATCACATACTTAATTTATATCCTGGAAAGCTGATCCAAAGAGAATTATTCTTTGATAGTGATGAACTATGCTGACTTAGTAAAGAGGATGACTACAACACATATATCATTAAACCCTTTATAGGTTTTGTGTAGTCTAATGAAAAAATATAGAGAGATGTTATCCCATTTACCATTCTATTATGGGTAATGGATGCAACATCCCCTTTTAATTTTTTCATTAATCCTTAACTTATAATCATACCAAGCACCGAGATAAATTTTTTTGATAACTATCTTCCTTCACTCACACCAGAATAATTCATTCAATTCCATACACATATTTTTACTTCCATGATAATTTGAGAATTAACAACTATGAGCTTCCTATAAAAACTCCTTTTCAATTATTGTATAGAAGGAATACATACATAGTTCTTAAACCTCATCATTACATCATAATAAATGTTAAACTCGGGAATATTTCTGAATTTAGTTTGAAGATTTACATATTCCTTATGTGCCTCATTGATCTTGACTTGGATAGAGGCCTGAACATTCATTTTAAAAAGATAAATGTTTTACCCTTAATTTAGGATTTCTAGATCCGCCTTTTCAAAATCTAGAAATATTGTATATTTTGTGATCAACGTCATGGATAAGCTATCCTGATCCTTACAAGATATTGAATTAGACACCTTGTTCACTTTCCCAGGATGGTAATGTATTGAGAAATCCTAATATTTTATCAACTATAACCACCTTCTCTGGAACATGCTCAAATTCTTGTATGTGAATATATATTTCAAAATTTTATGATCAATATATATATCAAACTTTTCTCTATAAATATAACGCAATGATATCTTTAATGAATACATTACCATTGTTAACTCCAAATCATGAGTTGGGTTATTTTTCTCATGAATCTTCAACTACTGAGAGGCATAAGAGATAACCATTTTATTCTACATAAGAATGAATCCCAATACCTTCTTGGATGTATCAATATAGAATAAAAATCCTTCTCCACTACAAGGTAATGTTAGTATAGGTGCAATGACTAAAATTATCTTCATTTCTTTGAAATTTTCCTCACATTCAACTACCGATAAGAACAAGAACCCATTTCATGTTAACGTGGTCAAAGGATTAGATATTTGTGATATATTCTCCAAAAACCATCTATAATATCAATCTAAACCAAGAAAGCTATGGATCTTAGTCAATGTGGTTGGTCTATTCCCACATTCAATAGCCTTCATCTTTGATGGATCTACTACTATACCATCTCTTGATATTATGTGACCCAAAAATGAAACACTTTTCTTCTAAAATTCTCACTTCGTAAATTTTGAATCTAAATTCATCTTCCATAGGTTATTTAGTACAATTATAAAGTGATCTTCATGATCTTCCTTTCTCTTTGAATAAAAAATAATATCATCTATGAAGACTAACAAAAACTAATAGAGATAATATCTATAGCCTCTATTCATTAAATCCACAAAGATAGTAGGGGAATTATTAAGAGAAAAAGGAATCACTATATATTCATAGTGTCCATACCATATATTGAATGTTTTGTTGGTATATCATCTTTCCTGAACATCAATTGATGATATCCAAATGAATGTCAATCTTGGAAAAGTATTAAGCTCTATTTAGTAGAACAAACAAGTCATCAATATCGGGGAGATCATACTTATTCTAAATCATTATCTTGAATAACCCCTAATAATCAATGCAGAGTGGCATTGATCTATCATTCATTTTCACAAATAGAACAGGTGAACCATACAGTGAAAGACATGGCCGAATGAATCCTTTTTAAGGTTTTCATGGATTAGCTTCTTAAATTCATTCAAATCAATCAAATTCATTCTATAAGGTGTCTTGGAAATTGGAGTGGAACTATGTATAAGTTTTATTGAGAACTCAACTTTACATTTTTGTGGAAGACTAGAAAACTCTTCTGAAAATACATCCAAAATATTCCAAAATAGGCATCTCATGGATGCTGATTTTCTCCCCAACAATTTGAAATAAAAAAACCCTTTTGAATGGTAATTAAGATGCATTCAATGGATGTAGTATTGAAAAGATGCTTTTAATTATCATCACATGTATGGATGATCATAGGATGGTTTAAAATATCAACCATAAATTTCCATCCCTTACAATTTAAGTGGGATTAATGTAGAGAAATCCAATCCATGCCTAAGGTGAAATCAAATTCATCCAAAGGAAGAATGACAAGCTTTTTAGGAAACACATTACCACATACTTCAATAAAGTAGGAATCATAAACATGAGATGAAATCATCCTACCATCAATAGTTTTCACTTATAATTCCACATGTTATTGTTTTGGTGGAATCATAATACCCTTTGAAAATAATTTAGATATGAAAGAGTGGAAAGATCTAAAATCAAGTATGACAATACCAGTTCTAGAGTGGATGGGATGTGTACCTTTCATCATGTTGTTATGGCACCCCCTCATTAGAAATAACGATTTCATGAGATTTTTCCATGTCCTTTAGAATGAGAGGTTGTTGAAATTGTTCATCATCACTAGAAGTTGGGTTTGGGTAGTGGTTATCATAATGCCCATTATCCTTACACTTGTAGTAATGAATCATGGGAGGTTAATTAAATGCATATTTTTCTCCACTAGCATTTTTAAATAACATCTTCCCCTAATTTTGATAATCAATTTTGTCAGTGTCCTTCATTTCCATAGATAATAAATTTACTAGACCCCTTAATATAAATTCCTCCACGCTTCTTCCCACATTTAGAGAATAATGGAAAACTCTACTTTTTTTTCTCCATGCATTTTAGAGTTTCATTTGAACTCCATCTTCCTATTCTTATTAAAACCGTGAGATTGATATGTGACCCCAATCTATATTTCAACCTTTATTGCACAATGCACAATATCTTCATAGTTACTAATGTATATTATGAAAAATACCATTTAGAAGATTGGCCTTAAGAATCTTAAGAACCTATCAAATATAATTTAGGGATGGATGAAAATTCCTAAAGCATACCTCATAAGTCTCATTAAACTATCCTCGTAGGTACTAATAGATTCATCATCACTTTTCATCAACTCAATGAAATATTTCAATATCTTGGTACAAAGAATATGAGGAAAGTAATTATTGAAAAATAAGTTCTTTAACTTGTCCCATTCCATGGAATCAATCTCGACTTCATTCCTTATATTCTTGAATATATTTAAACACTGATCTAGTTCTCCTTCTAATCGATATATATCCATAATGACCATTTTATGCTATGAACACTGCAGAATGGAGAATATATTTTCAGTGTTATTGATCCATTGTTTAGACATTAGTGGATCAGAATACCCCCTAAATGAAGGTGGATTTTCACTGATGAAATACTCAACAAAATGTTGTTTTCTCCATTGGACATTTGGAAGTCCACCATGATTCATATATCGAGAAAGCTATGTGAGCATAACAACGAGGATTATTATTCTAGATCCAAATGAATTTGGTTTCTTAAGATGAAAATCATTTCATTTTCCATCTTAATCACCATTAATGGGGTTCCTTTGGGTTCATGCCATTGACTAAAAGGAAAATCATAGTTTAAGAAATAGTTATCATAACCAAGAACCACATAATCATGAAAAGTCACTTATAGGATGTCTAAGTTATGTCACATTCCTTAATATATTACACATTAGGTTTATCCTAGGTTATTTATAGCGAAATTATATTTGAATCCTTTATAATTGTTCAAGAACTGTTTTTTAATTCTAGAATCATATCCCTCGAGAGTTCCAAACTAGGAGTGCAGCAAGGCCCATTATTGTGTACAAGATTACCCAGAGTTAGTCCTAGAACATATCTTTGTAGTTGTTACCCATAGGTATATCTTTTTCAAATACAAATACAGTTTTATTATCGAGATAAGGATGTAATTCTAGGAAAACACTCACTCTATCCTTTACCAAAATATGAAGACATTTTCCTACATACTTTTCCTTATCCTTAGACTTATCCCTAGACATGTCCTTTGGATTCTCTCTTAGGGTTTTTCATCCAATATTCTAATGTTTAACATAACCATTGATTTTATTCCAAATATAGAGACCCTCTATTTTCATATATTAACATTAAATAACAATTGTGGAATACATAAAACATTATAAAAATTGAGGCCCAAAGACCGTACTAGTCTAGTTCCTTTAGAAACATGCAACATAAACACTGATACATAAGTGAGCTACATTATCTCCACCTATGTTCTTCTTAACTAGAATCCTTTTTAGAAACATCAAACATAACACATAACTTCATAACCTGGGGAAGGAAACATAAAAAGGGGTGATCTCAAATGCTCGGTAAGGGTAGATAGGGGATACTTGTAAGAATAATCATGAGCATAAGGGAGTGATATCAATATCATGAAAATAAAATATCATACCATGCATATCAAAGATAATATACATGAATCATGGAATAATTATTTACAATTCATAAGAAATGAATCATAAGAACATAAAGAATGTAAGGCTTGAAAGAATAATGTAGGAATAAAACACAGAATTGTGGCAGGTACATAAGCATATATTAAGATTTCTATAATAGTCAAGGCAATATACTTAATACTATCTTAGTTTAAAAATATCATTACTAAATCGGGTTCACACCCTATTCATCCATGTATTAATTAAATGATTTCTCCCATTGTTCCAGCAATGTATTACTGAATTGTCTTTATTTCCCATTCCGTCCCGGTAATACAGAACTGAGTTTATTTCTCATTCTATCCATGCCTATATCATAAGATATAAATCCTTAACCAATGCATTTGAGGGAGATATAAATCACTACCATATCATATTGAAATCATACATACATGTGAAAAAATATCATAGAAACAATATCATAACACGTGAATTGAAATTGGTATCATTAATGTGTGACCATATAATAAACTATGGAAAAAGATATATGTTTAATAATCATTTCATAAGTAGAATAACCTGTTAAAAGAAGCAGGTTTCAAAATAATATTACGCATAAATGGGAAACAATTTTAACAAATATCATGCCATAAAAAATAATCCATTTAGAGAATGAATATGAATAAAAGAACTGAATAATTTCTCCATAAATGCATGATTAAAACCAATTTATGTTATCTTATATGTTAAATAGTTTTTAAATTTATTTTAGAAACATTTCTTTATGAAAACATCCTTTCTACATTGAAAAACTATTTTTAAAATATAAAATAGTTTGAAAACCTTTTTATTTGAAAATATAAAAGAAGAACTTAGAACCATAAAATGTTTTTAATTTTTTTTATTGAAAATGGGATTCAAATATCTTTTTAATATATTTTTGAGAACATTTTTGAAAGTATTTTTTTTTGAATAAAATTGATGTTTGACCCGAGAGAGACTGTCAAATTTTTCTAAAAACATTATTTAAAGTACTAGAGAGTGTAAAATTGTACTCATACATGGATATAACTTGAATAAATATAGGATACATAAACTAATTATTTTTATTTATAGATGGTTCATAAAATTTCATCAAATGAAAAAATAAAAATAAATAATCACAAAAAGCAATGAGATTGTCTGTATAAACACTTATAAATTGGTAACTCGCGATCATACTCTTCATGTAAGAAAAAGAAATTACATAAGGACTAAAATATAATTAAAGAAAGTAAATTCATAATATAACATGTAAAATGGAATTATTTTCAACTCAAATCATAATTTAGGTGAACAACATAACATGAGTCTCAAAGAAGGAAATTGAGAGAAACTTATTTTACGGATTTGGTAACTTTTGAAACATAAACCCATGAATGAAATATCATAAAATGGATATGTCAATACCCATAAATATAAGTATAATATTCATAGAATAAAATCATCATCATTAAATACACCACACAAAATGATATCATGGCGAACATATCATGTATCTCATAGAAAGAAAAAGTGGGATGAAATCCCCTTACCTTGTGTCTTGACTCTCATCATACTCATTGAAACCACCTATATAATAAAAAACAATTTACTATAAATATTTTAAAAAACTATTTTCATATATCTAATACAATTAATTTTTTGCTTACAACTTTATATTACCCTCCTATTAACAAACCCATGTTAAGGATTCACTTCGGGTAATATTCTATTTATTCTTCACATGTGTCTTAATTTGTTAAATCTTTGGTATTTATAATTTATACCATTATTTAAATAATGTAAAGCAAGATTTGAATATATATTATATAAATTATATTTTTATTATAATAATATATAGAATACATAAGTATAAAAAGGAATACACAGTTTATGGAGACGGTAAGTTGTACATATATATTAACGCTATTTTCTGTTTAATTGTCTTGTTGAAAAAAAAGAAAGTGTAATAAATATATTTATATATATGTATATAGATCATTATTAAATTAGATTTAATATATCATATATTTATTATATATTTACTAAAACCATATTTAATACAATCGATGTAGTGTATGAAATAATCATATCTCTTTGAGGGGGAGGTAGACCACACTTCGTCAAACGAAATTATCGTATTAACGCCAAATGGAAAGTAAAAGGATATGTGTTGTAAAAGAATAAATAATATTAAATAAATAATAAATATAATATAAAACATATATAAGAATATTTTCCATTATAATTTCCACCATTAGAGGCGGTAAAGAAAAATTGAACAATCACTATTTAGTGAGGCGGTAGATCACCATACATATAAATAGTATGTTCATTATCCATTAGAATGAGGTGTGTGTAAGTATATTTTGAATAAATAGCATAAAAAATATTAGTGTATTGAGAATAATTGTTTTTTATATAATCATGGAAAAAACATGATGGGGGTAGAGAAATAAAATAAAAGAAAAGACTTGATTGAAGATGTTACCTCTTAATCAGGTAACTCCTTTTGGTTTATTCCAAAAGGCTTCCATGGATTTATTTATTCCCAGAGTAATCATTATAGGGGGAAGGTAGGTATGTTGGGAAGTTTATTGGGAAAATATTGGATGAAATTAAGAGGATTTATAGGTGTAAAGAATAGGGAGAAGTGGCGTCCTTATATATGGAATAGAAAAGACTCACTTTCTATTTTCGAAAACAAGTTAGGTGTACCCATGTTTTTACATAAAAATATTCACAAAAAAACAACCCAAAATTAATAATGTAAGGTTCATGTATGAATAATGTCCAAAAAATTATTTTTGGACAATATAATAAGTCATTTTGTGTCTTATATTTAAGGTTTAGTCCATATTCAAGCTTAATTTTACCTTAATCAATTTATTAATTTTAATTACAATCACTAATATTTTTGGTAAAAAAATTAATTTGACTTTATTATAAATTATAAATTATTTTTATTCCAAATATGAATCCAGTTTTCCAATTTTAAATCATATAAGTGACAGAAATTAATTTAAAATTAGTCCCATAATTGGGTCGACAATCCGGGTTCTTAAAGTAAATATGATAAACATTTGCTATGTTTTTATATCAAATTTCAATCTGAAATTGGTTCACATTACCCAAATTGGATTATTTAATAAAAATGTAATATAATATATCATTTAAAAAATTGAATTTATTTAAAATTTTAAATAAATTTGATGAAACATAGTTTTGAATCAAATTCAGTATTTTTCACTATTCATCTGAAAATGAAGTTTCTTAGAAAAATCTAAAAAGGTCACCTTAAGCTAATTTATTCATTAAAAATTAAAAAATTAATTTTATTTTATCAAATTAAATTTCCAAATTTCTCTAAAATTAATTTTATTATATTTCAGAGATGGACATTAAAAGTAGTTCATTTGAAAAAATGGTATTTTTAAACATAAAAGGACATTACCAAAAATCATATCATCCATTATCAATATGGTTTATTTATGAAAAAAAATTATAAAAAATATTTTAAAAGTATTTATTATTGTTATTATTAATACTTTTAATGGATTAGTTATAATTATCTTGGTTAAATATTTATAACAATAAAAGATGTTTCATAGAAACATCACTGTGGTGTATAACATACACTAAGTCGATGTTCCATGTAATATACGTGATATTTATGTCTCGTGTTACATATTCCATGTATGTTCTGAGTGAAAGGATTTTTTTAATTATTTCATTGAACATGAAAAATTAAAATTGAATTTATTTGAAAAAATAGTCCATAAAAACTCAGAGTGTTACACTCCCTATATGCTAGAGGCTTCCAACTAAAATCGAGGGTCTTTAGGTTGTATGGTGGGGGAGGAAATACCCTCTTATTATATTAGAAACATCATAATAAATAAAGTGAAATTAATAAAAAAATTCATCTAGATAAAATTTAATTTCTCTATCAAACTATGTCAAAACCCATATAATAATATATTGATGTTACATATTGACCAGATAGCTATACATACATGTTTAGTCTAGAAAAACAACCCCAATAGTGAAAAGGGGTAAAAATAGAAAGAAATAAAACCTAGATGTATTGAGTTATTTTTTAGATCATATATCAACTAAAATCATAGTCAAAATCTCAAGCATCAATTATAGGCCCCTTTTCCATATCCCAACCTCATCCATGAGATTTATTTGGGTACCAAATGTTATCCTAAACTGGGTATGAGTAAAACCCAGTAATCCACTGCCAACAGTGCACAATTCAAATCTATTTTTATGTGTTAAAAATAAATTTCTTATATATATATATATATAATTTAAGTAGTAATAATAAATATAGGCTATGAAAATCAAAAGAACTTTGTCAAACCTTGGGTATCATTAAGACAACCCAAGAAAGACCAACATACCTTATCTAAATTGGGTCTCTAAACATGGGGGATGTTTTATGAAAAAATACAGTTATATGCTGAGTCACTAAAGAATCCATTATCATGTAAGCAGAATTAATCAATGGTTATCAACTATGAATTTCATTATAATAACTCCAGTAAACACTATCAGTCGAGTCATAACTTAAGAGTCCATCATTGACATTCATGGGAATGGATAAATTTTAATCTAGCACTTATACCTGAGGAATTCCACCTAATATTATCAACATGAATTCAATGATTTCATCATAAAACATTAAACGAGGATATACTTCAATAATTTAGGACATTAATCATTTTTATTCAACAATTATATACATTACTTGAATCCTAGGGGGTTCTACCCCAAAGCATTCACAGTAATGAATCTGTGTAGAATAAATTATTTTTCATAAGTAATATAACATCATTAGACCCCAATTATATCAATGGTGTATTCACACCCTAGAATACACATGAATCCCATAATAGAATCCTACGATCATCCCTAGAATTCCATAGAAATAAAAAACATATAGATTCCAAAGTGATCCACCAGGGAACTCAATAATAATAATAATAATCCATAATTATAAATATTCCATTACTCAAAAATATTGAAAATTCAAATATTAAACAATTTCTTAACCCAATAAAATTCTACCATTTAATTTAAAATCACTATTTCATGGACATAAGTAGTATGTTGTCAAAGGGGTCATCCTATGAATCCCAATTTCAATAATAAGTCACTATGTCATTAGGTGAATCCCCATACTACCCTATTTGTTCAACCGTTAGCATGAAATAAGTAATAAAACACCCCTTTAATGATCTCAACAAGTTTATACCCTACCCAAAATGCATTTTTAATTCCAAGTAATCCTCTAAAAAATAAAACAACCAAATTATATTAGATAAATTTAAGATAAGATTCTGATAATTAGGTGAGACCACACATGCCAAATACATAATACAAAGGGGGGACATGAAGAAAAATCCTGAGAAAACTTACCTTAGAATAGAATATCCCCATTCATTGATTATTAGTATTTGATTCAAGATAAAATGAAATATATTATGAAACCAAAAAAAAATGAATAGAGGCCATTTAATCAAATAATGGTCAGAGAGATATAGAAGGAAATTAAAAGTATGATTAGAAACTAAAAGAGTGACATAATTATTGAGATCTTTACAACATGATTACCAAAAGATGAATCAGAGGTCAATTGAGTGAGAATCACCCGATAACAAAACAAGGGATGAGAGAGCTTCACATTGTTTGGAATGGCTCAAAATAGGGCAGAAATTAAGATTACAAGTTGTTATGGTTAAGGGTTGTTTTGAAAATTTTCATTTTTTACTAGAGTGCACAATTAGACCACATATTTTTCCAAACCAAGTACCACCCATATGAACTCTACTTACCACAAACACCTCACCTCACAAGTTTAGGTGTATGACTAGACATACCTTCTACAAACTATGTGGAATGGATCTACATTAAATTATAAGATTTTTCATAGTTTCCTCATCCCCTTCATATAGTATAACAAACTGTGAACCTATGAATTTCAGGATATAAGGTTGGTGTGCATTGTTTGAAGAAATCATGTAATAATGGTGTGACTTATTTTTCTTCCTCGAAAAATAATATTTTGAGCCCCAACCCCCCCCCCCCCCAACCAGACTCTCTCGATACCACTACCACTCCCATGGGCGGTCATCTATGGTTAAAGAAAATGGATTTTGGAAAATATTAATGGGGTATATACATAGAAAAAAGGGATGGGACCAACAAAACCCCTTTTGATAAAATAAGTGACAAGTCTACGAGTAGGATAATATCATGATTTTTTTGTAATACTATGAGTGTGTAGTTTTACTCTCAATTATATCCCTATAAAGATAAAAGAAAGCAAATACAGCTGGGGATTATATTTACCTCGGGGTAATAACCCTAATATGGGTGGTTGGGTATCATCTTTATATTTACCAAGTGTATAATGTGTGGGCCTAGGACTGCACACCTAGCTAGACACTCTTGGGGGACATGATTTGGTTAATCGCATTATTTTTATGTGGCATTATGATGGTTTTTAAATGAATTACATGATGTAACTAGTTAGTTTAGAGAAAAAAATATGAATATCACCATGTATAACCTAAGATATACTATATGTGTTATAGATTGATCCCATTATTTCATAGTTCAAATTAAATTACCATAGGTTTAAATGGGTATTTATTTAGAAAATACATCTTAGTATTGAGATTTCCTAATAAAAAGATCATTTAATATAATTTTATTGAATTGTATCAAAACTATTTTTGGATTAATTATTGGGTGAGAAATGGGATAATGAAAATTAGGTTGTGAAACTTATATTTCTATACACTCATAAAGATGAATATTTTAAAAAAATCCCAGACATACATAAGATAGATACATATCCCATTAGAAATTATATCTTGATTCACTTATATATTTTTTATAAGCTTACCTACCTTCACTAGTTTTTGAAAATTAAAATATTGAGTATAAATTTTTTTAATGAGGGTAGAATATATCATCCCGTGATTTTAGAACTTATTTTTTCTATAAATTAATACTATGCTTGATAGATTTATCTATAGGAAACTCTGAACTGAAATGTGTTGTGAAATATTTGATTAATATTAATAAAAAAATCTAATAATAATAAAACCTCTAATAAATAAATATATTGTAATCAGTTTTAAATTCATAAAAATATTATTATGAATTTTTAATGTTTTAAAAGGGTATTTCTCTATAAAAGTAGTGTTGATTTATAAAAATAACATTAATTTAAAATAATTATTTATAAAATTTAGAAATATTTTTTTTTTCAAATTAAAAATCATTTTTGATTCATCATGTCATAATTATCCTAGAGTTATATTCTATATTTCTATAAAATAACTGATTTCTAAGAAAATAGTGAAAAATAATGATTTTTATATAACTTCCACTTTTTGGAAATTTTCATCATAAAATAATGACTATAATTCCCTTTAAACATTTTTTCTCACAAATTTATATATTTTCAAAGTAAAAAATTCATTTAAAAATACACCTTTTAATTTATAAAATCCATATTTAACGTTTTGGATTCATATGTGAAATATTACTCTAAAAATATTTTTTTTTGATTATATTAAAAATTAGTTTCCATCGCTTTTAGAAATTAAATATTAAAATGTGATATTATATTTTAAATAATAATTTTTATATTATGTAAGAAGATAAATTTTATTTTTTGTCATAAAATTATGATTAAAAATATTCTAGTTAATGGTGGTGATAATGGTCAACATGTTATTTTCAAAGTAATTTTTTATAAACACTATTTAATTTTTATCTAATTACTTAAATTGATATATATTGTATAATAAATTTGATATGATGTTTTCAAATAAAAACTATATTATGACTCATTTAAATTTTAATTAATGTAATATAATAGTAATAACACTATAGTTAAAACATCATTTCTCTACAAAATATATTTATCTTTATATTAAATGTTTTAATTTAGAAAAAATAATTTGCTTATTTTGAAATTAAATTACATAAAATGGAGTTGAATTTTTTATTATAAACATATATTTTTTTAAGATTATTTATATTATATTTTTTATAAAAAAATTATTACTTCGGTAAAAACTAGACACCATGGAAAAAACCAAAACAAGGTAAAAGTAAAAAAATAATGGTAAACAAATAAAATAGTTTTTCAAAAATAAAAAAACGAATAATAAATATTTTCTCATCCTTAACTCATCCCTATAGAGCCCCAGTCTAAACCATCATGTCTAAAATAATGTCTCATATGACCCCATGCTTGCCCCCCATCTGCAAGTAGTTTTCGACAAGTACTGGAGGTCTATATATGACACTGCAGATACCATACCATCAGTATCATTTCCTCAGGAAAAAAATATTGTATGAAAACATAATAAAATATAGTTATATGAAAAAACATTCATAAAATATTTATACGGAATATATGTCATAAAAATAAGTAAATAGGGCCCTATGTGTGGAATGACAAGCCAAAGTATAAATGAAGTCATATAGAATAAATATAAGTTGTGGATTTCCTCAAGAGTATATCCTAATACTATACCATCTCCATTATCTTCTACTCAACTATCATCCCCAGACCCCTTTCCCTAACTCATATCCCTATAAATGAATTATATACATTCATCAGGATGCCCGTGTCGGATGTGAGTAATGAAACCCAGTAGAACACCACCAATGCATCCTTAAAAATGTGAAAATTTTTAATAGGTGGATTCCATGGTAATAAAAAATGAAAATAGAGCACAAAAAATAAACAATCATGTACTGAGTGGTCATGCACTGACTAAGCCATGAAAAATACTTGATCACACATTATTTGGCTCAATTAGAGAATTATGATCAATGTATAATGTAAATGTTCAAGAAATTGACATAAGGAATGCATACATGTTACTCTATATCCCCAAGTTATTGAGTATCAGTCAGGAAAAAATTTATACAATTGAACATGTATTTGTAATCCATGAGGAGTTGAGTTTCATAACATTAATTGGTGTACACAAGCAATTGATTCATTGTAGGTACTTAAGGTTGAATACTAAACATGCACTCAAAATTTATAAGTCATCAAATTTTGAAAAGTTACTTGATATCCACAACACATCATGTTTCATTATGTTACTTGATATCTACATGGAATCATGTCTTGCTCAGTCCATAATGCTATTAGGATCTCACCCCAATTGTGGGACTACTATATCCAATGTCTGGCATCATGAATGGTGAACCCTTAAGTGATAACCACACCAAAATGGTTCACCTATGATATATTCCAAATAACTACATAAAAATGAAATATAACAAAGAATAAGAAAATAATGATAACACAAGAATAGGATAACATCATGAGAAATGTAATAGAATCAAATAACAAAATGTGATCATAATTGATCATGGAAACAAGATAATCTAGGAATTCTCATTCAAATAGGGATCCTATATGGGTATCATGACCACAAAAACTCCAAAAGGAAGTCACCATCAATGATGTACATAGACCATGCCAACACATGAGTCAAACCAGGGGAAAAACATTATACGAGGGAGTAAAATTGTAAAGAACTTAATACCTCAATGTTTTAAATGCGTACATCGAGTTTTTTATAGGGTTAACTCTTATAAACCACATTCCCACACCAACAAGAATAAGATTGCTTGCTAAGGACTCATAGAACTAGGTTTAAACCAACACAACATGGGTTCATGAGTAAGGAAAATATGAAGAACAAGACAAGTGTACAATTAACACATAGACAAAGAAAAATATTTACAATTGTAGAATCTAATCCAAGTTTTTGGAATATGAGACTATATCTCTTTAATAGGGACAAGAGGAGATGTCACCAATAGAAACACACCGTTAGATATTGAACCTAATTATTAAGAATTCCATTGATCATTAAGAATGTTATTCATACCAAAAAACTAGAATTAGCACACTAGAAGGAATAAGTATTCATCATCTATTAAAAAATAAAGATATTCCACAATCATATCAATAATAAAGAAAAAAAATTGGACGAACTAAACTAACACATTTAACCAATTATAGAATCACCAAAATTTAGAATCAATAGAAACCCATCTTGAACCAAATCCTTATATTAGTAAATATGTTTAAAAATGTACCCAAAAAATAGAAGTAAATAGCTTGATTCAAACATAAACATCAATAATTGAAGGGATTATATGGTTTTAGAAATACAAATCTAGAATATAGTAATGGAAAAACTCATAGGGAATGAATTGATTAAAAGGGTTTGAAGTTGATTAAATAATTAATTACACACTCTTAATTAAAACCACATGCATTTACCATTTTTTTTGGTCAATAATTGATAAATAGGTAGGCATTCTAGAAATTAGAAAGAAATAAATATATAAAAATGTCTTCCATTAGGGTTTGGTTTCCATTTCCAGTGTTTTTTCCCTAAAAAACCTGTAAAAAAGTTTGAAAATACCTTTTCCATTTCCTATTAATTATAAACACAAACCATGACAAACATATGGCTTACACTGGAGCATTGTGTTGTCTGTTCAAAATAGAAAAGCACTAAAACCCACTTTTAAGCTTCCAAATGTGATTATAATCCCAATAAGCTTCATCAAAGTATGGATCCACAAAAATATCAAAGGTAAAAGGGGATAAAATTTTGTTACATTTGTAGGACCCTAGGGCACCCTAAGAGTATAGGGGTGAATCTGAGATCCATCTTTTTATTTTAATGTGATAGATCTTATTCTCATATTTGTAGAACTCATTAAACCTATATAATAGATATGACCAGTAATGAAACATTCACATTAAAAGAGATGACACATAACATTTACATGGTTCACCACTAAGAGATACATCCAACGAGTATATGTTGATAGTCTGTCGATCATAAAAAAATACACTGATCATCACTAGCTATGGAAATAAATATAATTAATAGTCACTCTGTTTCTGGAACACTGTATTTACAAGATTATTAGGATAGCTCAATATGTCCCTTAGAACAATTATAATGACTCCCCTTTTATCATGCTCTAAGAGAATTAAAACTCAATTTATCAACTTAAAGGTCACTTCAATAGATTTTCTTTAAACTCTTTATCCCTGAATTATCACGAGACTCTGCTTACATCGTGGACCTACGTTGATTGAACATTTATTTTTTATTCAAATAATAAGAGGCAGCCAATACATTCAAGGATCTCTAAAATGGTGAAGCCCAAATGCGTCCCCAAGTATCACACCAATAAATTATTGGGGTAGAGTCCCACTCTCGAGATGACCACTACTGGATTATTAAGATTACTCCCCTGAGAGTGAGAATCCACTACAAAGTTTCCCTCCCTATGAATATATCTAACCACACTCCATTACCTATTTCCAAGACACAACCTCGAACGATGTAAGTTAATCACCAGGGCACCACACCTTTCCCTGTTTAGTTAAACACTATATTCAATAAATTCCTTTATCAAAACTAATTCAAGAATCTTGCTAATTCACATAGCTCACCCCTTCATATATCTCACCCATTCAATAATATCACTCCTCCACAAAGTATCCCTTCTATCGTGGAACAACCTGCTATCATAAAGCACACTACCTTCACGAACCTCACTCCATCGTAAAGATGACTAAGACAATGTGGAACGTCCCATCTTCATGAACCACCCAATAATTAGTAACATTTAATTCTATCAATACTAAAACATCCTTATCTCAAAGAAATAACATGTATAGAAAACCATTATCATGGAGAAACCCTTAATTCATGTAATCAGAGTGATTTCGGTTTTTTACTGAATGGTTCTTTTCAAATAAAGTGGGGTATCCTCTTATTTATAGGTCTGACTAGCTCTGATGTTCCACTGCATCCAGTCTGATTTACAAATTGGTCAAAAACTCTCCTATGGTGACCCTCCCTTAAAAATTCTCCAATGAAATTATCTGTTCTCAATAATCATAGTAGTTGAAGAGCCTTTCGAAAAAACAACATATGTGCTTTCATGGTGCTCCTTTTCTCATAATCGAGGAGCTTCTATCAAAACCTTTGCACCACCATGATGCTCACATGAAATTCTCTAATTCTATTAATCATGAAGATCAATATTATAATCATCATGTATTTTCAAATCTCACTTTATGAAACCCATCTATTCGAAACCCATGCCTTTTCCATATTTTTTATAAGGCCTTCAAGAAAAAAAATCTACAATGCATTCCATTCTCTAAATTTTGGACCCCAAAAAGTTGCTATACACTATGAAGTGACACCACCTTCAATACTGATTCCATCTTAAACTATATGATCCCTTTCTCTGCAATCCCCCTGATCATCCATTTGTCTTCCATGAGATTATTGACAAAAAACAATAACTTTACCTCATTTCCAAAAAAGAATAGACTTGGTTCCAACAACATCAATGAATCAAATGTTCATGGATTTTACAGTCTCCTGCTCTAAGGATTTCTTATCCTCATGAATCATTCCTTAGGGGACTTCTTTTACAACATTATCGACTGATTTCCAACATCAACCTTATTCTCCAAAGTATCCTCCTAGATATTTCAATGATTTCAAAAGATCTGGACAAGTGGTAATGTCTTATCTCAAAGGACACTATCTCTCAAGTATATGAACTATACCGGGAAAACCTCATATGATGTGTCAGGATCCAACTCAACATCTTCATGACTGATGACATGCATGTGATTAAACATGTACCTTCTGATCTGTGACCCACGAAAAATATCATTCTTATTTCGATATTGTGAAGGAAGATCTATATAGTATAATACTATCCAAACCCACTCAATGATCTAAAAAGGTCCATTATATTCTGGGGATCAGTTTTATTTCATCTTAGTGCAATTATTCACCAACCTATATAACACCCATAAGAAAATTAAGTTTCTAAAAGTAAACTCCAAAGTTCATCACCATTAGTCTGTATATAATCATTTCCTGATCTGATCAGTCAACAATAGCTTTCTGGTCAACTAAACCCTCCATATGGTTTCCTTCAACATAAAATACCCAAAAAACTATATCCTCACCCACATTATGCCAACATAGTAGTAAGATGCATGGACATCCATATAATATACTCAAATTGTGTCATCTTAATTAAAGCATAGTAACTATATTTTGAATAAAAACTCAAAAAAAATACTCTCTATTTCCCTCCAATGCTTCAGTAAAGTACAATAAATAAGCTCAATGAATATCCTATAGTATATGTATATTCCACCATGACTACTCATATATTTTAGGATGGTATGTTATTTTAAATTATAGATAAGTCCTTGCATCCTTCTAAAATACATTCCAAGACATGACATAAAACATGCCAATATATCCAAAAAAAATTGGAATGTAACTATATGTAAGTGTATGATCTCATGGGAAATTATATTTTTCTAAATCATCTATTGAGTGAGTCTTGAGGATTATTAAGATGTGATAAAATTTTCTTATAAAATTGATAACCACTGAGATAGAATCATGACTCCTCGGGATCTTTGAAAATGCCATCCCTATGAAAATCATGATTTACTCCAAAATTTATATGGAAATAGGATGAGGTTAGAGTAATCCATTAGGTTTCTAGTTCTCAACATTTTCTCTCTAGTAGGTAAGGAATCATAAAAAGAAACACATAATGTGTCTCTTCATCCAAAGCGACAAGAACATCCACCTAAATTCATGATACATAATTCTTAATAATGTATGTACTTCCCACCTGGTGGTGTGGAAGTATCTCATCAACTATTCCCTGGCGGAGGAAGGGAATATAACTCCCCCATGTACCATGATCATATCATTTTTAACCATTGACCACATGTGTATCAATACACACCCTTCTAGCCATTCCTTATCTATGGAACACTCAGAATTAGACTCTTGACCAGCCTTTACCAAGTCTATAAGATAAGATGTTGTCACCAAAGGGGATCATGTCATCAATATCTAGTCCTTAGAAGAATCAATCCACCTATTTCCCAAATAAATCATCTGGAACTACTACTCCTTAAATGGACACACACCAGACTCCTAAGCTATTTTTGACTTATGATTAAGAGAATATTCAATAATGGTTCCCTTACCTAGTGTACTGGCCATCTCAAAGTTAAGCATCTATAAATAGCATAACCAATTCCACTATCATAGATTCATGTCCCATAATGTTAATATATAACAGATCCTAATGTGTTTAGTGTAAACCACAACCCTCTCTCCAAATATATAATTTCACCAACACATTAAGGCATTGACAATGGATACCAGCTCCATTTAATGAGTAGGATCAGTCTTCTTACGGGTTTATAGATTACATGACTGATAAGATTTTACCTACTCTATTTATATTAGTATTACACACAATCATATGCATGATGTAACATATTATACAACATAACTGATCCCTACCATGAGAAGTTTCAACACTAGATCTATAGGAAACATTATCTTCAACTTGAGAAATTCCTCAACAAACTATTATGACCATTGGTTCATCACTCAACTCTTTATCAATTAATTCATTAATGCTGATAGTTGGGATATGTGCTAGATAAAATGATCATAATATCTAGATAAACCCATGAATCCTTTAATCTCAAACATGTTCTAGGGATGTGTCTAGGAGATCAATGTTTTTTCCCTCTCTATATCCTGGGATATAACTTTCTTAACTACATATTCCCCGTGAAATTCACCCCATAAATCCAAATATTTCACATTGACATATATCTATGAAGTTTATTTTCCTAAAGTGTTCTTTAGACTATATCGAGATGTTTATCATATGGATCTATTGTCGACAAGTACATAAGGATATCATTAATTAAAACCACATAAATAAAAGTATATATATGTGTGCATGATTAATCACTATGTCATTTCCTATATCAAATAAAAAACATAAAAACTGTTAGAAGGTGGTGAGAAAGGTATTTAAATTTCATGGAATGTAGTGGTGGATGAAATCTAAGGAAAAAAATAAAAAACATAAGAAAAAAGGATCATGAATTCAACTGTAGTAAAATTATTTTTTAGAAGAAAAGTTGAATGGAAGAAGATAACGATTTTAATGATGATATGGATAATTATTATTAATAGATGAGTATGAGATGGATAATAATAAAATATGAGAAAAATATCAACTGTCAAGTTAAGTATTTCCTTATTTGTGAAATTTTAATTAAAATCAATGATTGTAAAAAATAGTCAAAATCATTGTCAAATAGATTGTCGAACAATAAAATGATGTTGGAGCTCATCAAAATGAAAACTAATCAAATTATAAAATAAAATAAGTCCATTGCAATTTTAAAATGATCACACTAAAAAAGCAGAAAAAGGAGAACCGAGAGAATCTAATTCCCCCTCATAGTTTTCATCCCAAAGACATTTTAAAAATTAATAGTATAATAGTAAAAACTATAAAATGTAGTAATAAACATAATATGATAATTATTACATTAATCATCAACTCCCAAACAATCATGTTATTCTTTCTACCCACTACCCTAGCTCTCCTATGGAAATATCTATAAGTTTTACTTCTATATATTTTGTTCTTTTCTATCCATCACCCTTCATTTTAAAATTATAAGAAGCTTATTCTTGTTATAGAACTAGACCAAAAACATCATATTTCGATCTAATTTTCATCACATAACATGAAATGGTTAATTTTTTCCATGAGTGAAATTTTGGGTTACTTTTCCAACACTCTTTCAATAATCTACACTTACATGTGAAATGATTACACCAACTTATTAAATCATTCAATCAAATCTTATTTATTTTTAATATATCATAATAATTTTAAGAAAATACTATCAATTCTACATATCAGATCCAAATCAAATCAATTAGAGAAACATAACTCAAGTAATCATAAAAACCCAATTGGCATTAAAATATGAATTATTCACCAGATACAAAACAATTAATGTGAAAACCATCTTAAACACTAAAATCACTTCCCATCCTTATATCATGAGAAAACCCCTACAACTAAAGAGATCATATCCTTCTTTTCCACTTAATTCATAATTAACTTCACATGAACTAGAAAAGAAAAAAACATTCGACAATATCAGAAAAAAGATTCCATTGATCAAACTCCACAAAAAAACCTGTCGATCATCATGTGTGCAATGGTCTTCCTCCATGAAGCCAATGCAATGAGAAATGACAATACCCTATTGGGGTAGTAGATATTTGTGGTGATGATAAAAAAGCATTTACTAGAAGAAAAATAAATAAGACACAAGAATTAATGTGGTTCAAAAAAATGCCTACATCCACGGGAGAAGGGGGTCGTTTCTCTATTATTCTATATAGATCAAATTCATCAGAGAATCATCAGACACATAATGAAACCTTAAAATTAATTGGAATAAAAATAACATTATAAATATGATGGAATCCCCTAATATCAAGGTTTGGTTCATCAACCCTTGAAGTTTTCCCATGCTACTAGTTGCTTCAATGTTGGAAGATTCAACGATGGCTACTGCCCACTATACTGCCCACCAAAGAAGACCTGCTACTTTGGATTGTGAAAAAGGAGAAGGATACTGATAATATGAGTTTTCCCACAAACTACTCCTTAATTGGGATTTCCCCCCCACAAATCTCCCCCTCACGACTATTTTGGGGTAGAAGCAAGTCATGCAGCCTCCTTACTGGCCTTAAAAATTTATCATCAAATCAAACACATTTCTTATCGATATATGATCTATCACTTCCAATATTGTCAATTGAGATTGAGCTAACTATGATTCCCATAAAATGATACAACCCTTGAGACTCTTCCCAGAATGTATCACTACATCACCACATGAGACTTCTGACACTCCCCCACTATGGAAGTATTTTACCCTTTCGCATCAATCCAACATAATGATACCAAGTTCCGTCTCGTACTCAGAATGAATTTTACATAATCTAGTTTTCAAACATCCCCATATGGTATCTTCAATTTCACCATCTCAACTCCTCAAACCTCGGTTGTTGACCCATCACTTTGTCTCACAGAATCTCACACCTACTAAAAAGTATGAAACAAGACATTTTTTGTACATATATGTACCGAGATCCCCTAATCCAAAACTAATTCATCGTGATTTGGATTGTAAGTGTTCTTGTTATTCCTTTTTAAAAATATACATTCATGCTTCATGTGCCTATATCCTTTGTAGTAATGACACTGCACTTTTCTCCATACAATTATTTTATATGAGTGAGATATTACTGTTGTTAGGTACACTGCATCATCTCCTGATTATTATGTGATGTTCATAACCTTCTATTTGTATTTCTCTTTCCCAGCAATGTACTATTTGAACTCTCAAAAATAACTTTTATATTGTCACTTTTTTATGAAATAGAAACACATTATTTTTCTAGGATCACATCCCCTCGATTTTGGATTCCATTATTTACCTCCCGACTTCTGATATCGGCTCCTCCCATGTTGATCAGCTTGCATCACAATGATTTTATCTACTGAATGTGTCATAGGTCTTTGAAATACCTCTGAATTTGAAGTGACTCCATCACCTCATCTAGGGTCATTGTTTACTTTTCTCTGAGAAAAGCATTCACAAGTCTATCAAATTATCTTGGTTGAGATGAAAAAAGTAAAAGTTATTTGTCTTCTTCTTCTTCAACCGTCACATCGAGCCCCAATAATTTTCTCAGGATTTTGTTTAATTAGTTAGTGTGATCTAATAAATTTTGTCCCTCATCCATTCACAACTGATACAATTTCTTCTTTCGGAATAATTTTTTGGTGATAGACATCTCCATATTCCATTGCTCCGAATTCTTCCAGATCTTATTTAGTGAGGTCTTTTTCAACACTGAGTACATTGCGTCATTCTCCATACATAGTAGAATTGTGATAATGACCCGCATCTCAAGCTCTGGGAAATCTTCATCATTGGTTATCTTGGGATTTTCTCTGATCAATAGTTGGATCATTCCCTACTGCACTAGAATATCTTTCACCGTTCATTTCCATAGGCTGAAGTTGTTCCAACCATCAAACTTTTCAATATCAAATATTGGTAGTGCTCCACCCCCAGCTATCATTGTTGTCACAAAACACAATCAACACAATTGATGTATCACCCCTTAGGTACCATTTTATGGAGTAAATATTTTGAAAATATAAAAATACAGATATGTGGGGTATAGTTTAAATAGCTTGAACCTACTCTTTTATCGTCAAAAAACGGAGTTCGATTGGTCGATATATTTAAAAAACAGTATCAATGGTCCATACCGGCTGCTGATGTGGAACTGACATGACTCACTAGAATAGAGGCTGGAAGACCCCCTAGAATTCTTTTTCCAGTGTGAACAATATCGTCTTCTCCAACAAGGGTTAACTATAGCACATGAGGTTTGAGTGAAACATTTACCCAATCTACCAAAATCATTTTAGTTCTGTTTTTTACACCGCTTGCATTGTCGGAATCATATTACTGAGTTCTCCATGACTCTGGCATAAAAAAAATATCAAGTAGTTTCATTTTTCTGATCACCGAAAAACTTCTCTACCCACAACCATTTCTCTCAACCATGATTTGATATGACTTGTTGGGGTATTGGAGATTTGTAGAGATTATAAACACATAACATTGAGAATAAAAATGAAGAACATACAAGAATTAATGTGGTATGAAAAAATTCCTAAATCTATCATAGAATAGGGTGATTTCTATATTATTCTTTATGGATTAATCTCATCAGAGGATCACCACACACAAAATAAAACATTACAATTCATGGGAATAAAAAACTATTTTTAAAAGAATTATTCAATGTCAAGGGTTAGTTCGTCAACCCTTGAAGTTTTCTCCCACCGTTGGCTTCTTCAACTTTTTCAGCATCAACGATAGATACTTCCCACCTTCCCGCCCACCAAAGAAAATCTGCTAGAGTGGTTTTCGACAAATTTCAATTCTTCAACTGGTATGATTTTTTCAAAAAAAAATACTCCCTAATTGGGAGTGTCCCCCATATCCCCTTCATCATCTTCAAATCAAAATAATATTCCAAAAAATAAATTATCCATCCACATATCTCATCATCACATCATCATATTATTTATCCCCATCCAAAATTGAAACCTAGTGTTAGTATACATCATTATAACTGAACTCAAATCCAAGGTTAGGACTCACAATAAATACATGAAAATACAAATTTGAACCTTTTGTATTCCGTGCATCAAAATCTCATAGAGAAGAAGCTTGCACTATTCGAGAGTTTTGAATATATCTAATATACCAACATCGTATTCATTCATGATGAAAATGGTGAAATCATAATTTACAAAAAAAGTCCACAATAGTGAATCTTCCATGATCGAATTACAACGTCTAATCCTAACTCAAATAGGTGATCTTTATCCTCACTCAACCAGTGGGATGGGAAATGAAAATACCCATTATAATCCATATTAATTCATAAAACCCATTCCTAATTTGATCATCTTCGACCTAAAATATTGGCATCGTTGAGAAAATGAAACATGGGATCCATCTTCAGCTAATATCCCTTTGACTAGCATCGATCTATTGAAAGCAGTAGTGGAGGAGGATCAACTTCATCTAACGTGTTCCTAGGCATTCATCTCTAATAGAACCACCTTGTTCAATTGAACACGAACATCTATACTGTTGGTGCCAAAATAATATGGGACGAAAGGAAGGAATGAAAAAGAAGCCCAACGCGCTGCCTCGCGAAGCACCGCCACGAAACTCCCACTCGAAGCCCCGCCGCAAAGAGCCCTGGCCATCGCAGCCTCGCGAAGCTCCAGAGGCGGTAATCCTTTGAGAATGCATTTGACGTTCGCGAGCCGCCGCGATGCTCCAGAGGCGGTAATCCTCCGTGAACGCATTTGACGTTCGCAAGCCACCACGAAGCTCTAGAGGCGGTAATCCTCCGCGAACGCATTTGACGTTCGCGAGCCGCCGCGAAGCTCCAGAGGCGGTAATCCTCCGTGGATGACATTGACGTTCGCGAGCGCACCGCGAAGCACCAGAGGCGGCGCATGAATTCTGCTTCGCGGCGCCCCTTGCCTATAAATACTGGACTCCCCCTGAGTCCCGGAGATGGAAAATCCAAACTTTCGGCTTCTCCTCTCCCGAATTGCGAAGCACTCTTTGCCCCGGGAATCATGAGCTCCGCGAGGTACTTCTACTTCTCGAGACGCCTCTGCATTGTCTCGTTTTAATCCCCTCTTCTGAGAGGGATGCCCTTCGCGAAGCTCAAGGGCATTCGCGAAGGAAGGGGATTCCCAAGGGAACCCGGGAAGCCGTTGAGCGTTTATGCTTCACGAAACACCGAACCCATGCTAGTGATCCCTATGCCAGGAAGGATCGCTACACATCGCGAAGCACACTGCTTCGCAGGACCCTGCTTCGCGAGGCACCCCTTCTTCGCGAGGCAGTGCTCCGCGAACACTGTTCCACTTCGCGAAGCACCTTCCACTCACACCTATGCCCCATGCTAAGGATAAGGCACTCCACTTCGCAAAGCACACTCCTTTTCTTAGCGATTCCTCTTCCCGTGCGATCCTCTAGGTTTGCACGATGTGATTTCAAAGTCCCATGGACAATACCACTCGTAGCGTTGCTTCGCCTAATGCTTCTTCGCATAGGCAAGCTAACGGCTAATGCTTCTTCACATAGCCACGCTAACGTGGACCCCTCGATGGTTCGTTCCACAACCCCCCTTAACCATGGCCTTACTAGTACCTTCCCTTCCCCAAGGACCAGAGGGTACCGGTTATGTAAGTCATAGGGGTGTGGAGTGAGCCCACCTCGTCCGAGCTGCAGGATGTTAAACTGCCAAGCACCACGTCCTCAACACATGATGTTAAACTGTGACCCAACCTCATCTCCCTCACGAAGGGTCCCCCCAGGTCGAACATTTTTTACACCACTCGTCTCCACGGGAATGGAATCCCCCATCCACAAGGGATGATATCCTCCCTATCGGAGTGGCGTATGTTCGTAGGAGAAGGGTGACCCTAGTCCCCCAACGGATGGCTGCACCTCTGCATCTCCGTACTTCCCCACTACCAAGGTCAGTGAAGGGCGTGATAGGGAACGAGGCACCCCCCATCATTGGACCAAGGTCCATCTCTCTCGTGCTCTGTCGCACTATGGGCCTCCATCCTAGAGTAAGTCCCAGCACCATGGGCCGCCTAACGCATAAGCCCCTCTTCGCTTCTCACGGATGCATCTTTCGCGACATGATCATCTGGTCCTTGCAACCCCTTGTTTCTCACACCGAGCATGACTCACATGGGCTTAGAGTGAGCACCGACCCTGACCCCCACCCTTAGTGAACTACAAGGACTTTGATCCATGTCAAGGCATGGTACGTAGGAAGCCTCCATAACGTTCAAGCCCGCCCATCATTTATTCATGTCAGGTCTCATTCCCATCCAGCATGACATTAAACTGCATTCTGGTCCAATGGAAGGCCATTGTGACCCATCTAGAGAACTACGAGGACTTTGATCCATGTCAAGGCATGGTACGTAGGAAGCCTCCATGAGGTTCAAGCCACACATTGCTCTGTCGTTCATTCACGTCAAGTTTCGCCCTCATCTAGTATGACGTTAAACTATATGTCCTTGTCTAGCATGACATTAAACTGCACGCCTCGTCCAGCATGACGTTAAACTGTATGCCCTCGTCCAGCATGACGTTAAACTGTATGCCTCCTTTTGTCCCGCATGACATTAAACTGCACACCCATTCCCACCTGAACTACGAAGTCTTTGATCCATGTCAAGGCATGGTACATAGGAAACCTTCCAAAGGTTCAATCCCACCACCCATTGGACCAAGGTCCATGTTCATGTCGGTCTACCGACCAAGGCCCATTCAAACTATGAGGTCTTTGATCCATGTCATGGCATGGTACGTAGGAAGCATCCACGAGGTTCAAGCCCACCCATCATCCAATTCACATCGTGTTCTACCCACGTCCAGCACGATGTTAAACTGCAATTCCAGTCCGACGGCAAGCCGTTCTGACTAACCCGAACTACGAGGTCCTTGATCCATGTCAAGGCATGGTATGTAGGAAGCCTCTACGCGGTTCAAACCCACCATCCGGTCGTCCCGACCTCATTCACGTTGGTTCACCCCCGTCCCGCATGACTTTAAACTGTATTCCCCAATCCGAACTACGAGGACTTTGATCCTTGTCAAGGAATGGTACGTAGGAAGTCTCCCTGAGGTTCAAGCCCAACAATCATCGGCCCAAACTGTCTCCTAGGCGGTGTGCCAGGCCCCCCATTCTCAAGCCCACCAGTCATCGGACCAAGGTCCACCCTCACGTCGGCACGCTGATGATGCCCCTCGGATCAAGGTCCTCCTTCACATTGGTTTGCCGACAACATTCATCGGGCCAAGTTCCACCTTCACGTCAGTTTACCTGCACCATCCCGAGCTATGCGGACTTTTATTCCCTACCACGGGGATACGTAGGAAGCCTCTTCAAGGTTCAATCCCAACTTCAACGTCGCCCCCTGTGATGGTCCCATTTCATTCCCCCTCTACTTCATTCATCCACCTACAACCCACCCTGATTCTCGCCCGGACCGTCATATCTTGGTGAAACCACGTCAGTGCGCTCTTCTTCACAGCCGCCCCTGTGCTGGCCCCGGTATCGACATCCCTTCAAGGAGAATCCCTCAATCTGAACTACCCTAGCTAATTCTCTGTTTGGGTTGATCTGTCTCCGCTAGACGTTAAACTCACGGCATACCCTGTGTTAAACACGGGAAGCTGAGGAAAACCTCAGATATGTGTCTATGACATATAACTCCCCGCGCTTGATGTGGGATGCCTCGGGCTTCCACAACCTCGAGAAGCCCTATGACCAGGGATAATAGACAGACATTCCAGGCTCCCCAGCATCCAAACACACTACTGATGCCTCAATGTGACTACTCCCCCGATTGAAGGTTGCTTCCCTGACTGGACCCTTTGGAATGTCCCGACAGAAGCAGTGTAATTAACCGGCTCCCATGGAAACATGGCACTAGGAAGAGTTTCATGAACTACGTATTAAATCTATGAGGGAGACCCGGACTAGGTGACGAGTTCTGAAGAGGAATCCACAGGAGGAAGAACCAACATCCCATCATCCCGTTTCGATCAAGGAGAAAACTTCCCTACACAAGGAGTGAATGCTGCCCGCCTTTGGAAACCGGGAATGCGGGGCAACACACAAATCTGTCGTCCTCCTCCTCCACTGATGGACGGATGCGCGCGCCCCGGCGAAAGCGTCTGAAACAGAAATGGTGAACCCGACGTGAAAGTCTTCTCCTCAATATGGAGATTAGTAGCGTTCGAGACACCAGTAGATTGACGTGTCACCGGATCAATATATCTAGTTCCTGGTCCCTCCAAGCAAATAGCGGGACTGTCGTGAAACTCACCGGAAGTCGGGGCAGTAGAACTTGGGGCACTCCATTCTGTAGCGTGTTGGTGTGGATTCTTCTTACAGACGTGGAGAATGGAAGGATGATGGGGCACTGGCTGTCAATCCTTTTCCTCTCAGTACTTATGAGGTGATCCCTTCGTTTCTCAGAAACCCGGTTACTATTACAGAGACACGATCACCATCTGCTCATCGCCGACACAGGGGCAGGGGAAACACTGCCACGGCCACCCCACGTAGCGCCGCTACCGCCACGACGGCCGCCACATCACGGAATACGGGGCGCCCACATCCCCTTTCCCCATCAGAGGTCATCCAGTGAAGGGTGATCAACAACCTCGTGCGCAGGTACGAGGAAGAAGGGGTCATCCCAACTCGGGATATGGCACGCCTGGACCTGGAGGCCTCCAGGCCCCGCTGTCAACGCCGCCCTAACAAGCCACGCAGGGAGCCCCTTCTCCCCACCCCAACATTCAACAGTTTAGGGAGCATGTATCTGGAACGCCTTGAAGAATCCTCGCCTTACGCTGAAAAAGCGGGCGCAGTTCGGCTCAGCCCGCTCAGGGTCCCGACCCAAGGGCTCCAAGTGAAATCTCCCACCTGGCCGCATCAGCGCCGCCGTCCGGCCCCACAGGAAGAGCAGGCAGGCTACGTCCCTGCACCACCTGCACCAGCTCACCTGACCCGACGTCAGCGTCGGGCCCGGGCTGAGGATGCTCGCCTAGGCGCATCAACGTCGACAGCTACAGTAGCCCGAGCCACTGTCGACGTGCATCGTGAATCCCCTGCATACACTGAGCAGGGGCACTCATTCACCCCACCAGGATCGAGACCCCAACTGTCCCACGGGAAGGCTGGGTTGACTCTCCGGGTGGCAGACCCAAGTGGTGATCGCCGCGAACTAACCCGCGGTAATGTCACCCTGTACAGAGGTCCTCCCCGTACCCCTACTCCACAGAGCGTGGGCCTTCCCCGCTCCGAAGTTCGTCATGGAGCCATGCCTCGTGCTACCCCCATCCTGAAGGAAGACCTACCCCGCGCCAGTGACGCCCAGCGCGGAAACCATTTTTGCGCCCACTATACAGGGTATGGAGTATATCCTCCTGCCCCCGACCTCCAACCTAAAGGCACCATCCATCCGGTCCTTCTCCAACATGGGGGCCCTCCCTACCTCCTCTCTACGACCGGCGAAGGTCATCCTCGCCCCAGCAACTCGACGAGTGATGGTCAGCCTCGCTCCACTCGCATCAACCATGGAGGTCCTCCCCATGCTCCTGCCGGTTCCAACAGGGGCTCCGCCTATATGGATGTTGTTCATGGAGGTCCTCCTCATGTACCCTTCGACATTTTCCCCGGTGCCCCTCACACCCCGGCTATCTCGAGTGGGGGCCCTCTTCGCCACGGCGCCAGCGCCGTCCCGAGGCTGCCTGATAGGGGTCAACCCTGTCCCGAAGGGCCACCTCAGGGTAGGAGAGTGGGTCGTCGCCGCCACAAGAAGAACCCTAGGAAGGCCCAGGTGGAGATCAAACCTGCCCGCTTCTCCGACTCGGAAGAGGAATGCAATTCAGCGATTGAACCTTCTCCCTGCTCCTCCGTATCAAGGACTGGGGCAGGAACCAGACGCATTAGCCTCGTTCTCCCAGAATTTGAGGTCCACCAGATTCCCATCTCCCTCCGCAGGTACATCCAAGAGGAAGAAATCTTGGGAATTCTGCAGGTCTCGACCGCGCAATCACCGCCTTTGTCACCACAAGCGCCCTCTACCTCTACCAGAGATCACGGAGAGTTATTTTGGGGGCCAACGACAGTAGAGCGTCGACACGACCTGTCCCCGGTAGCCGCGACTCCTATTCCGGAAGCTGTGGTTATCAGCCCGACGTATCGTGATATCATGGCTAGGTCACCTCACTCTTCGGAGGGTGGCCCGAAATTTAGTGGCCAGTCAGCTCGTTCTCCGTATTCTCCACTGTCGAGCTTACTATCCCAGAGGTCCGCCTCAGTACCGCTAGCGGTCCCTCAGCCGCCCCCGGTTGATGAGTGGGGCAACACAGGGCCGGATACTGAGTCCAAGTCCAGGAGCTTCTGGAGTATTCTCGCAGCAGATTACTTCCCGGAAAAGTTCTGGCCGACATCAGCGCTGAATTTTCGTGTACCTGAGTCTCTTACCCCTGAATAAGTGGGGTGATTTTGTCGAACCCTATGGGCGACACACTTCCGCCTTCGTTACAAATGGGTGGTGTACCCCAGAAGTCGAGAGCACTTCGAAGAAATCGGTGAGCAGTGCCGCCTAGTCGACGCGGCCGCACTCCTTGTGTCCCAGCACCCTGAGTCGCCAGGCCGCCAGAGCGCCCTTCAATGAAAATGCGTTTAGAGTTTTAAAGCACTCCACAGAATCATCAGGGAAGCCACCCCCCATTTTCAAGACCGTGGTTGGGGAAATTATGCCACTCTCCTCTTCGACCCTATCCGAAGGCAGCCTGATTCATTATGTGACATCGAGGACATGCCCCCGAGAGGGGTCGTGATCTACATGGCTGACGTCGTGGACAAGGAAGATGATCTTGAATTCCTTGATGGAGACTTACCCCTCGAGGGCATACCGCCACTGCTGGACCCATCAGGTAGAGTTACCCGTCAGTAGAGGAACCTGCTAGGCCTCCCCATGCCCACCGAGTCACTGGTACTCGGTCGAAACACTGGTAAGGGTAAGGAGCTCGTCGGAATAGTCAAGAACTCCGACCCGTCCACCTCTGTACAGAAAAAGGTCGAAGATCCCGAGAAGGCCACGTTACGCCAGCTGCTTGCTGAGAAGAAGAGGCTGGTTGACGAACTCTTAGTTGAGCGCGCCGTAGAGCGGCGACCCGACTATGGTAATCCCAGGCCGCGGCAGCAGGGGCAGGAACAATTTCCCCCCGATGAGATGCCTTCGGGCAACCCTGATCATGCTACTGCCGCAGACAGGGCAGAAGCCGGAACGTATGGCAAGAGGGCGCGATACGTCTTGCCAAATCCCTTCGAGCGACGAGGCAATCTAAAGAATCAAGTCTGGGTTCCACCAGTCGCCCCGCGGGCCGTCCAGCCAGTTGACCCACGAGCGGTCGAAGCCGTCTACCATGTTGAAGAACCTGGAAATGCACTTGTGGTTAAGGATCCCCGTCAAGACAGGGACCCCCACCCGGATGATCTTATCACGGCGCTCACTGCCCGCCTCGAAGCGTTGGAAACGCGGCAAGTGGCGGTCCCACCAGATGGTAAGCCTTATGCCGCGTGGGTGGATGATAAGCCCGCACCTCTGTGTTTTGGGAACCCCACTTTCTCACCTTTGAACAGGACAGGGGACCCACCACAGCACTTGGCTCATTTTTCTTCTAGGTGTGGCCCCATGCTGGGGACCCCGGATCAGCAAGAAGCCGCCAAGATCCGATGTTTCGTACAGACATTGGAAGGTCCAGCATTTGTCTGGTACAGCCAGCTCCCTATTGGATCGGTGACTGGTTGGGAGGATCTTCGCCGGCAGTTCTTGTACCAGTTTAGCTCCACCACGCAGAAGACCAACATCGCATACCTCTTCAAGTGCAAGCAATGGCCTGATGAGCGGGTTGCAGATTTCATCGCCCGGTGGAAGGGACTTACGTATTCCCTTGATATGACACTGAATCAGGAGCAACTACTGACGATGTGTGTGGGGAACATCAAGACAGAGCTGGTACCCTCTCTGATTACCCAGAACTACCCTGGAGGGTTCAGAGATTTCTCAGATAAGGCTCAACGCTTTGAGGAAGCCCTGCAACAGGCCAGTCAGGCATGTTTCTTGCCCCCTATGATCCCGGCTAGGAGGACCGCCAGGCCTGAACCCGCCGCGGTGGCCCAAATAGAAGCCCCGAGGCAGCTAGAGTTACTATCGGTGACACAACCCTCGCAACCCCGCTGAGGTCCTCCACCTAAAGCACAGGCTCCTGCCCAGCAGCGACCGCCTCAGAACCGACAGGTTCCCCCGCCCAATGCGCCAACGCCACCTAGGAGAGACAATCAGGCACCGTCTCCTCAGTAGGCCCCTCCGACCCCTCGTCAGGGCTAGGCCCCCAAGGCCCCATATCTGGAAAGAAGGTACCAGGCTGATTTGTTCAACGAAAATCAGGTCCCTGGCTACTTCCGAAGTGCTCTAGAGCAAGGGATTATGTGTCTGCCTGAGTGCATAAGGCCGGTAGAGGCGAATCTCACTGATCACCCCAACCACTGCCCTTATCATCAGATCTTGGGGAACACCCTCAAACAATTCTAGGTGTTTAAAGACTGGCTTCAAGACCAGTTCAACAACAACATAGTCAAGTTGGGCCCAACACCAGCGCAAGTGGTAGGTGTCTTTGCCGGGTCAGAGATCGGCAGCGACAGTGAATGTGAGTGGCAGCAGGTCTCCAGCCGCGGATCCCAAAAATATGACGACTTGATGGCTCAAAAAACCGCCGTCCGTGACCATGGTATCATTTGGGCGCACCTGAAGCAGCCGGAACCTTCAGAAGAAGTACCCAGTGCCTCTGCATCATCTTCACATTCGGCCTCTTCCCAAAAGGGCAAGCAGCGGCGACGTAAGAAGAAGCAACGCACACCGCCGGTGCCGTCGTCATCCCGCACTCTAGGCGACTTTATGCCCCATGAAATGGGGATTCCTCCCAGAATCCACCCAGCGGTGGATGACTCCTCAAGCGACAGCCAGGGATACACTTCGTTTAACACCGTGGCGCTGGTAAAGCCCTATATGACCCCCGACAAGGGGAAACGCCAGGCAGACCTCCCCAATGTTTCCAGCCGACGTCAACGTCAGCGGAATCGCAACCGCGCCGGTCATTGAGGTACGTCAGCATGCACTTTTGGCCAAGCCGTTCACGCTACTGAGACCAGGCAACAGGCTCAGCGCAGATCTCAGCACGTGCAACCCCATCTAACGCCCCCGGCTCTACCTCCACCGCCATTCGTGCTACTGGATCAGGGGGAGTTGCTTCGTTCGTATCACAGTCAGTCTTTCCCGGCTATAGGCCAGCCTCTGCTGTCCGTTCCTAGCCCGGCGACTACTCTCCAGGCTTCTACTAGTAGGCAGCAAGATGTGCCCAGTACTAGCTGATCTCCGGTTCAACCAGCAGGACCCTCTATGCCTCCAAATGCCGAACGACCTCCTGTAAGAAGAGTTTCGCGTTTGGCATGAATGTATGATGTCCTGAAGCACCTGGACGGAATTCCGGTGAGGCTTTATATCCTTTAGACCCTTCACCTCACATCTGAAATGCGTGAGGCACTTTCCGAGGCCCTAAGGAGCCCCCTCTAGTTTGAGACGGAGGTAGCAGCTGCAGAGGCCTTCCATACTGAGATGATTGAAAACTACGAATGTCAGGCGGTTATCTCGTTCTCCGGTGAAGATGAGGACCCTCCTATACAGGGGCACATTCGCCGGTGTACATCACTGGCCACTTCAATGGCGTGGAAGTCCGTTGCTGCCTCGGTGACATGGGTTCCGGAATCAATCTAATTCCGACCCGGACATTGCGAAAATTGGGTCTGTCTAAAGGGGATTTAACTCCCTTTGTCCTCAGAATCCAGGGGTACGACAGGACAGAGCAAACCCCAGTCGGTAAGATCCGCCTGAAGACTCAGTTCGGTGGCTTAATTTCCAGCACCGAGTTCATGGTTGTCTCTCAGGACACCGCCTACAACGCATTGATGGGTAGGCCATGGCTCTATCTGCATGCAGCGGTCCCTTCGTCGTATCACGAGTGCCTCAAGTACTCGCTCAATGGTCGAGTAGGCGTGCTCTAAGGAGACGCGTCCAATTTCGCTTCTTGTGAGGCCCGCTATCTGGATGCGGGTTATTACAAAAGTAAGGATAAGCAAATCCTAGTAAGCGAGGATGAACCCGCCCCGGTCACAAGTGATCCCTGGGAAAGCATGGATGATGCCTACATCCCCCCGATCCACCGGTCGGAGGCCACGACCCCCGACATGGGACAATGTTTTGTTGTTTCGGGTACGCAAGGAAGGCATTCTCCTGTGTCCAAGTGACAACGGAAAATCACCTCATACTCCTACATCAACCAGGCTCAAGTCATCCCGGAACCTCCTACCCCTGTATGGTACCCGAACATCATGTTTATGACAACGACGGTGCGCCATACATGTCTCTTCCGCCGGGCTAGAATTAACCGAATCAGGAAGACACGTCACCACTGCTTTGATGTCATCAAACGTGGCCCTTTAGGCTGAAGGCCAAACAGGATAGGGTCGACCGCCTTCATTGTTATGGTCCCGATGGCAAGTGAGTCTCCCGATGTGATGACCACCACTGCCCAGGCCAGCACCAGCTGCCCCTCGGGTTTTGATAGCCCAGAAGTATCTTCTGTCACGGGAAGTCCCCCCACGTGTGGGGGGGAAGACCTGGAAGATGCTCCCCCTACCTTTGAAGAAGGCGTCTCTACCACGGTTGGTGAACTAGTACAGGTGAACCTTGGTAGCGAGGCAGATCCGAAACCCACACTGATCAGTGCAACCATGTCCCCTGAGGAGCGGCAACAGTACGTAGACTTCCTCAAACAGCACCGTGATGTGTTTGCTTGGAGTTACAACGAGATTCTAGGGCTAGATCCCCAGGTATCCGTTCACCGTTTGGGCCTCCCGGCAAAACATCGTAGGTTTAAGAAGCCTCCTAGGAAGATGCACCCTTCTCATGGTGCTATGGTTGAGGCCGAAGTTGACAAGCTAATCAAAGCCAACTTCATCAAGGAGGTCCAGTACCCCAAGTGGCTTTCCAACATTGTGCCAGTCAGGAAGAAGAATGGGCAGATCAGAGTCTGCATCGACTTTCGCGATCCTAATCGCCACTGCCCAAAGGATGACTTCGCACTCCCGGTGACGGAGTTGTTGATTGACGCCACGACCAGGTTCCAAGCCCTCTTTTTCATGGATGTGTATTCCATGTATAAACAGATCCGGATGGCCCCCGAAGATGAGGAGTCAACTGCCTTCAGAGCTCCCCAAGGAACCTTTTGCTAACAGGTTATGCCATTCGGTTTGAAAAATGCAGGTTCCACTTATCAGATGGCCATGCATCACATATTCAAGCCGATTCTCAGGACATTGGTGGAATGCTACATGGATGACATCGTAGTCAAATCATGTCAGCGCCAGGACCATCTCAAAGACCTTGAGAAAGTGTTCGGTTTCCTCCGCTCCCGTCACCTGAAGATGAACCCGCTGAAGTGTACCTTCGGGGTCACCTCTGGGAAGTTTCTGGGTTTTGTTTTCAGATACCGAGGTATCAAGATCAACCTGGAGAAGATCAAGGCCATCAGCCAAATGCCTCCCCCGAGCAACATTCGGGAGCTTTGAGGCCTTCAAGGCCACTTAGCCTATATACGCCGATTCATCGCGAATCTGGACTGCAAGTGTAAGCCCTTTTCCTGGCTCATGAAGAAGGGTGTCGCCTACGAATGGGATGAGGAGTGTCGGACCGCCTTCATGGAAATCAAGCAGTATCTTTTCCATCCTCTGGTCTTGATGCCACCCATCTCCAGAAAGCCGCTTGTCCTTTATGTGACCGCCTGGGAGAGATCCCTCGGTGCGCTGCTCGCCCAGAAGAATTATGAGGGTACTGAGAACATTCTCTACTATCTCATCCTCATGATTCTCGATACGGAGGTCAGATAATCCCCTATCGAAAAGGGCTACCTTGTGCTCGTCTTCGTCGTGCAGAAGTTGCGACATTACCTGCAGCACCACGAGGTGCAATTGGTCTCCCGGGTAGACCCACTGAAGTACATTCTGAACAGCCCTATGCTAACTGGCTGACTAGCACGGTGGGCAGTGATCCTCCACCAATTTGATATCAGGTTTTTACCTCAGAAGGCCATTAAAGGACAGGCTTTGGCAGACTTTTTAGCTGCCCATATGACCTCTGCGGATCAATCCCTGGACCTAGATTTCCCTGATGAGACGATCCTCTTAGTCGGTCATGTTGTCCCGTGTTGGCAAATGCATTTCGACGGCACCTCTCGGAGCCCCACCGGTAGGAGGCTCAACGATCCCATGCTCAACAGAGTGGGCCTGGGTATTGTCTTTATTACCACGGCGCAAGCTGTCCTGCCATACTCGTTCCTGTTGTCAGGAGGCTGTAAGAACAACGAGGCAGAGTACCAAACTCTCATCACCAGCCTCGAGTTGGCCCTTGAGATCCATGTGCCCCATCTACATGTGAAGGGAGATTCTGAGCTGGTAATCAAACAGGTTAATAGCGACTACGTCATCCAGAAGCCGGAGCTCGCACCATTGCTGGAGTACACCCTCCGCCTAATGGCCTAGTTCTCTTCTTGACCAGAGGTTACCCATGTCCCACGGTCGCAGAACGGCCAAGCAGATGCCCTGGCTAGCTTAGCCGCGCCGCTTGCAGAACCCGAGCAAGATGATTTGATCATACATGTGGCCCACCAGATAGTCATTGCCCCCATCACCCAAGAGGACCATGATAGCGTGCGGGTAAGTCATCTCACTACCGGACCCTCCACGTTCGGGGTCCCGGGTTCGTCAGACGCAGGGGTTGAAGCCACTCCCGACTGGAGAGCACCTTTTGTCGAGTATCTCCAAATTGGTCAGCTCCCAGACGATCGGGCCGAGCGTGAACAAATCCGATGTCGCGCGCTGCAATTTACCCTCCAGAGAGGCCCCAGACTTGAACGAATCCTTTATAAGCGGAGTTTCGATGTTCTCCTCCTGCGTTGCATCCAAGGAGGGGAGATACTTCAAGTTATGCAAGAGGTTCACGCCGGTTCATGTGGCGCCCATCAAGCTGGGCCGAGGCTGTCCCATCAAATCCGGAGGTTAGGGTACTTTTGGCCCTCTATGATCCAAGATTATATTGGATATGCCAAGAGATGCCACACGTGCCAAGTACACGCCAACTTCTTGCATCGGCCGCCGGAGGCCCTCCACCCCACCAAGTACTCTTGGCCATTTGCCGTATGGGGACTTGATGTAGTGGGACCGTATCCACCGGCAACAGCCCGCCATTGTAGGTTCATCCTGACTGCTATAGATTTCTTCTCCAAGTGGGCAGAGGCAGTTCCGCTCAAAGAGGTCAAGGCCCGTTCCATCGTTGACTTTCTGAGCTCCTACATTATCCACCGGTTTGGGGTACCTCACGCCGTCCTCACTGATAACGGCACCAAATTCTGAGCAGGTGAATTGAAGAAATTGTATGCCAAGTACGACATCTGGTAGAACCATACCTCCCGCTACCACGCGCAGGAGAATGGACAAATCGAGGCATTCAACAAGACCCTCTCTAACATTCTGCAGAAGATGGTTGGTCAGAACAAGAAAAGTTGGCCAGACAAGCTCCCCAACGCCCTCTGGGCTTACCGGACGACGAATCGCAACTCTACCTAGGTGACCCCATATTCCCTGGTGTATGGAGCTGAGGCCATCCTACCCATTGAGATCCAGCAGCCGTCGTTACGCACTGCAGTTTATGACCACCAGACAGCAGATGAGGTAGCCGAGATCCGTCTAGCTGAATTAGATGCACTGGAGGAGAACTGGCTTCGTGCCCTGCACAATCTGGAAAGGCATCATGACAAGATAGCTAGGGCCTTTGACAAGAAGGTTCGTCTCCGCTCTTTTCTACAGGGCGACCTGGTACTGGCCCTTCGAGCCCCAATGATTCCCGGTAGAAAGCCGCCCAAATTAGAACCCAAATGGGAAGGGCCTTATATCATCCATAAGGTTTACCCCATGGAGCATACTCCTTGGTGACCACAGATGGAGAGCGTATAACCCCTCCCACCAATGCCAAATTCCTAAAACGATACTTTTCCTAGGGCAAGAAGGTCCTGCATGACCCTAAACTGCAAAATGTTCATGCACGACCCTAAACTGCAAAATGGTCCCGCACAACCTTAAAATGCATCTTCGTCCTGCAAGACGATAAACTGTGAAATGGTCCCGCATGACTTTAAACTGCACATTATGGTCCAGCATGACTCTAAACTGTAATGTCATGCACGACCATAAACTGCATCTTCGTCCTACAAGACGTTAAACTGCAAGCCAGTCAGGCCTTCCTGACCGAGGCTCAGCCTCAGGCCCCTTGGCCTCCTCGGGCCCCGTCCCTCATCCTTACTGAAAGACGTTAAACTCCAAGCTAGTCAGGCCTTCCGGACCACGGCTCAGCCTTTGGCCCCTTGGCCTCCTCGAGCCGCTGGCCCCCCGTCTTCACTGCGAGACGTTAAACTGCAAGTTGGTTTTTCCCCGACTTACCCTCTCGCGGGATTGTATGGTATAGTGTAGGACTACATCATCATTCACGTCAGATTACTCGTCGTACCATACATATCCCCAAATGAGATGCTTCTCTCATCCCGCATGACGTTAAACTACATTTCTAGAACTACGTGTGGCTTGATTCGCATCTTCATGGGATACGTAGGAACGCTAGGATGCCTCATCTTGAGCCCATCCCCAAGCTTTTTTCTTCCACTATTCCCCCTGGGAATAGTTTCCTTGGAGGATTTTTGTGTAGCAAGGAGTAGGCTTTCTTGGCCACGCTCATGCAACCCCACTCGCACAAGGATTGTAAGGGTCGCACCATGTGCCCACTCCCGTTCATCTATCCTCCCACGTCCTTACCGCATGACGCTAAACTGCATGGCCTTCAAGAACTACGTATGGCTTGATTCTCATCCTCATGAGATACCTAGGAACGCCCAGACATTTTGTCTGTTGGCCCAGCCCAAAAGCCAAAATCTGCCCCTCGGGTCAAGACATGGCAGGGTGCACACTTTTTCCCCGACCCACATCGAGCAAGTCTCGACCCGGCTGCACATCCCCCCTGGAGATGTTTGCCTCTTTCATGGATGGATAAAGCTATGCTTCACCCACTCCATGACTGGGATTCCATCACCTTTCACACCCATAGAGACCCCCAAGAATGGCCTGGATACTACGCCCAAGGGCCCTCCTACCGATACGGGCCAACGCCCCCGAGGGTTTTCAAGCAACAAGCCGATACAAGTCCCGCGTTGCGAATTTGGTCAGCGGTCGACGCTCATTTGTTGCTCACATAACGGGCCACCATAGGAACACTGTGTTCCGAACATGGTCCACAGTGTCCTGGATCTTCGGGTCCACCCCGAGATGTCCCAGACATCGAGTGCAGTGATTCATTCTGCCCCATCCCAAGGTGACAAACTTCCCCCCGGGTGGTGCTAGCAATCGGGCCCACGACCCTTATCTCTCATAGGGGTGTACGGTGTGGTGTAGGACTACGTCCTCATTCATGTCGGGATCATGTACCATGCCATACGCCTCCCCTTACGAGGCCCAGCCTTAGGCCCCTTGGCCTCCTCGCGTCCCCGACCCTCGTCCTCATTGCAAGACGTTAAACTATAAGAAGGTCAGGCCTTCCTGACCAATGCCTAACCATCAGGCCCCTTGGCCTTTCCAGGCCCACGACCCTGATTCCCTGTAGGGGCGAATGGTGTGTTGTAGGACTACATCCTCATTCACGTCGGGATCATGCACCATGTCGTATGCCTCCCCTTACGAGGCCCAGCCTCAGGTCCCTTGGAATCCTCAGGTCCCCGATCCCCCGTCCTCATGTAAGACGTTAAACTGCAAGCCAGTTAGGCCTTCCTGACCGATGCCTGACCTTAGTCCCCCTGGCCTTCTCGGGCCCCTGCGCCCAACCTCTTACCTGGGGTGTACGGCGCGGTGTAGGACTACGTCCTCATTCACGTCAGGATCATGTACCATGTCGTACGCCTCCCCTTACGGGGCCTAGCCTCAGGCCCCTTGGCCTCCTCGGGTCCCCGACCCCCGTCCTCATGTAAGACGTTAAACTGCAGACCCGTCAGGCCTTCCCGACCACCATCAGGACCCTTGGATTTTTCGGGCCACGACCCAGGTCCTCTCTTATAGGAGTGTACGGTGTGTTGTGGGACTACGTCCTCATTCACGTCGGATTCTTCGCCATACTGTATACCTCCCTTGTTTAGGGGTATATTACTCTCCTTCTCATCCCGTATGACGTTAAACTACATTTGGAGAACTACGGGTGGCTTGATTCCCATCCTAATGGGATACGTAGGACCACCTGAATGTCCAAGATTCGGGTCCGTCCCCATCTCTCGGGAACCCTCATCCCATCTTGGCCCCTTGGCCTATCCGTCCTCCATGAGGGGATTATATGGTGTGGTGTGGGATTATGTCATCATTCACGTCGGTCTCGTAATGACCATGCCATGTACCTCCCCTACTGAGTTGTTTCGTCGATCCCTTTTCGGCGGTTCACCAATGTGCTTAAGAGTACTCTGATTTATTACCTGGAACGCCAAGATTTACTCGGACACGTCCGCACCCGCTTTCCAGGCTTTGTGTATCCCTGCATCAGGGCTTTCATCATCTTTCACGCCCAGAGGGACCCCCAAGAACGGCCTGGATACTACGCCCAAGGGCTCTCCTACCGTTACGGGCCAACACCCCTGAGGGCTTCGGACAAAAAATCGATAAAATCCCACGTTGCGAATATGGTCAGCGGTCGATGCTCATTTGTTGTTCCCACCTCAGGCTAACGCGATATGGACGCTGTGTTTCCACCATGGTCAACAGTTTTCCTCTATCGCCACGCCAACCCATTAAGCCCAAAATGTCGGGTACACGATTCACACCCTTCATCACTTCATCATGTCCAAGTAGAGTCTCAGAACTATTGGTACTTTTCCTCCGTGCACGTCCGCGCATTGGGGGAACAAGCTGCATCAAAGGTGTCCTTCGGAACTCTCTGCCGACTCCCCTTTGATGGATGCCCCAAGTATTGCGATGAGGATACCCCCCTTGTTTCCCACACCGAGTTCATCTCACATGGGCTTAAGGATTGGGTTGACATCTGTGCTTACTTAGGGAGTTGTCACCATCCACGGTCCGTGCTCTAAGACCATAAACTAAGATTCTCATATGGAACTACGTTCAGCTTGATTCCTATCATGATAGGATACGTAGGGATGCCCAGACCCCTTGTATTTGGGTCCAGCTTGAGTTCAACTAATTCAGCTCTCTAGTCCTGCCATCAGGACCCCGACCACGGGACCGCGTGGCGTAGTGTAGAACTACGTCCTCATTCACGTCGGGTTTGCAATAGCTGCACCACGTGCACCCCGTTCGGAGAGTTAGCCCTCCTATTCCTTGTCCCGAATGACATTAAAAGGCACCCTTCATAACTACGTGTGGCTTGATTCCCATCCTCATGGGATACGTAGGACCACCTGAATGTCTAGGATTCGGGTCCATCCCCACCTCTTGGAGATCTCCTGATCTACCGGTCACCTAGTCCACTTAGTCTATCCCTCTCCAGAAGGGGGATATGTAGGTATGATACAAGGTTTTGGGCACCGTGGCCCCTACCCCCAAGAACCCGCCATCTCTTGGTTACCCTCAAGTTGAGTCTCTTGACCCCTTGCAGTGGTTCACCCACGTGTTAAGAGTACTCTGGTCTAGGACCAAGAGTGTCAGATTCGTCTTGATCAAGTTCATTCCACTTTTCAGGCTTCGTGTTCCCCTCCATTCGGGCTTCCATCACCATTCACACCCGGAGGGACCCCCATGAACAGCATGGATACTACGCCCAAGGGCTCTCCTAACATTACGGACCAACGCCCCCGAGGGTTTTGGACAACAAATCGATAAAATCCCGCGTTTTAAATACGGTCAGCGGTCGATTCTCATTTGTTTGTCCCCATTTCAGGCTAACATGATAGGATGCTGTGTTGCGAACATGGTTAGCAGTAATCCTCTGTCGTCACGCCAGCCCCTTCAGTCCTCGAATGTTGGTTGCATGATTCACATCATTTTCCACCCCATCATGTCCTAGTGGAATCTCAAAACTTTTGGTGCTATCCCTTAGTGCAACTTTGCATATCAGGAGGACAAAGCTGCAATGTGGCGTCCTTCGGGGCTCCCATGGTCCGAGCTCTAAGACCATAAACTTAGATCCATTCAGAACTATGTGTGGCTTGATTCCCATCCTCATGGGATACGTAGGACCACCCAGATGCTCTGTCTTCGGGTGCAGCCCATTTATAGAGCCAGTCTCTCCCCCAGTTTCACCTCTTACCTCTATATAGGCCCCTCGGCCTAAGGTTTCCCTCTCCAAATGGCGTACAATTTGATGTGGGATCATGTCTCCATCAATTGTGTTTTATAACACTGTGCACATTCCCCACCTAGCATCCTCTCTGCTACGTCTGCGCTACATGATGATAAAATGCATGCTTGGTCCTATCATACGACCCTAAACTGTGACATTATCGTCCTGGCCGCACGACGAAAAATGGCACTGCATTGTGGTGACCTCGTTGTAGAGGACATCACGTTGGGTGTTGGTCACATGTCATGCCATTTGTCAATGCCCATTACGGCTTAATCCTTGTGGAGACATCCCGGCCTACTATTCTAGGCCTATCGCTTCACAAAAAAAACCATTCACCTTAAAGAACAAACAAGATACATCAAATTCCACTTTATTTAGTGCAAGGGCCACGCCCGCACTCCCCTTTTCCCCTGGCACTGGTATCCTACCATGTCACCTTTCAGAACTAAGTATGGCTTGATTCTCATCCTTATGAGATACGTAGGAGCGCCCGGGCACTTCCCCATAGGCCCAGCCTAACCTTTGTGTTCGGTCCCTCGACTCGAGCATTTCCCCAGAGAACACATGGTAAGTAGGGCTTAGGTCCTCCTTCACATCGGGTTTTGATGCCATGCATCCCCTGCTCCCTTTACCCATTTATGGTCTAAGGTCCATCAAGAACTACGTAAGGCTTGATTCTCATCCATATGAGATACGTAGGAGCGCCCGGGCACTTCCCCGCGGGCCCATTCTAACTTTTCATGGTCCGAATTCTATGACCCTAAACTAAGATCTTCCCAAGGGAAAGGAATATGCTCCCTCTCTCTAATACATTTCGTTGTCGTATTCAGATGTGTTTCAACAAAGAACCCGATGTGTGGGACTTTCATACGGATATTCCCTCCGTCCCACGACCAAGCTTCATGAGCTCGCTATTTGGATCCTCATCCTCTTCCACATCCAAAAGGACCCCCGGGCGACATGGATACTAGGCTTAAGGGCTCTCCATGAATGCTGGACCTAAGGGCCCTTCAATCATTTCGGGCCAACGTCCCTACGGATATTTGACAACATTTGTGACATGGTCCCGTGTTTCGAACATGGTCAACGGTCAACCCTCATTTGTCTGTCCCAATTCTAGGCTAACGCGATATGGATACTGAGTTTCCGCCATGGTCAACAGTTATCCTCCATCGTCACGCCGCCGTCATCGTGATCTGAATCTTGAGTTCCATGATTCACACGTTTCCACTTCCTCATGTTCAAGTGGAATTCCATCATACTCGACTCTTTCTCTTCGCGCATCTAGGTGCGCTAAATGATCGTGTTAGTGTCACTGGGCCGGTATTCACCGAGCGTCCCTTTGCCCTGACCTGCCCCTTTCTGTGTCAGGAAATTCCTATCACTACTTCTTGTTTCCCACACCGAGCACGACTCACGTGGGCTTAGTAGTTTTGGCGGGATGTGTACCAACACGGTAAGACTGCTCCTTGTCCTTCATGATGTTAAAATGCACTTCCAGAACTATGTATGGCTTCATTCCCATCCTCATGGGGTACGTAGGAATGCCCGATCACTCTGCTTCGGGCCCAGCCCAATACTCACTCTTGGTCCCCTCGACCTGAAGAGTTTTCTCCGGGGGTATGTGGTATGATTTGGACTCCAAGTCCTCATTCACGTCAGTTTCATATCTACCACGCCACATGCTACGTTACCTTTTTATTCCACGTCCTATCGTATGACGTTAAACTACAGGAGTCTATGTGTCCTCAATGCATGACATTAAACTGCGGTTCTACCCTGAACAAGTTCAGGATGCCCCAAGATCCCACTGGGAAGTGACAGATCCCCTCACCAGAGAGGCCCTATCTGAAAGAAGGAATGATCCATGATCAAACCGATGCGCCCATCTGGCATACTCCCACCACGGTGGTGTAACTACCTAAGTGATGGATTCTGTTCGGACAGACCATCACTCCATATTCCACTCTTTGCGTGCCCCTTATTCAGACCCTTGTCCCCTTTCATGTCTCACGGGACCCCCTAACGGCCTGGTCTCAGGCCGCATCGGCTCACCTACCATCCTGGTCCAACGTTCCGGAAGACGGGTCATACCTGGAAGGACCCCCTAACAGTATGGATTTTTGACCTAGGGTCCGCCAACTATCCTGGGCCAACGTCCCGAAGGATTGATCAACAAAATTTGTGACATGTTCCTGTGTTTCAAACATGGTCAACGGTCGACCCTCATTTTTTGTCCCCATTACAGGCTAACACAGTATGGATACCGCTTCTCCAAAATTAACGGTTTCCCCTTATTGTCACGCCATCCCCACAGTGCTCCGAATCTTGGGTATCGTAATTCACGCTTCCCATTTTCGTCTGTCTAGACCGATTTCAGCGCCCCTAGCGTTGCCCCATTCGTGCATAAGAGCACGCTGAGGGAACGGTAATTCGGTCATCCTAAAAGTTCCTTCCCCCATCAAGCCTCTCCAGCCTTTCAAAAATCCGGACTGGTGATCCGAATCCCGGACATCGGGCTCGACCCACGTGGGCTTGGGGAATTGTTGTCGAACATCCCGCAAACATTGTAGGGATGTAACAAGGCAATTCAACAATGGAAATCGTGCGCGCTACGGCATTCAAAACAAAGAAAATATTTTTGAAGCACGAAAGTACCAATAAAAGGTTTTTAGGTTTGTTACAATACTCGGGGGTCGACTCCCCCCATGGACGTGTTTACCCCGTCAAAAGAGCGTTGCAGCTATGCCACCCATTGGCTTGTGGCATCCAAGGCTTGCTGCCACTGACCTAGCTCCCGCTCCTCCTCAGCAGCGGCGCGACGCAGTTCGTCAGTCCTGGCTTTGGCCCTCTCCACACGAGCTTGATCAACATCCATCTCTCCAGAGGTCTTCCCCATATGCTCTTCTGCCTCTGCCAGCTGGGCCTTCAACCGCGAGACCAGCTCAGATTGTGCATCAAGAGAGGCTGAAAGCTCGTCTGCTTGGGTCTGCATCTGTTGAACCTCTCCTTCAGCCTCCTGGAGCTTCTTGATATTGGTCCCCTTCCTCCGCTGCCATCCCACGCTGAGCCCACGATCATTCTCCCAGATCTTCTCAGCCATAAGATCTCGGATGAGTGCGTGAAGACGTTGGTCATCCACTCCCCCAACACATAGTTCGCGCAGCCACGAGCGAAGCCTATCCATTTCGGCCAGCCATTGCGCTTGGGGAGTTTCCTTGATAAAGCGCGTGATCAGCTTCCACGACCGGCGGCGGACTATGCTGCTGTCTTCATCATCGGAGGTCGTTTCGTCCCTATCTGCGCGGTTGGCAGGCTCGTACGCGGGGTACGCCCGCAAGAAATCCTCAGCGGGATCAACATTCGGTGTTGAATCCAGTACGACACCTGGCGCCGAAGCAGGAGCGACAAGATTGGGACCGACCGGTTGATCATCTTCCCCGGAGTCCACCTCAATGACTTCGGGTACGGACCTACTGGTGGTCCCGCCAGTGATGATGTGTGCCGCAGCTTGAGGAGATGGGGGGACTATCACCACCATCACCGGAATGCCCCTAGGAGGGACACCACCAGACATCCCGACCAGTCTTGCCGCAGCGGCCCACGCCAGTCGAAGAACTGTACGATAGAGAGGGAAAAACGTTAGTTGGCATGGTCTACATGTGACAACGAGGAGACCGGTAGAGGAGACTTACGGAGATCGACCTCCTGGTGCTGCTCTTGAGCCCGTACTGACGGGACCCCTAGGCGAGGCCCTCTGTATACTGTTGGAAGGTCTGGAGATTCTGGAGGAGCCACCTCGGGCGCTCTGGTCCCACCAGACGCGGAACTGGACGTAGCCATAGGCGCAGGTTCTGATAGTCCCGCATCATCACCCGCCAAGGAGCGAGAATGAGGCATGCAAACAAGTTCCTCCTACATGGCTCAAACATTGGTCAGAAGTCCACAGGGACCCAAGAACAGATCGTAAGGATAGAAGTTCGGAATGCTACCTCGAGAGCCTCCACGGAATCATCGGATTATGAGCCTCGGTCTCCGACCTCGCCCTCCTCCAATGGGCTCCCTCATCCAGCCTGATCCTCCCAAGAGGAGTCCTCTAATTCCCCCGGCAAGTGGAAGCGCTCCCTCAGATCGGCAGCCGATGACTGTGGGGGGACCATCTTATTCAACAGTACCCTCACCCTGTCTGTCATTGGGCGAGGGACACCACTGCAGTGGACGTAATCCTTCAGCTCATCCAGGTATTGTTCTGCCTCTGCCGGAGATGCCATGAATCCAGCCCGGACTGGGACTATGCCCGATAATTCCATCCCGAGGCGATTCAGGTGGGCCCATATCTCAGGTGGGCTGAGGAATTGCCGGTTGACATCCCAAATGTCCCAAGCTTCTGGGAAGACGGCATCCTCTGCCATGTCAATATGACGCAGGCGCTTCCCCGGAGCCTGAGTGGATATCCTACGAAATCCCCTCGGTGGTCGCCCCTCTGGATGACCCTGCTCTTCCGGAATCACCGGATCCACCGCTGGTGTCATACCCTCGGCCGGTGCGGGTCTCGCCGCCATGGCAGCCCCACTATCACGAGCGGCCCTAGCTGCCCTGTGATGCCAAACTCGAGATAGAGGAGGCCCACCGTCACCTAACCGGATAGTTGGTTGCTTCAGCATCTCCCCTGGGTATGTGGCCTCCCAACTGATGGCGTACTCCATCACCAATCCGAAAGCGGCGGTGGATGGAGGCAATGCAATCCGCATCTTTCCATCTTCCCGTGTGAACATGAGACACTGCTGCCTCATCACACATGGGTGATCCTCATGACGCACCTCCCAGTAGACCTGCGGGGTCAGCCGTTGGAGGCACCGGAACTGCCCTGCAAACTGATGTGGGGTGTACGGTTCACAGAGCGGCTCACGATCTATTTGTGCCACCAAAACTCCAACTCGGAAGGCCAGGAGGTAAGCATGATGTTCTTTCGTTCCCCTTCCGTCATCAGTAATCATTCCCGTCAGAAATGGGAAGGGGTGGAAGTAAAACTCATCCGCCCTCCACACCCTATTCAGCACCATCAGAACGGCCAGCTTGAACGGGAAGCTCCCGACCGCGTTCAGGATGGAGGGAAGAAAGTTCGATCCCGGCTGCGAAATGGGGTTTGGATACTCGTAAATCCCCCTGATATGCGCTGTGATCCACCCATACAGGAGGTGGAAGGGCCCGTATATACTTGGCGGCTTCTTGCCCTCGCTAATATGCTGCAGCATTCTGTACAATTTGGTGAGCATCGGAATCCCCAGATTGATCTGCTGCCCCATGGCCAACATCGACGCCAGGATAAACGAGCTGGGCCATACCCCCATGCTTGTATCTCTCACCGGTAGGATCCAACCACCGATGAGAGCCACGATGGACGCCGCCAGACTGACTATCGACTGTTGTTCAGTGCTGACACTGAAACCCCAAGTCTTCCATTGGCTGTCCTCCAAGACCTGCCAATACGTGTTCCCCTTGCCCCGTTGGTCCGCCCTTGGAAAAGTTCAAGGCCTCGGAAGGGAACTCTTGATTATCTGGGAAATTCAGGAAGCACTTGAACCATCTCCTAAAATGGACATCCCTCACTACCTCCTTGTCCTCTCCAGGGACAATTGCCATCAGCGCCGATGCCAGTCGCGGAATTTGCTCTGTATCCCCCCACGCGCTGACGACGAGGGGGAATTCGTCATACATGGCCCCAAAGATCAGAACCCCAGAAATCTCGTGGACATCCCACAGGCTGATTCCCACCTCCCCGTGATGCAGGTGAAAAGTGTTGGTCCTGGATGACCATCTACTCAGCAGCTCCGACATCAGTTGCTTTGGTTGGTAAATGTGGAATTGGGAGGCCCATGCTGCCTCATACAAACCCACTCTCCTCAGCTCGGCCCCAAACTCCTCACATGAGGTGCCTACCCAGTAGGCCCAGGCCTAGTCATCAGTAATGTTGCCGCCCTGGCACAGGTCCCACTCATCGGACCATCCCTTCTTCGAATCCTACAAAGCCTCCTTCAGCATGGTACGGTAGAGGGGAGGGGAAGTCTCCAGCTGCAGTGTCTTCCCGTCAATGTCGTTCACATGGATGTAGAGACAGTCGGCGGTAACGGGTGTGAAGTTCTCTTGTGTGTGACCATCGGCCGCCCTGAACCATTGGTGCTGGCATGGTATGCTCCTGAACCAGCAAGCTGGTTCATCCCTACCCACCTTAGGGATAAAGACGTCATCCCTCAGCCCAACGTCGTACAATGGCAGTTTCATGCACTACAGATAATCCTTCTGACCCTCCGATAGCAGATCTATCAGAGAAGTGTGGTCCGAGTGGTTTCGGATCATCTCCCCCAGGCCTGGACAGTTGGCCATCTCATCCCGACGAGCAGCATCGGCAGGCACCGCCAATACAGCTTCTTGATGGGCCATTTTAACTCTGGCCCTCAGAAAAGAATTTTTTTAGCAGGATCGCGAAGCTCGACCGCGATGCTGAATCGCGAAGCCATATCGTGATGATCGGTCGTGAGACCAAGCCGCGAAGTCTGGCCGAGGCCGGCGAGCAGAGGTTCGCTTGGCGCGGACGTGGAGTCGGAGACCTGCGGTTTTCCGCGATGCTCGATTCACGGAGGGCTGTCACGGAGTACATGGAGCTTCGCGAAGTCGAGAGCACAAAAAGACAAGGAAGGCAGGTGAAGACAAAACAGGTCGACCCCCCTATTTATAGGCGGTGACCCCGGAGCATCGCGTCGCGCCTCACCCGCACGGAGCATCGCAACGCGTCCGGATCTGTGGCCCCGGTCAGCACCGCAGGCACCCTTCGCGAATCCGCATCGCGAACCGCCGACATTTTTGGCAATTTTCCCTCAGACATCGACCCTTCGCCCTCCGCGGCTCCAAGTCTGAGGGGGGGCATTTTTTGGTGCCAAAATAATATGGGACGAAAGGAAGGAACAAAAAAGAAGCCCGGCGCGCTGCCTCGCGAAGCACCGCCGCGAAGCTCCCACTTGAGGCCCCGCCGCGAAGCGCCCCTGCCATTGCGGCCTTGCGAAGCTCCATAGGCAGTAATCCTCCACGAATGCATTTGACGTTCGCGAGCCGCCGTGAAGCTCCAGAAGCGGTAATCCTCCGCGGACGACGTTGACGTTCGTGAGCACGCCACGAAGCACCGGAGGCGGCACGCGAGTTATGCTTCACGGCGCCCCTTGCCTATAAATAATGGACTCCCCCTGAGTCCCAAGGACGGAAAATCCGACCTTTCGGCTTCTCCTCTCCTGAATCGTGAATCACTCTTCGCCCCGGGAATCATGAGCTCCGCAAGGTACTTCTACTTCGTGAGATGCCTCTGCATTGTCTCGTTTTAAGCCCCTCTTCCGAGAGGGATTCCCTTCGCGAAGATCAAGGGCATTCGCGAAGGAAGGGGAACTCCAAGGGAACCCGGGAAGCCGTGGAGCGTTTATGCTTCATGAAACACCCAACCCATGCTAGTGATCCCTATGCCAAGGCAGGATCTCTACACATCGCGAAGCACACTACTTCGCATGACCCTGCTTCGCGAGGAACCCCTTCTTCGCGAGGCAGTGCTCCGTGAACACTGTTCCACTTCGCGAAGCACCTTCCACTCACATCTATGCCCCATGATAAGGCTAAGGCACTCCACTTCGCGAAGCACACTCCTTTTCTTAGAGATTCCTCTTCATGTGCGACCCTCCAGGTTTGCACGATGTGATTTCAAAGTCCCATGGACAATACCACCCGTAGCGTTGCTTCGCCTAATTCTTCTTCGTATAGGCACGCTAACGGCTATTGCTTCTTCGCATAGCCACGCTAACGTGGACCTCTCGATGGTTCGTTCCACAACCCCCCTTAACCATGCCCTTACTGGTACCTTCCCTTCCCCAAGGACTAGAGGGTACCTTTTATGTAAGTCCAAGGGGTGTGGAGTGAGCCCACCTCGTCCGAGATGCAGGCCGTTAAACTGCCAAGCACCACGTTATCAACACATGACGTTAAACTGTGACCCAACCTCATCTCCCTCACGAAGGGTCCCCCCATGTCAAACATTTTTTACACCACTCGTCTCCATGGGAATGGAATCACCCATCCACAAGGGATGATATCCTCCCTATCAGAGTGGCGTATGTTCGTATGAGAAGGGTGACCCTAGTCCCCCAACGGATGGCTGCACCTCTGCATCTCCGTACTTCCCCACTACCAAGGTCAGTGGAGGGCGTGATAGGGAACGAGGCACCTCCCATCATTGGACCATGGTCCATCTCTCCCGTGCTCTGTCGCAATATGGGCCTCCATCCTGGAGTAAGTCCCAGCACCATGGGCCACCTAACGCGTAATCCCCTCTTTGCTTCTCATGGACGCATCTTTCACGACGTGATCGTCAGGTCCTTGCAACCTCTTGTTTCTCACACCGAGCATGACTCACCTGGGCTTAGAGTGACCACCGACCCTGACCCCCACCCTTAGTGAACTACGAGGACTTTGATCCATGTCAAGGCATGGTACGTAGGGAGCCTCCATGAGATTCAAGCCCACCCATCATTTATTCACGTCGGGTCTCATTCCCGTCCAGCATGACGATAAACTACATTTTGGTCCAATGGCAAGCCATTGCGACCCATCTAGCGAACTACGAGGACTTTGATTCATGTCAAGGCATGGTACATAGGAAGCCTCCATGAGGTTCAATCCCACCCGTCATTTATTCACGTCGGGTCTCATTCCCGTCCAGCATGACGATAAACTGCATTCTGGTCCAATGGCAAGCCATTGCGACCCATCTAGCGAACTACGAGGACTTTGATCCATGTCAAGGCATGGTACGTAGGAAGACTCCATGATGTTCAAGCCACACATTGCTCGGTAGTTCATTCACGTTGAGTTTCTCCCTCGTCCAGCATGACGTTAAACTGTATGTCCTCGTCCAGCATGACCTTAAACTGCATGCCCCGTCCTGTATGACGTTAAACTGCATGCCCTCGTCCAGCATGACGTTAAACTGTATGCCTCCTTTTTTCCCACATGACATTAAACTGCATACCCATTCCCACCTGAACTATGAGTTCTTTGATCCATGTCAAGGCATGGTACATAGGAAACCTTCCAAAGGTTCAATCCCACCACCCATTGGACCAAGGTCCACTTTCACGTCGGTCTGCCGACAAAGCCCCATTTGAACTATGAGATCTTTTATCCATGTCAAGGCATGGTACGTAGGAAGCCTCCACGAGGTTCAAGCCCACCCATCATCCAATTCACGCCGTGTTCTACCCACTTCCAGCACGATGTTAAACTGCAATTCCAATCTGACGGCAAGCCGTTGTGACTAACCCGAACTACGAGGTCTTTGATCCATGTCAAGGCATGGTACGTAGGAAGCCTTTACGAGGTTCAAACCCACCATCAGGTCGTCCCGGCCTCATTCACGTCGGTTCATCCCCATCCCGCATGACGTTAAACTGTATTCCCCAATTCGAACTACGAGGAATTTGATCTGTGTCAAGGCATGGTACGTAGGAAGCCTCCCTGAGGTTCAAGCCCAAAAATCATCGGCCCAAACCGTCTCCTAGGCGGTGTGTCAGGCCCCCCATTCTCAAGCCCACCACTCATCGGACCAAGGTCCACCCTCACGTCGGCACGCTGATGATGCCCCTCGGATCAAGGTCCACCTTCACGTTGGTTTGCCGACGACATTCATCGGGCCAAGGCCCACCTTCACGTCAGTTTACCGGCGCCATCCCGAACTACGCGGACTTTGATTCCCTGCCACGGGGATACGTAGGAAGACTTTTCAAGGTTCAAGCCCAACTTCACTGTCGCCCCCTGCGATGGTCCCATTTCATTCCCCCTCTACTTCATTCATCCACCTACAGCCCACCCTGATTCTCGCCCGGACCATCATTTCTCGGTGAAACCACGTCTGTGCGCTCTTCTTCACAACCGCCCATGGGCTGGCCCCGGTATCGACATCCCTTCAAGGAGAATCCCTCAATCCGATCTACCCTAGCTAATGCTCTGGTTGGGTTGATCCGTCTCTGCTAGACGTTAAACTCGCGGCATATCCTATGTTAAATACTGGAAGCTAAGGAAAGCCTCAGATATGTTTCTTTGACATATAACTCCCTGCGCTCGATGTGGGATGCCTCGGGCTTCCACACCCTCGAGAATCCCTGTGACCAGGGATAACAGTCAGACATGCCAGGCTCCCCAGCATCCAGACACGCTACTAATTCCTCAAAGTGACTACTCCCCCGACTGAAGGTTGCTGCCCTAACTGGACCCTTTGGAATGTCCTGAGAGAAACAGTGTAATTAACCGGCGCCCATGGAAGCATGGCACTGGGAAGAGTTTCACGAACTACGTATTAAATATATGAGGGAGACCCGGACTAGGTGACGAGTTCTGAGGAGGAATCCACAGGAGGAAGAACCGATATCCCATCATCCTGTTTCGATCAAGGAGAAAACATCCCTGAACAAGGAGTGAATGCCGCCCGCCTTTGGAAAGCGGGAATGCGGGGCAACACACACAGCCGCGTGTCCTCCTCCTCTACGGATGAACGGATGCGCGCGCCCTGGCGAAAGCATCGGAAACATATACACATTATCATGGGTTGAACTCAGCTCCAACATTATTAATGCAACATCATCAAGATCCTACATAGACCAAAAATGGAGAGTACTATTGACTTCTTAGCTTCAGCTTTGATTTTCCTAAAACATAGATTTATTTTCTATTTAGTAGGAAATTAGTTTCATCATTCTTATTGAAAAATATTCTCCAACAGTGGCTTCATTCCAAATCTCTAGGGCATGTGATCTCATATTCAGATACATTGGGTATTAAATCTTAGTGAAATTGGTTACGTGAAACCTTCTTTGGGAAATAGTATATATGATGCCCCCTGGGAAAATGGCTATGTGAAATTGATTAGGAATTGCCTATGTGACGTGTTGAGAAATTGGATACATGGACCCATTTATTATTTTGGCTACGTGCAAGACTTAAAATTTGTCTATGTGTGGATATGCAAAAAATTGGCTACATAAAAAACTGGCTACCTTTCCAAAAAAAATTCCATATCAATTTCATGGATTATTAGAAAAATGAAGTTATATCCAATTTAATAAAAAATAACAAAATTAAAATTCAAAAAACTAATAAATTATTATTTAATTCTTTAAAAAATTAAAATAAAAATTTAACATTTAATTTGGAATAAATTTAATCGTCTGTATTTTTTCTCAAATCAAATAAAAGATAATTATTTGAGAAAAATGAGCCGAAAACATTTGAAAAATAAATTGATTAACAAAAAATGATTTAAATTTATTAAAGACTTGAATTGTAGTTTGATATTAGTAATTATTATATGATTTAATGAAATGGAATTAAATGTAAAAAAATATATTATTTAATTAGTTAATTAATACCAAAAAAATAATGAATAATTTAAATACTCGGGATATAGAAAATAAAAATAGATAAATTACTGAAAGCTTAATTAGACAATTAATATGTAAAATAATGAATAATAAATAATTTAAAGAATTAAAAATTGATTATTTAAAATTTTTTTAAAAATAAAATTAATTATTCCATTAACTTTACTAAATCCTCCATATATTAACCCTAAATAAAAAAATAACAACTTATTATCAAATTTAGATATTAATATACATAATTAGTATAATAAACGATGTGGAAAAACACTAAAAATAAATTCCTTATTAAATTCCCCAACACTTTAAGACATTTTTTTTCTTCAATAAATCATTAGTCACATTCAGTGGATGCAAATAAGTCCAAAAAAGGAAACTATCAAATTCCAAATATATGATATTCATATATACTATCAATTTTTAATTTTATTAAGTAGTAAAAATCAATGTCAAATTAAATTAAATTTATTCAGTTAAAAAATTGGTTACTATTTAAAAAAATCCTGAAAATTGAAAATATTAAAGATGATTTAAAAAACCAAAATTTTTATCCAACTAAACTTCTAAACTTCTATTCGCCCCCAAGATAATAGACACGCATAAATAAAAGGCATAATAAATATAATTTTTTTAGGATAACAGTTTTATTAATTACAATTAATATAAATGACCCATCTTATAGCTTAAATAATAAATAAATGAAAGAATATTGTTGTTCTTGTTTAGGATTTTCATTTCATAATTTATTTATATTCATATCGTATGATTGAAATTCAAATTGATTTGTTCAATTTCAATGACTATTGTATAAAATTGTACCAAAATATAACAGAGATCCATTTTTCCTGATAAAAAGAAATAACTATTTATGCAATCAAATGCTTGAGGTATTAAGGATTTATCTCTCCAAATTTACACCACAACCCTCATATTAAAAAAAACGTTTCACATAGTAAAATATACTAATTTATGCTTAAAAATAAAATTTCAAATAAAAATTAAATGGGTGTTTTATGGGATCAATTTATACCACAATTTAACTCCAATTAGACCCCATGCCTAAAATATAAAACCAAACTTTCCTCAGTATTGAATTAAAAGTGGGATAAATAATTAAAAAAATTATTTCTACCCTATTTTTATAAAATAGTAATTAAGATTCATGTTAGAGGGGAAAAATCTAGTTTCAAAATCCAACCTCAATTTCCCTCATCGTAAAAAATAGAATTTAAAAAGTACATACCATTTTTATTTTGAAAGACATATGATTGGTCAATTAAGTTAAAGAAATCACATGTTAAAAAATGATGCCAGTAAGAATAAAAATTTTCAGTGTTTTAAATCTTGGGAAAACTAAAAGTTCAAAAGAATTTCCAAAAAAAATTTAAATTCATCATTAATGCCAATGAAATAAAACAATAAAACATTATAAATAAGTGAAAATATGTAGGGAAATTCCCATGAAAATAATTAAAAAAAAGTGAGAATATTTAAATAATATGTAACTATTAATGTATTAGGAAAGACAATTAAAATCACGTATAATTTAAAGAATAGTAAAAAGTATTACATCGTTGATAATGAAGATTTAACCACCAAAATTCATGTAAACTATCCCTTCTTAATCATTAACTAGAGATGTTTGGTAAATAAATTATAGAACCTACAAAAATAAAATATGAACATAAGATGATGGGATTTAAATTTTAAGAAAAATAATAGGCATAGAAGATGTTTAGTGAATTTTAATCGTAAAATCTACAAATAAAAGTTCTTACTAATAATGAAAATAAATTTAATTCCACTCTATTAGTTCAAATTTTCTACCCATGAGGTAATTTTACAATAGTTCTAGAATTTCCAAAAACAATAAAGGATATGTGAGACCTAGGAATAATTAAAAGAAAATTTATTATTAGTGAAAACATTGGAAAACAATGAAAGAACCATTTATTTCCTATAATAAAGGGATAAGTTTACTTTCTTTATCCAGACATAATGGTTTCTCAATCATCAATGAACTAGATGACAACTATGTCCATTGGTTTCCCCTCAATGTATGATTTTATTATTTGAACATTCGCTAAGAAATGATGATTCTCTTATTATAAAAACTCAATATCTCAATTCACATATACACTAATGACCGAGATAGTTCCAGAACACTTTTATTTGAGCTTCTCAAGAAATAGGCAATGTCTTAAATCATAAAGAATTTTTTTTCCATCCATGGAATCCTAGTTAATGATGAATGAATCAAGAATAGATTTAGTACATTGTTTGTAAATCCTATAATTTTTTAAGGAATCTCCCTTAATCTCATGTAGCCCACTCAAATCAAGTAATTTATTCACACAAGTATTTTCAAAATCAAAATTAGTGGCTTTCATTGAATAAAACTATTTAAGATGATGTTTCACTATAAAGTGAAAATATTGTAAAAAATATCTATATGGAGAAATTCATATGGGGGTTTAAAATTCAGTACTATAATTACACAAAGACTCATCAAGGATCTTAGACTAGAATTTACAAGAGCTAAAAAAGTTTCTTATAAAAGTTGATTCACCTACCCATTTCAAATTACTCTTTTACATAAAATTTCACCTGGCAATAAGTTCTTGTTTTGAGAAGAGACCCATACTTATCCCTTAATAATTTGACTTTAAAATTATCAAAATGTTTTCCATTATCTATTGTAATAATATTTGGAAAAATAAATCATGAAAATAAATTCCTTATAATTAATTTTATTATACTATTTGGTATATAATTGGGCAGTTCCACCACCTCAACCCATTATGAAAAATAATCTATCGGCACCAAGACACACTCATTACCATAAGAATATGGAAATGGTCACATCAAATCCAATCCCCAAACAACAAAATTTTCAACTTCACATATTCCTTTTAGAGGTGGATCCTATTTTCTACTAGCATTCCTTGACAACTGACACATATCACAACCATCAACTAAGCACCATGAATACTTGACATTGATGGAAAATAAAAAAAATCTTATTAGACTATTTGGGTTGTCTTTTTCACCCAATGATATCCACCCAAATTTGATCAGTGAAAATTTAAATAATAGAGAATATATCTTATTCAGGAACACACCCTCAAATAATAGCATCATCACATCTTCTAAACATGAATGGGTCAACCCAAAAGTAATGAATAAGTTTTGTATTGAATTTATTCATTCACTTATGGGTACAATCGTTATTAATTACATCAGCTACCCAGAAATTAGAAAATATTCATACTAAGAATATTTTTTATAGAAAAGTTAGTAATTTTCCGTCTTTAAAGTATGATTTTATCTCCTTAGGATCATCCCTTTGGTCATTATACATCCTAGAAAAATTATCAGCCACCAAATCTTCAACACCTTTCTTTTCATTAATTACGAAATAAAACTTTTATAATTTTTTTTCCATCTAATCAACTTGGGATTTTCCAATTTTTCTATATAAATTACATAAGGAATGAATGTTTTGTGAAAACTATAACATTTAAACCTACTAGATACAACTTGAACATATTGAGAGAAAATAGTAAATTTAATAACTCCTCTATTGTGGTTTATTTTTTGAGAAATATCTAGAAACTACCTAGAATTGTAAATTTAATGAAATTTATTTTATTTTTTATCCTTAAATTACTCAAATAGCCATATCACCAATATCTCACGTAAGTTAAAATATAATTTTCCACTTATGTACATTGATAGGGGTATAAGAAATGAGTATCCCCTTAAGAATGTCAAATGATTCAAGATATTAATTATCAAATAAGAAAGGTGTATCTTTCTTTAACCATGAGAAAAGAGGAATAAATATTTTAAAAAAATATTTTTAATAACCTCCTATAAAAACTGGAATGGCATATAAATGTTTTATCACCCTTGACATTCAAAAGAGGGTGAAACTTTTAAATGAACTAAATATTGTAACTATCATCATCTATTACTCTCATATATACCATGTAATCCAGAAAAATTACTTCAATAACCGTAAACAAACAGTTTTCATAATTAATTTTCAGATTCGTTTCTTGTAACCATCCTAAAACTAGTTCTATAATTTCTTAAAATAACTGAATAGTACTCCTAATAATAGAAAATTCATCCATGAAAACCTCAAGGATCCACTAAAAAATCTACAAATATTTTAATCATGCATCCTTAAATGGTAGTCATCATACATCATATCCTAAAGTGCATTCATTGGAAATAAAATGTCCCAAATTGTCATGTGAATGTTTTTTTCTAGAATTCTAGGGCTAGAGGAATCTTGTTGAAACTAGAGTAGCCATATAGAAAAGTAAGGAATTCATTACCTGATATCATATCAATCATATGATTATGTAATGGAATTATAAAATTATCCTTTCTAATTACTAAAATCAACTTTCCATAATCAATACAAACTCTCATATTGGTCTATTCTATAACCTGGATTTTCACATTTTTCTCATGGACACAACAATGAATCCTCCGTTCATGGGTATTAATTAGACTAGATTGACACAATAACTATCCGAAATGGGGTTTATAATTCCAGAAACATGAATCATGATAACCACCTCTCCCACAACCTCTTTCTTGTTATTATTTACCCTCTATTAACCCTCAACTCTTAGTTTTTGATCACTTTTCATAGGGATCTTATGTATATAAAATTAAATTCTAATCCCTTTGATATTTTAAATGTTCTTGAATTAGGTATTTATATACTTATTCAACATGGATAACAGTTTTTTATCTTTTATTTTTTCATTTTCATCATAAATAATGTCTAACAGTGAAGAATTATCACCTAAAAATGAATATTTCATATGTGATGGAAATTGTTTAGATATTGTTTCGTTTGGTAGCATATAACTTGATGGAATAATCAATGGCTCAGGAGGTTCAACATCATCATCCTTATTCATAAAGTGTGTGTGAAAATTTGAAAAATTCTCAATTTCATTTTCATAAAAACAAGTTTTCACTCATGTTCCAAAAGTGGATAGATTATTTCACTCGATGTCCTAATTTTTTTAAACAATATTTTCCTTATAAAATTCATCAATGTGTTCCAATATCTGTCTCTCAAAAGCATCAAAAATACCCACATGTTTATTTTCAGTAGAATTTCATTGTCAATATCCTCTATAAACATCCTAAACTCCAGAACAAAAAAATTATCTTCTAGATAGCTCTCTAAAATTGGAACAGTGAGGTTTTCTAGATCTAGATGATTACCCAGATTATCACTTTTAACACCTTTTAAATGTAGGGAAAGTATTTCATAATCATCCATTTTAGTATATTTAGTTAAATGATTTTTGTAAAATATTCATGATTAGTTAATTGGTCGTTAACATCAAACATATCTACTCTAAAATAGTTATAATTAAATTTTGGTTCTTTCACATTCCTAAATACATTAAAATATTCTTCTTTCCCACCAAATAGAAAAATCCATCTACCATTCCAATAGTTATAATAGATCCTATATTTTCTAAAAGGTCCTACCAAGAATGATAGTTACTTATTGGTAACACTCTGTTTCTTGAACAATCAATTTTTTAGGTAAGAATTATTGTCCAAAGCTTACAAGAAAGTCATTAACTGTTCTTATGTGATGTGTAAATGATTATTTAACAAATTGTAACACAAAATTGGTTGGTTGAAATTATCCTCGCAATACCCCAAGTTTGTATGATTTATTAATTTTAAATAAATTAAATTTATTTGATATCATGAGTTACATTGAACACTGAGTTAGGCTTGCATTACACGTAACACATGGTTTAAATTTCCTTACACAAAACACTAATTTTTAAAAGAAACTCAATATATTATTAATATTACTCAAACACGGTTTTTATAACCTTACCATTAAAATTAGAAAAATGAATAGCAATAACTACTTTTAAAATATTAAATATATTGATTTTTGTTGCTGTTAAATTTTTTTCCATGGGAATAATTGAAGAATTCACAGTCGATTTAGAGCAAATCTAAACTAAGATGGACCAAAAAACCCTCAATGAGATTCTAATTCACAAATCACTACCACTCCACAAACCAAAAAGATTTCAAGGAGCTCCCTATCGATGAAATACTCATCACAAATGTGTGAAGTGTTGACGGTGGCCTCTGTGAGTCTGACAACACTCTGCGACCCCGGTAACGATTCATAGTGTTCTTTATGAGTTTGACGGAGCCCCACCCATTTTTGAAGCCCAAATATTCTTCGTGAGCTACTCCCCATATTTTTCTAACCCCTTTTCTTATAACCCCCTCCCCCCCTCATTCCAACCATTGGGGGATGATTACCTAACCTTTTGACAGACAGATTGCTCCCAATTCACGAAGCATCTAAGCATAAAAACCAGTCTGAAATGGACCATCCAAGGTATCCTAGATTTGGGAAAACCCCTTCCATATGTTATTGAATCCCACCACCTAAGGTAGGGATGCCTTTTGCGAATTCATACAACCTTCATAGAGGTTGTATTTATGATGTGGAACTTCAGCCTTTGTGAAGCATGAAGATTTCATAAAGCACTCATTTTATGATAAAGGGTTTCATCTCAAGGTAGTGTCACAATGTTCATTGAAGCCTACTCCTTTGAAAAACCCCTGACCTCCCTGAAGCACCAAAGATTCAAATGGAACATCTCTGTGAGCCCCTATTCTTTCTAAATCTTCTATCCTACGATTTCCCATGCTTCCACCCATATGGTAAAACATCATCGCAACGTTTGAGTGGTCAGATCCCCCACATCTATACGGGATTGGTTCATCTACACCTCATGTACCTATGTGGCTTGTTCCACCCATTCCCATGTCCCACTCTACATGAATTATGTCCTGAGATTCCCAAATAATTTTTTCATCTCAGCATACTTATACTAACGCCTTTTTCTTCGTAGTATAGGCACCCTAATGTGGACCTTGTGATCGACCAATCCTTCACATTCTTAAAACTTGGTATTGATAAATCCATCCCCATCCCATATGTGCATGAGAAACTGTTATGTAAACATAATAGGTGATGATTGAGTTCCCCATGTCTAAGTTTCATGATGCAAAACTTTCTAGCATAAACGTCCTCAACACATGATGTTAAACATTGTCCTTACCCAATGTGAAAGGTGCATGATACTCCATGTGTGACTAGAGAGAGATGGACTCCACACCACCTATCCATAAAGGGAATGAGATCCTACTAACATGTAATTAGATCCTCCCCACATGCAATGACATCCTCTTTGGGTCGCTTCCACACATAAGCCACACACCAATACTCATTAGTGTGTTTGTTTTCACAACACTGGCATCAAGCCTACTACTTCCTCTTATTTCTCACACCAAGCATGACTCATGTGGTCTTAGAGGTTATTAGGGGCCTTCAAATATTCATAACCACCCTATAGACCTCTTTTGTGAATATTCTACAATCACATGCTCCACGGTCCTTATCCATCGTTGTAAGCCCCCAACCTATATTCAAATGGGCCCCTCATAAAAGTAAGCCCCAACCACGTATCCAATCAAATGTGAATCCTTCATGGGAATAATACACCATAATTATGAACTATGCGTTCCCTAATCAGGTTACATAGGACAATTATCTAAGGTTCAATCCAAAATAATGGTGAACCTAGATTCCCCTTGTTAGGATTGAACCTCCTACATCTGCCTCCCACGGTGTTCTAAAAATCCTCCAGGTGTGAAATCTTCCATCCTAGGGCCACAATTGTTTAATATTCCCCCATGGGGTGTCATGATCAGTGAACATTGTCTCCACAAGATGTTAAAATGTTCATTGATACATCTTCACAATACATTAAATTTGTGACCCTAATTAGTCACCTCATGATTAAAATGGTATGCCCAAGGTGAAATCCTTGGACGATATGAACCAATGGTGTCAGCTACATCATGATAAACATGGGATTTCTAAGGTGAACACTGTTAATGATATGAACCTTCGACATTATATATATTTTGGTGATAATAGGATTTATTGGGTTTCATTCCTAAGATATATCCTTGAGATTTCATCCTTAGAGGATGAATATAGGTGACCAATGATCCTAGAGTCCAAGAATCCACACGATGCACAATGTCACTACTCTCTAAACCAAAGTATTGTGCCCTATCAAGACCCACTGAAATTCCCATATGGAAGGAGCATAATTAACAAGCATCCAAAAAGAGATGGATCTGGGAATGTCTTTAATGAACATGATTTAACTCTATGAGGGAGATCCAGACTATGAGATGAGTTCCATGGAAGAAACCATGGAAGGAGGAACTGACATCCCTTCATCATGTCTCAATCAAGAAAAAATAACAATTGATAAAATTGATGAAATTATTCATCCATTAGAAAGTGGAAACATAGGGTAACAATATACAATATCAGTGTCGGTTCAACATGTGACATCAATGAACCCTGGTGGAAGTATCAAAAATAGAAATGGTGAACCTAATGTGAAACTATTATCCTAGACATGGGGATTAGAAGCATTTGAGACATCTGTAGATTTGATTTTTATAGGATCCAACTCATCAGTTCTAGGACCAACAATGAAAATAGTGGTCTCAGTATGAAACACGCTAATAATTGGGGCAGTTCAACATTGGTCATCAAGTATGTGACATCATTAGCACATATATCCCTCATCTAAATGGAAGATTAGATGATGTTGGGGAATTAGAAATTGATTTCCTTTTATCTGTATTGAAAACTGAATCCTCTTAATTTGAAGGAACCAAGCTTTAGGAATAAACCACCCAACACCCATAGACATAGGGGCAGGGGACATGTCAATGTAGAATTCCTACAAAAACCACATCTTCCACAAATTCTTTTGTGACATAAGATACCAGGAACCCATGCCCCATATCACCCTCTAAAATCATCCATAGGAGAGTGGAAAACACCCTTGAATATTGGTAAAAGTATGAGGGAGTCATAACCATAAGGGATATGGCTCACCGAGATTGAGAGACTCCAAAACTTCACCGACACCATTGTCCCCATGGGTTGCAAAAGGAGTCATTGGTCCCCACTCCAATAGAAAACAACATCGAGATCCTATCTCTAGACCGATCCTATGATTCACTTTATTTTGCTAAGGAGGTAGGGTAAGCTTGAGTCACCCTGTCCATGACTACTTCCTTGGATCCATCAAAAAGGTATCCCACCAGGCCTCTTCAGTTCCAACAATGACTGGTCTTCTAGGCCAAATAATAAGTAGACAATACACCTGCTCTGCTAGAAAAAGTTCAGACCACCTGATGCCAACATCATGTACAAACTCAAGAGAATTCTTATCAAGGGGAATCCTCTTACATAGCTCTACTGGCCCCTGACACAATTCGAACATTCCACCAGATCCCTATGATAGAAGAGAAGAGACCTATTTTTCTGGGTTGGGATCGAGACATCATCCTCTATATAGGAAGACTAGGTTGACACTGTCAGTCATCTGTGATTCCAACAATAGTTATGGTCTGGATCATGATAAGGATATTTAGTGAAGGGGTCCTCCCAACTTCCACAGCTAACACGGGGGACCTCCCTATGTTCCCATAAATCAAAGAGGTGGTCCTACCTGATTCATCGATAGTCAGTACAGAGGTCCTCCTGGTATTTATGCTTCCTAGCATAATGTTCCTCCCTGTGTCATATCCCATTAGGGACTAAGTTTCTTCTTCATTCCATTCCCAATCAATGGGGAGGTATTCCTGTAGTTGGGGTTTGGCTTAGTGGTAAGCACCCCGTAATACTACATGAGAAATGGGGGTTCAAAACCCATTGGGCACATGTTACTGTAGCAGTACTGTAGCGGGTACTGTAGCAGCGGTGGTACTATTGATCGGCAGGTACTTTAGTGGCGGCAGGGCACTGTAGCGGTGGCGGTACTGTTGCGGGTACTGTAGCAGCCGAGTTACTATTCACAGAATAGGAATTTGGCCAAAAATTTGGGCCTACGGGCTATGTAATGGGCTTCAAGCCCACTGGGCCTTCAGGCTATCTAATGGGTCTCCCTCTACCCAGTTAAAAGAGGTCTTTGCTTTGCTTTATTAATAAAAATGAGGCTTCGCCCCCAAAATTTAAAAAAAATGGGGAGGTATTCCCCACTCTATCATATATAAAAGTGTAGGTCTTACCCACATAATTGACGATCATCATGGAGGTCCGCTCCATATTATCACCATAATTTGGTAGGTAGGTCATCCTCCTGTCATAGCCAGCCAATGTAATGGCCCTACCCACTCCTCCGATGGTTATCTTGGAGGCCATCCCCAAATTTCCACAATCTCAAATGGAAGTCCTCCCCTCTTTGGAATTGTTTAGTGCAAAGGTCTTCCTTACACTTCAGTCAATTAGTAAAGAGGTCATCGTCATTCCTCCACCACTAGATAGCATGGTTTTCCTCCTTGTGTTTCCATTGACCATAGTAGAGGTCCTTCACACTTCATAAACCTCTCAAGTGGAGGCCCTTAACTCCCTTACAGTGTTCTATGCAGATCTCCTCCTCTCTATTATAAAAAACGATACAGAGGCCCTCCTTGTATCCCCAACAATCAAAGTAGAGGTCCTCCCCATACTACCACATAACAACATGGTGAACATACCTATGCCAAAAAAATTAACATCCATGAAGAACCATCTTAGGTAAGATGTATGAACTGATACCACTAAAGGTAAAATTATAAGAAGTGCCACGAAATCTCCAATCATGTTCTCTTCTCAGACTCTATAGAAGAATGTAATTTAGTTATGGAACCTTCAACTGATTCACTACCATAATAGTTCAGGAATGGATCCTAGAAAGTTAATTTCATCATCTCTGGTGGTGAGGTCCTCATGATCCCCAAATCAATTCTCATGTACATTCAGGTGGAGGAAGAATTGGAAACCTTCCAGGATCACACGATGGAATCATCATAATCATTTCTAGTTTCCATATCTACCTATAACTAAGATCACAGAGAGATATTCTAGAATGGAATAGATGAAGAGTATCCAGTTGAGTCACCACCCAATGCTGATACCCTTAATCCCGAGGTATTAGTGAACACTCATTCCTATAAAGACGTACTGATTCAATTAGCACCTCTCATGAGAGACAACCCAATGTGAAATGAACAATCAACTCAAGTAGTGATTACACCATCGTCTAGCTGACCAATGCACCAATACACAACAATGTCGCTGCTAATATCTCCAAAATCACCAATATATACTTTGTTTTACCAAGAGTAGGGCCTCTCTTCTAAGAAGGAAATCCTATGGGATTTCTTGGAAGTAGATTAGTTGTCAGTGGTATTTGGGCCAAATGAAACTTTAAACATCGGAATCCTGGATTCCCATGCTAAGGAATAGCTTGTGTGCTTCTATCAAACTATATGGATGATTCACTTTCTCCTTAGTGAAAATCATTTTTTCTGACCATGAATCCGAGAGAATTTCAATGGCATTGATCAACAGTGATGCATGGTTGATTTGGAAGCACTCCCATTAGATCAACACCCTTAATTTCCCAGTTACCACTGAAACCAATAATAGGAATACATAAAGTTATTTAGATTTCACCGCATAATCCAAGAAGGGGCATCTTCATATGTGTAAATCCAGGGTTAAGGACAATACAATTCACTCAATTTCAGCCCGATCATGAGAGAACTAGACTTATCCATTGATTTTGGGGATATTCCTATGGGTATCATTAATATGAATATGTTTGTACCTAAACTTTTAATGGATGGGGGCACTGATGTAGGATCTAATAGAGAAAACATACCCCCTTGGGTAAAACAGTATCAAATAGACCCTCATACAAGTGTGAACACTCACCTGTAAAGGAATAAACATGGACTCTGAGATCTATACACATCGTTTCCCACTAGTCAAAATTACAACAAGGTAAAGGGACATCTCAAGCCCTCCGATCCACCTGATATTGCATAGAAGAAAGAGGTTGATCCTACTATTCATAACTTTCTTTAATAGTTCATATAATATTAATGGATCATCGTTGACATGAGTCACCAAATTCTCCTGAGAAATGGGAAAATATTCTGTGGCATCCAGATCGAGCCATGCCATAGGTCACTAGACCTGAATATAATGTTTATGATCCTGTTAATTAATTGGTATTTAGGGATACTCATCAAGATTAGAACTCCCACCAATATTATCTAATAACCTCTCTCACCACTCATCTGGAAGCACTGGAGATGAAACAAAGGGAAATAATGCACAATGGAAATGCCTATCTAGCATGGGTAGAAGACATGTGAGCACCCCCAGATTACTGGAACCCTAATTTTTCCCCTTTCAATGGGATGAGAGACCCACTACAACATCTTTCCCACTTCATCTCGTGGTGTGGGACCATGTTGGGTACCCAAGAGCAGTAGAGAACTACAAACATCTTATATTTTGTTTAGAAATTATATGGGCATACATTCATCTTGTACATCCAGTTACCCATTGCGTCAATCATTTGTTGGTAAGACATATCAAGGATGTTTCTATACTAGTTCATCTCTACCAACTGAGAGACAAGTATTATTGACCTTTTTATGTGAATCCAACTACGTGATGAAGGCATCAATGAATTTATCCCTGTTATAAATGCCTCTTGTATTAACTTGATATTCTAATTACTCATTATCATCCTCAAATGATGTGTATGGGGAATATCAATAATGAGATGGTCCTCACCCTCATCACCCAAAACATCCTAGGGGGTTTCATGTTTTTTTACAAAGCTCAACACCTAGAGGAAGCCTTAAATATAGATAAGAAGGCACGTCCATTACCTATTCTAGATCTTGCAAGAAGAACCTACATGTTATAAAATGTATCCATGTAAAGGTAGAGGCCCCCAAGCTACTATTTATGTTGACAGAATAGCCTCACCAAGCATGGCCTCACCGAGTGAACCAGCCTCTACAAGCTCATCATTGACAATGTATAATTAGAATGTATCACCTGGAAAAGTTCAATCACCTAGTTGAGAGAATGTGGCTCTTTCCCATAGGTAGGCTCCATCCCTCATCAGGGACAGGTTCCCAAATCTTCTATACGTGATAGGATAAATCAAACCTCCTCCTTTAAGATTTACTAGGTCCCCAGTTACTTCCTCAGTTCCTTAGAACATGGGATTCTGAGGTTATCAGAGTGTAAGAAGCCCAATAAATCTAATCTTACTAATATCCCTAACCTTTTACCTTAACACTAGTTCAGAGTACATACCATCAAATAATTTTACATGTCTATGGATAGGCTTCAAGACCAAGCATGCAATTATATGGTCATATTAGGAATTGTTTCAGGACTGGTGGCTCATATCCCGGTTGAGCCCAACAATGACAGTGAGGGTTAATGTGAAAGGAAATAATTTTCCAACCACATGACTAAGAAGTATGATGAGTGGTTGGTTCTAAGAGTAGTCACTTGTTCTCATGGTATCATCTATGGGCACTTACAACATGAATCTCTTGAAGTCTTCACACCTTCTCCAACAGGTAGTTCTTCATCTACCTTATACCCTTAATTTTCATAGAAGAGTATGCACTGATAGAACAAGGTAACGAAAATTCCCCTACTAGTGACAAGGATATCCTGTACCCTGGGTGATTTCAAGCCTCTAAAGACTGGAATTACCCCCATGGTCTACCCAACATGGGATTAATCCTCTAATGTTGAGAATGAGTATACCCTCGTGAACACCATCAAGTTGGTAGACCCCTTCATGGTTCCTGACTGTGAAAATTACTAGGAAATACCTACAAAGTCCTTTCTATGACATTATTAATGGAATGGTTGAAATTATTTATACCTTTATAATGCTCAGGACCATGCTTCCATCTAATCTATGCATTATACTGAGACCAGACAACAAGTGTTGCATAGATCTCAGTAAGCAAAATCCTAGCATCCCACTCAATTAGGAATGCTTCCACATTTTACCATGATAACTGATAGGGAAGAACAACTACTAGTGCATAATAACCAGCCATACCCATCTAGGTCCTTGCCTCGTTAAGCTGATAGTCATCCAATAGTTTTTTTTGGGTGAGTTATCTGATGAGAAGTATGACATTTCGAGCACCATCCAGAATCTAGTGATTCATACACCAGTTCTTGTCATGCCTCCTTCCAAATATCAACCATGAGTTGTATGAAACAAGCATCTGTCACGGAAGTATGATGTGTTGGACCTCCTCACCAATATATCTAAAAAAATTTCTATCCTTAAGTCCCTCCACATGTTAGAAGAGATGTGAGGGACAATGGGAGAAACCTTAAAAATACCCCTCCAATTTGAATTAGAGGTATAATCCATAGAAACATACTATGTAGAGGAAGTTGGGAAAGAATAATTCCAAGCCATTATATCATTCTATAAAGATTATTAGGGATCTATCACATTGGGGAATATTTAACCGATGTACATCACATGCTGATTCAATGGCATGGAGATCCAACATTATTTTTTCGACATAGACTCCAAGATCAATATCATCCTCACTAGGATGATCCAAAATCTTGGAATCATTGAAGGATATTTGAGCCCCTCTAACCCAAATATTCATGGTTATGATTGGACTAAAAAGAGATCGTGTGGAAGAATTTGGTTGAAGAACATATTAGGTATCTTTATATTGAGCTGTTAGTTCATGGTTGTATAATAGGATATAATATATAACACTTTGATGGGTACTCACTAGATATATATGCATATAAAAGTACCATACTCATATCACTATTGCCTCATGTACTCCCTCAATGATTAAGTAGGCATGTTATAAGGTGATAAATACCCCTTTGACTGTTGTGAAGCCCACTATCTGGATTCTAGCTATGACAAGAGAAAGGATAATAAGGTTCATACAAACAAGGTTAAGCACACCACCATGGAATCCAACTTGTGTATAAACTTGGATAATGACATCGCCCTTATGTTCCACCTATCGAAAGCTGTGACACTAGACATAGGATTCTTTTTAATTTTCAGGATGAAATGGTTCCACCTCCCTAAAAACAATGAATGTCGAAATATTACCTCATATTCCTATATAGGATAGGTCTGGGTGACAATAGAAATCCATACCCCTATGAAGTACTGAGATGTTCACCCCATTACTATAAAATGAGCATCATAATTTACTATTTCTATGATCTAGGTTGAGCTGACAGAAACTAACCCACCACCATTTCTTTGATATCAATCATGGAACCTGCAATCTAATGATAGATGGGATTAAAATTATAGTTTATGTTTCCATGGTTTCAAGAGAGTAGGAATCTCCTAGTGTAGATTCCACATCTCCCATGTAGGCACAATCATTCCTCTAAAACTAGCCCGCCCAGATGAACTATATCATCCCACTAATTCTCATGTCTCTGGTTATGAAGAGGATTTTGAAGATGATCCTCCCACATTTGAAGTTGATGTATCCACCATTGTTGATGATTTGGTTCATTTGAACCTTGGTACCAAGATAATTCTCTGTCCAAAAATGATCAATGCAGCCATGCCTTCAGTTGAACAACAATAGTATACCGATTTCATAAAGAAACATCCTGATTTATTTTATTATTGTTATGAAAAGATTATAGGAATAGACCCTAAAGTTTCCTTACACTGTCTTATTCACCATGTGATTCATCATGGCATGAGTAAGCCTCCGAATAAAATGAACCCTTCTAATAGTGCCGTCATTAAGGCTGAATTTGGAAAGATTATCAAATAAAACATCATCATGGAAGTTGAATATCCCAAGTGGAGATCCAAAATCATTCCAGTAAGGAAGAAGAACAATGATCAGAGTTTTTATTGACTTTGCGTACCTAGAATGTGATCTCCTGAAGGATGGTTTTTCCCTTATAGTGATTATGTTATTGATCAAGGACACAACTGGGTTCTAGGGTCACTATTTTATGGATGGATAATTTAGATATAATAATATCTGGATGGAACCCAATTTTGAGGAGTCTCCAACATTCAAAGTGAAACAAGTAACCTTCTTCTATATGGTAATTTATTTCGGTCTAAAGAATTCAGGAGCCACTTATCAACCATCTATGCACCACATTTTCAAACAAATCCTCATGATGCTATTGGACTGCCTCATGGATGATTTGGTGTCCAAATCCTTCTAGTTTCAGGACCATCTCATAGATCTCAAGAAATTGTAAGGATTCCTCCAATCGAACCATTTCAAGATGAAACCCTTGAATTGTGACTTCAAGGTTACCTATGGTAAATTTATCATTTTTGTTATTAGATATAGAGGCATCCAGATCAACCTAGAGAAGATCGAATCCATCATCCAGAAGCCTCACACAAGAGCTCTGAGACCATCAATGTCACTTAGCCTACATAATCCAACTAATTTATAATTTTGAGTGAAATTGTAATCCCTTATCAAGGATCATGATGAAGGGCACCATCTACCAGTGAGATGAAGAGTTTAATAATACATTTGAAAAGATGAAGTAATATCTTCTACAACCTCCAGTATGATTCCACCCATATCTGGGAATACTTTGGTCATTTATGTGACCACCTTGGAATTACCCCACAACTCCATCCTCTCTTATAGGAAAAATCATGTAAGAGAGAACATTTTATAATACATCACTCACATGTTTATTGAGAACAAGTTATGATACTAACCAATTTTAAAAAGGTTCCCCATGATTTTTTTCATAGTGAATATATTGTAGAACTATTTTCAACATCATGAGATACTTTTGGTGTCTGGTATGGATCTACCGAAGGATATAATAATTCACCTGATGTTGAAATTTTGACTAGCTCCCTGGGTGGTGATCCATCAGTAGTTTTACATAAATTTAATTCCACATAATTCCATTAGGGTTCAGGCATTGTAAGACTTTCTGGCTACCCATCCTGCCCCTAAATATTTTCCACTAGATATTGATTTCCCAAAAACGAAATCCTCTCAGTGGATCAGGCTATTAAATTTTAGTATATACACTTTGAGGGAACCTATTAAAGACCATCAAGTATAAGGATTAATGATACCAAGATCAATAGAGTAGGCATGGGTATCATCTTCCTCACTCATGCATAGGTTTTTCTTCCCTACTCATTCCAACTGTCAGACGTTTTCACCATCAAAGAGAAAAAGTATCAGGCACTCGTTAATAGTCTTGATCTGGCCCTCAAGATTTATTTTCCCTTCTAAAACATGAAGGGAGACTCAAATTTAGTCATAAAATATATCAATGCTGATTATATCATTAGAAATCTAGATCTTATTCCCTTGTGGGAGGGAAATCTCCAAATGATGGCCCAGTTTCATTCTCAGAGAGAGGTGACTCTTGTTCCCTAGTCATAGAATTATTGAGCCCAATCCTTTTCCAGTTTAGTCACATCTCTAGAAAAGACTACCTAGGATGTTCTGTTCATTTATGGGTCACATCATAGAGTCATTATTCATGTCATATTAGATGGAGACAACAACTAGAAGGTAAACCAATTATTCATTAGTGCCTCTATTTTAAGAAGAAAATATTCTCCCATAATAAAAAACCCCTTAATGGACAACTCCATTCATCGACTACCTTTAGTATGGTACCCTCCCACTAGAAAAATCCAAACATTAATTAATACATTGACACAAAACCCAATTCACCCTCAATAGTGGGCCTAACCTCGATCAGACTCACTACATACTTTTTCTTGAGGGAATTATCCTATGATTCATCCATGTAGATGAGATTCCCTAGTTCTTGCAAGAAGTTCATGCCAGGTCATTTAGTTCCCATCAGGCAAGGTAGAATATTTCCCACTAGATTCAAAGGTTGGGTTGCTTCTTCCCCACCATGATCGATGACAATATAGATTTCTCCAAGAGGTTACATTCATGTAAAATTCATGATAATTTTTTTCATCAGCCATCAGAGCCCCATAATACCACTTAATAATCTTGGACCTTTGATATATGGTACTTGATGTCATGGGACCATATCCCCCAGTGAAATCTTGCCAGTATAGGATCATTGTGATTGTGATATATTTCTTTTCCAAGTTGGAAGAATTTATTCCTGTTATATAATTCAATTCATGGTTAGTGGTCAAAATCCTGATCTCCCATGTCATCCATTGATTTGGAGTCCCTCATTCCATTCTTAATGATAATGTAACCATATTATAGGATACTGATCTAATGAAGTTGTACAATGAGTATGTAATCCATTTTTATTATAAATCCAATTATCATATGTAGGAAAATGGATAGATCGATGTGTTTAGAAAAACCCTATAAAACATTTTTTAGAAGAATGTGAGCCTAAACAAGAAATTTATCTGGGAAAATCTTCCCAATTACCTCTTGGATTATTGGATAAAATATCATAATTCCACCCAGGTGACCCCCATATTCTTTGGAGTATGGAATAGAGGCATTTCTACCAATAAATATTTTGTTTCCATCACTTTTAATATATATTTTTGTTCAATATATGTCGAATGAATTGAAGAAGTTTGTATAGTTGAGTCGGAATCCATTTATGTGAACAATATTTAGGCCTTGCATAATCTATAGAGGCATCCAAATATAATAGTGATGGAAATCAATAAAAAGTTTCACATTAAATCATTTCTCTAAGGTGACAGAGTGATGGCTCTCATAATAACAATGATACTTAGAAAGAAGCCACCAAAGTTACATCCGAAGTGGGAAGGACCTTACATAATTCATAAGGACTTTCCCAATGGTGTAGAATCTTTGATCATAATGGATGGATGAGGAATCACTCCTGCAATAAAGACCATGTTTATCAATAATTACTTCGTATACATAATACTATTCTATGCTTTATGTCTTTAAACTAAATAGTGTCAGTATATTAGTTGCATGATGTTAAATCATGTAGCATTAATGGTTCTTTTTTGAATGACCCGAAAATCCACAGACCAAAATATTAATTTCATGATGTTAAACTATATAAAAAACATCCTCCTAGACTCACGATGATATATTTCATAGTTTCATTGACTTAGAACAGGTCGATAAACTACACATCACCATAATGTTCTCACCTAAGATAAAATCTCCCTTGGTATTAGTCATCTATCATGATGTATTCAATAACTATGTACTGATTGATTCCAATCCACATGGGATATGTAGTGAATCTTATATTATTTTATCCTATTCTAGCCACCCTAAAAAATAACCCTCTCTGTGAACAGGTTAGAACTACACAAGGATATTTACATCAAGCGCTACATGTGGGAAGATTCCAATCCTCATGGGATACATAGTAACACCCATACATTTTGACTTTGGTTCCATCCACAAATTCACAAAACCCCTTCACCCTTATGCCCAATTTATGACACTATGGGTCTACTTTTTCCTTGTTCATGTGAGATATTTCTTCTTCCTATTCCATATAGGTCCCCATGAGCCTAATCCTAGCCCAAGCATCATAAATCAAAACTATGTGAAGGTACCCTTTGAAATATGTGGTGTGGTTTTTGGTTTCTTTGGACCTCACTCATATAGGTTTTTCTCAATTCTATATACTACACATATTGATTTGAGAATACCTTGGTCTAAATTCTATGAGCATAAACTAAGAACCATTTGGACCCAACACCATAACATTAAACTGAGATCCTATAGTCTAATAATCACAACATTAAACTATGCACATGCATTTTTGGGAATGTGTCGTGCGGCCAAAACCTCATTTTCCTCATTAAAATATAGTTTATCACTCTTCCATGTCACCTTACCAATTTTCATAAGTCCCATTCGTCGGGGTCTAGGAAACACGTATTCAAACTGTGAAAACTAAGTTCAAGCACCATGAATTTAAAAATTATTCAACCCTCCTCGTGAATGTGTATTTGGAATGGGCCCCCTTGGACCTTATTCATTATAGGAATAGTATGCTATCACATTAATCATATCCCCTTTGGTGTGTTTACCCCATTTTATCCAACCTCTATGGCCTTATTATAGGATTTAATTTCCTAAACGTAAGAGTTTAAATTTCAATCCTAACCTGAGAATGTTCTGAATTCCTCACGATAATCATGGGATTACTTAAATACCTTTCTATAGAGGGTTTCCCAACCATGTTTTTGTCTCTCAATATGATATGTTTTTAAAAATATGTATGGACTGATTCTCATCCTTATAGTATATGTAGTGATGCCCAAACATTTTGTCTTTGTTCCCAACTATGATTTCATCAACCCTTCAGCACATTGTCCCTAATCATGGTCCAAGAAACACAACCCTATACTATTTACATCCAGTCCAATAATCACAACTATAAAAATTTTGTGAACCTCCATAAAAGTGCATATGTGGTGTGTCACTAACCTATTCCCTCACTCAAGTCAGTTTTTCACTCCATTATACTACACATACCCATTTGAGAGGACCCATATCTTTGGTTCAAACTCTATGATCATAAACTAAGGGTCTATGGTCCAAGAAACACTAGCTAAAACTATATTTAGTAGTTACAGGCATTAATACATTAAACTATTTCAATCCCTTATAGACCAATCTATACAAATTCAAACTATATATCCTAACATCCTCAACACATGACATTAATCATTGATTCCACCCCGTTCCAAAATGGAATACATGAAACTACCAAATATGAGAGGATCATATTCACTGGAATTTGTCATCAACCACACCATACACTAGAACTATGTGTGCCTATATTCCTATATTATGGGATACATACAAATGCGCGAATTCCATTTCTTTGGGCATAGATTCAAATCTATCAAATCCTCCACTAGTGTATCCCCATCACAGTCTGATCATTATAACATTAAAATAAGAGTTGAAGTTTGAACATAATGACATTAAAATATGAAAATTTCTTCCCTAGGAGTTTGTTGCATGTTGTAGGCCCCCTTGGTGCACATTCACATAAATTAATAACTATTTCACCATACAGGTGCCTTTCATAACAATTTCCCTCATGGTCCTCTATGCATGACCATAATCTAAAGTCTTACCCTTGAAATTTTTAGGATTTCTCATAAAGAAGATGTGATTTTTACCCCAGTTTAATCCTGGATGAAACATAAGATATATATGATATTCGTAACAATTGATAACCCATTATACGAACTTGGGATTCCTCATGAAAACCATGAGACCCCACAAATTCCCTCATCAGGTAGGATCACACCTATCAGTGTTGGTCTCTTATTGATCCATTCTAGAGAACAATGTGTGGCTTGATTCACATCCTAATGGGATACATAGTGATGGTCAAAATTATCATATATGGGCATAGCTGTAAATAAAATTTATCCCCTTCCCCCCTGTTATATTCCACTTGATACAACCATAATCTATTCACAATCCCTAGGTTTAAATCCCACAATTTGATACTCCCCATTCCATACTTTGAGGCTTCCATGGTTTAGATTTCCATCAACATTCAAATTTATACATTCCCCCTATCATTTATGGTCTCGTGTAATTTTTTCTCAACTCCCATTATGGGCCAATTCCCTAACGGATCAATGGAAAAAACTATTGAACTTGTGTTTCAAACATGTTCAACAGTCAATCATTCATTTTATCAACTCAATTGCAATAGGTGCGGTTAAGATTACTATGTTTAGAATGCAGTCAATAATTGATCCCTACCCACTGGTCTCCCCAGGTCAAGATCTTAAAAGTATTGATTTACCTCATTTCAAATTCCTCATATCATAGTGGAATTAAAATACTCTTGGTTTCACCAGTAATGTGTGCTTCCAATGTCCATGAAAAACCATTTATCATTCCTTGTTTCCTACACCTAGATTTTCTCATTCAGGCTCAGAAATTATAGTAGGATGTATACAAATGCAATAAATTTGTGACAAGTTTTTCTTGGCCTAAATATAATACCATTAACTAGGGATTCAAATTTAATCATCGTAAATTTATATTGTATGCAGGTTTTCTTCAAAGTGATTTCTTTTCTGGAGTTGGGACACCCTAGTCCTTACTAACGTCAGTTTATTCAGTATTTTACACTACACATGTCTATCTTGGATATTATAACCATGTTTTAGAATGTGTGAGTTTAAACTATCTGCAACGTCCCAGTCACACGATGTTATACTTTGAAATGCATTAGGCCTAATGGTGCTACTACTCTTGTCCCTACACATCTTATCTGTTTGGGCCTAGGAATAGCTAGACCCACAACATATGTCATTCCTAATAGACAAAACCTTCTTCAATTATACCCTATATTAGTCGTTCCACATCGATCTTACAGTGGAGAAATCACCCCTTAATTGTCCTGGTGGCCTTCTGTCTCAGAATAACCCTGAGATATGCATTCACCCAACTCTCTATGTAGTCACGAATAAGAACGTACATAGTAGTGGGTGACAGTAGATCATTCTACATATTTCCATATTCACGTGTAAACATGATTCATAATTGTATCATCACCTAAGGGTGGCACTCATGAGTTTCCTCTGAGTACATCATCATAGTCAAACTCAGTAGGAACCAAAATTTACTTCTGAATCGATGTGGATTTTATGGCTTGAATACTGTTTCACAGTAAACCCTTTCTATGAGTAACCAACCTCAAAAGTCTAAAAGTGATGATCTATGCTCCTCAGTTCCTATTGAATCATTAGTTACCACCCCAGTCAACAGAGGGAATTGGTGAAAGATGAAATGATCTGCCAACCCAACCATATTTGACACTTATACTAGACCAAAATTGAATGGTTAACTCCTTTCGATGTTCAAAACCACAGGTCAAAATTTTTCTGTGGAAGGTGAAATAGGGTTTGTGTAGTCATAAGCCCAAATGTGTGTGGCTAACCAACTATACAGGAAGTGAAGGGTCTCATACACAAGCAACGGTGTATTCCCCTCGCTAATATGGTGAAGTACCTTGTTTAATTTTCCAAGTATTTGGATACTTAGGAACAGACACGTCCCCAATGCCAGAATCACTAAAATTATTATGTTTCTTGGCTTCACTCCAATGGGTTCATCCCTCACTATGATAATCCTCCCAAATATTAGTGTCGTGATAAAACTTTCCAGCTTAACTATGGGTCAAACCTCAATTTTTACATTTCATCCCCACAAAACCTACTGGATAACTTCAATAATTCACCTTCTTGATCCCTCCAAGCCCCATTGTAGACCCTAGGTACATGTGTGTGGAATTTTTGGAAATTACCTTGTTTAATCCTCACCCTTAGTGGGATCGTCTTCTATGATGTTCAAGAAATAGTTAAACCTTTACTAGAAACGAAAATGCTTCCTCCTATGTTTCTCTTCATAAGTTCCCTTCAACAGATCCAGCAATGGATAATACAAATCTAGATTATACTCTTGGTATTCTTATAAATTATCTATAGGGACAAAATTATCTTACATTTCCCCATTTTATCAGGGTTATGGTGATCTAGTTAATGTACTATTGGTTGACACTGACCTACCCATGATGGAAATTAAATGTAAATTTCCCAGGTGACCATCTTATCAACAGCTCAGTCATGATATCATTTGGCCTATAAAACTAGAATTGAGAAGCCTGTGGTACTTTTTGAAGACCTACTTGATTATGCTCAACCTCAAAATCTTGACATGTTACACATTCCCAGTAGGTCCAGGACAACTCATCTGTGAATTTTCCATCCTAGCGCAAGTCCCATCTGTAATTCCATCCCTTTTGTGAGTCCCCCATGGCTACCTTGATGATCATATGATATTGTGGTGGGGATAAATATTACTCTAAAATATATCATTGATTTTTTTTATATTTTTTAGATGAATTTTACTATGATGGGTGCCTGATTTTTCTAGACGTGTCATGCGGCAACTCTGTGCCACTAGTACTACCTTACAATGACCCTAAACCAGTAGGCTTGCTCATCCTTATTCACCTCCAAGATGAATCCATCACCCATAAAGTAGAATATATAGATTATAGGTGTCACACAAAAAGGATACTACCTTTGATACTCTCAAGGAAGTCCAAGAAATGATTCTTCAAACATACTCTACAATCATGATGTTGTCTTCCATCTCTTCTCTTCAAATCATTTGTAATGACTCCATGAATGAATGAATGAGGGGAATTTGGATTCATGAGTTTAGTTTTTTATGATTTTGGTTCATAAAGATCTTTCACAAAGCTTATTCACGGAGCTTAGTTCACATAGCTCTATGTTATAGTGCTCCCATCATGAAGATGTTGTTCAGATTTTCTAGTTTTCTAAGAGGCATTCATTGAGAAAAGGTTCAGAAGTTTGATTCACTATGAAAGAGTTCATAGATAAAAAACCATGGATATCATGATCTTCACAAAGGGATAGAAAAATAATATTTTCATTGCATGAATTCATGTTTCTTTGAGGGCCCCGACCGTGCTATTTATAATTGTACAAATATGACACACTTTGCGATGTTGTTCTTACTAGCATCCATAAATGAAACAGGGTCATGCATGAGAATCATGAATCATGTTCATGAAAGAGAGAAGTTTTATTACTTCTTATTATTTGACCTGAAAATATAACCCCCATTTTCCCATCATCTTCCATTCCGATGGGGGGGAATTTTGGCGCCGAACTACATGCCACAAGGTAATTTGAGCGTGTCCCAAATGGGTTGGATATGTCCTTGTTAAAATGGAACAAAAATACCTTTCAAGAGAATCTACATCATGAATCACTTCCTATACATATATTTAAAAGAGCCTGTAGAGCTACCTATCCCATCAATTCCCTTCACAAATGCATGAAGTGTTGATGGTGGCCTCCGCATGTCTGATGGAGCACCACGATCACGAAAAGGACTGATGTTGTGCTTCATGATTTTTATGAAGTCTCATCAATTTCTTAAGCCCGTATTTTCATCATGAACCAAATACCAGATTTATAAAACCCTTTTATTATGAATACCCCTTATTCCAGCATTTGGGGGACTGTTACCCAACCTTTGGACTTCTAGATTGCTCATATTCAGTGAAGCATCTAATCATCATGAACAAGACTAAGATGGATCATCCAAGGTATCATATCATCAAGAAACACCATTCCATATGTTTTTGAATGCCTCCACCTATATATGGTATTCCATTTTCAATTTCCTTCTCCCTTTATAGAGGAATAAATATCAATGGGGCACTTTAGGATTTGTGAAGCATTAATCCCTCACAAATCACACCTTTTTTAAGTAGTGGTTTCATATAGCTGAAAGGTCTCCATGTTTCTTGAAACCTACCCCTCCATGAAACCCTTTAATTCCATGAAGAACCCAATATTCATAAATAAACCATCTTCAAGGATCTATTATTCACAAAGACTCTCTCTTAGGAATTTCCATTTTTCCTCCCTTATAGTGATATCTCTTCAAGAATGTAAAGTTCTTAATTCCCCCATATCCATATGGGATTGGTTAAGCTCCACCTCATGTCCCTATGTGACCTCTAAAACTCATTACTATGGCCCACTATACATAAAGTGTGGCCCAAGATTCCCACCTTCCATTTTCTTCTCAACATTGGTATGCTAATGCCATTAGATTCTCAGCACAAGCATGCTAATGTGGACTATGTGATGAACCACTTCTTCACACTATTAAAACATAGAATTTCTAAATCCATTCCCCTCCCATAAGTTCATGAGAAGTGGTTATGTAAGCCCAATGGGCGAGGATTGATTCCCCCACATCTGAGATACATGACATAAAAATGGAATGGACAAAAAATCCTCAACACATAACTTTAAACCATGGAATTACCCTATGAGAAAGGAACATGATTCTCTGTGTGTGACTGGAATGGGACGGTCTCTACACGGCTTATCATTATAAGGAAGGAAATACACCTCAAATGGAATGAGATCCTCCCAACATGTAATGAAATCCTTCTTAGACAGCTTCAATGCATAAGCCACACATCATCTCTCATTGGAATTTCATTCATGAAATGATCATTGGGTCTACTACTTCTTATTTTTTTCTGACATCAACCATGACTCAAATGGGATTAGAGGGTATTATGGACCTTGACATATTCTAAATCACCCTATTGACTGATTCCACTCATTATTCCCAATCACATGTTCCACCGACCTTCTCCATAGATATAATTCACATACCAAAATTCATATGGGGCTCTCCTACATGTAACTTCCAACCACAAGTCCCCCCATATTGGCCTCTTCCATGGGTATAATCCCCAGGCATTCGGAACTACGTGGGTTTTTATACATGTTCTTTAAGAATGGTACATAGGATGCCTCTCTAAGATTCAATCTCAACCAATGGTAAGCCAAGTTTCTCATGGTTGGGGTGAACCTCCTCGATCCATCTCCCATGGTGTTATAATCAACCTCAAGGTGTGACATCATCCCTTCTAGGGACACACATCCATTATTCACCTCCATGGTGTATCTTGATCAGTTAACATTGTCTCTACTAGATGATAAACTTGTTCCCCGGTCCATCTCCACAATATATTAAACTTGTGAACCTAAATAGATACACCAATGTAACCATGGGATTACTAAGGTGAAATACTTGAAAGATATGTTCATATGACATTAGTTACCCCATGCTAAAGATGGGATGCATGCGGAGAAAATGATGGATCATATTCAATTTTCACGTTAGATACCTCATGATCATTAAGGGATGCCTTGGGATACATGCCTAAGATGCCTCCATGTAATTCCCTCCAAGGAGAAAATATATAGGGGACCAATGCTCCTTGTGTCAAGACCTTCCAGTGATACCCAACATGACTACTCTCGTCCAAAGGATTCCTCCCTATCAAGACCCACTGGAATTTCTAGACAAATGCACTGTAATTAACAATCATCTACAAAGATATGGAACATGGAATGAGTTCCATAAAATTGAATTAACTCTAGGAGAGATAAATTGACGTGGAGACAAGTTCCAAGGAGGAATACATGGAAGGAAGAACATACATACTATCATACTTTTTTTGAAGTAGTACACATCATCGATTAATGTGAGAAAGTCACCCGCCTTAGGAAAATTGGAATGTGGGGCAACAAAATGTGGTGTCAACATACATGAAAAAAGTGGTGGAATTGAACCCCAGTGAAAGAGTTAGATATATTTTTTTATATAGAAAAATATTCATAAAAAATTACTTAATTTTTCAGTAAATTCTTTATTTGTTTTAAAAATAATATTTTCTAAAAAATTTATATTTTTATTTCATTCTTCAAGAAATAATAAAATTAATTTCAGAAAATATTAGAAAAGGTATTTGATAAAATAAAAAACATTTTTTACTAAACATATCAGATATATTTTATGGTGTATTTTTGGATAATTTCTTGAACAGAATAATTGTTTGATAAATAGTAAAAATACATATTTTTAATTGAAAACATCATTTTCGTTGAAATAATTTTTAAAGATAAATTAAATTTTAAATATATTTTGAAGTAAAATTAGTTAAATTATATATATATTAATCCAATTTAGACAGTGGAAGAATTTTTAAATTTAAATTTGATATTAAAATCATGTAAACAATTTTGCTTTTTCTCATTGAAAACTCGATTTCTCATTGCATATATAGGAATAATTTTATACAAAAGATGTCCAATACTATGATTTAAATTTGGAAAAATGGATTTCATATTTTGTATCATCATAATTTATATTATATATTATGGTGACCTTAATTTTTTTCTATAATGAATAGTGAAATAGTAAAAAATTAATCACCATGGTTAAAAAAATGGGTTTACCATGGGTTATAATTAAATGACAAGGTTTAAAATTTATTAAGAAAAAGTATAGATTACATTTTATATCCATATGTATACCAATTAACATATAAGTCTTGATAATACTATATTTAGGATCCTTTTTGTCTGATAAGATCATGGTTATACCTTTTCATTTTCAAAAATTACAATTATGCTAGTCAAATAACTTATAAAATACCATCCCTCTCTTATCCTATTCATATCATCATACACATTTGGTTCATCCCATACCTTACCGAATAAATTTTAAAATTACTTCATCTCACCCTAAAATTTATATATTTTATATAAAATTACCTATTAAGGCTTTTCATGCAAACATAATGAGGTTAACCGAATAAGAGGTAACATTATTTAATGAGAACATTTGTATTATTTCTTCAACCACCTCCTCAAATTCATATTAAACCATGATTATATAATTTTATCATTATATTACCAATAATTATATGTTTTTTATTTTCAGTTAATCAACCAAAACCATATCTTCTTTCCTAAAATGGATTACAGAGTCATCATTCATGGGTACGATAGACTACCAACTCATGAACCGATGTCATTCATTTTTCCATTATAACCTATCATAGATGGGTATTATATTGTATATATAGTATATATATATATATATATAATATTTATAACATAATTATTCATTTTTATTCATTATATCATATATACTCTTTTTTTACATTCTATTCCATATGATAAATGATAATGTCACTTGTGGGTATGGTGGACTATCTCCCCCTGAAGTTTTGTGATTTTTTAAAAACAATTTATGGAAGATAAAATTTAATAAACATATGTGATATACATAAAATAATTATTATATTCATGACATATTTATCCTTATAAAATGCTAATATATCATTTTACTTCTTAAAATTTCACTCTCTAGTAGATGATACCATCGTTCGTGTATGTGTGGAAAACAACCTTCCTGAAGTAATGTAACTCTCTCTATCATAAACACCGAACCACATGTATTATATGTATAATTATATTTGAATAATTTAAATGAAATTATGATCATTTTGGAAATATAAAATATGACATACCTCTTTTCCAAAACGATCTTCGAAAATTGAAAATTTTATGCATACATACGGACTACCATCTCCATGATCATAATGTACATAATTTTTCAAAACCATATTTCATTTCATTTTATGCTTTATTGGGGATTATGATTCAAAATATTAATAACGTTAAAAGGGATCTATGTCTCACTTTTACTCATTTGAGATACATAACATATTAATCAATTGTATCTTTTATGTGGTGTATATACTGACCATGAATTTATTTTATGATTCGTATCCTAGAATTTATTGGTATTTGTGTGTACATTTGATGATATGTCTTTTATGGGGTTTGTGGTTAAAAAGTTACCAAAGTTGTCCAGTTTGTTTTCTCAATTTTACTTATTTGATTCAAATTTTATGTTTTGAACCTATATTCTTTTATGAGGTGTATAAACAACCCCATTTTACATGTAATATCATGAAATTATTTATCCTAATGATATTTAATGGTTCATTTAATGATATTACTTCTTGGGTTTTATATCTCAAAGTTACCAAAGTTGAATAGATTTTATATTACAATCCCATAACTTATCATTTATATTAACTATTTATGACTTGATTTACAAGATATAATATTATGATACATCTCTCAAGAGACTCATTATTTTTATTATAGACAATTTATGTCATGAAAATACTTTTTTTTCCCTTTCATTTTCTTCTCTCTATCTACTAAAGTGTTCTAAATGAGTGTTTTTACTATAAATGTTCCTTTTAGCCAAAGACCCTTTTTCTTCAAAACCCATGTTTTCTAAAAATGTTTTCAAAAACGTTTTTTATATTTTTTTAAGGTGATTTATTAAAGAAATTTGTACCCACGTTCAATTTTTTTAGAAAAAAAATAAAAATGAATCTTCATGCCAGTTTCAAAAACAATACCCATTAGGTTTTTATTGAATATGTGAAAAAAATATTTGTTTTTAACAATAATGACATGAATAGTATTTGCTACTATCATGAAATCTCAATGATTTAATGGTTAAATTACAAGTTTTCAATGTTATTTTTTTAAGGAATATTTTTCCTTAATATTTTTGAAATTTTTAGAATTTAAATAAATTATTTCAAAATGAAATTTATTTTATAAATGGTATATATTTTAAAATTAATTTCCCTAAGTGGACAGTATACTTCCATTAGTAACTTTTTTTATATATTTTAAAAAGAATAAATTTTTAAAATAATATTTTAAAAAAATTCTTCCAAAATATGTAATAAATTTTAGTTTTAAAAAGTGAGTTTTAATGAAATGATATTTTCATCAAAAAATGTTCCAAGTGATTATAATTTAATAATTATTCTCCATATGTGATGAAATACATTGAGTTTATTTATTATTTATTGGGGCTATGATCCAAGGATACTATTCTTGTTATTTCATTGAATGGTTTATTTTTAATATGAAATGATTTTTTTTAAAACTCATTTCTTTTTCTATAGGTTATACCATGGTATTGTTCTTGTGAAACCCACTTCTTTATACATGGGTTATGATATGATGAAATGATGAAATGGTTATGAAACTTATCTCTTTTCCATATGTTATGATATGATGAAATGTTTGTGAAGCTGAATTTAATTAATGCTATATGAAAAGAATGATTTTTTATAATCTTGTGGAAGACATATGTATGATTTTATTACGTGATGTGTGTGACCTATATCACCCTCAAATTAATTAGGTAAAGATTTATATATCTTGAGATAAATAGGACTAGAATAGTTATTGAACCTAGTTCTATGAGGGAATTTTTCCACTATGATGGTCCTACGAGTGTACCCTAACTAATATGATGGTTTGGGGAGTGAACCCATTCCATTATGATAGCCTTAGGAATGAGACTTTTATACTATAAAAATAATTTTCTATTATTTTATTTATTCCATAATTCTATGTCTTATGGCTTTATTATGATATCATGGATTATTTATTTTATTCTATTATGATTTATGTCTTATTACCAACTAACATTTATTCCAAGACTAAATATTATGATCATTGATGTATCAGGTATTGGTTTTCAAATTTTATTCTCATACTCTCATACCATTAAGTTCAAGTTAGGTTTATGTATCTCCATTTTTTACCATTACATATCATATAAGATCACACTTTTATAAAATTTATTTCCCCATGTTATGAAGAAAGGTTTTATGTAGGGTATTTTTATGAAGAGTATTAAAGGGTAAGATCATTATAGTAGATGTTGAATATCTTTCACCAAATTAGAATATTGTGATCATAGTATATAATGGAACTAAACTATTTTTATCCTCAAGAGTTTGTTTCTTTAATGTATAGAATATTTATCTAAGAAGATGTAATATATATGTAAGAAAATAATGGGACACTATAGTTGGTATTAGAGGATAGGTTTAGTTATCCTTTGGAAACTAGTTTGAGAAAAATTTAATGAGATACCTGTAGAACCCCTAGACTGAGGTATGTACACTTTTTTTATTCTTTGTTATGTGTTTAATGTGCATGGGATGAGTTGAAGAGAGGTTGGTAGAGTTTGGAATGGTTTTGAATGAGTGTGGAGGCTTTTCTTAGGAATCACGTTTTGAGCATGGTTAGGGGAAATCGTGTGGGTTCTCCAGGAGGCCATGCAGGGTGGGGGATAGTAGGTTTCACATGGCCTACACACGGTTTTCCAAACCATGTGAGGTAACCGTGAAAACACCTCCTCTCGAGATAGTTGCATGTGCACAGTTAGCACACTATTTGCCAAACCGTGACACCACATAAAATAGGGTTTTAAAACCTGGATTCACCCTAGCTTGCCTCATTTCACTCCTAATTCTCTCCCACTTGAGCCTCACTCGAGATTTTGAGTTCTCAGGGGTTAAAGGTGATCTCCCACTAATTCTTGAAGGGATTAAATGGGGTTTCATGGTTGTTTGTAGGTTCTTTCTCTCGGGTAAGTCTCTCCTCTTGGTTTCATTGTGTTTTCCTCTAGATCTACATCTCCATATCTCTCCGTTTTCTAGATCTACACTAGTTTTGTGTAGATCTAGGGTTGTAGTTTCTTTGGATTTTAATTATAAGGATTTTGAATGTTAGAGAAGGGGATCTAGAGATGTTTCGGTGGTGTATTCACCGGTTTTGGGGGGTGATTTCTGGTGGGTTGATTTCACCAAAACCTTAAAGGTGGGTGGCTTCTCTCTCCACTCCACTGGGTTTGAAATAGTGGTTTTGGTTAAAATAAATTTGTGCTGCTTAAAAAATAATTGTGTGTTGATATGCAAATATTGGTTGGAAATCCCTTTGGTAATGTTTTAGGGATTTTTGTGGAAAAAGGGATTGTTGTGAGATACTCTTGACGTGATTTTAAAATGGGATTTTATAATTAGTTGTTTTGTTGGTTCATTATGATGATTTGGGAAAATGGTTTTCAATAAAAAAGGGATATTTTATTGAAAAGTGGATTGGTATGGAAAATGGTTGATGGGTGTTTTCAATAAATGCTAATTTACTGAGGTGGATTGACATGTAATGGAAATGGTTGATTGCATGTTGTTGTGGTCTTGGTGGGTTATATGTTTGATTGTGGCTGGTTGTAATGTGATGTGAAAGTGGGGGGTATGTCCCACTATAAAAGGTGAACTGGACGGGTAGGAAGTCCCATTATTTTGGGTTTTCAGGTAGCGGGTGGGAAGTCCTACTAGCTGAACATTGGGTGAACGATTTGGGTGGGAAGTCCCACCGTTATGGTTTCTTTGTTGTATGGTGCTTGCATAGATGGAATTTGTTGTGAAAATGTGAAATGGTTGAATTTTCATTCTTGCATGGCATGGTTGATTGGGCTTCCCTGTGTTGCATGTTTGGGTCATGGAATGATTATTTGGATTTTTCTAGGTTTACATAGTTTGGGTGAAATGGCTTGGAAAGGGTGTGTCTGGATTATAGTAATGGATTCCCATGTGATTATTTTATATAAATTATTTACATAAATGTTCTAGTAGTTTTATCCTAGTGGAATGTGTAGGGAATTCATTTGGGGAAAACATACTGAGTAGTTTTACTCACCCCATTCTTTAACACATTGGTGTCTTTGCAGATGTTGTGTACCAGGATATCGGTAAAGGTAAGGAATCGCATTGCTAGTGGTGAGGCTAGTGATGTTTTGTTGGAGATTGGAGCTTGGATCTTGGTGTGGAGTTGTGGTGGTGTCATGGCTCATGGTGTTTTTTTATTTACTCTTCTTCATAGTACTCTAATATCGTGGTGTGTCGTATTTGTTTTGGGTTGTATTGTGGAACAAATTGGTTGTGTTTTAGGAATATACGCTTGAATGTTTTATTGACATGCATCATATAGTGGTTGTTAGTGATGGTTTGGTTGGTTTTGTCTTAAGGGAAAATTGTTCCCCAGTTTGTTCACGAATCACATGGAATTTATTTCCAGCCTTTAGTGCCTTGGGAACATTGCTTAAAGCCAAGTAACCCTCACCGCCTCCTCAAGCCAATGAGGTAGGGGCGGTGTGTTACAAGTGGTATTAGCTTGTTTGGTCCTTTGGAGTTGATTCTCGTATTTGGAGTTGATATTCATTGTGGAATATTCCTTGAGCCTGGATGGTGGCATGGCGTAGTAATGTAAGAACTTGGAATGTATAGCATAAAAGGATATTGCTAACCCTTTTATGTTGAACTTCATGTTACCAGGGAGTTGGGTACATAAGTGTTTCAGAGACACTTATAAGGATTGGCAATCTCATTGTCTTGGGTGAGCTAATGAGATGTGCATGGCATATGTGGTAGAAATTACTTCCCTCTATGATGCATAATGAATTAGGAAGAATGATTTATGGAATGAATTGAGAAATGGGTTTTCGAATATGTGAAATTGTAATGTGAATATATTTGGTATTTTGAAAATGTTTTGGTTTTCAAAAATGGTGAAAATTGCAAAAAGGTGGAAAAGGTGGTAATCCTTGTTGTGATAGTATTGTGTAATATGATTTGAAATGGGAATTCATGATGTCTATAGAAGCGAGACTCATGGTTTTTTGTTTTCTGTTTAAAGAAATGGAACCGGGTAGGTGTCGTAGACACCATCCGAAAGTGGCCGATGAGAACGTGGTTGCACCTGAGCCCTAGGTGAACTAGTAATTAGTCCAGAGAATAGTGCAAGCTTTCCAAGCTAGGGGAAGTGTGAATAGAGCAGAAGATCCAAAGCATGTTGATTATGTGGCTCAGTTTCAAAGCCATGATCCACCCATCTTTTGGGGTGATTCGGACCCAGAAAAGGAAGAGGTGTAGTTATCGAGAATGAACAGAATATAGGAATTCTTGGGGATGCCAGTAGAGTTGACAGTAAAGATAGAAAAATATAATCTAGATGATCTTTCCCTTATGTGGTGGGAGTTGGTAGTCCAAGTGGGGATATACTAGGGTATGACGTGGTAAGTCTTTGAGGAATTATTTAATAAAAAATTCTACCCACATACGTTTAGAATTCAGTGCAAAACTGATTTCTTTAGTTTGAAGCAAGAGCGTATGTCTATGATGGAATATAAAGATATGTTTATGAGCATAGTGTAGTTTGCACCCGAGGTGGCAGGTAGCACATAATTGAAGGAAAATATCATTGAAGCAGGGTTAAGGCAAGAGATCCATTCAAAAAATAGTAGTGTTGCCTATCAGTGATTACACCGAGATGGTGAATTGATCTTCGATGGTTGAGTGGTATCTGTTGGGAGCTCTGTGCGGAGGAAGCATGGTGGTACCCATGGGGAATAGTGGGAACTCTAATGATGGTTCAAGAAGAGGAGGGACACTTATTCTCAGGGTGAGAGTGTGGAACGTAATCTGACTGCGGTTTTAGTAAATCATCCTCTGAATCCCCAGAGAAATCCAAGATGTTTTTAGTGTGGCTCTATGGCACATATCAAGCAGGACTGTATGACACAACCTCAAATAGGTCACAATTTCCAGTAGATGGGGCATATTCAGCGATATTGTAGGAATGCTCTGAGGTCTGGTACGCGTGACAGTCCACAACGATCACAGAAGTCATATGCATCGACGATACAGGGACAACAACATACCCATCGTCAGCAGAGCAAAGTCAGCTATGGTGATTCTCGGAACACCAAAACTCTTCAGCAGGGCAATAAAGAGAAGAGTGTCAAAACCAAGGCATTTTTCGGAGATGAGAAGGTTGTGGTGGATGATCAGTGGGGACCATCCATGGTGCGAGGTACTATTCTATTAAATTCTATCTAGATGTAAGTGCTATTTGATATGGGTGCCTCAAACATTTTTATTTATGCACATCTGGTTGAGTTATTGTGTGTAACGGTAGAAATGATGCCTTCTGTTATAAAACATCACACACCTCTGGGCTGAAGAGAGAGTCGATCCTTGTTTTGTAGAAACTTTTGTATCATTGTGGGCGAGGTTGAGATAATGTGGAACTTCTCGGTGCTTGAGATGGATGAGTATGATGTTATCCTGGGAATGGATTGGTTGGTGGAGTTTAAGGCCCACATCGACTGTAATGTGTGGACAGTGGCTTTTACGACACATGAGGGTGTTAGACATCTCTTTAGAGGAGAGAGGCATGAAGGTAAGGGTGCAACGGGATTGTTGGCACAAGTATTGGGCACGTTAACATATCAGTTGGCGGTGATGTTATTGGAATCGGTAGAGGGTGTTGAGCAGAGTGTTATTCCTGAAGTGGTGGATCAGTTCATAGATTTATTTCCCGAATAATTCTATAGGATACCTCCTATAAGAGAAGTTGATTTTATGATTGATCTCCTTCCAGGGACTAGTCCAATCTCACTTCTGTCTTATCTGATGGCACTTACTGAGTTGTGGGAAATCAAATTCCAGTTGCAAGAGTTATAAAACAAAGGTTTTATCCATTCCAACATGTCTTTATGGGTAGCATCGGCGTTGTTTGTGAAAAAGGCGGATGGAACTTTGAGGCTTTGTGTTGATTATCATAGACATAACCAAGTGACGATAAAGAAAAAATATCCACTTCCATGAATTGATGATTTGTTCGACCAGTTGAGGGGATCCTAGTGGTTCTCCAAGATCGACCTCAGGTCATGATATCATCAATTGTGGGTGGGGAAGGATGATATTCCTAAATCAGCTTTTAGAAGTAGATATGGCCATTATGAATATGTGGTTATGACATTTGGTCTAACGAATGCACCAACGATGTTCATGACATTGATGAATCAGATATTTAATAGATATCTGGATTCATTTGTAGTCTTGTTTGTAAATTATTTTCCGGTGTATTCAAAGACAAGGGTGGAGCATGAGAAGCACTTGGCAACAGTACTGGCGATCTTGAGGGATCATCTATTGTATGCCAAATTGTCAAAGTGTGACTTTTGGATACCGGATGTCTGTTTTCTTGTCCATGTAATTTATTAAAGGGGTGTTTCAACGGATTAGAAAAATATAGAAGCTATTATCTTGTGGAAACCTCCAAAAAAAAATTTCATGATATGGAGCTTCCTCAGTCTAGATTGGTATTTTCAGCATTTTGATCATGAATTTTCACTTTTGGCTTCACTGATGATAGCTTTGAAAAGAAATAATGTTCCATTCCTGTGTAATGAACATTGTCAGTAGTGTTTCAAAGAGCTAAAGGGTCACCTTACATCAATAATAATCTTGGTTTTTCTAGAACCAATGAAAGGGTATGTGGTGTATTGTGATGAATCAGGATCAGAGTTGGGGTGTGTTTTCATGCAAGGGAATCATGTGGTTGCGTATAGCTCATGGAAGTTGAGGGTGCATGAGAATAACTACCCAACTCATGACTTGGAATTGGACCTAGTGGTCCATGCTTTGAAAGTGTGGAGTTATTATCTCTTTGGTGAGAATTTTACTGTGTATTTGGATCATAAGAGCCTGAATCACGTTTTCTCACAAATGGATTTAAACATGAGGCAAATAAGATGTATAGAATATCTCCCGATGTTTTATTTTGACTTGATGTATACACCGAGTAAGGGAAATACAGTGGCAGAAGCATTCTGTAGGAAATCATATGATTAGGTGGTGAAATAAACATCAGACTAGTAGCAGTTGATGTCAGTTATAACTGACATGTAGTTGGAATGTGACGACTAGGGAGATAGAGTGGTCTTCTTTCCAGTTTTGTAAATTCCTGACATGGTTGGCCTAGTTAAAGAGCCATGGATATCTGATTCTAAGTGTGTGACCATGGGGTCAAAACAAAATGGGGGGGGGAGACCATTGAGGGTTAGAAACTGAATGGAGATTAAGTTTTGTGTTTTCACAATCATATGGTTGTACCAGTTTCTTTTCAGGGGGATCTTCTCAGGGTGTATCCTCAATTAAGGTGACCTATTCATCTTGGAATTCAGAAAATGTATAAATCATTGAAATCACAGTTTCGGTGGGCTGGTATGAAATTAAGAGTGGATGAGTTTGTTTTGAGATTCTTGACATTCCAGCAGGTCAAGGCAGAGCATCAGAGGCTAGTGGGAATGTTACAGTCTTTACCAATCCTTGTTTGGATGTGGGTGAAAATAGTGATGGATTTTGTCACAGGTCTCCCATGAACGGTTAGAAAGCATGATGCCATTTAGGTAATAGTGTATTGGCTAATGAAGTCATCCCATTTCATCTCGATTCACAAATCTCATATGGTGGACGATCTGTCCAAAATCTATATCTGGGAGGCGGTAAAGAGGCATGGTGTTCTAGTTTCAATTGTATCAGATATAGATCTGAGGTTTCGTCTCGTTTTTTGAAATCCTTGTAGCATTCCCTTGGAACACAGTTGTCTATGAGCATGGTGTATAAACCTCATAAGGATGGTAAATCTGAGAGGACGATAAAAACATTGGTGGATATGTTGCGGGCTTGTGTAATGGATTTTGGTGGCTCGTGGGAGGAGCACTTGTTGTTGGTTGAGTTCTCGTATAACAAAAGTTATTAGAAATCCATACATATGGCTCTATTTGAAGCATTTTATGGGCGGCCATGTCGTTCTCGACTATGATGGGTGGTAACATGTGAGTCATCGATGGTTGGACCAAGCCTGGTCCATGAGACTACGATAAAGATCAAGTTAATCCGAAATAGAATGGAGATAGCTCAGAGTCATCAGAAATTGTATGTGGATCATCCTCGATGGTTGTTTTTGTTCATGGTGAGTGGTCACGTTTCCTTGAGGATCTCTCATAGGTTGGCTCATCATCGGTTTGGGAAGCATGGAAAGTTATCTCCGAGGTATATTAGATCTTTTGGGATTCTCGAGCGGGTTGGTGGGGTGGCTTATCATTTAGATTTTCCACCTAGGTTCAGTTTTGTACACAATATATTTCTTGTGTCACAATTGAAAAAGTATCAGCTGGATCAGGTCCATGTTATTTGATGAGATCATGTTGAGCTAGAGTCGGATGCTTCCTTTGTGCATGTGCTAGTGCAAGTTGTGGATAGGAAAGAGAAAGTCTTGCGTGTTAAAATTATTGGTTGGTTTTAATTTTGTTGCAGCATGGCTAGATCTAAGAGGAGACTTGGGAGTGGGAGAAATAGATGGTTAAGCAATAGCCCGAGGTCTTTTGACAAAATTTGGGCTGACTACTTTCTGAGGATGGAAAGTCCAATGGTGGGGATAATGTAGCACCCCCAGTTTGAGTTATATAGCATTTTTTAGGATTCTTTATGTGTTTAAAGTGCATGGGATGAGTTGAGAATTGGTTGGGATAGTTTTGAATTGGTTGGGAGAGTTTTGAATGGTTTTGAATGAGTATAGAAGCTTTTCGTAGAGAGAACGGTTTGAGTATGGTTAGGGGAAACCGTGTGGGTTCTCTAGGAAACCGTGCAAGGGGATACCGTAGGCTTCACATGGCATGCACACAGTTTTGCAAACTATACGATCCAACCATGCGGACCCCTCCTCTTGAGATAGTAGTATGCACATGGTTAGTGCACGCTTTTCCAAACAAGGCTGGCTAACCGTGCGGCCAATTTAAATAGGGTTTTAAAACCTAGGTTCACTTGGGCTTGCCTCTTTTCAATCCAAATTCTCTCCCACTCAAGCCTCACTCAGGAGTTTGGGATCTCAGGGGTTGTAGGTGATCTCCCACCGATTCTTGAAGCGATTCAAAGGGGTTTCATGGTGGTTTGAAGGTGGTTTCTCCAAGGTATGTCTCTCCTTTTTGGTTCTTTGTGATTTCCTATAGATATACATCTCCCTATCTATTGGTTTTCAAGATCTACACCAGTTGTGTGTATATCTAGGGTTGTGGTTCCCTTGGATGTTAGTTTTTTGGATTGTAGATGTTAGGTAAGGGCATCTAGAGAGGTTTTAGGGGCGGGTTTTCCGGTTTTGAGGGGTGATTTCTTGTGGGTTTATTTCGTTGGAAACATAAATGTAGGTGGATTATCTCTCAACTCCACTAGGTTAGAACTAGTGGTTATTGTTATAATTAATTTGTGTTTCATAAAAATTAATTGTGTGTTGATGTGTGAAAATTGGTTAGAAATCTATTTGGTAATGGTTCAGGGATTTTTGGGGGAAAAGAGCTTTTGGTGAAATTCTCTTGATGTGATTTTAAATAGGGATATTAAAATGAGTTGGTTTGTTGGTTGATTAAGATGATTTGAAAAAACGTTTTTCAATAAAAAGGGTTGTTTTATTGAAATTTTGATTGGAATAGAAAATGGTTAATGGTTGTTTTCAAAATATGTTGATTTATTGAGGTTGATTAACATGTAATGGAAATGGTTGATTGCATGTTTTTGTAGCCTTGGTGGGTTATATGTTTGATTGTGGATGGTTGTAAGGTGATGTGAAAGTGGGTGGGAAGTCCCACTGTTAATGGTGAATGGGATGGGCGGGATGTCCCACCATCTTGGGTTGTCTCGTAGTGGGTGAGAAGTCCTGCTAGATGAAGATGATGTGAACGAGTTGGGCAGGAAGTCCCATTATTATGGCTGCATTGTTGTTTGTTGCTTGGATAGTTGTAATTTGTTGTGAAAATGTGAAATGGTTGAATTGGAATCCTTGCATGGCATGGTTGATTGGGATTCCTTGTGTGGCATTTTTGGCTCATGGAACGATTTTTTGGATTTTCCTTGGTTTACATGGTTTGTGTGAAATGGATTGGTAAGGGTGTGTTTGGCTTATAGTAATGGATGCACTTGTGATTATTTAATATAAGTTGTTTATATAAATGTGCTAATGGTTTTATCCTATTGCCATGTGTAGGGAAGTCATTTTGGTAAATCTTACGTAGTTATACTCACCCCCTACTTTGGAACTTTGGTGTCTTTGCAGATGTCGTGTACTGGGATACAGGTAAAGGTAATTCATCTCATTGTTATTGGTTCGTGGTGATGCTTCTGATGTGTTGGTGGAGCTTGGATCATGGATCTGGGTGTGGTGGTGTCATGGCTCTTTGTGTTTTGTTGTTTAGTATCCCGCATAGTACTCGAATATCATATTGGATCGTATTGGTTTTGGGTTCTATTGTGGAACAACATGGTTGTCTTTTGGGAATACATGCTTGAATGTTTTATTGACCTACATCATATAGTGGTTGTTAGTGATGGTTATGTTGGTTTTTTCTTAAGGGAAAATCATTCCCTAATTTGTTATCAAAGGCCATAGAATTTATTTACAGCCTTTGGTTCCTTGGGAACATTGCTTAAGGCAAAGTAACCCTCACCGCCACCTTAAGAAAATATGGTAGGGGTGGGGTGTTATAATACCTCTGGGATAATTATAGTGATATTTTTCGGGGTATTGATAAGGATAATTCTAAGGATGATTAAAAGTCCTAGAAAATGTCCTGGAATTTTGGTAATAGATTATGTGAGTGGTTTCCATGAAATTATATAACTTTCTAGATACAACATGTAGATGTGCCTCTTCCACGGAGTTACATAAGAATTACAACACTAAAATGGAACATTGAGCTATAATTGTTTGTCACTCCGTGAATGAAATCAAACCTTGATACACACCAGGTTTGAACTATATAGGGTATATTCTTTTTAAATTCATAAAATACATAAAAACCATCATGGTGGATTGAAATATATAATATTGATTAATGACCTAGGATATGCCTGAGGTTTCATAGATTCAAAAATCATGTGTCATGATTTATTCATCTTGTATGTGATTTTTTGTTATTATGTGGTTTCAAAATATGATTAGTTTTTCTCACACTAATCTTTTTGGTTTTAGTCAATTATTGGAACTAGAAGGAATCTTGTTTACATTGAATATAATCAACAATTTTATGACTATAAGAAACAAAATTTGATGATGAATATATAGAAAGATTTTATGATTATACATATTCAGACATCATGATATATGAAAAAAAATGTGAACCTCGATGATATTCCTAACACCTCGAATTAGAGGGATATGAAATTTTATGAATGTCCATGTTGTAAAAAACATAGATGAAATAAAATTAAGATTCCTACATGTCATGAATGTTGGAATAAGAACCTGGGGGATTATCCCAAATTGAGGTGAATATGATATCTATGTGGAAAGAAAGTTCATAGATTGAATATTTGTTGAGGATTTCAATGTATTATGTGTGGGTAACATGGGTACTATCCAAATAAATCCCCTAACACGAAATTTAACTTATAGACCATACAATGGACTATTCAATGCCAATAATTTATTTGTGAGGATTGAGGTATTTATGTATTTTTATTCAAGAATTATGATGTAGAATTATTTTCTCAAAGTAATTTTGGTTATAAGAATAATGAAACAACTAAGGATTTCATAATATTTGGAATCATATATGTCTCCAAGTGGGATTAAATTATGTGTTATGGATTCAATAAATACTTTATGATTTTTAGGTTTATAATATGTTTATAATATTATAAACCCATTTTTATTTTTTTTTGTTTGGATTTTATCAAGATTAATGATATTTTGAGAGATATTTATGGAAATAAAAACCATTGGTTTTGAAGTGGAATTCACCATTTATGGAAAGATGACTAAAGGGGTTGGTAATCATTAGGGTTTATATTATATTTTATCTTATGTTAATTATAGGTTATTATAATTTTGAAAAAAATTTATTAACATAGTTTTGGAAAATGGAAATACTGAAAACCAAGTGAAAAACATGTTTCACCCAGCAAATCCATGGGGCTTTAAACAAAAAATAAAAGGAGAAAATGGTATATTTCCCACCACTAGAATGTATTAAAAATTATTTATAGTGGTAAAACATAAAAACATACATTTTAGAGTATGTATATCAATGATTGGTAAGTTAGAAAGTCAAGGTTAATAGAAATAAATCTAAAAGGATGCTATGAACATTATCCATGGTAGAAAATAAATGGGAAGACATAACTATGGGTTTTTTCATCTGACTCCCCAAAAAATGATACCTGGTTTTTAATAAATATTCATACAAATTTATCACACATTATAACTATTAGAGAATATTTCTCATTGGATAGTCATTTTAGGATATACATTCATTACATGTTAAGGATTTTACAAAGTATAATATTCTATTGTATCTGATCGGGATCTGGAGTTTACTATGATGTTTTTGAGAATTATTCAGTATTTTATTGACATGAAGTTGGGTTTCAGTACTATGTATCATCCTCAGAGAGATTCTCAGTTTGAGAGAAGAATTAAAACCCTATAAGATATTTTATGATTTTTTTTATATGTATTTAAAATTTGGTCATGATCAACTCCTTCCAATAGATGAGATTCTTTTCAAAAGTTTCCTTCAATCAAGCATTAAAATGGATCCTTATGAAGCCCTTTTATGGAGATAATTGTTGTAGTAAAACGTACTGGAATGAAGTGGAAAAAATAAATCTATTGTAAACATAGAAAACTTTTTAGAGGGAATATAATGTTAGATCCTTTCAGAAACACATAAGGATATGAAGAAGACTATAAAAATTTATTTCTTATAAACACCATCACGACCTATAATTTTAAGTTGATGACTATGTCTTTTTAAGAGTTTCCCCATAGAAGAAGGTTATGAGACTAGATAATAAAGGGAAACTAACACCTAGGTACATCATTCCCATTGAATTTCTCGATCATAAAAAGATGGTAGCCTATAAATTGGAACTTCCAAAAAACCGCTCCCAATTCTATGATGCGTTCCATGTATCTCTCTTGAGGAAGTGCATACCTGACACTTCACATATTCTGAACTCAGAGGTCAAATTGGAGGAGAAATATATCTCATGTAAGGAACAACAAGTGGCGATTCTAGATTTAATAGATATTGTTCAATGAAGAAATACAACTCACCTATTCAAAAATATTTGTTGGATCCATTATTTTATTTCTTATATGTTTCTTATTAGGAAATTATTAGTTTGAAGTATCCTCATTTTTTTCAAAGTGATGAATTTCCATAGAAAAAAATCATTTTAATTTGTATAAAATGTAACACCATGATGTTTTATGATTTTTTTAACTAAAATATATATATATGTATGTATTTCATTGTAGGGATACCATGTTAATCTATAATTACACAGAATATATGGTTTATCTTGTACTACACTTGACAATGAGTTTTAACAAAACTGTAATATGTTATTACTATTCAAACAAGACCATTATAACCTATAAAATAAAATTTACAAAATTAATATTAATAACTATATTTTAAATATTTTTTATAGTGGTTTTATAAAAAATCATATTGATAAAAAACACTTAATCGTTCAATAAATTAATAATATATTTTAAAAATAATGTTTTCTCAAAATAATGATCTTTTTATTTCTTTTTATGAAAAATAATACTTTTTTATAATTTCAAAAAATTTATTAGTCAAAATAAAAATAATTTATTTAACAATCATATAAAAATAATTTCAGGGGGAGTTTTTGATAATTTTATAAAAAGATTAATTTTTTGATCAATAGTGAAAATACAAAATTTTAATGAAAATATCACTTTCGTTTAAATTATTTATAAAGATAAAATACATTTTAATTTGGTTTTAATGTTAAATTAGACTAATAATAAATTAATTAAATCAATCTATATCATTGGAATAATTTTCATGTTGAATATAGATATAAAATCCTTGTAAATATTGGAATTGTTTCTTTATGAAAACCCTACTTTCTCATCACATTTATGGGATTAATTTTAAATTAAAATTTACCCTTCATTGAATTAAATTTTAAAATATGGATTAAATATTTTTAATAATAATACATAATATTATATATTATGGTAAATTTAACTTTTTACTATAAAGAATAGTGAAAATAGAAATAAATTAACTACTGCAGTTATAGTAAAAATGGGTTTTTTGAGGGTGAAACTAAATATATAAGGGTAAAATGACTTAAATTATTGTATAAAATATATTTTATTGAAATATTTAGACAATATAATATATAATTATGTTTAATAAATAATTTTTATCCTTGTTTCATAAAAAAAATATGGTTATACCTTTTCCTTTCCAAAACATACGACTGTGCCGGTCACCACACATATAAATTGTCACCCCCTCCTCTCTTATACACACATTAAAACCCTATTGGAATGAAAAATAAAAGTGAATATAACATCAACCATTCCCTCCTCTATTTCTATAATCCTTATTCCTGGTAAAGATTAAACCTAGGAAGGATCATCATGCAAATCTATGGAGGTTACCTTAAGAAGAGGTGCCATTCATCAATGATCATTCTTAATTTATTGCAACCTCATACTACTTCAATTATTATTAACCCATGATAATATATTAGCCTACATATATTACATATACTGAAATTTCATTTATTGTAGGTTCATGACCTAGAACCATATCTACTTCCATCAAATGGGTTACGAAATCATCATTTTTGTGTATGGAGGACAACCACCCCACGAACCAATGCCATTCATTTTTTCATTACCGCATCTAATAGTTGGGTATGATGATGGAAATAAAATATATATATATATATATATGATATTTATAGTATAATTTTAAAACATTAGTCATTTATATACCTTTCTTAATTTCCATTCCATGGGGATATTATAATGTCGCTCGTGTGTACAAGAGACTACCGTCTCACGAAGCATAGTGATTCATTTTTTAACTAATGATTTAAATAGAATATAATAAGTATAAATATATTTGATATACATGACATTATTGTGATATTAAGGAAACATATATCTTCCTAAAAGGACTATATTTCATTTTCTTTCATACCTTTTCACTATGTGAAAGATGATAACGACCTTTGTGTACATGTGGACTACTGCCTTCATAAAGTGGTGTGAATAAATATTTTCACCACCACACCATATATATGATATATATAAGTATATTTAAATTAATAATATTATATTATTATCATTATATAAATATAATATTTTTCTCACCTCTTTTCCATAATATACATTTAAAAATGGAAACATTATGCATGTGTATGTACGACCAATTATCTCTATAATCAAAGCGTACTTCATTTATAAAACCATATTTAACGATTGGTATTGAAATTATTATTTATGTATAAATATTATAATTATGTAATTATTATTATTATTTATATGATTCATCAATGATCAAAGTAATAGACATAAAATAAGAAATAAAAACATGTATGGAAAACAAAGTCGTTATTACGTGAAACATGATTTTTACAAGGAATTGTAAATAAACTGGTAATAAAAGGCCATAAGTAAATCATATATTTTATATATATATAAATATGTCTATTTAATATTTTTATAATAAACTAATATTTATTATAAGGAAGGTTAAAATCTTATCAAATTAAGTCGAGACTTATGGTAAGTGATTTCTAGTCTCTCCTTTATTTATAGGAGCATATGAAAATTCACCACTTTTTTCTTTTTTACAATGTATATAATACAGCTTTGACATGTTATATCAGTATTATTATTATTTTATTTACTTTTAATGTTTCATTTCAATTTATTCGTTATTTTTCATTATAATTCAAAATATTAATAAAGCGATAAGGTATTTTCACTCTCTTTTTTACTTCTATGAGACAAATTCCATTTTTACCACCTGATTCTATTATGTGGTGTATATAATTCCCATGTACATATTTTATGATACTTCTACAGAAAATTATAGGTATTTGCATATCCATTTTAGGATCTATATTTCATGGTTTTATTGTTCAATAGTTACCAAATTGGTGAGATTTTTTTTCATAAATATTTCTTCTTTGAGACATATGTAATGTTATAAACTTATAATCTTTTGTAATGTGTACACACTTCCCTTTTGACATGTAATATCATGGATTTAATTTTACTAGTGATATTTTATGTTTCATTGAATGACAAATCTTCATGGAGATAATATTTAATAGTTACTAAAGTGATAATGATTTAATTTTACAATCTCATTTTTTATTGGGACTATCTATGATTATGTTTCTAATTAATTAATCTTATGATGAATCACTCCAGAATCCCATGACTTTTTTTTCAACTACTTTGGTGTTGAGAATAGATATAGTAACATCATTTTCATCCCTTTATGTACTCATGTGATTAAAAATAATATTTATTTTAATAAAAATCATATTTTTGCTGAAATGTTTTTTTATTACAAAACCATGTTTTATAAATAAAATATTCAATTTTTTGTCAATATTTAAATTTGAATTATTGTAGAAATTTTTTAGTATTTTTTTACAAAAAAAATTAAATTCAATATTCATGTAGCTTACAAAAACAATTCATGTTCTGATTTTACAAAATATATGAAATGAATTATTGTTTTCAACGTGCATATCCGAAATGTTATTTCACACTAACATAAGACCTAAATGATTTCGTGATTAAATTAAAAAATTTCAAAGTTAATTTCAAAGAAAAAATTTTAATAAATATTTGGGAAATTTTTATATTTTATATAAATGATTTCAAAGTAAAAAGGATTTGATTTTTTTATGTTTTAATAAGTTTTTCACAAAGTGAAAATTATATTTCCCTCAAGAAATTTTTTAAATGATTATTACTTTTTTGTTTATATTTTTTTGATGTTTATTTTCCAATAAAATGATTTACAAAAAATATTTTAAATATTATTTTTTGAATTTGATTTTCAATGAATGGTTTTCTCAAAAAGATATCTTCCAAGTGATTATTCATTCCAGACAATTCTCCATATAAGATAATATAATTTAAGGATACTTCTGATTTAATAGAGGATATTTTCCAAGAATAAAAATATTATTATTTATTTTAATTGGTTTTTAATTTAAATTAGTTTTATAAAACCCATTTCATTTTCCATGGGTTTACCATGACAAAATTCCTATGTAACCCGCTTATTTATCCACACTTAGTTATATGATGAAACAATCAAATGATTATGTAACCAATAACTTTTCCATCTGTTTTGATATGAAATAAAATGTTTACGAAGACAATTTAATTTTGTGGGTTATGAAATGATGAATGTTTTATGATTTTTTGGAATACATATGTAATATTTTCATTTTGTGATGGGTGGGTCCTATATCTCCCTCCAACGAATTAGGTAAATGATAATATCTTTTGATATAGACAATACCAGAGTGGGGAGTAAACCGGATTCAATAAGGGACATTATTCTCATTGATGGTCAACCGAGTAAACCATGGAAACGGTGATGGCTTGGGGAGTAAACCCATTACACTATGGAACCCTTAGAAATGATTGATGAATACTATGGAAATGACTTTATATGATTATGTGTATACCAAAATTCCATGTATTGTTCCAATATTATGCTCTCATAGATCATGTTCATTGATTTTTTTATTACTTAGGTCTTATGAAATTACCATTATTTTTACATGACACAATATTATGATCATTGATATGTAGGGTGTAGTTTTTAATGTTATTATAATGTTTTTATATCCTTATTTTTAGGTTATACTTATTTATATCCCTTTTTTACCTTTACTAAGCATTAGAGATCACTATTTCTTATGCTTCCTTTCCCTAGGTTACGGAGAAAGGTTTGTTTTAGTAGAGTTTGTGAAGAGGATTAAATGGAATGATCATTTTGGGAGATTTTGAATATCTTTCAACAAATTAAAAATTGTGTAACTAGTCTCCAAAGGCAATGAACTATTATAGTCCACAGTTATGTGTTTGGGTAAATTATTCAATATTCATAAGCAAATATATAATGTATATTTATGAAAATATAAGTTTTCAATATTCCTAATCTCAACTCCTAAAGAAATGAGAAATGAATAATATGTATGCGTTCACCAAGGTCATAATGAAACTTAAAATAACCACTATTTCCAATGGTGTGGGGAATGAAAAAACTCACTAGATCATTAAGATTTGGTGGGATGTTTTTGGAGAATAACCTTATACTCTTCAGTGATGTTGAAGGTATAAAACTATTTTAAGGTTTTCTTATTTGTAAAATTTTCTTGATAGATTTAATAAAATATTTAATATTAATTAATTCGTGGTTGAAATGGATATTCACATGGGGATTATTGAATGTCCAAAGGAACATTATTAATTTAGTTTTATTAGTTTTTAGATTTTAAATATTGAGGAAATAGTATGAATGTTGTAAATTTCAAAGAAAAGAATGAATTTCCAAATTTCTTCACCAATATTTTCTTACCACTTAATAATTTTAATTTATTGGTATTTTTAATCCTAATGATTTTGTAGAATATCTTTATTTAGTTGAGTTTTAGTAGTGCTGTTCAAATTTACAGATTAAATTCTACCGAGATTTTGTTGTCCATATTTTTCCCGATTTTCATTTTAAACATCCCCAAGGTCATATATAAACTACTCTTGAGTTTTTACACAATTCATAGTTAGAAAACCATAAAAAATTATTATTGTTCATTTCAATGGAACTAGGAAACTTTCATTTATCACTTTAAGTCATGTCTCTTGCTAAATTATCTATTTCTATCTCTAATTTATGCTTTCTATAATCAGTTTCAGCATTCATAGAATCATTTTGACCTTTTTTGAAATAAATATCCCAATAAAAGTTTGAAAACATAAATTTAAATCATATTTTAAATGAAAATCATCATCTATTGTTTGATTTTGAAATTTCGGCCTTTGTAGAGTTTGAAAACCGGGGGAGTAAGGTTGTTTTCTAAGAATCCTTTTTCATATCCTAGACAAGTTTGGATTATTTCAATAACTACATATGTAATTGTATTAATACGGATTATACCTATCTTGAAACCTATAATTTTATCCCATATATTTATAGTTTTCTTATTGCATGGATGAAATTTCAATATTTTGGATGAATTATCATTGTGTCCAAACATTCAAAATTAAACACACTGCTCTCTAAGTGATTATTTGTGATTTCTATATCCAACTTGATGATTTTTTTTTCAACAATTTCATTCACTAAAGATTGAATTTGTTCATTGATTTCATCCAAACAACCATTTCTTTAAACACATAAAACAAGATTGTTCTCCCCTATATTCACTCTTATTCTACTAGAATTTTTACATTTTGAATTAAGATTTAAATAGATGAAACTCCTCTGTATCCCATCAATAGTTTCATAATTTTATTACCGATAGTTGATTTATCCTATAAATTGTGACATGAAGTGGAAAATCATTAATGGAAACTATCCACAAGATCATGAGAAGAGATATGATGATATGGAACTATCTAATAATCTCCATTAATTTATCTCATTCCTTCTGAAAGACACCATTATATTTATAAAAACTAGTGATATTATTTTGAATTTCTATTTTATCTTCCTTGGGAAAACTTTTATGAAAAAATAATTATAAATTTACTCCCATATTTTGAACATGTTCTCATATACACATAAGAAAAAATTTATTGCATTATATTTAAGGATAAGGAGACACACTCTCATTCTATATTTATAATTGGTGTGTCATTGAAAAGGAACTTTTTTCACCATATTTTAGAAGTATTTAATAAATACTAAAGAATCCTAATTAGGAAAAACATTAAATTTGGAAAAAAAGTGATGTATGACTCTTTCATCGCACAATTTTTTGAATGTGGAGACAACAAAATCTAAAAATGGTTTATTTAGACATGACGATGTTGACACCCACCCATTCTATGATGTTCAATATTTTCTTGAATTTTTATTGGTTGAATATTTTTACCAATATTTTTAGTAGATATTTAACCCAAATTTTAAATTTTAAATATTTTCTTTCTTATATATTTTATATATTTTTGAAATTCATGTTTCATAATATCTATCACTTGATAAAAAACTTGATTGGGTGCACTTATAGGTAAACATAAGGTTTCAATAGAATAAAATAAATAAAATATTGAAAATATTTTTATTGATTTCATTTAAAAAATTTCTTCATTAATGATTTACATAATATTTTAGTGTTGTTTTAAAATATTTTTTGAATGCATGAATAAATCCGGATAACAAAACCAATATTTGATCACTATGTTGTTGACTAGCACCAATTAAAAACCTAATAACTAAATAAAATAAATGAGAAAGGTATCAAATCCACATGAAATGTAGTGGTGGATGCATTATAAGAATGAAACTGGAAAATGAAGTAAAAATACATGAGCATGTAATCAACAGTTTAGTTATTTTTTAGAAAAAAAATATTAATAGAAAAATATGATGATTTTTATGATGATGCGAACAATGATTAATCAATGATCGGTAGGAGATGAATGAGAATGAAATACAAGGGAAAATTTCATAATCTGGTAAATTATTTTCTTATTTGGAAAAAAATAACTAAACACTATGATCAAAAAAATATTTGAAAACTTTTTAAATAACATTTTCAAAAATTAAATTATTTACTAGTTCTCTACCAAAAAACTCATCCAATTGTTAAAAAAATTAAATTGATTACAATTATAAAAACTTCACACAAACAAAGGTAAAAAAATAAACCACAACAATATAATCTCACCATTTAGTTTCTATGTAGAAAATATCTTAGGAAATCACATAAGAAGTGTTTCATAAAAATAACTATAAAAAATAGAAAGAAACAAAAGACTAGAAGTATTCACAAAATTTTTAACTTCATAAAAACTCACTCTTTTCCTTCTCCCCCTTCCCTAGCCTTGTTACAGACATCTATAATAGTTTTCCCCCTGAACATTTTTCATACTCTATATATCCTAATTCTTTTTAAATTTCTAAAAATATAATTTTAATATTTAGCCTGGTCACCACATCCAGATCACAACCTTATTTTCACAAGAGAACATGAAAACGTAAATTTTTTTCTTTGAGTTGATATTGGTGTCACTTTAGAAAAACTCTATCAATAACCTCCAATTAACGATGAAATTATTAATTACACTTCTTCCAACTAACACTCTAATAAGATTTATTATTAATACTTCATAAAACATTTTTTAGAATATACTATCATGAAACATGACCTACTCTAAATTGTATCCCATTTGGAAACACAACTCAACCATCCCTAAACCACCATCTTGGATTGAATGATGAATTCTTCACCTCAAAACAATTATAAGAAATCTTTTTGTCACTCTAAAAGTTATTCTCATCCTAGTCTCTTAAGAAAACCTCAATAACTCAAAATTTCATAGACTTATCATCCAGATCATTTGGAAACCTCATCACATTAACTATTAAAGAGAAAAACCTAGGACATATGGACAAATATGCAGACATGAATCAAACTAAACATAAAAAATTGGTTATTAATCATGTGTATAATGATATTAATCTATGAAATAGATTCTAAATGAAGCCAAATGACCCAATATTTATCTTCTTGCTAATAGAAAACTCTAACAAAACATTTATTCTTAAACTTAGTTCATTAACCCAACCTCATCTTATTCATCCCCATGAAAACATTTAACCCAGTGTTAGTCTTATTCATTACACCCAAACTCATACCCAGTTTCATGTATTCTATTAAATATATTTACATGAATAATTGAACCTTAAGTCTTCGTTGCATCCAAATCTCATAGAGAACAGACCCACGCCATCGGGGAGAACATACTAGAGAGAAAAAACAGGAATCATCATCCACCATGATGAAAATGGTGAACTCAGAATCACCTATAGATCTACAAAAATGAATTCTCCTTCATCAAATAGGGATATTGAGTCCAAAAGGAAATGGTTTATCATTATCTGTATATGGTCTATAGGAAGAGAAATGAAATTTCCTAGTCATTTTAAATCATCATTTAGAAGCCTCTATTTTAATTTGGTCATTATCAACCAAAAATATTTGACAACATCAAGGAAAATAAACAGGGGATTCATCTCTAGAAGGTATATAAATGCACCATTGAACCAAAAAAAGATTTAATAATAAAGGCAATTTGGGATTCATCTTCGATAGGAAAAAATGGCCATCGGGGATTCATCAAATATTAATCAACCTAAAATATTGATAAAATTAATTAAACAATTGATAAATAAAATAAATATTAATAAATAATTTAAAGAGTGAAAATTTTATAATTTAAATAATGAATCAAACATTAAAATTAATAATTTTATTATATTTATGAAATCCAGTGTATAATAACAATTAAGAGATAAATAATCATTAAATAACTAATGTATACATTAATTTACATAATTAGAATAATAAATGATGTGACAAAACACTATAAATAAAGGCCACATCAAAGATATTGTTCATGAGATCCATAAAAAGTATCAGTGCATTATTCAATACAAACAGAATTACCATGTTCACATATAACTCATACCTACTCTGAAATTCCATTGTTGGTATTTCCACCCCTCTAACCCTTGGCTGGTGATATCATGATCAATGTTCAACATTGTAGAACCATCAATCTCCCTATAACTGATCAATAAGATTACTGATACAATGAAATGGATATATGTTCTTTCTTATTACCTGATTTAACTTTTTTGTAATCTATCTTGATTAGAAAACTAATATCTACCTTTTTGTAAGTCAACAAAGGTTCACCCTGAGGTGATATTCTCATCCTGATAAATACCTTCTACATAATTCCTATAGTTTTAACTTATCCTCCTTTAGCTTACCAGGCACTCTGTGATATGTGGGTATAAAAATATTCTATAAAACAAAAATGATCTATCTGTAATAGAGAACTCCACTATCACAAGGAATTCATATGAATCTATTCAGAATGATTTCTTCATAGACGTCCATGACTGGAGGGAATGATATTGATATTATACCTAATCCTACTGAAAGAGTCAACCTACAATTTTTGAAATGATCATCTAGATCGGAATCATGTATTTACTAACTTATTATACTCATAGTTAAAATTATTTGGATACCATATACCTTTCTCCATTAGTTGATTTAAATGATACCCATCTCCAATAAAATATGATGTGGGCTCCAAATATGGTAAAAAATTCTATACCAAGAATAAAATTGAACTCATTATCTTCAGAATTATAAAGTCCATCATATATCCAAAGCTAAAAATGATTACATGACACTCCTAGAATCACTTTTTATGGACCACTTTCATGTCCAGTGGTGTATCAAGGAATGTAACTCAAAATATTATTTGATAGGTAATGTAAGTCCATCATCGAATAGTAAAGATATACATGAATGGGAACCTATGGATGTATGAATTTCACTTTCTAAACCTACCATCCCTTCATATCCTAAACTAGTTAAAAGATCCCTAAAATGATGTAAAACCATTACATAACATTTTAAGGGCCATAGGTTCCCTATAAAGATAGAGAATTATTGGTTTTAAAGTAATTTATTTGACCATATTTAGAACTATGGTTGGAGATGCTTTACTACTAACCATAGAGTCGGTGCAGGATCATTCTCAGCTATGTACCTGCATGTCAGGTGGTAAGGAAGGAATATATTATATTAAAGAACCATTCCATCCCTTCTTCATATGTATTACCATAAAAAACAGTTTGGAGGAATTATCAAAAATTTCAACCAAAAAATTCAAATATTTGAAACTATTAGGTTAGATTATAACCATTCAATATGATAAAAAAATGGTTCTCCTAAGAGTCAACCATTAACTCAAGGTATAACACTCATATAAATAACAAAGGTTTCATCCCTACATGTTAGTCCTTTTCATATATAAACATTTATAACCACATTATCAAGTTTAACTATGTAATGTTATTATAGATATGTCCCAAGATCGTGGTAAATAGATGCATCACTCAATAAAAAACATAGGTCTATCATAAATAGATATCTCAATCAAAGCATTAAATTATTGAATTGTTATGTAACCAAATAATAGCTATATATATATATCATGTGATATTGTGTTCTTATTCATAAGTATGAAATCTCTCAAAGTCACATAAAACTATTACATAAATCATCTTAATTATAACTCAGAGGTATGTTACACATGATCTTGTGAAGAATATGAAAAATCATATACTCATGTCCCACATAGATATCATAGTTATACCATGTCCTTGGTTAGTAAAAAAAGTAATGATGAAAAATGGTGGTATAATACTATTTTTTAACACCCCATCCCAACCCCAGGGTCTAAAACTGAGTGCCTCCAGACCTAGTTTAGACCTCATTGTACAGAAGAGGATTTTGGCTATTAGTGAGGTAATAATTTATTTATTGGGGATGCAATACCCTCAATATCATTTCCTCTAATAAATAATTATATAACATAATAAAATAAAATATAATAATAATATTAAACATGTTTAAATAGATTAGATTTCATAACATTCATTAACATAAGTAAACAATTCCCCATTATGGAAAGCCATTCACAATTATAAACGTTGATAGATAAAATAAATAAAATAAGTGGATTCATCTAGAGTCCATCCAGGAGTGATACTAGATTCATTCCATTTATCTCATATATCATCCATGATCCACATTCTCATAAAAATATCCATGAACATGACGTTTCACAGGAATAAGGATACATATGCATGGACTATGAAATATAATCCAAAATGATTCCACCAGTGTGTGATTAAACAATTTTCACATGTATGACTGGTGTATTCCATGATAATATAAAATTAAAAAGAAATCATTACAAACACACAATCATATATCCAATGGTTTTGTGCTAACCAGTCTACCACAATCCCCCAGTCACATGTACTTTGTCACTATGTTGGAATAATGATCAAATGTCTTCAGAAATGATTGAGAACTTGCCACAAGGCATGTGAAGATATTACTAGGTACTGTAAAGTCCTAAAGTAAAATCAAGGCCATAAATATGAATAGTGAATATCTGCTATGAATCATTATGGAATCAACTTTTAGCATGATACTCAGTATCCACAAAGAATTGATGTCAGTCAGTCTACAAGGTCCACTATGGATAATGTACTTAGAATCAACAAGGAATTATTTAGTAGAATACAATAACAATATTCGATCCCCATTGGGTATAGTAACATTTTAATCTTGAAATTCTAATGCCAATAGGATAATATATGGGTAACATAGAAACACACACTTCCACAAGAATTCAATCAAAAGATCATTAAATCCACAGAACCACATAAATCATAACTATCAAAGAAGTGTATTTGAGATTCCCAAATAGTAATGATTTTTTACCTCAATGTTATCAATTTTTATATTCTAGATCGTCAAGGGTATCATATTCCAAACCAAATCTAACCACCAACTCGAATATTCACGCACACCATGGACTCCATGAATCAGTTTCAAGACAATATAATAAGGGTTCTTAAATTATGAGAATAAGAAGAACTCCCCATGCGTGGGATAAAAAATTACCTATTTATAACTATATAAAACGTTATAATCTTATATCATTTCATGAAAGATGAGATTTCCTCACTTGATTAGAGATAATTGGAGGACCCACTAAGAGAAACACACCATCTAAGAATATCATAAATCTTCAAGAATGCCAGTGATCATCAAGAAGGATTCCAATCATGAATAACATTTCTGATACTCCACCATTGTAATTACCACTATAGATGACACAAAGACTCGTCATGTAAGACCAAAAAACAAAATTCCATGATGGAATAAATAGTGATGGAGGAAATTATTCCAAACTAGAATAAATCACCAGAACACTTCAAGGATAACAAAAATTCAGAATCAACATTTAATGTGGCTGACCCAAAGCCTTATATCATTAAAGATGAGATAAAAACCCAAACATTGAAGGAGCTATCCTGATTTGATAAACAACTTCGATAATTGAAGGTATTCTATTATTTCATCCAAAAGAATCTAAAAGCGACGAATTTTTAAAATTAAAGAGGCTAAATAAATTAATAGTGATTATAATTGATTAAATAATGAATTAAAGATCCCAAATTAATCCCAAAATCAATTATAATTTCATTTGTGTCATAATTTAAGGAAGAAAGGGGTTTTCTACTTGTTACAATGCCATGTCGATAGTGAAATGGATTCCATTAGGGGTTGGTTACCAATTTGGTGAAGTTTTTCCCTCAACATGGGCTTCAAAATGGATTAAAAATATATTTTACCTTCATCATTTTACACATAAGAAAAGTAAGGATAAAACAACTTTCCCTTTGGAATAATGATGGAAGTTTTTAATAGAATAACAATAAAAACCCACTCATGTGCCTATAAAAGCTAATCAAAGTCCTCTTGGAAGCAGCAATTAATTATTACACAGAATACTAAAATGAAATCTAGGGGAAAAGGATTTATATTAAATACAAAAATAATATTTTGAAATACCCACATTATTATTTTCGATTTTTCATCCTTATACAACATAACTGTAGAGACCCCAACCATAATTTCCCAGATATGGTGCCTTAATTTATCACACTTTCATAATAAACAATTAAGTCATATCCTAAAGGAATAAATAGTTTAGTAGTTTTCGAAAACCGGATACAAACATAGTTTTTTACATCACACCATTGAAAGTAAATAAAATAAAGGAAAATTCTTGGAGACAATCATAAATAAATGATTATACCTACAAGTCATTGATAATATATATATTTACATCCTAGAGAAAAGTAAACTATATGAAATGGGTGACATCAGATTCATAGAATGTGTAGGAAATATGACGAAATCTATAATAATTAGGCATGGTGAATAACTGAAAACATGTGTCATTAAAACATAATGTTGAGCATAAAATGGAAGTAATGAAAGATGATTAAATAATTATATAATAAATAATAACCATGGATATTCTAATAGTCTATTAATAACATGGAATATCAATTAATGTTATCATAAATTTATAATTCATAATGTTGGACATCATAAACATACCATCAAGGCCTCGACTAAGATATCATACATAATGAGTAAAAATACAGTCTAGTTTTTCTCATGAGACCTGCCGATGCATCAAGGGGATAAAGTAGGCGCAAACCATCAGTTAATAAGTACAATTAATTACTCATATGAAAAAATATAAACATAAAAATCTTATAAAAATCAAATGTAAATAAATTTTCTCAATATTTAAACATAATCACTAATCATTGTAAGTAGTATGGTGAATGGTATCAAGATAGAACATCCGCAGTCAAACTAAACATAAACTATTTAATAATATATTTTGGAAGATAAAAATAATATTTCAATATCAATAAAACAAAAAATTCAAAATTTTGTTGAAATAAATAAAAACACTCTAATAAAATCATCGATAAATTCTTTTGATAAATACCCCTTTTACTTCGCAAAGAATTTTTTTTGGAAAAATTATATTTATTTACTGTTATTGTTTGTTTAAAATAATAAATAATAAAATATGGTTTTTTATGAATAAATTATTGAATTATAAAAAATAATGGAGTCTTAAAACAAATTATGTATGGTACTTCGAAAAGGGTAAGAAATAAGGATTCTCCCTTTACCGAGGCATGCGTATCCGGATGAAATTAGAAGGCAACCTTGAAAACATTTATTCATCCATCAATGAGTGATGAAATGATCTAGATAAATGATTTTGGAACATATATATATATATATAATTTATAATAAATATATAAAAATAATGATGAATTAAATAAGTTTATAGAGGGAGAAAGCATAACTCGAATGAAAATGGTGGTTCGGGAAGAAAACCTTTAACCTATTCCTGAATGTGTTTTTCACTTGACCTTAATTTCTTGAATAATCCAATTAAATATATTAATTAATTAATTAATAACATTATCTAAAATTATTTCATTATTTATAGTTTTATTATGTTCATTTATTTCCTTTTAGATGAGTTAGAGTGTTGAATTTCATCGTTCAGGAGCACTCATTTTCTCAGTTTTCATAGTAGGTTCACTTGTTTCTAAGTCACGATGTTCCTTAAAAATGAGTATACTTTTATGTAATTGAATTTATATTTTATTTATGAACATATATTATATGTATGTTTTTTATAATTTATTTGTTTATGTGTTATGAGGATGAGTCATTAGATAAAACATTAGTGATAATTATTTAGACTATTTTAGTTGTTCTATGATCATCACAAACTAGTTTTGTCGTATGGATTAATATTATGTATATATAATAGTTATAGTACATTAAATAGGTTTTAATATATATTCTTTATTATTTTATAACCATAAAAATGGTATCAGTACTAGCATTGAATGAGAAATTGAAGAACGAAACAATATTGTCTACAGATGTTGTAAATCGACACCTCACATGAGATGATTCATTTTTAAAATAAAATAGAGAGATAAAGGATTTTGATAAAGGATTTTTAAATAACATGATATCATTATAGTATATATAAGATGTTATATTTATCATACTTTTTACGTAGGTTTTGTGGAAAAAATAATAAAAGAAAAGAACATGAAAAGAAAATAAAAGGAAAATGAAGAGGATATTTACATCTTGAATTCTCCCAATAGAGAACCCAATTAAGTGGATTGGACTTTTTATATTGATGAGACCAAGAGATCCAATACATGGGGGAATGTCTTGGAGAGATTATTGGGTAGAACTTTTACAGGTATTAAATCTTGGAAGGTATGAGTATAAGGGGTGGTGAGGGGTCGTATTAATAATGGAGGAGTGGGGTGTTTTTTTTATTATTTTAATCATTAGTTTGTTATTTTGGCTCAAGAAAATGAATAGATTGAGAATTATCTCCAAATTTATTAAAATTATGAATTATAGTTTCATATTATGGGCTTCAATCAGCCATAAATCACCTAATACTCAATAATTCGTGTATTTAACATTTATTGTAAATTATTATATTTTACAATTCACAAAAATTCAAGTATTTTAGAAAAATCCCAAAAAAATCACATTAACCATTTTTCTACATATTTAATTAAAAAAGAACTCCATTTTATGAATATAGTTTCAAAATATGATAAATTTATTTTTTAATTAAAATCATCATTTACTCGAAAAAATACAAATTTTAAATTTATAACTGATTTTATAACACTATGGAAAATTAACAAAGGGCCGATAAAATTTTAATAAAATCATAATAAAACAAAATATTTATTTATGATAACATTTTATGAAAATTAATTTTCTTTGAAACCATTTTATTAATTAAAAATGGTAATAAAGTATTTCTGACTCACAAAAAACCATCACTTCATTAATAATTTTTAAATAATTAATTTAAATATACTATAATATAATTATATCATAATTTCATTTACAAGATACCTAAATTTTATTTATATTTTCAATGGTGAGGTTACTATTCATGTGGTCGGTTTACTATTCATAGGGTTCATATTATTATTACTACGTTCAAGTTACTATTTCATCAGTATATGTTCCTTAACATCTAGAAATACAAATTATTTCAATCATTATTAATTTATAGTGATTTTATTGTGTTCTATTTGTGATTTTATGTGATCTATTTTATATTAAATAAAAAAAAGAATGGAAATATCATTGATATAATTCTGGGTCGTTACATTCTCCCCTCCTACAAAAATATCATCCTCAAAATTTCCAAATTGTCACCCCATAAAATTATTTGGGAAGTTCTTCATCTTAATCACCCTAGGTTCCCACATCACCTCTTCAATTTTATGAATTTTCCATAGTATCATTACCATTCGAGTCGTCTGATTCCTCAACACCTATTCATTAGATTCCAGAATCTTGATAGGATTTTCCTAGAAAGACAAGCCATGTTCTAATTATATTCCTTCCAATGTGAGTACATCTGATGGGTCTATCTTGTATTTCCTAAGCAAAGAGATGTGGAACACATTGTATAGTTTATAATGGGAAGGAAAATTTCTAAACGATAAGCCACATCTCATATTATCTCTATAATTTTAAAAGGGACAATGTACCTGGGTCCTAGTTTCTCTTTATTCTGAAATATTATAACACCCTTCCATGGGGATACATTCAAGAAAACATGATATATTACTTGAAAATATAAATCCTTCCTTCTATTATCGGCAAAGATATTTTTCCTACATTATCCTTCTTTGATATGCGTTTGAGTAGTCTTTACCTTTACTAATGTTTCCTCTATATAATATGGGCCCAAAATCTTCCTTTCACATCTTTGATACCGACAAGTTGGTGCATAACATCTCTTTACATAAAATTCTTGTGATATTCCATATGAATAATTTAATGGAACATGTTATTTTAGGAAAACTCCACCAATGGTAAATATTAATCCCACAAACCATGAATAACAAGAGTGCATGATCTTAACATGCATTCTAAATTTTGGACCATTATTTATATCTTCCCATTAGTTTAACGGTGGTAAGAAGTACTCAAATATAGCTCAGATCAAATTATTTCTGAATAATTATCCATAACATCAAGGTAAATCATGGATCATGTTCCAAAAAAATTGAGAGAGGTTCTCCTTTAAGTCTTAAAATTTCAATAATATATAGTCATGTAATGTGTTCTAGTGGAAAATCCTCCCTTATATTGAGGAAATGTGCATATTTGGTAAGTCGATCAACAATCAACCATATTTCATTATTCTTTATTGGGTTTATTGGTAATCTACTATCAAAATCCAAAGTGATTTCATTCAATTTTCTTATAGGAGTAGGAAGTGGTTGCATGACTTCTCTAGGATGATGTCGTTCATCCTTCACTTTTTGATAGACTAATAATCTTGACACATAATTGAAAATTTCTGGCTTCATCTTATCCCACGAGAAATTTTCCTTCTAATATATATACAACATAGTTCTACCAGGGTTTATAAGGAAATTATAACTAAGGGAATCATCAAATAACTCTTGTTTTATCTCATGTATAGAGGGAACCCAAAGTCTCTTCCCAAATTTCAGAATTCAATTCTCACACATGAAGTCTTATAACTTCCTGTAATTCATATATTTAATTTTCATTTGATTATTTTCATCATCATATTGAGTACTCTTAATCCTTTCCAATAAGAATGGTTGGGAAACCAATTAAAAATGTAATGATGTTTTACCTTCTTGGATAATTCCCATATATATCATTGATAGATCCACGTACATAGGGTCCTTGTCAATCCTAAATTTGTTTATATATCCCTGATCATTATCGATTAATTCGTATTTAATATTATTCACCTTCATATGGTGGTAGTGTATTGAATAATCATAATCCTTGATTTGTATGAGCCACATCCTTTTCCTGATGTTGAGATTTTCCAGTGTGATGATATATTTTAATCTCATATGATATATGTATATCTCACATATTTCTATGTAGAGATAGTGCCTTCATATCTTTAGATCCACGATTGTAGATTCGAACTCAAGATTATGAGTTGGATAGTTCTATTAATGAATTTTTAACCTCTTTGATGCGTACGAAATAACTCTATCATTATGCATAAGGACACACCTGAATCCTTTATTTGATGCATCACTATAAATAAAAAATTCACCATTTTCTAATAGTAGATAAAATATCATATCATTCACTAATATCCTCTCCAATACTTCAGGTCATGCTTCACATTATTTTTTCCATACAAACTTAACCACTTTACAAATAATATTGGTTAACAATTTTTCTAATTGGGAAGACCTCTGAATGAAATGTTGATAATAACCTTCTATACCAATAAAACTATGTACCTCAGTTAGGTTTTTTGGTGTAGGAAATTATTGAAATACCATTATCTTTATAGGATAAATTGAGATTCCATCCTTTTAGACAATATGTCCAAGAAAATAAACCGACTGAATCCAAAATTCTCACATGATAAATTTCCCATATAATTCATTTCTTATGAGATTCATTTGAAAAATGCACAACTAATTCTCATGGTATTAAAAGATTTTGAAGTATTCCAAGATTTAATTAATAATTACCAAAAAAAATTCATCATGATATTCCAAGAAAACACTATTCATTATATCCATGAAATTGGAGGGTTTATTAGTTAGTCTAAATGGAATTACGATAAATTCATAATGTCCATACCTAGTTTGATATTCTGTCTTAAGAATATATTCATTCCACACACCCATCTTATGATATCCAGATCGAATTTCAATCATAAAAAGCATTGAGATTCATGAATTTTATAAAATAAATCATCTATTTGAGGTAAGGGATTTTTTTAATTGCATTGATTTCTCTATAGTCAATACACAGACTCATGGATCCAACATTCTTATTAAAAAAGATAACATGGATCCCCAAGGAGAAATAATAGGGGGAATACATCATTTATCACTTAATTAATCTAGTTTTTTCTTTATTTATACTAATTATATAGTGGCTATTCTATAAAGAGTGTTTGATATAGGTCTTGAAATAGGAATTAAATCAATAGAGAACTCAACTTCAAACTCTGGAGGCTGTCTAGGTAAATCCTACGGAAATACATCTATATATTCTTTCACAATAGGTACATATTCAATTTGAATATTTATTTCCTAATGCATATATGTTTCGTTATCTTCCTCTATAATAATTTCATTCTATAGAGATACTTGGGATGGGTATGGATAAGAGTTAGATGATGAGGTTTATTCCAAAAATATATGGGATTCTACATCATTCTAAAAAATTGTAACTTTATTCTTCTTGAAATATATTTTTGCATCCTAATTTAATGGAAAATCCATGTTTATGATTATTTAAATTTCAATCATTGTTATGATGAGTGGGTAAAAAACTAAAGAAATTTTTTGTGTCATAAAGGGGACCGGGCGACACATCTTCACTGCAATAATACTACCATTAAATGTTTTTACAAATATATCCTCTATTAAATCAAAGGGAAAATGTTTAATTTTTTTGGAAAACTGAGAAGGTATAAAATAATGAGATGATCCAGAATCAAATAAATCATTGGATAAGTTTTAGTAAATGATTAAAGTACCTTCTACCACATCATCAGAAACTTCATCATCAATGGTTATGACTGTAAAATCACTTCCCAGATCACTTTGCTGTATTTGGGGAATGATTCCTTGATGCTTAGGACAATAATTTTCAACATTATCATTCAAAATTGGTAGATTCTTTATTTCCCTTTCAATCACAGGCTTGATATACCTTTTCCCCACACTAGTAATAAACAACCATACCCTTTAGGCAAGTACCAGTGTGTTACTTCCCAAAATTATCACAGGGTGCAAAATAAACTCTTCCCTTCTTCCCCTTTTCCTTATTTAATTTTACAAAGTGTTCAAAACCCCTATTCTTCCCTTGATTTCCTTTTAATTCATAAGACTTATAGAATTATTATTATGTCTTGACAGCATATGATACTATATCTTGGTATGATGAGAAAGTTAGTGAGACCAGTTCCCTTATGAGGAATGGTTTTAACCCATTAACGAATCGATCAATCTTACTCATGTATTTATGTATGTAGTATATGGAAAGTCGTGATAACTTGGTAATTTTGGATTCATACTTGTAAACATTATCATCCTCTTTCTGTCTTGGACTCAAGAATTGCCTCTCCATATCCACTCATTGTTCTTGAGTAAAGTATTTTTCTAGGATAACATCCATAAAATCCCTCCATTCCATATTTTTAATTTCTTTATCCTCATTTGTGTTTTGAATTAATGACTGCCATTGATCTACATATTTTGATATAGGATAAATTTCCATAAAAACAATTTCCATTTTGTTACTACCCAAGTGGATAATATCATCTCTAAATAACTTATCCATTAATACACTACAAATGGGTTTTGAGTCCCAATAAATGATGGAGGTTGTTTTAACATAAAGTGATTTAACATTTCTCCTCCATGTTGGGGATCAGGATGCTCCATAAAAGGTTATTGTTCATAACCTGAGTAATCTGTTCCTGTATAGTTATAAGTTTATCATAAGCAGTCGTATATCCAATACCGACGTCATTGTCTTTCATAGGAGTGAAATCCCAACATGGGATATGTGTGTTGATACAGTTTCAATTCATTCCACTAGGCATTATTTCTAAATAACCACATAAACTATAATAGGTTATGAATCATAATGTATAATCTCAAACTAGAAAAATATGTTATATAAAATGAATTTCTATTCATAGTTATTCTCATAATCATAAACATGGTTTATTTTGGAACATATTTACTTTTAAACCCTTCATAATGGTTTGAAAAGAGAATGTGACTTATCCATAGCATATATCCAAGGAGTATCAAATCAGGGACACAGTATGACCCTTTCCCATGTACCAGGTTACCCCAAGTCAGGCCCTAGACACCTTGTCAGAGTTATTACCCCTAAGTACGTCTTTTTTAGAACCAATTACACTTATAGTATGAAAACAAGAAAATATTTCTATGAAGATCCACATAATATTTACCTTAACAAAAATTATAGGATGTTATTCTATTCTTATGCTCAAAGTCTATCGTAGGGATATATTCCCTAATCTTTGTTTTATAAAGATAGTTTCCAATGTTTCTACTAAATTTCATCTGATTCCCAATTGTAGAGACCCTGACTGTAGTTTCCTAGAGCTGGTGCCTTAATTCATTGCATTGGAATAATAAATAAGAAGTATTATCCCAACTGACTGAATTGTTTAGTAGTTTTATAAAATATAATATAAGAATAAGTTTTACATCACATATTTGAAAATAATCGCAATATATAAATTCCATTGGAAACATTCATAACTCCTTGGTTATCCATGCAAGTCATTCATAATATATATATTCTTATCCTGGGAAAAAACACAAGAATTGGGTGAGTTTGGATGCTCAGTAAGGGTTATCAATATAACATAATCTATAAATAATAAGTCATTTTGAATAACTAAAAACAAATTTCATTAAAATGTAATATTGATCATAAAATTGTAGGAAAAAAATATAATTAAATAATTCCATAATAAAATTTTAACATGGATATTATTCAAGGAAAATAATCATATGGACAACCAATTACTAGTTCCATAACTAGGTAATGCATAATGTTGGACATCATAAACATACCGCCAAGGCCTCTTCCAACACACCATATATAATGGGTAAAACCCATTCTAGTTTGTCTCGTGAGACCTAACAATGCATTGATGGGATATCACGGTCCCTATCGTCACCTACTAAGTCCAATTCAGAATTTATATGAATAGATATAAACATAAAAAATATATAAATATGAAATTTAAATAACTTTTCACAATCTGTAAACATAATCACTAACCATTCTTGAATTATCCTCCTTGAGAACCTCTTTAATGGGATTGTGTTTGGTATTTTCATGATACTAAGAGATAATAGACACGGGGTAGAGTATTGAGGATAGGAGTTGATAGAAAGTTTACTAGGAACAAATATTGGAAGGTGTGAGGATAATGGGTGGTGAGGGATGATATTTATAGTTGAGGAGAGGGTTGTTTTTTGATTATTTTAATCATTAGTTTATTATTATAGTTCAAGACAATGAATATTTATAGAATTGTAACTAACAATTTTAATATAATGAATAATCGTTATATATTATGGGACTAAATCATCCATACATCACTAATGACACAGTAATTCATGTATTTGTCATTTATCAAAAATTATCATATTTTACTATTCACCAAAAATTCAAGTATTCTATAAAAATAAATAAATCACCCTAACCATTTTTCTTTGTGTATAATTAAAAAATTATATCCATTTAATGAAAATAAATGTCTAAATATACGAAATTTATTTTTTATTTAAAATCATCATTTACCCGAAAAATACAGATTTTATATTTATAACTGATTTTATAACACTATGAAAAATTAACTAATGTCTAATAAAATTATCTAAAAATAATATAAAAAATATATTTATTTATGAATAAATTGTATTAAAATTAATTTTATTTTAAATAATTTTATTAATTATGAAATTATAAATAAATATTTATGACTCACAATAATACCAGCACTTAATTACTATTTTTTTTAAAATATTCATCTACTTATACTATGATATAATTATATCGTAATTTCATTTATAAGATTCCTAACTTTTATTTATACTGTCATGGGTGAGGATACTATTTATTTTTCCGGTTTACTATTTATAAGTGTTATATAACTATTCCTAAGGTCAAGTTATTATTTCATCAGTATAAGTTCATTAACTTATAGAAATACCTATTATTTCATTCATTGTTCATTTTTAAAGTTATTATTGGGTTTTATAATTGATTTTATGTGATATATACTATATTAAATTAAAATAATAAGGGAAATATCTTTGGTAGAATAATGGGTCATTATAGTATTAGTGTCATGAAATTTTTGTAAAGTAATGTGTAATTATGAACTGTCAATCTATTCATATACAAAAGGAGATCACTTACAACATATTTTTTCACCAATTAAAAAGACATATATCATCCAAATTTCATTCCTTTTATTCCCTTAATGTTAAACCCTTTTCCTAAATCCCTTGGTATTTGAAAAATTTTATTATATGGGGCCGTAATTGTTTACCCAAGGGAGATCATCTGAATGGTATGTGAGGTCTACCGCCTCTATAAACCTAGTGCTTAACTTTTCATCACCACCTTATGTGAATAGTTTTAAAATAATATTAAAATTATTGATACGGTATTAATAAAATTTGAATTTTTTTTAAATTACATACCATTCACAATCTTACTAACAATCGATAGAAGACAAATGTGTTTCTCATGCAAACATACAGACTACGAGCTCGATTGAAAGTAAAGCACTTAATTTTTCACTATTGTAATTTATTCATTTTACAAAACACTCAAAAACTGATTCATAACCTCAAAACCATATAAATTATATCATTAATTAGATTAAATAATTATATTATTGTAAAATAATCAAATTCATAACCATGATTTCTCATAGATTATACTTTTTCTTGTCTGGGTCTAGTTAACCACCTAGTTTAGCAATGTTATAATTTTCTATCATCGATGAATATAATAACATAACCAATATTGTTATAATATTTTAATGATAAAATGATGTTTTTTATGTTTTTTTAAATGATATATAATTATTAAAATTATTATTTTTATTTTTGGTCCACCTTTTTTTGTAAACAAATTACCAAAACAATCACATCACCATCCTCATCATCATGAATTGAAGTAAAAATTCATTTAAAATTAAATTATAAAAATATATTATAGTACCTATAATGATATTTTAATTATAAAATTTAAACTATTAAAAATTATCGATAGCATCATTATGAAACAATTAATAAACAAGCTATCAAAGAAAATAACATTTTATGATTAAAATAAATTATAACATACTTATATATTTATATTAAATTATTATAAATGAAGTTTATAAGAGGATATAGTCGTGAATAATGTTATCAAATTGATAATTATGGTAGTTTTTTTATGCAGGGTGTTAGAGTTACTTTCATCTATACATTAATATAGGTAAGTGTGTTTGTGTCTCAATTTTCATTCATAGAGATATAATTTATATTCAGCTATTGATTATTTTTTGTTCTGTATCTATATCAAACATGGATTTCAATTAACAAAAATTTTCAGGAAATATATTTTATTTACAAATTCCTCTCATGTTATACCTTTCATGGGTTATCACTTCTAAAGATAATGTCAACGTAATGGGTTTTCTAGACTCAACTTCTTTTGTTGGGTCATAATGATTCCTTTTTCAAAATGGGTTTTCAAGATAATTTTCTTTTGTTATATGATTTTTTTATAATTCCATTCATCCAAACTATCTGTGGAATTACATTTATGGATTACATTCCTCATAAAATTTTTTGTTGTAAAGAATGATTCACATCCTCTCATAATAAATTTATTTTCATCTATGTCTATATTTATTCTTCCTTACAACATTCTTATTTATTATCTTGAAATCCAAATATATTTTATTTTTAGAGGTATTAAAATATCTATTTACCTATTTTAAAATTAAATAGTTTTAAATCTCTTTATGATTTGTATATTAAATAATGATATCTGAAAACATTTTAATTGTTTTCCTTTCATTATCATGTGTTTTATCTTCCACTCCAAATTTACATTGAAAAAAACTTTTGTATCTTATTCATAATTCCATTATAAAATATTATTTCTAAAAGTGAATTTTTTCAGTATTTCTCATTCGACTATTATTTAAATGATTTTTTAATGTGACAAAATAACTTTTCATTTTATGAATATGGTAAAATTATTTTCTAAAAATCATTTTGTGTTTTCTTTCACCATTATGGGAATTCATTATTACGAAGCCTCTTTATATGTCTCAAAATGGGTTTTTAAATGATTTTAAATATTATTGGTTGGAAATGAAAGTAAAAAATTGTTGTAATTTTAAAAATATTTTTTTAAATTATTTCATTATTTTAATGAAGGGTATTTCTACTTGTTTTCAAATTCATTCATCTATTTATCAAATAAGGGTGTTTTTCATCTATGCCAATATGGTTTTATGTTCCTTATGTTACACATGGAATTAGTTCTTATGATACCATCCACATTATTTATCTAAATTAATTATAATAATTACTATTTAATGATGTTTTCATAAAAACTCTTTCTTTCCAATGAGTTATTCATCATATGATAAAATGATAAAAAAAATTACAATATTCTGTAATAGATATGTATGGTTTTTGTTATGAGATTATTTGGGTCCGATAAGTCCTAGAGATAATATGGGTCTATTAAATCCCTATAATGAATTAGTTAATTATTTATTTAATATGTGATAATGATTTTGAGTGTGTGAATTTTTTTATCATGCATCATGGAGATTTATTTTCACAACATATAGAATGGAATTTTATTTCATCATAGTATAAAAATTGGTAATTTTTTAAATCATGTAGCATGTGATATTATTTTCTTTACAATAGGAGGAATGAATATTTTTTACAACCTGATTCATGTGAAGTTGTTTCCATAATGTAATGCGAGTATAGGGTTTAACTGTCTCATAGTGTTATAATTTATGTATTCATATGTTTTTTTTCAAATTTCATTGTTATGCTATGTTTAATGGGAATCATAAATTTTCATTCCATATACCAATGATTATTCACTATGGATCATTTTTATTATCCCATGTTTCCACACCCTTTTTAAAAGATATTACTGTTTCATTTTAGACTACATCTTTTTATACAATTAATTACAAACAAATATTATTATTCAATGTTCTTTTAATTAGATATTTCTCGTTTGATCATGTTTTCTCATGTGGTTAAAATATATCATTTCATGAAATATTGGTGAGGTTTTCTTGTACTGATAAATTAAACTCAATCCATTATTATGTTTCCATTCCACAAGATATGGATATTATTTTAAATTATTATAATTATACAAGGGATCCTAGTTTGGATTAATTATATACAAATGTTCAAAATTCTGATAAATTAACATGCTTATGTATCAGATCCTCCAAGACTCTAAATATTCCAATAATTCATTGGATTGGGAGTTTATATTAAGATTAAATATTAAAATTATGTAATTTACATAAAAAAAAGAAACAGTTATCTTGTTTTACCTCATTTTTTATGAAAAAAAATGTTTAAAGATAGTGTTTCTAGCCCTAAACCCTAGAGTGTGGGTATTTGGAGACTTAATGTAAAAATATCTCCTTAAATATCATAGAAGAATATAATTTACATTTAATTTTCTACTCAATAAGTTATCTAACTAACCCAAATCCATTTCATTCATTTCTATATAATCAATAGTGTTATATCATTCAATGTCATATAAATATAATAGTATAACTTCCAAGATTCAAGTCATTCCATTGATCCTTCATACACATGCCTTAGGGACTTAATTTTTCATTTTAATTACCTTGGGAAAATTAAAATACAACCTTGAAATTATTCATTTGAAAAACAAAATCACGGTTATAGTAAATGTATAAATACAAATAATAATACAACAAAAAAATTGGATTCAACAAACTTCACTTATCTATTTATTATCAACATATCTTCCAAAATGATATGTCAATATGTGGTCTAACTCATATCTTCTCCTTAACTATTTTACCATCTTTTCTAATTATATAATTTCTTATCTATCTATCTTATTGAAAATAAATATAATTCATATGATGGAGGATGTATCAATTCATACATAATAACTGTATCGTAAATCATCCCACACAAAGTCTATGTGATCCATGATCAATGAAGAAAACCTGAGGGTTTAATTGGGATAATATTTTTTTCCATAATTTCATAAATATGATACCAATTCATACTCATTAACATCACTCAATCAAGGGATATTAATATGTGATAAATTTGAAACAAATTGACACCAATTGAAAACAGTTTGTATATTTGTAATCACAACCAATGTTTCTATACTCATCAGAATACACTGATTAGAAATTTCAAACACATGAAAAAGGGTTTAGAAAGTATCCCTCATATATTTTCCAATTTATATCTCATATAATAATTTATTAAAATGGTCTTCTCTTACTTATTTTAATAAATTATATTTTAATAAATAGGGATGATAGTATATACATTAATACCTCAACAATTCAATTTTTTAAGAACATTACATAATTTTAATATTTACAATTAATAAATAAGTACAATATATTATTAGGTCATTTCCACTTATATTCCCATAAATTAGAAAATATATTATCTTCATCACAAATTCTTACTTTTTTATCATATGCTTTTTAGAAATATAATTCAAAAATAAAACATAGATATTGGAAATTTCATATCTTTAAAATTTATTTTGAATTATTTAATTTTGTTATATAGGTATGATAGGATAACCTTAAAATTTATCTTTATATGAATATTCTTCACCATTAATTAGATATATTTAAATCAGAAAAATACAATAAAAATTAATGTAAATAAATGTGATATTCATTTCACATTATTTCGTGTTGCTGGATTTAGAATTTATTCTCAGCCAGTTTTCCATTTCCATTTGTTCTTTTATTCTAGTTCAACTCTTCATGCTTTTAATTATATATTTACATGTAGTTTTGGGTGCCATTTATATTTTTAAATTTACATATTTACTTTCTATAGGGTCATCCTTTTTAACATTTTCACCCACCTGACACATATCACTTGGTTAACCCTTCATATTTTTCAATATTTTTTCTTAGTTTATAATGGTTGTGAAAAAATCATGAAAGGTGAGTTAACTTATTATACCATCCAAAAATAACATCATGATATCCAATTTTTGCTTTTTTCAGCATCTCATGATATTATACTTCTTCAACATTTTTAATAATTTTTATAATTTGGATCATTCCTTCTCTTGATATTTTTCCATTCATCTTATTAATTCATGTTGGTTTAGACTAGTGACTAATCATTCATTGAGAGAGTATTATTCCTTCACGGTTCTTCTATATAACATATTTGTAATGTTTTTAACCAAAAATATTCCTCTTTATTTCATCATTGACTAATTTTCCATTCTCCTTAGGAAATTTTACTTTAATATATATGTCCATGGATTTTTTTCATGTTTCCATGGTCTAGCCCCTTCTTATGTTATAGAAGCAGCATATCCTTTTTAATTTTAATCCCCTATTTAAATTATTTGGATTAGTTTGAACTAAATTTATCTTTTTTATTCCATAATGATATGTTTCATGTATAACCTCCTAGATTCTTGGGAATGGTTTATTCAAACCTTTTTTATTTTGATTCATTTCTATGGTAGTTTTTCTTTCATCATATAATTATACTTTTTATCATTTTTATTCTTCTCTCTTCAAATGCATTTGATACATTTCGGTTCAATTTATACAAACAATCATCCTTTATGTGGACACTCTTATTGCCTAGTTCATGGTGAAATATAATTATTTTTAATATTGTTGATAATAGCATATATATCTCATCCTTCAGTGAAATTTACTTCAATCTAGATTTTCTAACCAATGATTTATCCACTCCTCTTCTTTTATGCATTGAAAAATTATTCAAAAAATCAATATTAATATTTTGAAACCTATTACAACACTTACAAATTCCAAGATATCATGCTCTATTATTCTTTAGAGAATTATCATAACATTAGTTATTATGTTTGTTATGTGCCTTTTACATTCATTATGAGGGATTTTTTTGGAATAGAAACCTTTATTACTAATTTCTTGTAATGCCCAGACACCAGTTATCTAGAGTCAGTGTATTATTTTAATACATTGGCACAATTATAAGGAATCAATTCCCGAAGGACTGAACAGGTTAGTAGTATTGTAAAATAGATTACATATATGAACGTTACATTATAATTTCTAAAATAAAATAGAACATAAATAATAATTTTATAACACCATTATTCTTTTATCTTAACCCTACATATCAATCATAACAAACTTCTTCACATCCTGGGAAAAATAAAATATAAGAAAGTGGTGAGATCAGATGATCAGTAAGGATAACAATATAGCGGAAACTATCATAAATAAGCATAAAATTTAAGGCAATTTATAAGACTAAATCAAAAGCCTTTTAAACGTAATCTTCATAATAATATGGAAAAGATAAATCAAATAATTCTATTGACTTATTAACATGTATATTCTACTAGTCAAATAATCAATGGTAATATCAATAGCAAATTTCATAATGATGGAATGTCTAATGTTGGACATCATAATGAGAGAGTAAAGGCCTTTTGACAAGACTACAAATAATATTTTCTCAAGGACCTGTGCCAAGATACTAGTTTGTCTAATGAGACCTATGGATGCATCATGGAGCTATAGCAGGCTCCACCCATCACTTACTAATTCCAATGCATTCCTCATATGAAAATATAGAAACATAACATGAACAATCGTATTAAAACTAGCATATGAAATGTGAATACTTTAACCATAAATAATGAATGGTATAAAAAACATATCAATATTAAATCATATCATAACTCATCCAATACAATATGAAATATTTTATTATAATAAATCATACTCAATCAAGAATAATATCCAATAATGGATTTTGACATTGTTGAAAATAATCAATAAAACTTTTTGAGAGAAATATCCCTTTTGTGAAATCAATTAAAAGTATCATATTTATAAAAGAAGTAATTTAAAGGATTTTTTTGAATCAAAGTTTTCTATACCACTTTGAATCATTTGAATGGAATTAACATTTTAAAACAATCATGTGCATATAAATAAATCCTTAAAATAATTTTTAAAACATGGATATTAATTAAAATATTTAGAAAAATAAATCATTAAAAGATTTAAAATGATGATGTCGATAAAGATTCCATTCCAAAATACCTTAAAATATAAATTTTTAAAACATTTTTATGAAACATGGATGTGGATGATAGAAATTTCCCAGTAAATACTTATACATAAACAATCTCATATAATAATGAGATAAAAGAATTAACCCTTACCTTGTACTATACTTTGGTTGAGGGTATGTTTAACCTCATGTATAATGACCATAGTATGTTATTATATTATACCACAACCATATTCATATTTATGATATAATACTTTATTCATTTATTGATTTATACTACCCATTTAGTAATAATTTTTATGTTAAAATAATATTTCGATTAATAAACGCTTTCTCTATCATACATATTTTAACTTGTTATTCTTGATCGTATCTTTTATATCATTATTTAATTTCTTCCAGAATATGAAAAATTATTTTTGTATCATATATATTCATAATATAAATATGTATAATAAATAGATATATGAAATGGTAAACACTATTTATGGAGATGATATGTTGTAAGTACACACAAACGATGTTTCCATTTTCAGATCGTATTGAACTGAAGTAAGTGAATGAGATATATATATATATATATCCAGTATAACTATTATGTAATATATAAAATACTTATTAATAATATATATTTTTATAATCATCATTGAATGGTGAACGTGGAAATGAATCTCATCGCGTCGTGGAGACGGTAAGCCGTACGTACGCATGAGCAAAAATATCATTCTATTGATGGTGAAATTGTATTTAATTGGATGATATATTATATATACATAAGAATTAACTTCTTTTATTTTTTATTTACATCAATAATACTAATTAATATACCAATCCAAATAATGATGTTTTGAATAACAAACTACAACGTGATGTGTAGACGGTAAGACGTACGTACGCACGTATGGTGACTTTGTCATTCATATAATGGATAGAATAATGAATATGGTTTTAACATATTTTTTATAAAATCTCATTAGTTATAAGGTAGTGGAGGTATTATTTTAGTATGGAAAAAATCAAATAATGAGGAATTTGAAGAAGAAAAGAACTTCGAAAGAGGTGATGAGGTAATTACCTCTTCCTCGAGTTCTTCCATTTGATTAGATCAAAAGGGATCCATAGGTTGGAATATAATCAAATTAAGGCCTCTAGGTTTATTTGAGGGTAGTTAGAAGGATATTTGAGCAGGGGTTGGCCAAGACAAATGGCTTTGGAGGTGTGATTTTGAGAGAAGTGGAAGAACCTGTTTATAAGAGAGGTGACAGGCACTTTAGGGAATGCTTGAAATATTAATTTATAATAAAATTATTTTCGGATTCTAATATCTCCAAATGGATTTATTACTAGGATAAAGTGGGGATGGATCTAAATACTCCAAAACAATAGGTTTTATAAATTTTTAGTCACCATATTAACCATATCTTTTAAATATAACCCTTTGTTAAATAGTTTAACTTTTACCATGTCATCTTGTATTATTATAATACATGGTTAATAAAATTACAATAAAAATACATAAGAACCACAAGTGGATAATTAATGATATATATATCATTATAAAAGTCCTTTTTCCAGTTCTTATATTTTTAGGAGTATTATATCAATTAATAATATAGTATTGTTTCTAAAATCTCATTTTTGTCTATTTTGACACTATTTAGTATTTGGTTTTTATGAAAGTCATAACAAGTTTATTAAATCAAAAAAATACATTAAATAAATTATAAAATGTCATGTTTACCTATAAAATTCGGTTATGGAATCAAAAGTCTCAATATACATTTATTTTGACACATATAATATCAATTATTTTAATATTTCATTAATAAGGTAAGTATTGCATCACCATTGTGACATAAATAAATTTAATTATTTAATGTCTAAAAATTATAAATAAAATTCCATGATGTATATAATATTTTTATATTTATAATGAATATTTATAAACCAATTTATCTTATGTATACCCCAATATTAAAAATGTTTTAGTTATTAAACTTTGAATTTAACATTTTTAAATCTTTATTAAATAAAATAATAATAAATGTCATAATCTAAACAAAGTGGACCAAAAGGATCATATTTTATTACTAAGGTCCATTTTGTTCAAAATAAACCTATCCAATATAATTAGGACATGTGTTATGGTAATTATAATATCATTTTACCTTTAATTACCATATTTACTTTTCATGGTGGTAAATAAAATTCAAAAGTTACTATTAAAAAAATTATTCTCATACTATTGAACCAAATTTTACTTAATTATTTCAATCATTTCTCTTGTATTTTAGAAATTTAATTCACAGAAGTGGTAAAATTACGTTTTATGCAATTTTGCAAATGAGTCTGGAAGGTGCGTAAAAGGCGTTAAAAATTTCAATAAACTTATACATATAATATTGTTATCAAATACCTCCAATGAATTAAATTTAACTAATAAAAGTATTATTTATCATTTTTTACTTTAAAATAAAATTATATAAAAATAGTAATTATTTAAATAAATGTCGGTTTTAAACTATAATGTAGTATTTTTCACTAATAATCCAAAATTGAATGTTTCCAGAAAAATACCAAAAAATCACCCTAAGACAATTTTGATATTTTAAATAAAAAAATGATTTCTATTTTACTAAATTCAAAACTTATGAGTTTCATTAATTAATTTAAAATCAATTCTTATTGCCTAAACCCAAGAGCGGGTTTTTAAGAAGTAAAAATTATCTAAAGGTTGGGATGTGTTTATGTAAAATTTAAATGAGAATTAACATACAATGACCTAAATTATATTAAATGATACAAATATAATCTAATTATACTTTAAAACAACTCAAATACATAATTTAACACAATAAATTATTTCAATTAAAAAAGTTTTTTTCAATTAAAATTTAGTAGTTTTTTAGTATTCATCAAAATATGAATGTTTTACGAAAATTAGAAAAACATTATACAAACTAAATTTTTATGTACTTCTTATAAAGAATAATTTAATTTCATTAAATTTAATATATAAAATTTTCAAATATTTGATTTAAAAATTTTTCTCCCATAAAAGGCGGTAAAATTGAAAATTTTGAAAAATGCATATTTTATCTGAAAAAATGAATTTGTTCTTATATTATGTCTAAGAAACATATAATATGGATTATATAATTATATGGAGTATATAAAATTCAAAATTTAGTTAATACTATTCATAGATTCTTTTTGAACAACTAGTTTGGTAAGACATGGTGCGCTCGAAATCAGTGTTGTGTATAGTGAAAGATATTGAATTACATTAAGGAGATAATGTACTATGAAATCCTAGGGTGTTACATTTCATCTAGTCAATATTTATTTTTATGATTATATTTTTTTCCTCTTTCAGTTTTGTAATTATTTTCAATTGAAATCTGATTACATAACTAAAATAGATTTAGTTGAAACATTGGTTTTTAAGTTGGACGATACCATTCCATATGTAGATGCTAGAGATCCATATTTATATTATAATTATATATTATTGACCCTATATATAGAGATATTTCACGCGAAATTTATTGTAATTTCATGTGTCATTTGAATTATTCTTATTCTATTATGAGGTTTTAACATTAATAGTTAATATATTTTCAATCCAGATCTCAAGCTTAAGTAATTTCTTATTAATGATGTTATTCAGATCCAAAAATTTCCTATGATTTTTATTGATATCATTTATAATATTTTTAAATCCATCTTCATCGATTTGATTAATTTTTTTAATACATTTTCATTGTCATCATTCTCATTTTCATTTAGCTATAGTTGATCATTTTATGTCGCAGTTATCTCTTCTAATTCATTGTTCCATTATTCTAGAATTGTCATAGATTATTTAATTTTATGACTGTAGTTAGACACTTATTTTGAAAACTAATTAACTTATCATCAAGATCCATATTTATTATTTTTATGGATATTGTTTCTTTATAGATATTCATTAACATTTTTACTATTTTTTACAATAATTTATTTATTATGTCACCTTTTTCTTCATACTAAAAGATCCAATCAAACATGTTTTTAATAGATAAACATATAAAAATTATTAATTATTTTAGACAGTTATTGAAGATTTCCTTTAAAACATTAATTGACTCATCTTTTGAGTTTTTATAATTGTGATGTTCCCCACATGTGTGTAGATCTTCTATATGAATGTTTTAACAAACAAATTTGGTTACTACATCTTCAGCCGGCGACGGTGTCACAGGCGGTGGACGTCAGAGAGGCCAACAACGACTAGACGATCGGGGTGATGCCCTTGGTAATGTGACGACGTGATGGTGATGATGGTGTTTTGTCAGTGATGTGATGATGGCGTTGAGTTGATCGATGGTTGGTTTCTGGGGCGGCACACCATGGCACATGTGTTGATATCAGTTTGGTTTTTTATTTTGAATTTTGAACATTCACAGTTGCGGATCAAGAAATGTGGGCAAGAGATGCATTTTATTTTCTTTATGGGTTGAATATTGAATGTTTTGGTTTATGTTAATGTTCACACATTCCCTTAAAAGTGTCATTAGAAATTACAAAAAAAAAATGAAGTGTAGGTATAATATGTTTAATGTCATTTCTTCATCCCTTCCTTCAACATATATTATATGTGGTATTATACAGTGTCAGGAACCCTCACTATTTTTTCTTTTTTTGATTTATAGAATATTTTTAGTGGGAATATAGTCAATTATATTAACTTTACTTATTTATATCCACCAAATATATATCCATATATTCGGTGGATATTATTTCCTATATAAATCATCAATTTTAAAACACTAACATATCATCCTTAATTCTAAGTATTTCTGGTCTTTGCATTTTGATTCTCATTTTTCCATTGAAATTTTTTAATATTAAAAATCATTTAATTCCTCAAAATATTTATAAATATCACAATATTCATCTCAGTATAAATTCTCCACAAAAGAAAAATAACCTAATTCATTTTATATTTTTATATATGCAAGAACTCATGCAGTGATACATGGTATCATCATTTGTGACATGGAACTCATCATAGAACCAAATTATTCCTCAAATGGATTATTTTTAATTATTTTCCTACATCTTTATCTACATAGATTGATCATTATGTTAAAATACTTAAAGAACACAAAAAATGATTCAAAACATATTTTTTGGAATATTTAATTTTATAAAGTTAATTATCTACTTAAAGATATAAATTTCCTTATATAAATCCAGTCATATTAACCAATATTACAAGGATACCCTTACATTAATGATTCAGTTATGGATCTCTATACACAAATATATTTGTGTGGTTATCTTAGAAATTAATCCCCATAAAATTTTCTATATATGTCTAACCCCCTTACATATATCTATTTAACCAAATCTATTTGAATTTATCTCCCTATATAGATTCCTTTATGCAGTGGGCCAGTAGTGAAACTTCATATCTAGTTGACCATATTTTTTATCAATTTTCATTGATCTATACATTTCCAAATCCATATATAGATTCAAAAAATAAAATAAGGAATGCATAAATCCCCGTCCAAGTCTCCATGATAAACATGAATGAACTTCAGGCCACATCAAAACCTTCCTTATCTCATTGATATAGAATCTACGATCGATTGAAAATTAATTTTTTATTAAAGGATGGGATAACATCCACCAATGTAAATAAATAGTTCATGGAGGTTGGAAGTGGTGATGTCCAAGGGCATCCCCCTGAATGATATCATTACATTCTTGTGGAAGTGATCCAACAGTGGAGTAAATCACCAATGGATCCTCCTCTCTTCCTACACGAGTAAGAACATCTGCAGATAAATTAGCTTCTATCCTAATATGATTAAACCTAAAACCTTTATTTATTTCCTTAGAACAACATCTAATGTGATAGATCAAATTCCATGGAGGATTTATTTTCCCTTGAAAAAACCACACCAATATCATGGAATCAGATTCTAGTAAACAAACCTGCAATCCAAACCCTTTTCAAAGAGAAACTACATCGAGAAAGGCCCTAACCTCCGTGCACAAGGAGTTACCCAGACCATAGAATGCGCTGAAATCTAGAATCCCTGACCCATTTGAATCCATGAGCAGACCACCCCCTCATATGCATCTGTTCATGAAATAACCATCAACATTAATCTTGTTACCATTAGTAAGATGAATCAACTTTACCCATTGTCCTGGATAACTGTTGTAATGTCCCAGTTCCGGGTGCCACTCAACCGGTGCCCCGAACCCGATTTGCCACATGACCTCAAGTACATTTCCCCAAATGCCAGAGGCTACCGACTAGCATCGAGGGCTCATGTCTGATAGTGGGGAAACTATGCCCTCATTTGTCAAAGTGCAGCACAACAGAATAGTTAAATAACATACAATAAGTGGAAGCGGTAACAATATATATAAATGAAATGGATAACTAATAATAACAAGGAAATCATCAGTCCTATATATGAAAATGTAGCATGTCACTATCCTAGAAAACAAACAAAACATGTTACACTGCAATACAATACAACTGAAGTACAAGTATAGAAAAGAAAAACAGAATTGCCAGCGGCATCATGAGCCAAGCTCAGTCCCATGCTCCCCTACTTCCCAGAAACAATCAAGTACCTATATAGGGACCCTTTCCCTTATCCACACCTGTAGAAACGTAATCTATTTGGGCCGAAGACATGACCCAAACAGGGTGTGAGAAATAAATCCTAGTATGCACCCACCAAAGGCCCATTCCCAACAGTGTGAAAATGTGCAACAACAGTGTGCAGTAGTAAAATGAAATAAACTAAGTAGTACCCAAAAGTAACTAACTTTACCAGTTATATTACCATTTTATTATTCATTTAATCATTCATTATAAGGAAACCACCATAGGGAATTTCTATGTAAACAGTCAACGTCCTAAGACACGCAATCCCTTACCCTTAGGTAATCAGAAATGTTACCCACGGGTAATAGACCACAGGAATAACAGATATTGACCTCTGGCATACGAAGTTTCGCCCTTAGGCACAGAGTCTATCGCCCATAGTCACGGATGAAGTTTTCCTCAGGTCGGGATAACCATTGCCCTCAGACTAAAGGTAACACCGCCCTCAGGCTATGTAAAGAACTGCACTCAGGCTAAGAAAGTAATCGGTCCAATCCCAACATATAAACAAGAAATACACATGAAACTTCTCTCAAGGAAATTCAATAAACATTATTACAATGACATACCCTCGGGTATCCCATCAAACGGCTAAATAGAGGAAAGCACCCCTGGGGCAGTCCTGGATCCAAGCTGCGATCCCAAACAACAGTTTATTATCACATTTAAATTAATTATACATTTCTAGGTATTGAATTCAACAAGGCCTCAGCAATACGACACACCATTCATTGGTGCGTATCACAATGGTACACAAAATGCACATTAGTTGGAAATTAAACACCAATCCACCTACCTCGATCACCCATGATCGATATACATGAACAACGCCTTCTGAAACGTCCAAGGACATTGTAGATCTTAGGTAAAATAATTCTCATTCAAACTCCAATAACATACTATAGAGGAATAATTGGAAAGAAACGCGCAAGGATAAAGAATCTCTTACCCGTGTGGTTCCAACGAGATCAACGGTGGAAGAATCGGATTCCCGACATGCGATCGGGAGCTCTTCAAATCTCCATCCTCCTCTTCGAGCTCCAAAACATGTCCAAAGACTCCTCTGCCAAATGAAGAGGATACTGTCCATTTTATTCAATAAAAAACAAACAACTACACGGCGTGTACTATTGACTACACGGTGTGTAATTTTCTCATTTAATTGTTCCTCTGGCGGCACCACCAAACTATTCATCTGTCGACATGACTACATGGTCTGTATACTTGACTACATGGCGTGTATTGTCACCCAACTAGAGGCTACTCCCACCGCCTTACTATTTTCCTACCGACTGACTACACGACGTGTAAATATATACTACACGGCGAGTAGTCAGTTTTTACACCCTTCATCGCCGACATGGATACACACCACGTGTACTCGTTCCACATGGCCAACAGTATATGGCATGTGAAAAAGTACACGACGTGTACTTCCAATCTTTATGATTTTTCCCATTTTCCATATTTTCTCAAAAACACTTAAGGAAAGGAGAATAGAAAAACTCGTACCTCCAGAATAAGAATCGAGTTCTTACAAACATCCCCTCTTAAATAAATTCGTCCACAAATTTCCCTCCCAAGGGTGGTGAAGATATGACCATGAACAAATCCAGCCACTGAGCACGTATATCGGTCTCATGCTCTCAGGATTCTTCCTGCACTCGGCCATACATCCATAGAACCCATACGAGAGGAACTGACCGGCCTCAGAGAACCTTTTTTCTCTTATTAATGATATGAATCAGATTATCCTCAATGGATGCATCTATTTCAAGATCATCATCCTTGGGATGGAAGACGTGAGACAGGTCTGAATGATAGCGACGCAACTGAGACACATGGAAGACGTCATGCATGGATCAGTACCTCTGTGATAACTGCAACCGATAGGCAACTAGCCCGACTCTCTCTGGAATCTCAAATGGCCCCACATACCTTGGTGAATTTTTACTCTGTCTCCTAATCCGCATGTGTCCCATCCTCTGTGAAACATGTAAGAAACCCTGATCCCAGACCATGAAATCCAAAGGTCGTCTACGGCGATCAGCTTAAGATTTCTGTAGAGACAATACCGTAGAAATCCGCTTCTGAATCAACTGGACCCGCTCAGAATTCTCCTACACGAGACGTGGTCCCAGTAAAGCTACCTCACCTACCTCTAACTAGAACAAAGGTTATCGGCATGGCCTACCATATAGATCCTCGAATGGTTCCATCTCTATGGTTGCATGAAAACTGTTATTGTAGGAAAACTTGACTAGGGGTATATGCTTATCCAAAGAGCCCCCAAAGTCTAGGATGCATGCACGCAACATGTCCTCAAGCACTTGTTTCATATGCTCTGATTGGACCATCGGTATGAGGGTGGTTAGCTGTTCTCAGAAGCACTTCTGTACCCAGTTCCCTCTGAAACCTCTACCATAAACGAGATATAAAACAGTCTTCCCTATCTTAAATGATAGAATGAGGGACCCCATGAAGACGTATGACCTCTTGGGTATTCAACATTTCGATCTCGTCAGCAATGAAGGTCTCCTTGATCGGCAAAAAGTGATCTACCTTCATGAGTATATCCACAACAACCCACACGACATCATTGCCTTGAGGTGACCTCGGCAACCCAGTCACGAAATCAATCGCGACATCATCCCATTTTCACTCCAGGATGGGTAACTATTGTAATAGTCCTTTTGTCCTCTAATGCTCCGCCTTCACCTGCTGACTGGTGGAACACCTCGTAACAAAACCAGCTACATATTTCTTCATACCCAACCACCAATACTGACGTCTCAAGTCACAGTACATCTAGGTAACTCTGGGATGAACTTACCAAACTGAAGCATGAAACTCCCACATCAGCTCCTCATGTATATCCCCTAGAACCCATAATCGTCCATGGAAATGAAGTACTTCATCATCGCCTATCGTCCACCCAGGAGGAGGGTCCTCCCTTGCCCCTGACTCCCATAGAACTAGGCCTTCTGAATCAGATAGTTGTCTTATCCTCACACTGCCAAGGAGGGTAGAAGTCATAGCTAAAGAAGAAAGATAGGTTTTCCCCTGACTCTCATGCACCTCCAAATGCATCTCAGTGAACAAAGCCATAACCTTCCACTCACCACTGGCCTCATTAACTACTTGTGTCTGAGTCTTCCTGCTTAGTGCATCAGCAACTGCATTACCCTTAACAAGTGTATAGGCAAGATCAAAATCGATGGACTGAATGTATTTGACCCACCTTCTCTGTCTCAGATTCAAGTCACGCTGAGTAAAGATATATTTGATGATTTTGTGGTCTGTTAAAAACACAAAATGATCTCCCAAGAGATAATGTCTCCAATAGCGCAACACATGAACAACTGCAGCCAACTCGAGATCATGCATCAGGTGATTTCTCTCATGTGGCCTCAACTGCTGAGACTTGTACGCAACCACTCGATCGCCCTGCATCAACACAGCTCCTAGCCCAATACATAATGCATCACAATAAATAGTATATCTCTTCCCCTCCTCTGGGAGTATCAGGATCAGTGTTGATGTCAACTTTACCATCAGCTCCTGGAAGGCAGTCTCGCAAGCTTCTAACCAAACGAACTTGACACCCTTCTTATTCGAACCCGTCAATGGTGCTTCTAAGAAGGAGAAGTCCAGTATGAAGTGTCTATAGTAGCCATCCAGACCCATGAAACTCCTTATCTTAAACAAATTATTAGGATTATTTCAGGAAACTACGGCTCTCGCCTTCTCTGGGTCTATTGCAACTCCTGCCTCTGAGATTATATAACCCAGGAAGTGTATCTGGTCCATCCAAAAGTGGCACTTTGAGAGATTAGCATATAGTCGATGCTCTCTCAGTGTAATCAATATGATCTCAAGATGGGTGGCATGGTCGTGTCGGTTTTGAGAGTACACCAAGATATCGTCCACAAATACTACCACAAAAGAATCTAGATATGGATAGAACACACAATTCATTAGAGCCATGAAAACTGCTAGTATGTTCGTGAGTCCGAACAGCATAACCGTATACTTGTATAGACTGTACCTGCTCCTGAAAGATGTGAGAGGTATATCAAATGGTCTAACGCGCAGATGATGATATCCCTTCCTCAAGTCAATCTTAGAGAACACTCGTGCTCCATGAAGTTGATCAAAAAGATCATCAATCCTTGACAAGGGATATCGGTTCTTAACTGTCAACTGTTTCAGCTTCTGATAATCCACACAGAATCTGAGGGTACCATCCACCTTCTTCACAAAGAGGACCAGCGAGCCCCAAGGAGAAGTATTGGTTCTGGTGAAACCCATTTCTTGTAACTCCTCTAACTGTCTCTTGAGCTCCTGAAACTCCAGTGTAGCCATCCTATAAAGAGGAATGGACACCAGTTCTACTCCTGGCATAAGCTCAATATGGAAATCCTCCTCACGCTTCGGGGAAGACCTGAAAAGTCATTCAGGAAGACATCCCTGAAATGATCAACCACTGGAGGGAAATCATTCTGACAAGTCCCCTGGTCATCCAGATATAAGCCCGAAATCTAGGCTGTGACTCCACCTCACCCATGATGCTCTGGTCCAGCTCGACTCTCCTGAACATCCCACTCACCCTTGTATAGAAACTCTCCGCCCTCTGGTAACGTGAAACTCACCCTGCGACGATAGCAGTTTACAAAGGCTCTAAAGGGAACCAAGCATTCCATCTCAAGAATGATATCATAGATCATCATCTCTAAGACATAGAGGTCCCAAATGAAGTGATACCCACCAAACTCAAGGGGGAACTCCTTGCACTGACACACAACAACAATTCTAGTCCCCAATGGAGTTTCTAGCTTCATAACAGCAGAAGAAGCACAAAAACATATCCCAAGGCTCTCCACAACGGACACAAATATTAAACTATGTGTAGCACCCGTATCGAAAAGTAATAAAGATAAGACAGAAGCTACAAGAATAGTACCTCTGACAGTAGAAGGTCTGATATCCTGCTTCTGTTAGGTCTGTTACACTGCATATGCATGTCCAGTGTCGCGGCCATGTGACACAGCATGTCTACCTTGAGCTATCCTGCCCTGCTGCCTCTGAGATCCTAGTGTCTGGATACCATGGCCACGACCACCATCTCTACCTGCACGCCATTTCATATTCATGTTTCCCGACTAGTAAGAAGCTGCTAGTCCTACTCCCGCAAGTGGAGTCTGTGCATAACTCCTCTCACTATCCATTGGCGGAAACGCCCTGCAAAAGTACTGTAGGTGACGCATATTATCGCAATCATGGAACTACACTGGGTCTCATGGACACTGATGTCTCTTTTTCCCCTCTTTCCCACACTGGTATCACCTGAATTAACCCATTAAATAAATTTCCTGGCTGGTACTTCCACCGTGAGAGAATTCCATCTGTCACTTCCTCATACCGGCAGAAATAGTACCTGAAACTTGTGCCGCATCACCCTGGCCTGAACCACTAGCTTCCCGCAAGTTCCTCTCTATAATCAGTGCCTAGTTCACAATAGCATGAACTGAAGGAAACCTGAAAACATTCACCAGTTCATGGATGTCAAATCGAAGACCATCGTCAAAGCATCTGGTTCTCAATGTCTCATCACCCACCAGAACGGGTGCAAAACGCTGAAGCTCGATGAAACGAGCAGAATAATCCATCACCGACATAGAGCCCTATTGCAGATTCATGAACTCTCTAGCTCTATCTGCCCTCAGCGTCTCTGGGAATAAGAAGTCATAGAAGGCTATCTAAAAATCTTCCCACGCCATGTCTCAGTGATGCTCTGACTGGGTGTTAACATCCCACCACCTCTTAGAGGAATCACACATTATATAAGTCGTGAGCTTGACCCTTCACCCTGGAGGCGTCTCTAGGTGCTAAAAAATAGTCTGCATCCACCGCAGCCAAGACTCCAAAGCCTGTGGTCCACCATCCCCTAAAAACGTCGGCGTATGCTGCTACTGGAATATACAAGTCAGCTTGGCCATAGATGTGGCAGCTGGTGGTGCTTCCGGAAAGGTCTGTATGAACCGCATAAAGCCTTCACAAAACTGCACCTTCGCACCTGTGTCTGGTATTACGGCTAGCGCTGCATCTGTCTCTACTAGAGGATCAACTGGTAGCACATGGCCCACCATCTCTGGAGTATACTTGTTGCCGCTCTCCTCGTGAACAACGTGTGAACATCTCGGTAGCATGAAACTACAAGGTAAAATGCACACCTTAGATCATGATTATCACAGTCCTGAAACGAAGGATCCAAAAGGGGAACAAGAGGAAAAAGGCATTTAAAATTTCACAACAAGACTACATGGTGTGTATACTGACTACACGAAGTGTACATGACTTTTCTTCCCCTGCCTGGGTCATTCTACACGGCCAAGCCACACGGCTCCCATTAAACAAAACTACATGGTGTGTATATAACCTACATGATATGTATGGTGTAATTTTCCAACTTCCAGTATCCTTTGTGACACGGCTGACTACTCGGCTTGATACTACACGATGTATTACACCAACACACGGCGTGTACACTTCCCTTTTCCCAGTCACACGGCTGAAACCACATGGTCTGTCACTGGTCAAGGCTACACAATGTGTCCCACGGGTACACGGCATGTACTAAACGAGCTTCGCCAACCCGTGTTGTTAGTTACACCGCTGGATACACAACTCACACTACACGGCGTGTTCTATATACACATGGCGTGTACACGAAAGGATTACACCGACCTGTGTTTATAGTTACACGGCTAGATCCCAGGTCAGACTACACGGCGTGTTCCATAGTGGACACGGCGTTTATGTAATAAGGTATCCTCTGTTCGTGTTTGTTAGTTACACGGGCGGATTCCTGGTCAGCACTAAACGACCTCTATATTCGGTACAAGGCGTGTTTTCCCCAAGAATTCCCTTTCCCCATGTCCTTGCCCACATAGTCAATGAAACAGGAAGAGACTACACGGCATGTACTTAGGGTACACGGTGTGTACTCAAAAATTTTTCTTTTCATCCCAAATAGAAGGACATACATGGTGTGTTTAAGGTACTACACGGCATGTATACAGGGTTTCCAGACAGTATGCCTTAGAAACTTCTCTAGAACCCAGAAAATACTGAAAAAGAACACCTATGTTCCAAATTCTGATCCGTGAGGGCCCATACTCCCCGCGAATCAATGTTTGGCATCTTATATGTGTTATAACTGGATAAACAGCCAATGATCCACCAAATTTCGGTCAATGAGGTCCCATACTCCCCAATAACCAACGTTTGGTGTCCATTCTATAACAGGTCCACTCAATAATACCCAATCAAACACCAGGTATCAATCAATGTATCTATCACGATAGCATGCCTTTACTAGCACAACATCTATCACAACAACATGCAATTTCTAATGCACCTAAATGGCATGGAAACTATGGATGTCATGTGATTTATAGCATGTGTCTAAATGATGCATGATATGGTATACCCTCATCTCATTGGGTTGCAACTTAGTAGAACCCATGAATAAAATATAAACAACACAATACAAGTGTGTCTCCCCTCGGTGAAAATCAATTAAACTGTATAATTTTCAAAATCAGAAAAATGGCATCACGAGGTAAATTGGGTTTCCCCTATATGCGGGTTAGCTATGCCTGGGAATATATTATTACCAATTTCCATTCCCATCTTATCCTTGAATAAGTATCTAAATAGTAAGTCAAAGAAAATAACTCCTCTGATACTACTTTGTAACATCCCGTTTCTGGGTTCCACTCAACGGGTGCCCCGAACCCGGTTCGCCACGTGACCTCAAGCACATTTCCCCAAATGCCAGAGGCTTCCAGCTAGCAGCGAGGCCCCAGGTCAGATAGTGAGGAAACAATGCCCTCATTTTTCAAAGTGTAGCTCAGCAGAATTGTTAAATAACATACAACAAGAGGAAGTAGTAATAATATATATAAAATAAATGGATAACTGATAATAATAAGGAAACCAGCTGTCATATACATGAAAATTCAGCATGTCACTATCCTATAAAATATCCAAAACATGTTACAATGCAATACGATACAACTGATGTACAATTACATAAAAGAAAAATAGAACAGCTAGTGGCATCATGATCCAAGCTCGGTCCCATGATCCCCTACTTCACAACAACAATCAAGTACCTATATATGGACCCTTGCCCTTATCCTCACCTGCAGAAACGTAATATGTTTGGGCTGAAGACATGAACCAAACAGGGTGTGAGAAATAAATCCCAGTAGGCACCCACCAAAGGCCCGAGCCCAACTGTGTGAAAATATGCAACAGCAGTGTGCAGTAGTAAAATGCAAACAACTAAGCAGTACTCAAAAGTAACTAACTTTACCAGTTATATTTCCATTTTATTATTCATTTAACCGTTCATTATAAGTTAACCACCATAGTGAATTTCTATGTAAACAATCAGGGTCCTCAGACACGCAATCCCTTACCCTAAAGTAATCAGAAACGTAACCCCGCAGGTAATAGCCTATAGGCATAGCAGATATTTCCCTCAGGCGTACGAAGTGTCACCCTCAGGCACAACGTCTATCTCCCCCAGGCACAGAAGAAGTTTCCCTCGGGCTGGGATATCCATTGCCCTCAGGCTAAAGGTAACACTTCCCTCGGGCTATGTAAAGGACTTCCCTAAGGCTAAGCAAGTAACTAGGCCATTCCCAACATATAAACAAGCAATACACATGCAATTCCTCTCATGTAAATTCAATAATCATTATTACAATGGCAAACCCTCAGTTATCCGGCCAAACGGCTAAACAGAGGAATGCACCACCAGGGTGGTCTTGGATCCAAGCAGTGATCCCAAATAGTAGTTTATTATCACATTTAAATTACCTATACAATTATTGGTAATTAATTCAACAAGGCCTCAGCCATACGACACCTCATTCATGGGAGCGTATCACAACGGTACAAAAAACACACATTAGTTGGAAATTAAACACCAAGCCACCTACCTCGATCACCCGTGATCGATATACCTCAATGAAGCCTTCTGAAACGTCCAAGAACGTCGGAGATATGAGGTAAAATAATTCTCGTTCGACCTCAAATAACATCCATTAGAGGAAGAATTGGAAAGAAACACACAAAGAGAAGGAAGCCCTTACCCATGTTGTTCCAACGAGATCAACGGCAGAAGAATCATATTCCCGACGTGCGATCGGGAGCTCTTCAAATCTCTGGCATCCACTCTCGGCTCCAAAACGCATCCAAAGCCTCCTCTGCCAAATTATAAGGCTACTGACCATTTTAAGAGAAAGTAACAACTACATGGCATGTACTATTGAATACACGTCTTGTAATTATCTCATTTAAATATTTCTCTGGAGGCATCTCCAATTTTTCATTGGTCAACATGACTACACGATGTGTATTCTTGACTACACGACATGTACTATCGCCAAGCTAGTGGCTACACTCACTGCCTTATTATTTTCCTCCTGACTGACTACACGGCGTGTAATTATATACTACATGGCATGTAGTCAGTTTTTACACCCTTCGTCGCCGACATGGCTACACACCATGTGTACTCATTCCACATGGACAAAAGTACACGACGTGTGGAAAAGTACACGACCTGTACTTCCAAAATTTAGGATTTTTCCAATTTTTCCTTATTTTCTCAAAAACACTTAAGGAAAGGAAAAAAGAAGAAACTCGTACCTCAAGAATAAGAACTGCATTCTTACAAATGTCAACTAATATAGGTCTATTAATGAACATGTTAAGATCTTGAGAACTATTTCCACCTTTCAAACATAAAGGCAACTCATAGATGAGTGTTTTAACTCTTACCAGAATACTAGGCAATGCAGGTCGCTTATCCAATCTGGCTATATTCCTTGACTCACAAATAATCCAGAAAATGGCACTGAAAGTTATACTGTGAAGTTTCTTCTACATCTCATAATGTTTGGAACCCATAAAACAGAAGTAAATGAAGTCCTTTAGAGATTCATAATCACGCCAAAACGATATCCATGTATCAAAATCTGACCAAAGGCCAACAACCAAAGAACTCAAATAGAAGATATTAAAGGAAGAATCAATGTTCAAGTTATTATAAAAGAAACAATGAGAATATAGTGATATATCATTTGATTTAATATTATCTTTCATTGCGATTAACCAATTACACAACCTTTAGACCAAAAAATTCATCTTCATGGGGATGTCCTTACACCATAACCATGAATCCCATTCATCCCACACCAATATTTGATGCAGAAGTTCTCTATAATCATGTCTATTGAAGAACCAGGTGGATGACCTAGTAAAACAACATCTATTTGCCTCATTTGACAATGAAATATTATTAAAGACCTCCCTCTATTTCATGCTTAAAATGGCCTACAACATTGAAGTATAATAACTTTCCTCCCTAAAAGACATGTCAGGGCCCAGATATCCTGGAAACAATAGTCTCTCTCCCACCCATTTATCCCTTTATAAGTAAATTTTCCCTCTCTCAACCACCCATTGGGTAGCAACCTAAAGTGTTTCTAAATGTTGGAGAAAACATCTATCCAACTATGAAATATTTCCACCACAATTTTTCCTATCATCACAATGTTGTACATAATGGTTTCACTGTAATGTTTACTATAACAATTCCTTCATGAGAAAGTCCCAATCTAGTCATGCTTTCATGGCTTGTATGGCCTCTTTGATGCCCCATAGTCATATACCCCCCTCCACCACTAGTTTAGCCATAGGGTTATAGGAGTCGCAATGTCATTGGCCAAGGGAGTTTTCATCCCATGAGATACAGTTCATGATATTGTCCATCTTATCAATGGTCCCTTTTGGAGGAGTGATGTTTGAGAGAACATGAATCGGAATGGAAGACAAAACGTTGTTGATTAATGTTACCCGACCATGTAAAGACAAAAATCTTCTCTTCTTGTTCACAATTCTCCCCAAATATCTGTTCATAATATCCTCAAAGAAAGACATTTTAATACGGCCAAAAGAAATTGGGGCTCCAAGATATATCATAGGGAAATGTTTCCTCTGAATTCCAATAGTTTCGTGAATGACCATTCTTCTTTGAACAGAACACTTTTTGGAGATAAAAACACTGCACTTTATTGAATTATTTCTTTGGCCACTTAGATCACCATAAACCACATGATATTCATGATTTGAAGAAGAGAATTCCTCCTTATGTTAACAAAGATTAGAATATCATCCACAAACATGAGATGAGAAATACAACCTACCCTGGTTTGCTTATAAGTGATGATTTTTCTTTCACTCATGATTCTAAGAAGGTTTCTAGAAAATGAATCCTGAGCCAGAATGAAAATAGAGGGAGACAAAGGGTTCCCTTGCCTCACACCCCCATACTTTTGAAGAATTGAAACCCATTCCCTATAAGTGAAATTGATAACCACTATGACGAATAGAATCTGAAGCATATATCAATGACCCACTCAAGAAAACCCATAATTCACTTGGACTGAATAACAAAGCTCCATTCCAATATATCATACACATTATCCATATCCACTTGAATGATTACATTAGAGCCAACAATTTTTTTGATAATATCCTCCACTAGTTTCTTAGAAATTCTAATCGCACCTTGAATATTCATGCCCTTCAAAAACCCATGTGGTTCCTGTGACACAATCCATGGGATAACTTCATTCAACCTCTTTGCAATCAAACTAGACATAATTTTATAGAAAAAATTGCATAAGCATATAGGCCTATTTGGATTATGTTTTGACGGGTCCTTCACTTTTAGAATGAGGACCACCCTAGAGGAACATGATATTTTGTTGATAGAACCACCTTGAAAAAAAATCAGGAATCACCTCAATGGCTTGACTCCCTACAAAGTCAAAAGCGGCCACATAGAAAGCTCCTGGAAAACAATCCAGGCCTGGAGTGCTCTCAGAAGCCATGATGCGAATAACTCCCCAAATCTCCTCTTAAGAAGGAGTAGCTAGAATAGCCACATTATCCTCCTCTACTAACAGTCTTGGTAAGCCACCCTTAATCTCTGCTTCCTCCTCTGATAAACCACGGTTATTAGTAGACGCCTCCCCTTCCAGCAAATTCTCAATGTGTTCCAAAGATAGCTTCCCTTCCACATTCATATTTGATGTATAGGAACCATCATCCAGTCTTATATTGATTTTAATATTTTTCCTTTCCTTAAAATAGGCCTAGAAATATGCATTGTTGTGGTCCCCATCATTAAGCCATCAAATTCTGGATCAATGCATGAAGTCTCTCAAAATTTCCAGCAACCACGCATTCAAAAGACTATTCTTACACTACTGGAAATCATTGTTTTCCCAACACTTGTATACCAATTGTTCTTTTGAACCATTGGTATATGTGTTCTTTACCAATGCTTTTCATGAAACATTGGTAAAGATGGAATTTAGATGTGTTATCCCAACAGTTTCATGAAACCTTGGGAAAGCATTGTTCTTTACCGATGGTTCATGAGAACCATTGGTAATGATGGAGTTTAGATGAGTTTTCCCAACAGTTTCATCAAATTGTTGGGAAAGAATTTTTTTACCAACAATTTTTAATAACTATTGGAAAAAAACCCAATTTCGACTAAGGTAGGCTACCCCCCCCCCCCCCGATTCCAGAAGCAGATTATAGAAGGTGCGCGACTCTCCAAGAAGCGTTTCCCGACTCCTAGAAGCCCTTAAGAAGCCCCAGCACTGCTGCACCTCTTCCATCGGATCAGATGCCTGGTTAGACTCCTTCAACGACTTCTCAATGATATCCTTCCCCCTCTTCTCAAGGATATCCTTCTATTATCATGGATATCGTTATTCCCTATTTCTAGTGTTTTTGGAAAATTTTATGATTCACTACTCCACATGTACTCAAATCACTAAATCCAGGAATTTTGTACACAAATCACTACATCGGTGTACACATTGTCTAATTAATGTTTTCATTGCACACATACATTTATAAGGGCATAGTGTCTCTTTCTTGTTTTCTAATTTTAAAGACACAAAGTTTTTTTAATCTCATTTCTTAGAATATTACAACATCATGTATACGAACTCATTAGAAATTGTTTGTAATATTTATTCATAGTATTTCATGAAAATCACTCCTTTCATTAAGATCATGTCAAAATGAAGATCATATTCATCATAATTTTTGTACACTAAATGTATTACATAATAAGTATGTATCATGTTTATATAAAAATATATATATATATATAATGACATATTGTTCACTTATCCTTTTCATAATAGAACATATGTATTATCTTCTTGATCTTTGCAAAATAGTATGTGGTCCCTAATTATTCTTCACAGAAGAAATAAGAAATACATAATCGTACAATCCAATGTTCTTTATGAATAAAATATCTAATAGAGAACTCTCGGTGGGACCTATCCTTTTCCCATGTAGTACTTCTTCATTATTTATAAAACTAATTCACATAATGTCAAATTGACAATATTAATGAATATTAGTTTTCCTAAAATAACCGTTAATCGTTTTTCATTCAAAGTAATACATGTGTTATTCAATCAACCTTTTAAAACATAATGACCATTTTCACTGGTTTGGGGTTCCTCAAAATTCTTGGGAAAATCAGCAAAACACATGTATTGAATCACGTTTCTCATATGGTTTCATGGATACAAGTTCATCTTGAAAATCAGGCCTGTGTGGTTCAAATATCAAGAGGACCCTGGGATTATTATTCTTCACACAAATTAATTTGTTTTCTGCAACTATGTGTTTCTGTTTCCACTTTTTATTTGGTCGAAAGGCGAGCTTTGTGGTCATTAATCATGGTTTTGGGTGGTTATTTAGGATGTAAGAATGTATGGCTTCATTTTACTTGATATATCCAATATTATTATTCATTTATGTTGAATTTGGTTATCTTATACAACTGATTTTGTTTAATAAGTTGTTATTAACTGTTTTAATAATGACGATATGGTATAAGGGTCCACATGGTTTGTATAATAGTTGACAAGGTGTCTACTATAATCAAGTGTCCTGGGAATGTACATGGGATTGTACACACAGTACATGACTTGGTTAGACATGTAAATATTCGTAGCCAGTCTCTTATGGTGAAAAGTATGTTTGGCCAAATGGGGTGCTGAAAACGTCCCATTTACACATGGATTTGTTTCATGGGTATTCCCACATGATGTGTTGTCCATACTATAGAGTAGGTAGTAATTAGCTCAGTCAAAACACTTTCATCACGTAAATTCAAGACTACATGGTTAAATGAAAGAACCCATGTTCTAATGAAATGCCTAACATGGTTCTAACTCACCTCACTTAAAAATAAACTAGAACACTGGTTAAATTAATACACCCTACCAACCTATGATCTATGTCCCCAATCCTAGGATCCTTTAATCCATGGTTAAGGTGAAACTTGATAAGGCGATAACTACTTTTGATGTGATCCTCATCCTACTCCTCATCCTGATCTTCTTGAAGAAGTTAAATTATAAAACTCATGTACTCCCAAAAAGACACTTAAGGATTATGTATTCCTTGAGATGCACTTCCAATATCTTACTGGGCAATCCATGAATATAGGGATTAGAAATTCTATATCTTATTTTCTTATATACACTATATTTTTTATTTCTTAATATGATTCTCATATAGAGTAATGTGTCAGTTATGATTTTATTTAAAGTAATCCAATTTCATTTACCTAAATATTTTTTTGATTGAACTTCAATATTATTGAATTGCTTTTAAATGACTTATTGCCATTTTTTACAGAATGGATTGAAGTTGGATGTATTAAACTGATCGAATTTCAACTGATTTTCAAAATAATTTGAACAACTTTTTAGATTTTGCATTTGTCAAGGCTTTGGATATTGGTCGCATACACTTCCCATATTCTAATTGTGTTGGAAGACCTTAGTTGAGTCGAAAAGCAGTTATCTATCATATAACCAAATATGGTTTCCAAACAAACTATTATGTGTGGTATCACAATGGAGAGAAAATGGAATATCAAAATGTTGATGATCCAAATTATAGGATTGAATTGGAGAGTTTGATATATGATCAATATCCATTTATTCGGCACCATGAGAAGGAATGGATGTCCAGCCAGCAAGAATTCGATACAAGCACAAATGATGTGTCCAATTAAAATGATGATGTTGATAGGGTGAACAAATTGAATGATGTTGGGATGACTCTAGTATATCGACAATGTGGTAAAATGAAAAAGTTATAATTTTTAATCTGATTGTTTCATGGAAAATCTATGTATGGGATTTCAAATACTGCAATTGATTACATTATTACCTTTTTAAAGGACTTACATCCAGAGGATGCAGATATTCCTTCAAACTGCTATATGGCATGGAAGATAGTTGATGAACTTGGATTCTCAAAAAGGAACTCATGCTTGCCCCGAATGATTGCAACTTATTTTGGGAGGAAACTACTGAAACAAATGATTTTATCTAATGTGTAACCTCCCGATGGAATCCAGAATATGGAGAAACACCATCTCGTGTGCCAAAAATAGTAATGTGGAACTTTCCATTGATTCTCAGATTAGAAAACCTTTTCATGTCTGATCAAATATTAGTAAAAATGCGATGGCATGACCATGAGAGAAAAAATAATAATGAAGAGTTGGTTCACCCTGAAGATGGATTTTCATAGCAGAGATTTAATGCTCAATATCCTGAATTTACAGCCGACGTGCATAATGTGAGACTGGGTCTTTCATGTAATGATTATAATCCATTTGGGAAGATGATTACTCCTCACAGCACATGGCTGGTTTTCATAGAAATTTATAACCTTCCCCCATGGTTGTGTATGAAAATGCCTTACATTTTCTAGAGTATACTGATATCTGGCCCTTATGATCCCAGAAATGATATAGATGTATACATGAAACCTTTAATAAAATAGTTGAAACTTCACTGTGATGTGGGTGTGCCCACATACGATGAATGTTTGAAAGACATATTTCAAATGCGTGTTGGGTTTATGTGTACAATAAATGATTTTCCGGCTTATGAAATGATGTCGGGATGGAGCACAAAATGAAAATTGACATGTCCTATTTGTATAAAGAATACTCGATCGAGAAGACTGAAATATCATTGTAGTTTTAGTTTTATGGGACATCGATGACTCTTTCCGATGAACCATCCATATAGAAACAATCATCACAGATTTTACAATACCAAGGAGACTAATGATCCACCTTAGCGTAAATTCGGAACTCATGTGCTTAATGAATTGAATGATTTTAGTTATTCATCTGGGAAGGGTGTAATGAAATATATAAAGAGTAAAAACGTTTCCAGTGATACCTGTTTCAATTGGAAGAAGAAGATTATATTCTTTGAGTTGTCGTATTGGTCATCCAACTTGTTACATCATTTATTAGACGTAATGCACATTGAAAATAATATATGTGAAATGTTTCTTTCGATTCTTCTAAATTTCAAGGGGAAGAAAAAAGATGATTTATGATCTTGGCGTTACTTGGTAGATTGGGGGATCAAGCCAGAATTGCATCATGTCTGTATCAGTGAAAATAAATTGCAATTTCAATGTGCTTCTTATGTGATGACAGCTGCTGAAAAAAATAAATTTATGGAAGTGTTAGAGACTATTAAAGTTCCTTATGGCTATTCAACCAATATATCAAAATGGGTCAATAGAATAGAGTTGAAGCTGAAATCTTTCAAGACTCGTGATTATCATGTCCTTTTGCATGAGTTGATTGCAATAGTAATTTGTCATCTCATGTGCAATAATGTAAGACCCTCAGTTATTCGGTTTTTCTAGTTGTTTAGAAATATTTGTGCTAAGAGGTTTCCCAAATCCTTCTTGGAAAAACTATTTGTAGATACACCATTAATTTTTTGTGGTCTAGAGAAAATATTCCCTCCAACATTTTTTACATGCATGTTGCATCTGACTACCCATCTTCTGACTGAAATTCTTTTTCTAGGACTTGTTTCTTTCCGTCGGATGTATCCAATTGAAAGAAACATGTTCACATTGAAATAATATGTTTGGAACATGAATTATCTCAAAAGTTCTATTGTGAACGGTTACTTGGATCAAGAATGTATGTATTTATGCTCAATGTATTTGTCTGATCTTACTATGAGAATAAACTGACCAATGAGAAATGAAGAAGAATAGTATGGGAAAATTGAACCTTGTTTTCCATCACTTCATCAGACAAGAGGCATTCCAGGATCATATACATTGATGACATTAAGCCTTGAAGAGCGAGAGATGGCACATCGCATAGTGTTGTTCAATTGTGATTTGTTCAATGAGTATATCAAGTAAGTAAATTGTACATGTATCTCTTATCTTATCTCTTTTAATTTTAAATATTTGTTAAAATATTATTTTTTTTTCTATAAGGAACATAAATAATTGATATATAGAAAGCATCATTCTTTATCATTGAGAAGGAAGGAGACTTTTCATTGTAAAGGGTTTTCTGCTTGGTTGAAATTGAAGATAAAAATATTTCTATAATAACTAAATAAAAATAATATTTAATTAAGTTTACTATTTATTTATATTTTAGGTATCGTATTTTCCAGTAGACTCTGTTTCTGAGGAAATAAGAGCATTGGGTTTTGGTCCTAATGCCATGGTTCGTACATGTAAATCACTTGTGATCAATGGATACAAATTTAATATCACTGAATGAGAAAGAAACATGAAAACACAACACGATGGTGTTATGCTAATTGCCACAACAGACTTTTATGCCAGTTCATCAGATAATAGACCTCGTTATGAAAATGTAGCTTATTATGGAGTCATGGAGAAAATAATAATTTTGGATTATTACTTGCATGGTCGAGTCATGATGATGAAGTGTCAATGGTTTCATTCAATGATGAGGCAAGTCACCTTTATTGATGATTGTGGATTTAGAGTTATTGACATGACTCGCACTCTCACCACCAATGATCCATATGTATTGGAATCAATGGTGAAACAATTTTCTTATGTAAATTATCATCATCATCTTAAATTCGATGTAATTATTGATGTCAATCCCAAACATGTTTTTGATGATGGTGATGATGAAGTTGACACTATCCCTACTGCAATTTTAAGTAATCTGTTTATTACTTATGATGACTCTAATAGCTCATTTTCCAGAGTTGATTGTGAACTCGGGGTTGTGGTGGGAAATATATAGAATCATACAATTATGTTCTCACCTACATGTTTAACCTACATCTTTCAGCGTGTGTATCCTAGTACTTCCCTTCAAACCACCATAAATCTTCTGTTTCTTTATGTTTTTTTATCAGAAAGGTTTTTCTTTGTTATTTTTTTGGGTTACACATTAGTTATCTGTTTCTAATTACTTCCAGATTTTTTTTCATTGTGGTAAATGACACCCATTGAAGAAAGGCGGTGGAAAAAGAAGACAGAAAATGATCATCGCATGACACAGATGGGCATTCCTCCACTCATCCTTGTGTGAGTATTTTATTTCAAATATATATATTTCAATAACTTATATTATCATGTGTTTACTTTTTTGTTAAACATTATTTCATCATCCACCCCCTAGATGATAGATATCCGATGTGGAGCCTGATATTGCTCCCAGTACAGAGGCTGGTGGTGGGAGTGGGTGGTTTCAGAGTTAGACAATCATCAGGTTGTCCCGGTACTGTGGCTTTTGGTACGAGGGCTCGTGGTGCAAGAGTTAGATGATCCAATGGTCGTACATGATTGGACTATGCCCCTACCCCAAACGTATCTTCTACCCCCCATTTTGATCCCGCCGTGTCTTTAGGGACACACGGGATATTTTGGCCTCCGATGTTTCCACTACCAGTTGGCCATACGTCCGTGCCATCATCTTTTGCGTTTGGTTCATCATCTCTGAGCTATTATATTCCACCTTATTTGACTCCTACTCCGACACAGTATTTGATAAGGAGAGTACATTGAGGTACACTCCACCTATACATGATATTCCTTTAGCTTCTGCACATCTAGGGACTCCCATTGATCTGACTACCATTGGTATATTTATATAACTTAAACAAATTTTTATACCAATTTTTTTTATTATAAATTGTACTGATTTTTTTTTCTTTAATAACAGAATCATCTACTTATAGGAGGTCAAAGAGAGGGATTACTCACTTGAGTGCAGTATGGAACTGCGAGACATAGTTGATGGTTGAATACAATGATGATGGACAAATGATTGATAAATCTGGGCAGGAATGATGGGGTTTTTTTGGCGATGCTAGCCAAATACTCCGACATCATTCCAGTCATCCCTCTCTCTTGGAGACATCTTCCACACAAAGTCAAGGATAATTATTGGGTACAAATATGGGTAAAAAATCTATTGGATTTAGTGTATAATTTCTCTTATTTATATGAATTAATCTATTGGGTGTCAGCTTCGGTATGACTACCCTGATGGAGAAGCTGCACGACCAGCACATTCAAAGGAGCTTGGAGAACATTGGATAGATTATTAGTAGGATATGTATGTTGGAAGGTCGGATAGAGTGGGCACAAAGTTGGAGACATTAACTATTATGGATGACTACCCGATAGAGAAATCTCTCCAAATGATTACCCACTGGGTGACTGCCAAATTTAAGGTATTAATCCCATTTAAGGTGTTTAAATGACAGTTTTCATATTTTTCATTAATATTATCTAAATTATTATTAATCATTATTGAGTAATCTTCTAAAAAACAAAAAAAAACATTTATTCAAAGCAATACCTCCACACTTTGTGGTGCACTACTATTTCAGATTATGAGAGTCAGCTGGTATGATATAGTTGTTTATAATTTTCCTTTAGGACATTCCCTTTTTATTGTTTTCTACATAAATTATTTGATTTATTGAATATTGAATATATTATTATATTTGCAATTTATATTGTTTGAATGCCATTACAGAAGCAAAAATTGAATATTGAAGGACGTATCCCTCGAGAAAAATTGTTTTTCTTGAGTAGAAGGAATAAATATGGAACTGCGGTTAATGAACCGACCCACGAAAAGATTATAAGTTTTAATTTTTTTTATTTAAAAGTTTAATATCTATTTTGAAATTTAATAATCTATTAATATTTTTAACAGGCTGATCTAGAGGCCCTTAATGCCCAGGAGCCTCACAATTTAGGGCCACATGAACATTTATATCAGGTTTTGGGAGATGAGAAATCCGTTCGAGTACGCTGCCGACTTGGTGAGAATATAGTTCTGACGAGGTATTGGTCCACTCTAGGTATCCATTATAGTAAAACTGAGTTGGAACTGGTCAAGGAGAATGCAAGACAGTCTGATAAAAGGGTCACATAGTTGGAAGTACAATTTCAAATGAGCGACAAAGAATTTATGAAACTGATGAAGGATTTATCTTCATCACTTCCACCAGAGGCCAATGCGACTTGTTAGAAATATATGTCGTCAATGGGTGAATTATCCAATGCACCATGTGGAAGTTATAGTGGTGGTAGAGATGATAAAATTCCTAGTGATGATGAGGATGATGAAGAGGACAAGGGCGAGCATGAGGATGAGGACGAGGGTGAGGATGGGGCCGAGAGTGAGGATGGGGCCGAGAGTGAGGATGTGGCTGAGGATGAACATGGGGATGATGATGAGGATGATGAAAAGGACAAATATATCGGTGAGGATGAGGCCAATGATGATAGTGGTGATGGTGATGATGATCCCGGGTAGATTGATCCATTACATTTTTTAATTATGTATATCTCTTTAATTTTGAACCTAGTTTTTCACTCTGGTTTGGATATTTTTGAATTCAATATAACTCTTTATTTTTGACCAAATATGGAAGCCTTTTTAATTTTATAATGCTTTAAATTGAATTTAGCTTCTTTATTAATTATGCATAATTATATTGAATTGAATATCTTGAATATGTTTTATTTAATATAATTGTTTCATTTGATAAATAAATACATGTTTTTAAAATAAAACCCCTCCAACGGAGGCATGCTATCTGCGAAAACTCACAGTGATAGTTTAGGGTGTGATAATTTGACCCCCAATTAGTATTTTCAACTACCTAGTACCACTTTTAAAAACATCGAATACAAAATTTATATCTTTATCATACCAAATTCACGAATCAAGAGTCTGTTTTTTATAACATAAGATCAGTTTATATAATATAAAGGAGAACTACATATGATTTATTTGGAATCTTGGATGGAAGATGTTGCCCCACGGATGTCGCTGGACCAGGCCATCCTGTCGCGGTCACACTGCAGTAATGCCGTGATTTGGCCCTGCTCCAGGACGACACCCCATTGTGGTTCGCAGTCCTGTCAGAATTCTATGTATGATACCTAGATAGAGTTTTAGATACATTACCCACCCTCCTTCCTAGACAACACCCCCCCCCCCCCCCCCGAACAACCCCCCACCCGCCTCAATCTGAGGCACGATGTGGCTGGTACAACTCAAAGTGTCTTTCTTTTGTTTAAAATAAATACTCATTTAGGTAAAAACAACTGGTATATGAAAAACTGACCAAACACATTCGGATTGTGTTGATACATTAGGAAAATGATCAATGGGTCATTTGTGAAGTGTACGAGTCAACTGTGCCTCAATCCGAGGTGCAGTGTTTCCGGCACCACTCAAAGTGTCTCACTTTTATTTGAAATGGACAACATTTTATGTGAAAACAAAAACTGGCATATGGAAAACATACCAAATGCATTCGGATTGTCTTGATACTCAACACAATGATCCATGGGTGAATTTTGAAATTTTCGGCCAGACGGCACAACAATCAGAGGTGTCGTGTGACCGCGTTGGCCGAAAACGCACTTCACGTGTCGTAAATGTCCATAACATGGGTTTTATGTTCAAATGCACAACGAATGACATCCTAATGACTTTAAATAACACAAAAACACCCTAATTATTATTCTTGAGGTGTATGAGGAGACGACATGTCATTCGGACGCACGGTTTGCATGGCATGACTGAATTTTTGTTTTTTAGGTGTTTGGTGCGCTTGAAAACCATGCATGGTGTGGACAAAACCGGCCGAAAGACCTCATAATGCCATGAAATCGGACAACAACAAAGGGTGGGTGAATTGTGAAATGGTCATCCAGACAACATATCAATCAGAGATGTCGTGTGATCGCACTAGCTGAAAACGCTATCTGCATGTCGTAAATGGCCAAAACATGTGTTTAACGATCAAATTCATGCCTAAAGACATCAGAATGACTTGAAATCACACAAAAATACCCTAATTATTATTATTGAGGTGTATGATGAGACGGTACATCATTCTAATGTGTGGTTCGTGTGGTACATCTAAATATGTGTTTTTTAGGTGTTTGGCGCATTTGAAAAGCATGCGTGGGGTGCTCAAAACCAGTCGAATGACCTCAGAATGCCATGAAATCCGAAGAAAACAAAGGGTGTGTGAATTGTAAAATATTCAGCTAGAAGAACATCAATCAGAGGTGTTGTGTGACCGCGCTGGCTGAAAATGTACTACGCGTGTTGTAAATGGCCAAAACATGCGTTTAACGGTGAATGCATGCCGAACGACATCAGAATGACTAGAAATCACACGAAAAAAACTATTTATTATTCTTGAGCTATATGAGGAGAGGTAACATCATCCAGACATGCATTTTTAATGGAATGGATGAATATGTGTTTTTTAGGTGTTTCACACGTTTGAAAAGCGTGTGTGGGGTGGTCAGAACTGGTCGAATGACATCGGAATTCCATGAAATAGGACGACAAGAAAGAGTGGGTGAATTGTAAAATTTTCTACTATACGGCACATTAATCGATGGTCTCGTGGGACCGTATTGGCTAAAAATGCAGTCCAAGTGTTGTAAATGGACGAAACATGTGTTTAATGGTCAAATGCATGCTGAACGACATCAGAATGACTTGAAATCACACAAAAACACCCTAAATATTATTTTTGAGGTGTATGAGGAGACGACGCATCATTATGACATGTGGTTTGCACGACATGGCTGAATATGTGTTTTTAGGTGATTGACATGCTTGAAAAACGTGCGTGGGGTGGTCAAAACCAGTCAAACTACCTCAGAGTGCCATGAAATCGGACGAAAACAAAGGGTGGGTGAATTTTGAAATTTTCTGCAAGACGACACATCAATCGGAGGTGTCGTGGGACCGCGCTGGCGAAAAACGCTCTATGTGTGTCCTAAATGGCCAAAATAAGCGTTTAATGGTACAATGCATGCAGAATGACATCAGAATGACATTAAATCACACAAAACACCCTAATTATTATTCGTGATGTGTATGAGGAGACGACACGTTATTCAGACACACGGTTTGCACGACACGACTAAATATGTGTTTTTAGGTGTTTGGCGTGCTTGAAAAGCGTGCATGGGGTGATCAAAACTGGCCAAACGACCTCAGAATTCCATCAAATCGGATGACAACAAAGTTTGGGTGAATTATGAAATGGTCGGCCAAATGGTACATCCATCGGAGGTGTCGTGTGAATGTGATGGCTGAAAACCCACCACGTGTGTCGTAAATGGCCAAAACATGGGTTTTACGGTCAAATGCAATTCGAACGACATCAGAATGACTTTAAATCACACTGAAACACAATAATTATTATTTGTGAGGTGTATGAGGAGACGACACATTATTTGAATGCACGGTTTCGGCGGCACAGCTGAATATGTGTTTTTAGGTGTTTGGCGTGATTGAAAAGCATGTGTGGGGTGGTCAAAACTAGCCGAACGACCATAGAAATCCATGAAATCAGATGACAACAAAGGGTGGGTGAACTGTCAAATGGTCGGCTAGACGACACGTCAATCGGAGGTGTCGTGTGACTGCTCTAGCCGAAAACGCACTCAGCATGTCGTAAATGGCCAAAACATGCATTTTAACCGTCAAATGCATGCCGAACGACATCGTAATGACTATAAATAACATGAAAACAACCTAATTATTATTCATTAGGTTTACAAGAAGAAAACACATCATTTGGATGCACAGTTTGTGTGGCACGATTGAATATGTTTTTTTAGGTGTTTGGCACGCTCGAAAAGCTTACGTGGGGTGGTCGAAACTGGCCGAACGACCTCAGAATGCCCTGAAATTGGATGACAACAAAGGGTGGGTGAATTGTGAAATGGTCAGCCAGACGGCATGTCAATCGGAGGTATCTTGTGACCTCGCTGGCTGAAAACGCACTGCGGGTGTTGTAAATGGAAAAAACATGCATTCAATGGTCAAATGCATGCTAAATGACATCATAAAGACTTGAAATCACACGAAAACAACCTAATTATTATTCTTGAGGTGTAAGAGGAGACAAAACATCATTCGGACGCACAGTTTGTGCGGAACGGCTAAATATGTATTTTTTAGGAATTTTGCACGCTTGAAAAGCATGCATGGGGTGGTGGAAACCAGCAGAATGACCTCAGAATGTCATGAAATTAGACTACAATAATGGGTGGGTGAATTGTGAAACTTTCGGCCAAAAGACACGTCAATCTGAGGTGTCATGGGACCACGCTGGCCAAAAATGCACTCTGCATGTCGTAAATGGCCAAAACATGCGTTTTATGGTCAAATGCATGTCGAACGACATCAGAATGACTTGAAATCACAAAAAAACACCCTAATTATTATCCGTGTGGTGTATGAGGAGACATCATTTCATTACGATATGTGATTTGTGCAGTACGGCTGAATATGTGTTTTTTAGGTGTTTGGCGCACATGAAAAGCGTGTGTGGGTTTGTCGAAACTGGCCAAACAACCTCAGAATGCCATGAAATTGAACGACAATAAAGGGTGGGTAAATTGTGAAAGGGTCAGCTAAAAGACACGTCAATCGGAGGTGTCATGTGACTATACTGGCTGAAAATGCACTATACGTGTCGTAAATGGCCAAAAATGCGTTTAACGGTCAAATGCATGTCAAACGACATCAGAATGACTTGAAATCACACGAAAACACCCTAATTATTATTTTTGATGTGTAAAAGGAGACGCCACATCATTTAGATGCACGGTTTGTGTGGCACAACTGAATATGTGTTTTTTAAGTGTTTGACACGTTTGAAAAGCTTGCGTGGGGTGGTCAAAACTGGCCGAATGACCTCAGAATACCATGAAATTAGACGATAGAAATGGGTGGGTGAATTGTGAAATGGTCTGCTAGACGGCACATCAATCGGAGGTGTCGTGTGACCGCGCTGGCTGAAAATGCACTCCTCGTGTCGTAAATGGCCAAAACATGCGTTTAATGGTCAAATGCATGGCGAACGACATTAGAATGACTTGAAATCACCAGAAAACGCCCTAGTTATTATTTATGAGGTGTACTTGGAGACAACACGTCATTTGGACATCTGGTTTCTACAGCACGGCTGAATATCTATTTTTTAGGTGTTTGGTATGATTGAAAGGCGTGCGTGGGGTGGTCGAAACCAGCCGAACGATCTCGAAATGCCATGAAATCAGTTGACAAAAAAGGTGGCTGAATTGTGAAATTGTCGGTAAGACGACACATCAATCAAAAGTGTCGTATGACCGCGCTGGCCGAAAACGCACTCTGCGTGTCGTAAATGGCAAAAACATGCATTTAACGGTCAAATAAATGCCGAATGACATCAAAATGACTTGAAATCACACGAAATTCCCCTATTTATTATTCTTGAGGTGTACGAGGAGACTCCACATCATTAGGATGCACGGTTTGCGCGACACGACTGAATATGTGCTTTTAGTTGTTTGGGGCGCTTGAAAAACGTGCGTGGGATGATCGAATATGGTCGAACGACCTCATATTTCCATAAAATTGGATGATAACAAAGGGTGGGTGAATTTTGAAATGGTCGGCTAGATGGAATGTCAATCGCAGGTGTCGTGTGACCGTGTTGACCGAACACGCACTTCACGTGTCGTAAATGGCCAAAACATGCATTTAATAGTCAAATGCATGCCAAATGACTTCAGAATGACTTTAAATCAAATTAAAACAACCGAATATTATTGTTGAGGTGTACGAGGAGACGACACATCATTCGGATGTGCGGTTTGCATAGCATGGCTGAATATATGTTTTTTAGGTGTTTGGCGTGCCTGAAAATCGTGTGTGGGGTGGTCGAAACTAGCTGAACGCATTTAGATTGTGTTTATACTTTATAAAAACAATCCATGGGTCATTTTTGACGTGTACGAGTCATCCCCTCTACAATACGAGGCACGGTGTGGCCGAAACCACTCAAAGTGTCTCTCTTTTGTTTCAAAAGGACATCACTTTAAGTGAATACAATGACTAACATATGGAAAACTGACCAAATGCATTTAGATTATATTGAAACATTAAAAAACGATCCATGGGTCATATGTGACCGATAAAAGTCAACCTTTCCTCAATTCGACTACCGGTGTGGCTAGTACCACTGAAAGTGTATCTCTTTTGTTTTAAAAGGACATGATTTTATGTGAATACAAAAACTGGCGTACTTAAAACCGACCAAAGGCATTCTGATTATGTTGATATTTTAGGAAAATGATCCATGTGTCATTTTTTACATGTATGTGTCAACCCTGTCTCAATCTGATTTGCGGTGTGGCCAATACCACTCAAAATGTCTCTTTTTTGTTTAAAATGGACATCATTTTATGTGAAAACAACAACTGACATACGTAAAACCGACCAAATGTATTCAGATTCAATTGAAACTTTTGGACAATGATCCATGGATCATTTTTGATGTGTATGAGTCAACCCCATCTCAATCTGAGGCACGGTTTGGCTGACACTACTCAATGTGTCTCATGTTTCTTTGAAATGAACAACATTTTAAGTGAAAACAACAACTGACATACGAAAAACATACAAAACACATTTGGATTCTATTGATACTTTAAGACAATGATCCATGGTTCATTTGTGACGTGTACGAGTGAACCCTGCCTCAATATGAGGCACGTTGTGGCTGTCACCACTCAAAGTGTCTCTCTTTTGTTTCAAAAGGACATCATTTTAAGTGAATACAACACCTGAAATTTGCACTCATCAATGATAGTCACAAACTCTTTTTCATGAGTTGGGTAGTTTCACTCATGGGGTCATATGTGACGAGACTCCAATGAAAATACCATTCACCAGATATTATAAAAAATACATGTTCAATGAAAAATGCATCACAAATCATTACATTCCCAAATCTAGGATCAGAAAAAATGGGATTTGAGAAAATTTCATACTCTTATTCAACTCTAATAATTATTTCTCAGACTATTCTGCCTATTATAATTTGATGGGGAGGTGGGGGGGGCTGTGCTGTTTGGGGGGGTTGTGCAGGGGTGAGGTGAATTACTATAGGAAGAGTGGTTGTCATATGATGATTGAAATGGGTGTAAATAATGTTTGAGTTATTGAAACTGTTATTAACTCTACTGGATGATTGTAGTCATATGAAGATTGAAATAGGGAATTGTAGTACATGACATTGTTTGGAAGAGTTTGATGGTTTTATGTGTTTTTTTGTGCTATTTTAGGTGTTTTTTATGTTGTTTTTAGTCTATTTGTATGGGGTTTTTGTGATAATTTTTATGTAGGTGTATACTGGAGGGGCTGTTGTACAATAGGTCAGAAAAAAACAATACAAATATTTTTAAACCATTGTTATACTTTGAGAGAAATTTAAAAACTATACCAATGGTTTCAAAACCATTGGTATAGTGTTTTTTATTATATAGGGGATACTGAGCAGTAGGTCTGAAAAAACACAGTACAAATGGTTTTAAACCATTGGTATACTTTAAGAGAAATTGAAAAACTCTCCCAACGGTTTTAAAACTATTGGTATAGTGTTTTGAATTCAATATATTCCCAATGTTTCTTGGAAATGTTGGTAAAAATGTTATACAAACATATACCAAGGGTTAGTCTACTACCATTGGTAAATCAATAAATACGGTGTGATATACCAATATTTTAGATGGAACTATTGGTATAGGGCTTTCCTCGTGGATTAATACCCTACGGTTTTGAAAACCAATGGTATAGGCTATACCAATGGTTTTCCAGCCTGTACTGATGGTTTAAAACCGTTGGTATAACATTCGTTTCCATTAGTGTTATCAAAAAGCATCCAAAATTTACCCTCATTCCAGTTAATAGGGAGCTCCTCTTCAATTAGATCTATCTCCACCAACAAATATTCCACTGATATATCTCCAAAAGGATTATTTAGAAACCATCCATTTATATCCATCATACGATGCCTAAGGCACCTCGAGAGTCCAACCCAAGCTCTCTTAATCATTGATTTCTCCCAAGATGTTCTCATAATTTGAAAAACTCCATTAACCCGGTGCCAATTGGAGGAGTAAACAAAATGTATATTATTAGAATCACCTCTTTTCAAGTCCACGAGCGACGAAGCATTATTCGACAGAACACGAGAAAAATGGAAAACTGAATCTTTTGAAAACGAGTCTAAACCTTGTAAGTTGGTCAAAAACTAGTCAAGGCACCTCCAAATGTGACTGTTGCCTTTATGGTTATTTTTCCATGTGTATTTTCGCCCCTTGAAACCCAAGTCTCACAGCCCTTTCCAGTTATACAGCTTCTGAACTCCTAGATACCAATGTTAGTACAAGAAATTCTTCCCCTTTTTTTTGGAATCCTCCACAATCGTGTTGAAGTCAAATATTAAAAACCATGGTAGTCCAAGATATTCAATGGAAATCAAATAATCCCCCCCGGGACCTTCTACCGTGCATTTCACCATTGGCATAAATGAAAGAAAATAGAATCAATGTTCCCTTCATCGAAATCTTAATCTTTATACACTACTCCAAAGCATGGACCACCTTTACATGCACCTCCTCTTTCCAGCAAATCCAAATGTTTTTATTTTTAGTATAAGCATTCCTAAAATCTCCACACCCCATTTTATTATCAAAAAATCAATATTTATGGAATATTTCTTCAGTTCCTAAATAGAAACCAATGACACGCTATATTTCCCAGCATCAGAATCCATGAAGGCAGTCGTAGTAGGTGACCCCAAACCTCTAGCATTCCACAGAATAAGAGACAACATTATAATAAAGATATCTTGGCCTTACGACTAGGGGTATCTAATTTCGGTTCCAATATAATTTAGAATCTTCCATGGTCATGGATCTGGTAATCGGTCTGAATAGACCATTTGGAGACGCAGATTTCTTCGATGTAAGTACCTTCTATTTGAGAGGACTATCCACCTCCTCAATCAAGGATAGTCTATTATAAGACTTATATGGAGGTGAGAAGGGGTCCAAATCCTCCTAAACTGGGGAGAACAACACCAGCCTAGAAGGAGAACTCTTGGCCGCACTCATATCCATCATTAAACCCTCTAAAAACGCCTTCCTCAGACCCCATTCTCAAATATCCTTGGAAAATCTAGATGAGGTCAATAAGGATCTCCTTAGAGAATCTGGAGACAAAAAGGTGGAAATTATAAAAACATGGGATAAAGGAAGAATATCTCTGGGTATTATCGAAGGAATGACAGATTCAGCCTCACATAATTCCCCCTCTTCCCAAGTCGACGCAGATGAACTAGGAAAATCAGATATATCTTCCACAGAGGAAGTTTGAATTAAAATAATAGGTAGTAACTCTAAATCTCCTGCTAATTGTTTTGAGATTGAAACTTTTGTGGCTAGATCACTATCGACCTCCCTTCACGGTTGAAGAATCGACAATCTGTGCACCAAATCTTTAGACAATCTTGGAGAGACCAAATTGGTTTCAGCATCCACCACTAACCCCACCGCAAACAATGATGGATGAACACCCTTACACTTGACACCCTCTCGAGGCTGAGATCTTGGTTTCCTTTTTCTATAAACCACAATCGAATGACCCTACAAGTCACACACTGAACAGAACCTCATGGGATCCTGATAAATCAAGTGTTTCCACCAATTGAAACCCTCAGGGGTCTTAACATGTAACTGCCAAGATTCATAGATAAATCCATTTCAACGCAAACCCTCAGATTGGAAGTGTCTAGAAGTGTCTTTGATTTGAAATCTGAGCAAAGAAAGTTCCCTACAAAATCCCTTAAAGCAGTCAAAATCTATGTATTCTATCGCGGTAGGGGAAGGCTTAGAAGTCTAATCCAAATCTCCACCATTGGGGAATCTTTCCGGTAATGATAATCTCAGGACCAATGGGAAAAAGTGAACCGCTGAGATTCACAATGTCTATCCTCCCTAGAATAGGGGTGCACAAAATCATCCATATTGAACAAGTGAATAAAAATGGATAACATGGATACTTCTGATACCGAATCCATTTGAAGAAGGCCCTAGGAATCAACCAACAGTCTAAAAACCTTCAAAGGAGGTTTATCAGGTCCAAAACGAGCCACAAGAGAAACCATGTGGTAGTTTTTAGCCTCCATAAGTTCCCTCTCTGAAATATCAACTACAGGAAGACCATCTATCTTCTCCAGAAACCTAGGTTCCTGATTGATCGCCAGAATACAAGGCAGGTAACTATTCACTGAAATAGGGACTCATGTGACAACCTCTTTGAATGAATTGGGATTTCCATTCAGGATGGAATCCACCGTAGGAACTCCCAATGAAAATGGGATATCACCCCCATAAGAGAATCCCCCCACAGGAACAAAAGAACCAGAAACATTCTTGGTACACTCCATCTAGGAAACTCCTCCAATAATTAGGAATTCTATCTTCTTTTAAAACTTATTTATCAGGCATGAAATACAAGTATAACTCTTCCAAATTCATCAAACTTTAATCTCCTAAAGAATGTTATAGTCATAACTGCATCATTTCATACTTTTCTTTCACATTAAGAATAAATCCACTGTAGTAACATATAGTTCAAACTTCATCTAAGTACATTTTCTTATGATCTTGCATTTATGATAGCCATGTGCATGGTTCTTCAAAAATATAATTGATCTATATATATATATATATATATTCTTCTAATAAGAATCATGTTAAACCCTTCGTTTCTAAGAGAATGAATCTCCAAACATATCCAATTGAATCACCTTGTGGAACCTACTTTAGCTCATAAAATCTTCTCGAGGGTTTTATGTACAAGAACTCTTATCATATTCGTCATACATTTCAATAATAATAACAAAAGCATAAACTCAAAACTTTAACACTATATTCAATCATGTGACTGGATATCTTAGAATCTCATTTATGATTTTTATTTACATTTCCTTTTCCAATAAAAAAGTTATTAAATCAACCCAACTCTATTTTATTCATTTCTCTGGAATCTATAGTGTATGGTCATTAATTACCATATGAATATAACAATGGACCTTCAAAGAATCAATAAAGTACATTTATCCTTCACAAACATGTATTAGGGACATTATTATTCCTTTTAACATGATTGTAACACCAAATAACATATAAGAGCATATTTATCAACATATTAAAATCATGTAAATACTAAATGTCTACTAAAAAAATATAACACTAACAAAATTTGGATTCAATAATTACTACATTTTTATGGTAATTTATACCTATTATACCTCATTATATAAAATTTCATTTATCAGTTCGAATATTATTGTTGGTAAGAAGGTGTGAGAGACATAAAATAGAGTTGTGAGTGGTATCCTTACATTGAGGCATGTATACAAAGTTTAGTGGAACACATAATGATCCTTACAGGTTTTGAATTTATGGAATAGTATTTTATGGATAATTAGCCTATGTCAGAGTCCTGTTTAGAAGGAGGTGAAAATATGAGGGGCCTTCAGCCCTTGAGACATAAAATGAATGACCTAAGAGGATCGTGTAGTGTTATGTCACTTGACATAGCGAGAATGATATGAATGGTTCTATTTGAATGTTAAAGAAACTTGTTGAATGAGGTATGTGCCTGAGCAGGTATATGGGAAAGGGTTTAGTTAGAACAAAAAGGGTACCATGTCTCATCAGTGATTAATTAGGTTACTTGGATCACAGTTTTCACCATGATCTTATATAGTGATCATGATGACATTGATGGCAACATCACTTGGTGAGAATATTGGGAGGGAAGCTGTGTGGGGGTGTCCTCATTCCTTTAATGTGTTATGGGAAAATGTTTAAAAATTATAAATCTTTAGTGTAAGGATGGTCAGTTATGGATTAGGACTTTTGGGGTTATCCTAGTGATGAGACTTCAAATTTCTTTTTATAGTTATGGATTAACCAATGCGATATAGTTAGTTATCAATGATTATATATCATGTCATGGATGTATTATATTGGTGAATCTATTATAGGTTTAGGATGTCATGTAAGTGGGGGGGCAATAATGGAACTGAGTTGTGAGGCCTTGAGTGACATCTCATTCACCCTGGCAATGATATATAATGAGTTTACTATGATATCATGACCAATTGTTCCCTTTTTGATATAATTATAGAAATTTCTCTTCCACCAGATTGATGGGGTTTTTGTCTCATCATTCACATTTGTGGAGTATGGGTGATATGTTGTTCACCTAGACATTCATTATTTACATTGATATTGGATAGTGATGTATCATTCACTAGGAAATAGTAATGTAGTGGTATTTCACACCCTAAAATTTGGGAATTAGAGAAATATCATTCACCTCATGTTATGAATCATTGATGAATTGATAAAACTTATGATGAGATATGGTGATAAATAATTCACTCAGTGATGCCTAATTACACTTATCATTTATGGGAGGTACCTTCTTCTCCTGAAGATTCTTAATACTCTCATTATTTATTAGAATGGATATATGTCACTAACTTATTTATACCCCAATAACCATATTTTTTAGGTGTATAGTGATGCCTCATTCACCAAATGATAAACCACTCTTGAGAAATTAGATTTTATTGCTAATATATTTTTCACCAACTCTATTGTGTCCCTGGTCCAACATCTACTTTATTATTTATATTGGTGGTGATTTTTCAACCAAATTTTTTTAGTTGTGGTGTATCATCTTCCTAAGGAGTTTAGTTCGCATAGTGTATCTGACGGTTTCGAGAATAGCAGAAGTGTGGTTGGGATGGGACCCAACATTGATTTTTACCATGATCAATGATTATTCCAAGATCAATATGACGATTAAGGCCAGTCTCCACAGAATATAATCAAAGACATAGATAAATAATAAAGAGTTGTGAAACCTTTAGAGAGGATCTTGAACATAATGTTTATAATTAATTTAATTAATTTAATAGATAAAATAATACTTGGATCTTTGGTATTTTATTTTTTGATGATGTTGATCATCTTTAATGACCCTTCCTATATTATCTCATTTAGCTTGTAAGGATCCAAACTATAATACCTCTAGTGGTGACCCACGCATGCTATGATGGCCTCTGATCGACACAGCTCGTTTTTCGGGTGCTAGTGCGGTGAAGCGAGTCTCTTGTGTCTGTCGTTCTTGATCGATTGTTCTTCAGCCATGAAAAATGTCTCTCGTTATTGAGAGGGGAGAGAAGTGGATTTGAGAGACAAATTTTTTGGCTCAACAATTCTCTATTCACATGGAGTGTGGTGTGGTGTCAGGAACAATAGGCGTAATTTCTTTTTTATATACATGGAATTTTTGTTACAATATTTGATTTCTTATCAACAATTAAATACATTCATGAACTTATATAAAATCCATTAATTTAATAATAATACCATGTTATTATTGATGATCTTACAAATTGATCAAAAAGGAATTATAAATAAAATTCCACATCATAAAATAATAGCAGCATTATTTTAATTTGTTCCAACTAGTCAAATAATTATTTACAGTCTTGTAAATAATTATTTTACTACCAGACCGACCTTGGTCCACTAGAACTACACTTCCAATTATTGAACACCTAAATAAATAAGTAAATAAATAATTTATTCTATTAAATATATATTTTATTGACAAACTAGTAAATAAATATTTATTAAATGTTCAATAAAATTAATAAATATATTTTATTTCATTTATGTGATTAGTGTAACTTGAATAAAATTATTCCATGGTCCTGAGAATAATATTTATTTTACTAATTAAATTAAAATAAAATTTAACTGAGACCACCAAAAATACTTAGTGTGTAACCCCCTTGGATTCATTCTTATTGGAATTAGGAGGGGTGTCCTAAAGTCCAAGAGTAGTGTCTTGCAACAGGTCAAGGAACCAAAGAGAAAGAACGTAAAGTCACAACAATGACATCCACATACAAATTCTCACTGCGTAATATAACCCCTTTGTTGCAATATCTCATAAATAAGGTTTCATGATTTTGTCATCAACTTTTATGCTTGATATGTAATTCTTTGACTACCTGAAATAAACTGATTGTTACAACATGACCATCGAATTTTGCGTGATGGTTCTATTTTAATCAAAGGGCGGAAATATCAACATCCATAAATGGAAGAGACAACTCCTTCCTTGACTTATCCATTAATAACGTGCCACTTATAACACACCCAACATACCATACATGCCGCCAACTGTCTGTGTGATGGTTTTCGTCAATAAATCAATGTGCATAAGTTATGACATGTATTAATGATAATCTTAAAGTCTAAAGATCATTACACATTCTCATAGATAGAAATTTCTGATGACACCAAAACATTCGGAATTCCTACTAGCGGTTATGTTCTCATAATCTCCTATCTTGGAGATTACCAAGTGAGAAATTAATAATAGGAAGTCTCATCTACTTACGAGCACTCACACCAGACGATCTACAAGCTAGGTGTCCCGTCATAGCATGTAATCCAACCAAAGAACTATATTTAAGAATATTTTTATAGCATTTCAAGGTTCTCATCATAGTGGGGAACTTCCATGACCTTATCAATGCAAAAAATACTCTAGGACATAATTACATCATATTCATGCAGAACAATGAACAATATGTAATAATACATTAAATATAAATGTAATCAAAGTAAATCAAGTTGGTTCTAGGACACCAACTCTTACAAACTACCACTTTAACTAGAGACAACATCCTACGACTTTCAGTACGCTAGACCTCACATGATGATCATGTTTCTGATGAGTCAAGGATTTAGTCAGGGGGTCCTCCACGTTGTCTTCTATGGAAATACTACTCATTGCAAATTCACCTCTCTGAGAAAAATCCTTCAAGAGATGATACATCCAAAGTATGTGCTTTGTCTGCTGATACGACATTGGCTCTTTTGCAATAGCCACGACTGTAATATTTTAATAGTACAATGTGATGGGATTTTTACTGCTAGGTATCACATCTAGCCCCTAGAAAAATCTTCACATCCAATCACATTATTTAGCTACCTCAGAAGCTGTGATATACATAGACTCTACTATAGAATCTGTGACCACACTTTGCTTTGAGCTCTTCCAGCTCACCGCACCTCCATTCAAAGTGAATGTGTATCCAGTCTGCGACATCATGTAATCATGATCAGTCTAGAAACTAGCATACACATATCCTATGATCACTAGTTCCTCATCTCCTCTATAAACAAGCAACATATCCTTAGTATGCCTTAGATACTTTAGGATGGTCTTGAATTCCATTCAATGGTGGTCACCTGGGTCATCTTGATGTCTTCCTACCACACTAAGTGTGTAGGTGACATCCAGTCTATTATATAACATGACATACATGACTGTCCCAATTGAAAATTTTTATGGAGTCCTTGCCATTATCAATCATTCCTCATGGGTTTGATGATGCATTTTCTTGGAATGATGAATTCCATGTGATACTAGAAATAATCCCCTCTCAGATTGTTCTATACTAAATCTATTCAGAATGTTATCAATGTTTGTACTTTGACATAGGCCCAACAATCTCTTGGATCTATCATGATGTATCTTGATCCCGTGAATATACGCTGCCTCGTACAAATATTTAATTGAAAAACATTGATTCATCCATATAATAATAAACTGTAAGACTGATATCTCATTTAAAATAAGTAATATTTCACCAACATATACTATTAGGAAAATGATTGAACTCCCACTAAATCGTTTGAAGACTCAAGGCTCTCATTCATTGTTGATAAAACCAAATTCTTTTATGGCTCCATTAAGATGAATGTTCCATGACCTGGATGCTATCTTTAATCCATAAATAGATTTCTACAACATGCATACCTTATTGGCATCCCTTGGAGTCACAAACCATTCAGGCTGTGTCATGTTGACATCTTCCTAACGGTTCTTGTTAAGTAATGTTGTTTTGACATCAGTTTTCCAAATCTCATAATTATGGTAAGCTATAACAGAAAGTATAATTCTGATGGATTTTAGCATTGCAACGAGTGAGAAGGTTTCTTCGCAGCCAATTACACGATGCTTTTTAAAAACATTTGCAACCACTCATTCTTTATAGGTATGGACATGTCCTTCCTTTTACAGTTTCTTCATGAATAGCCTTTTGCAACCACCAAACTATACATCAACTGGAGGATCTACCAAAATAAAGATTTGGTTTTGGTACATGGAATCCAATTTAGAATTCATGGAGTCTTTCCACATGGAAACATATTTGCCACTTACTACTTAATTTTAGGTTAGAGGATCATTGCAATAAACTAATAGGGAGTCACCATCCTCGATAACTAGAAAACTGTACTGTTATAATTATCTATCTTCTCTTGTACTCTTACTTAGTACTTGTGTCTCTAGAACAGATTCTTCTTCCACGGGGCTTTGTGGAATCTGTTCTTGTACCAACTCTTGTGTACCTTGAGCCCCGACTTCATCGCAGTCTACCTCTCTCCCATTATATCTTTTGGAGTTGTGCTCCCTCTCATGTAATATGGCATGACTTTCCACTATAACCTTTTTTTCTAAGTGGTTGTATAGGTAATATCCTTTGGTTTCCTTGGGGTATCCTATAAAGGTACACTTTTTTCCTTGGGTGTGAGTTTGTTACCTGAAGAGGCCTTAACAAATGCTTCACTACCCCACACATGTAAATTCAATAAAATGGATTTTATTCCACTCCATAACCCGTATGATATACGATTTATCGATTTAGTTGGTACTTGGTTTGGTATGGGTGCCACTGTTTGTAACACATATCCCAAAAAGGATAGTGGAAGACTCACATGACTCATCATTTACATCACCTTGTCCAAAAGGTTGCGGTTTCTCCTTTCACTCACAACATTACACTAGGGCGTGTTTAGAGGAATGAGTTGGGATAGGATCCCAAACTCCCTTATGTAATTAATGAAGTATTGATTAAGATATTCTCTACCTTGGTCTGAGTGGAGATTCTTAATATTCTTACCAAGCTGGTTCTCAACTTCATTATTTTATTAATTGAACTTATCAAAAGAATCTGACTTGTACATCTTTAAGTAGATATATCCATATCTATAAAAATCATCATTAAATGTTATGAATTATGAGTACCCTGCCCTTGATTCAACTAGAATGTCCCACACACATAATTTGCTACCAATTCAAGAATTTCTTTATCTCTTTCACCATTCCCACTAAATGTGGATTTGGTAATTTTTCCTTGTAAACATGCATGACATACTCCATGTCATTTTAGTTCGAAAAAAATCTAAATATTCATCTTGATATAACATTGTCAAGAGTTTCTCATTAAATGACCAAGCCGGTGATGCCAAACTTGGGTGTGGTATGAGTCATGAGAAGTATCTTTGTTATTGATTTCCATTACTTTGTTTCTGTAATCCAACATGTAAAGTTCGTTGTATAAATGTGCCCTACCTTAACAAATGCTATCTTTGGAAAGGAAGCAACATTCATTTCCAAACCTGAAGAAAAAATCCATATGTATCTAATATAGACACAAAAATAATGTTTTTAGTAACAAAAGACATATAATCACAACCATTTAACACCAAGATCATCCTAGTTGGCAACGTGAGGTGGTAGTCCCCAATAGCCACAGTAGCATGTCTGGATCTATTGGCTGCTTTTAGATGAACCTCCCCTCAATGAATATTTCTAAATCTACTTTGTTCCTATATTTGGATACATATGGGATCACCACAAGCTATATCTAATACCAAATTTTTTGAAATAGATAGATTACATTCGATAACAAACACAGGTGAATCTTCCCCTTGCTTCTTAGGATGGGTGAATTTCTTCTTTCAGTAGCCATTATTGCCACATGGAAAACAAATATCCTCTAGTTCCCTTGCCTCCCATTTGATCTTCTCTTAATTGGAATTCCATGAAGAAGCTTTAGGATTAAAGCTCTTTGCTTTACCTTTCCATGTATTCACTATTAGGAAAGAACGATTTTTGCACTTCATATCTTTGTCCACTCGGAGAACGAGGATAAGAAGATCAGAAAGAGACTTCTAAATGTCGTTCAAATTGAAATTGACAACAAAGATAGAGAAGCTCTGAGGTATTCATGCGAGAATGATATCGGTGCCCAATTTTTTGGGGAGTTTAAACCCTAGAACCTCCAAGCACTCATGGAATCCAATGAGATTGACTACATGAGGCCCATATGGGGAACCTTCTCCAATATTACTCTGAAAGTGTGCCTTAGGGATATCAAACCTTTCCTATCTTGGCTTATATTGGTAATGACCACAGAGGTGATCGAGCATGATATAAGAATCCATATTTTCATGATACATAATGACATCACTATAAATTGATGATAGCATCAAACATTGGACATCGGCCACATCGTTCATATGTTTCTCTTAGACCAGGAAATCCACATCACTCGCCTCTTTGACAGGAGGGTCAGGTAATGCATACTCCATCACGTAAGACATCGATTCATCGCATAGGATAACCCAAAGGTGTCTAAACCATTCCTGGAAGTCACGTCCAATGAGGATGTTATCTTTATTCATAATTGATCATAGGGATAGTGTGGTTGATGAGCATGTCATTTTTATTCTACAATTAAAATATAAGATCATTAGTAATTTCATGATTACGTTATATGAGAAATAATAAATTTTATTGAGTCTCCTACTATTTTATCAAGTCCCAATGGCCCTCACCATTGAACTCAGATTGTCTATTTTCCACGACATTATAGTGTCAAGGAACCATATTCCCCTTCACATAACCCCAACAAGGTTTGGCCAAGCTATTTGAAGGTATTTGGGTAGGCAGTTCTTTGCCAACTGTTGGCTTTCAGTTCCTTGATATGTTGAGTGGACTCCCCAAACATGAACTCTTGACTTTGGATTTCCTCAACTCTTTCCTCAAATATTACACCAAGTATAGCAAGGGTTACTCTTCTTGATGTAATATGGATAAGTAAACCTGAAACCTTTCATAAGGGATTCCTGTATAAATGTATGTATCCCACAAGGGTTGGTCAAACACATAGTTTTATTGAGTTTTCCCCGTAATCAAGTAACATAAGGCTTGTTCTGACATAATATTTTATTTGAGGGATTTTTTATTTCTTATGCATGAATTTCTTATTATCATTATCACATGATTGTTAATATTAATTGGAACTTACTTAATTGTTTAACAATGTATTGATAATATTTACGCATACGGATAAACCATCCATAATGATAAACCATGAAACTGATCGTGACAACACATCCATAATGATAAACCATGAAACTGATAGAAATACAATAAATTAAATGGAATGATCTTGAGATATTTTAATGGTTAGTTTAAATAGTAGTTGATAAACTAACCCTAGCCTAGGGGGAAAACACCTTGAACCTTTTGGATTCGTGTGTACAACTTCCACCTGTACACCTCTGTATCTCCTAAGATTGGTTTTTTCTCGGCTCTAGCTTGAACTGCATCCACTAGCTTGGGAGTTCCATTCATTACATGTGCCTTTATGTAACTCACAAGTAGGTGAGGTGTAATGGTGGTTTTACAAAAAATAAACCTTCAGCACCCAATCCATACATATTAATGAGGAGAAGTCTTGTAGGCCAGAAAATTTAATTCAAATAAATTAATTAAAAGGAACCATCCACATAAAAAGGTCTTCATCTAGCTCAAGATCATCCATACATGCAATGATATTTACGCATAAATAAAACTATCATTCAAATCTTTAATCGTTATCCTTTAAGATAAATCATGCTCAAATCAATTAATTATCATATTTAATTAATTAATCCTTTTATCTTAAATCCTTCTATAAATTTCCTTGAGATACTCATCCATCATAATTTTAAATAAATTCATTTAAAATTATCTTTTTACGTAACTTGTACCTTGGAGGTAACCCGATGAATTCTTATTTATAACTACCCAATGAGTAGAAATGAACATTACACATATGTTAAATTAAACACATATATATAAAACACTTATCACAAGTTGTGCCTCATCTTTACACCCACATGATGGTACAAGTCTCAATGTTTTTTATAATATAATAATAAATTTTAATAAATCTGTGCAATTTGGATTAGTACATGACATGTAGTTAAAACTACATAAAGTGTACTATTTCTCACTGTCTATTCGAAGTATACGCCTGGGTAAATGACATATAAGTGTACATCAGAAATCATTAGAGTGAACGAATTGTCCAGTGGGCCACATGTCGTGTAGTTCCTCGTTACACGGTCTCTAGTAAGGCAATCCGTGTACGGGGTACACAATCCAACCCAATCCCAAAGGGACTACATGTTGTTTCTATTGGTCCATACAACGTGTATTCCAAAAACTGCATTCCACCTATTCCTAGTCAACACATGAAGTCATTTAAGACTTAGAAAGACTCTAACACACGACATGGTTTGGTAGACTGGTCTGATGCATTGAATCTTAACTACACAGCATGTACTGCTGAATACATGTCGTCTGTTCTAGGGTTGTGCATCCAGGAAGCTTTGGATACTCCAGATGAGATCCTCTATTTTATTTTAATCAAAATTAAAAGAAAAGATCGTTTTTGAAAGGTGAACAAGAAATGAAAGACAAGGAATAGATATAGAGATTCAGATATGTATAAAGATTAACATGAATTGAAATAACTAAATTATTAAATGTGAAATTCATCAACGAAATATTTAAATAATTATAAACTATGATGTAACCCCTCTGATACCACTTAAAGGTTCTAGGCACAGCAGATGTGTGGTTGGGACGGGACCCAAATTTGATTTTTACTATGATTAATGATTATTTCAGGATCAATGTGACGATGAATGCTAGTCTCCATGGAATATAATCAAAGATTTATATAATTAAGAAAGAGGACCAAAACCAATAAAGAGGATCTTGTAAATCATGTTTATAATTAATTTAATTAATTTCATAAATAAAATAATACTTGGATCTTCGTTATTTTCTTCTTTGATGATGTCTATCATCTGGAATGACCCTTCTAGATTATCTCATTGCACTTGTAAGAATCCAAACTAGAACACCTCTAGCGGTGATCCACACGTGCTCTGATGGCCTCTGATCGACACCACTCGTTCTTCGGGTACTAGCTCGGTGAAGCAAGTGTCTTGTGTCGGTCGTTCTTGATCTCTTGTTCTTCAGCCTTGAGGAACATCTCTCATTCTTGATAGGGGAGATAATAGTATTTTAGATAGATATTGTTTGTCTCAACAATTCTCAATTCACTAGGTGTGTGGTGTGGTGTTTGGCACAATAAGAGTACATGATAGTTTATATACGTGGAATTTCAGTTACATTATTTAATTGAATAGAAACAATTAAATACATTCTTGAACATAGAGAGAAACGATGCATTTAATAATAATATTGTTCTATTATTTATGGTGCACCAACTTGCACAAAACATAATTATAAATAATATTATGTCTCATAAAATAATATCATCTTTATTTTAATTTGTCCCAACTAGTTAAATAATTATTTACTGTCTTTCAAATAATTATTTTACTACTGGAATGACCTTCATCCGCTCAAACTCCACTTCCATTTATTGAACACCTAAAAAAAAAAAATTATTCCCTTAAATAAATATTATATTTAAAAACTAGTGAATAAGTATTTATTGAATGTTCAATAAAATAAATAAATATACTTAATTTAATTTATACAATATGTGTAACTTGAATAAAATTGTTCCACGGTCTTGAGAATAATATTTATTTTATTAATTAAATTCAAATATAATTTAATCGAGACCACTAAAAAAACTTCGTGTGTGTACCTCTATGATTCTTTCTTGTTGGCACTAGGAGGGCTTTCATAAAGTCCAATTGTACTATCTAGCAATGGGTCAAGGAACCCAAGAGAAAGAACGTAATGTCTCAACAATGAAATCTGCATACAAATTCTCATTGTGTAATATAATCCCTTTATCACAATATCTCATTGAAGCATATTTCATGATTGTGTCATCAAATTTTATGCTTGATACATTGTTCTTTGAATACCTAAAATAAACTCGTCATTACACCATGGCCATGGAATTTCACATGATAGTTATATTTCAATCAAAGGGTCACGATATCAACTTCTATAAATTAATGGAACAAATCATTCCTTTACTTATCTATTAATAACATTCCACTCGTGACGCACCCAATGTACCCAACTTCCCGCCAACTGTTTGCGTGACAATTTTTTTCAGTAAATCAAAGTGCATAAGTTGTGTCACATATTATTGAAAATATTAATGTCTAAGGATCATTACACACACTCGCAGATAGAAATATATAATGACACAAAAACATGCAGAATTCACACTATTGGGTCTATTCTCATAATATCTTATCTTAGAGATTACCAAGTGATAACTTCATGAGAGGAAGTCTCATCTGCTTACGAGTACTTGCACCTGACGGTCTGCATGCTGTGTGTCCCATCATAGAATTTCATCCAACCACAAAACTATATTTAAGAATATTGTTATAGCATTTCAAGGTTCTCATCATAACAGGGAACTACCATGACCTTATCAATGCAACAAATACTCTAGGATTTTATTACATCATAGTCATGAAGAACAATGAAAAATATGTAATAATACATTAAATATCCATGTAATCAAAGTAAAACCAGTTGGTTCTAGGACACCAACTCTTACAGTAACATACATTAATTGAATACTGTATTAATGTTATATTTTTTAAATAATGCTTGTATTTGTCTTTAATCGTCTAGTAATGGATTGGTATTGTTGGTGAATCATATAAATAGAAATGTGTACTAGTGGTTCATCATCCACCTATATAATGGTATTAGTTGTGAATATTTTAACCATATGTATATATATATATATATATGTTTGTGTGTGCATGTTTGTTTTTGTGGTGTATAACCCACCTAGTGATTTTTAGCAGTAGTGAAAAATCCATGCAGTGATATGTTTTAATGCTTCATTATCTAATGGTGATGAAAATCATGATATACCATTTAGAAGATATATGGGTAGGTGGTATATCATTTCCATGAGATATTAATCCATTATGTTATGATAAATTGAATAGTGTGTTGGTTATTTATCCTTTACCCCCATGTATTGGTTGTAAGATTGCTTTTCCACTTTGACTAATGGTATGAGTGGTGATGCATCATTCATACATAGTTTATGCTCGACCTATGGGTATATCATTCCATTTATGAACTCAAAAAAGTATGTATATGTTGACCAATTGGTTGGATCCATGATTACCTAATACAGAGATAGTTTTTCACAAGTGTTGTTATAGATTAATTTACATTCAATTAATGCATACATATATATACATGTTTTTATAAGGGAATCCATTGCTATTGGAATAATTTGTTTTTCTCAAACACTTCATTGGAACTCTGGTGCAAGTGTGGAGCTAATATTTTACTTGTAGGATGGGGTGATGGAATAATTATAGGTTTGTGACATAGTAAATATTAGTTGGTTTTAGGATATATATGTTTGTAGAAGTCACATATAACATTTTGTCCCTAGTATTGTTTTTTAGTTATATTTTATCCTTGTATATAACTGGACAATGATATAGTCTTATTTTATTGTATGTATAATTTATACATGTGTATTTTCTGATATAAAATAATAATGTAATCACTATTGTTTTCCTTTGATGTAATCTTATATGATTTACTAATCTATTATACAAGTCTTTGATATTTTTTATTAGTTTCTATTATTTTTTTTGATACTAAAGGGTTTCATTTCCCTACATGGTTTGTCAAAATACTAAAATTGTTCGGTATCCTTCAGTGTATTGGGCATAAAGGAAAGTGGTGAACCTGGTATGGAACTATCTGGGTTGTCTGGTTTGGGATATTACAAAGTGGTATTAGCTATTTAATTTCATTATTTTTTTATGAATGTTTGATAGATATTAGACTAGTAATAATATGAGAGGAATGATATGTTTTGTTCCTAGATAGATACAACATTTTATGAAGTCTATGTTATAGAGGAGTTGGTATTTTTTCCATGGTTTTATCTATTGTTTTGGATCTATTTGGTTAGGCCATATATGTCTATTTGATGATGATTTATTAGTTTTTCCTATTAGAATATGGTGGAATGTTTTAGGCATTAATGAATAATCCTCAACACATAGGTTTCAAAAGAAATTGTTTTCTTGTATTATATTTCCTTTGATATAAGAATGGTTTTATACTTTCAAGTGCTTATAACATGTTGTATGGTGTTTTCTTTTATAAGTTCTCTTTTGGACTCTAATCTATAAAACAATGCTTACTAGTTGTTATTAATTATATGATTACTTGTTATAGAGAACTATGTGTTTTCCTGAAAAAAATTGATAATATATGATAGATATTTTCTTGATAAGTGAAACCCTTTATTTATAGGGTGTGTATGGTGTTATGATACATGTTTACAAAATTTATATTTTTCATATGTTGTGTGATAATTTGAGTTAGTTAATGTCCCTGGATTGTGTAGAATGGAATTATAGTTTACCTAATGTTTATTATGTCCTTATGAGTGTAATTTATGCATGTGTTTCCTTGATTCTTAGAGATAAAAGCATTGGGAGTGCTTTGTGAACTATGACCCAAAAGACTATTGTCTACTGACTATGCTAGAGATCCTAGTAATGATAAGACATGAATCATGGTTAGGTAATTCAATGAATTATATCAGAATAATAGGTCATTGTTCCTATTATTTCTAGGGATGAGTTGTGATGTAAAAGGGTGGGCCAAGTGGGTGGTGTTAACCTAGGAACATGGATACATAAGAGATTGAATCATGGGTATATACGTTTTGTTATGTTATTGAATCATGGGAGGTGTGATGGAGTAATGGTATAATAATATAATGGGTGCCTTATATAGTTATTAGTAATAAATCATAGATTGTGATACATTTGAGGTAGGAATTTGAAATTAATGAGAGGCATGGTTAGTTATTTTATTAGTGTAAGGATCATAGTAATTATTGGACATAACTCATGTCTACACGAGATGTGTTGTAGGGTGGGGTGGAAATATGGTATATTTCATCCTAAACATGATATTATATATGTTTTTTAGTTTTTCACCATTTTTTAGTGTCTTTTTAATACTATATCATGGTGTGAATAAAGTAGATATCTTCTCCTTGATATACACGGTATGTGGGTGGATGTGACATAAACATAGTTGGGGATCAGGGATCTTAGTGGTGGGGATTTATGATCGGTCTATATGGAAATTGTTGTATGTTAATTGTTATATTTTAGGAAAATATTTATAATTAAGGGATTGAATGGTGAATTTCAATTTATTATTTTTTACTCAATCATGGTGATACATTAAATTAATGTATATTTCATGTGATTCCTTCTTGGTAGGTCAGTTAGGATAAGTAGTACAATTTTTTTGTCCTCTAACACTTTCCTGAGAAATAAAACCTTATATGGTGTCATTATAATATGATAAAATATAGGAATCATTATATCTCCCCATATACTTAGAGAGAGGATATAGGATGTAGATATTTTTAATGAATTATAATTTGTGTGTGGTGATCTTCATATGCTTCTGTCATGGAAAGGTGTGAGACATCTGGTCTTAGTAGAGGAGTGGGTAAGGAAATGTCCTTGATAATGTATTGTGAAATGGTCATAGAAAGTTCGGTCTCTAAGGATAATAAATAGGAAAATGACTGGGAAAAAATAGTGCATTGAGGTTGACAAGTTTGTTATTTCGAGACTTAGTGGGGTAGTTCTATAATGACTGATGGGTTATATGGGATGTTCAATAATATATAATGAATTTTAAATGTAATATAATGACCATTCTATTTTTATGAAACACATGAGGGGTTGAGTTTCTACTCATGATAGCTATGGAATGGGAAATGAGTCTCAACTATGGTAGGTTGGGCATCCATGAGATGGTGAATCGCTTGCATGGTCAGTGTGTACTCTATGGCTAGTTTGAATGTGGGGTTCATATTATAGAGATTGTTGCAAGAGAGGATGTGGATGAATAGTTTCATTAATTAATTATTAATGTTGTAAAAGACTATAATGATATTATAGAAAACTGGGTGTGCCTAATTTTGATGAGTATATAATGATTTCATGAGTGTCAGGGATAAAATGATGGTGGAAATCAGATAATATCATGCTAATCTGTAATGAATAAAAGAAATGTAATGGTTGGGAGAACAACAGTTTGATGTTTTTTCCTATCCTTATTTTGGTTATTATAATTCTAAATCAATATATCCTAATGAGTACCCATAGAGGGCTTTAACTAGACCTCATACATTCCTTGACATATTCCATAGGCTTCAAAATAGATGTGAGGCAGTAAAATAGTAGTTATGAGAATATACCCTCAAAGAAAAAAAGTTGAGGATCATGCCCAAATCTAGAAAACATTAATCATGACCCATATATATAAAGAAAATCCTAAAATAATATAGGTATAATACATGAATCCCCATTCCCCCAACCTATAATGGAATGTGGTAAATCTGTCCATATGATGTAGTAATACAAAAGAGAGTCCTAGAAGATAAATATGGAATAATGGGAATCATACAATTAATGGTATAGTAAATAGTACATGAAAAACAATAACTAAAAATTAATATATCATCCTATTTCCCAACTCATATAATTGTACTACTCAATCCCTTGTCTCCACAAACTTCTAACCAAGCAACATGTCTAGATACCTGCAGAACCTATTCCCTGAGAGAAAACACAATTTTCTACCCACATACTTTGAAACTCATATAGTGTATACATGTAGGGGTTAGTCCAATGATCGACTAGGAAAAAAATTCCATTATAATATTTAGCGCTAAAGATAACAAGTGGATGTGCATGAAATACATATAAAATGTTCTGTCATGATTATGTAACACACCCACCTAATGTCATAATAAATGGAATAATTGACCATATAAAATGGATTTTTGGGTGTTAACCAGGTCATCTCAAACCCTGATAATACATTCTTTGGATAGTTTTAGAGTGTATCTAGATATTTCACACCAACAACAGAAGGGGAATGCATCAATCTCCCTAACTATTAACTGAACTTTATACTTGATTTGGGAACTGTTATAGTAAATCTATGAATATTGTATACAGGTAAAAAAACATATCAATATCATTTGTTTTATAGAAGTAGATACATACATATATTCCTATGATATAATCATAGGAAATCCAATAGTTTTCAGAATTTAATATTTCCCAACCTGGTAATATAATATAACCGTTCCAGAAGAGTAGCGACCCTCCTAGTAATATCATAATGGGGAAAGGGAACCTCATTAATGGGAATGAAGACATATACAATATTAATTATGTGGTGATTATAAATATACCATAACCATTACAAAATTATATGCTGTAACACCCCAAGATTTAATGGTATGACTCTTTTAAAATTTAATATATTTTATAGTTTATTCCTCACAAAACACCGAGTTTAAATCCATAATATACTATTTAATATTACCATTGGAATATTAATGTGGCCATTAAAAATATTAATATGAACAATAGAATAGTAAAATCACCTATGAAAGTATAAATAAATATTGGGTATCTTATAAACGAATATATAATATATTTACATTAGGGAATTAGTAAATAAATATTTTAAATATGATAAATTAAGCGTTGATATTTTATAATCAATATAATGGTTTTAAATAAATTTTATTTTCATAGAATAGATTCGTAAAATAATAGTTTTTGGTTTTATGATTATATGATAATTTTATGAGACCTTGATTAATTTTTTAATGGGCCATAAAAACGGTTATAATATTAAAATCAGTATTTTTTGAGTAAATAATGATTTTATTTAAAAGTTAAATTTATCCTACTAAGAAAACTATTTTCTTAAAATGGACTCAATATTTTTAATTATACATGTTTAAAAATGGTTATGGTGAATTTCGGTGATATTTCTAAAATAGTTGAATTTTTGTGAATAGTGAAATATAGTGATTTATGTTATTAGCTAAATACATGAATTAATGAGTAATAGATGATGTATGGCTGATATAGTCTCTATTTTTTCAAACTCAAATTCACTAGATAATATAATTATTCACAATAATCAATTCTAATGATTTTCCAGATCCAATATAATAAACTAATGAATAAAATAACAAAAAACACTCATCTCCTCCACTATAAATAAAACCATCACCACCTCTTTTACACACACCTCTAAAGCCTATAATCTTGTCCAATTTCTAACCAATACCTCTACCAAACCTATCCCACATGTACTGGTCTTTCTGTTATAACCCAAAATTCTATTTCAAATTTCCTTAGGGAGGTTTTCAAGGGGATGAATTCAAGAGGTAAAATCACCCTTTTCTCTATTAATCTTATTCTGATTTCTTTCTTATTTTATTGTTTACCCAACTCCAATTATCCATGTGACATGATAACTCAAATATAATATATGTACTAGAATTTATTTATTTTAATATAATATTCATCATAAAAACGATTCTCCTTTTCCTTTTATTCTAAAAATGAAAAAATTGTATGTGTTGTGTCGATTTACCACCATCGTGGATGATGCATTTTCGTTTCTCATTACTACATTCAAGGATACTAATGAAAAAATTATAATAGTTAAAAATTATTTTTAAATGTTTATTTCAAATTATTTAGTATTCTAGGAACATTATATATACATAATATTAATTAATAAAACAAAAATAGTGTGTAATGATCAAAGAAATTCCAAAATAATCTAGACAGTTATCAATAATGTTTTATCTAATAAATCATCCTCATATCTAGAAAAAAAATGATATATAATACCATTTAATATTTTTTTACATAATTAATAACATATAATTTAAATTCTAGAAAACAATTCTCATTTTACATGATCTTCCATATACATATACAAGCAAACCCATCACAAAATCAATGGAAACAAACACTCTTAAATGACAAAATTGAATCTTATAAATCATCAAAAATGACACAAAGGAACAAAATAAAATAAAATAAATGGAATAATTAATTAATAGGTTATGAATTAATTTATTAATGAATATAATTTAAATATCTGGGATGTTATGTACATGAGAAGAACACTTTCAAACATAAGGTAAGATATTCTCCCCAAACCTCCATTTTTTATTCAAGTTACACTTTATCTCTCCATACACAAATTTTTTTTATAATTATTCTAAATTATATTTATATGTTCCAATTTAAGTTATGTAGACCAATTAATCATTAAACTATGGGGAAATATGTGTTTTTAAAAGGTTTCCTTCTCTATTCTTCCCAATAAGCAGACCTGATTAAAGGGAACTTCTCAATTTCTTACCCATTTTCAAGTATACTATATAATCTATATTAGACCACATATATTCTTCTAAAATCACAATTTATTATCATAAAAAACTATCTTATATAATTTATGGTTCTATACAAAAAATTATACCTTTATCCGCTTTGAAGACTCATTTATATTTTCCCTTAAATCACAATGATGTGATTTATTTCTAATGTTTCTCGAACACTCTTTTTATGTGGCTTAACATTAGTTGAAAGAATTTAGTATCGATTTTATTTTAATATTCCTAAAATATAATTTCATTTCCTTTTTATTTCTTGGACATACATGTTTAGAATATGATTTTATGAAAAATATATATGATTTTCCAAAAGAACTCTTCTTTCCAATGTAAAAAATAGTATTTATCCCAATAATTTCTCAATTATTTTATTTGGGTATTTTAATATATTTATAAAATATCAATTGAATATTATTATTAATTGTTATTAATATCACTTTTACCATCTACTATATTTTATTTAATGGTATATATATTATCTCGATACCAGTCACGATGTTACTCTTAATATTTTATTATTATATTTATTGATTGGGGATATTATTTAAATTTCATATACTTGTTTCAATATGAATGTGTATGTTGATTATGATTCACACCATTCATATAAGGAATACATTAAAATTAGTAAGTGATATTTCGAGAATGTTATACCTCCTCGATGCATCGGTAGGTCTCAGGAGACAAACTAGACTAGGTTTTGTACCCATTTATGTATGGTGTCTTGGTCAAAGCCTTGATAGTATGTTTATGATTTCTAGAATTATGAATTACCTAGTTATGATATTAGAAAATGATAATCCATGGGATTATTTAAGAAGTAGAATATCCATATTTAAGTTTCTTCCTTTTTTGGTTATTTATATGGAATTAGTTATTGAGTTTTTACCTACAATATTATGTTTTAATGGAATGTGGTTTTACTTTTTCACCTTGCCTTATTGTTTAAGTTTATTTATTTTATATTTTTCTTTATTTCCTACCCTTAAATAGAATCTAATATAACCCATTTCTTATGTTTTATTTTTCGCTATTAGGTGATGATGTTTTTTTGAATGCCTTTAAGGTATAATATTGTACTTTATAGGTATTTCAAATAGAATTTATATATTTTTTTCCTTTAAAGTTGTAATATAACCATTATCTTTGTATATGGTTTTCTAGATATTCTTAAATATTGTGTTCTTTGTGATGATATCACTTATTTATACAACGAATGTAATAAAGTAAGTCCCCAGATTTGATCTACTGGGGTCAGGGTATTTACAGTTTGTATCATAGAAAGTTTATTAGAAACTTTGGAAACTCGATTTAGGAAAAAATATGATAAAGAATGAATACATAATATTTTTTTGGAAATATTCCCAAATAAAACAATATTATGATATAGATATTATTTATAACTAAACATTTAATTTTAAATTATTTTGTTCACTAGTTCTGATATTACAAATTATGTTTCATAATGCTATAATCTAATATAGTTTATGTAATTATTTCAAAATGGGGCCTAGTGGATTGAAGGGAAAATATATTAATAAATGTATCCAAAATCAGTATTTCCCTCCAATTTAAGATAATGATGTTGGAGGTGTAGATGAAATAATAGATTAATAACTTATATCTTTATCTGGACAACTGACTCTAGTTATGAGTAATAACGTTACTCGCATAGAGCATTTTGATACACAATGTGGTGTAACAGTGTTAGAATATGTTTTTCCACAAGATCCTATATCTTTGAATGGGACTAAAAACTCATTTATATATGATCAATGGATATGTTCCTTGGAAAATATATTTCTATCTTTGGGAAGTAAATAATAGGAAATGTTATCATGGAATTTTATCATCTATTCGGAGATACCTACCAATGGTGGTCAATAATTCAAAACAAAATGGAGGAAGAAGAAATTTAAAATTTGGAATGGAAAGATTTTCAAAAAATCATGGAAAATTATTTCCATCACAAACATCGATATTATATAGAAAGGCAATTGTTGAGTCTAAGATAGAAAGAGGATGAAAACATTTCCCAATATGAATCCAAATTTACAAGGTTATCAATACATGACACAAAATACATATATAATACAAGGAGAAATTTTAACTATTTATTTGATGGTACTGAGTACTATAGAAGTGGAAATAAAGTAAAATAGAATAAGGGAATTAGATAATATCAAAATTGAATTAAATTTGGAATAAAATGCCATGGAATATTAATATTGGGAATGAGAGTGTGTTATAAATGTAGAGAAAAGGCACACCATGCTCATGATTGTAGTTACACAAAGGAAGCAAGAAATATGTAATGTTTTAGCTATAAGGAGTTGGGACACTATGAATAATATTTTTCAATAATTCAAGGAACCGTTCCCAAGAAAAGCCCATGGGAATAGGGCCTTTCTTAATTAGTCACAAAAATTGAGTACGAAGTTCCTAATTATGCGGGGGAAGGTTCATTAATCATATCCTCCAATTTAGGTAAATATTTATTTGATTATTGATCATCACATTCGTCTATATCTTCTAAGCATTATTTAAAAATAAAATATTTCCAATTAACCAAAATAAGGGTGTTTTTAGTAAAGACTCATAATGAAAACCATATTTCAATAAAGATGTGCCGAGAAGTTCCTACATATAAATATTCTCTAATAAATGATTTTATCACCATACAAATGATTTATTTTTAAAGAATCCTCAGTATGGATTGGATTTCTAAATATAAAGACAAAATTTATTGTAAATATATGTAAATTATGATTCATGAATAAGATATGGAATTTCTTATTTTTAGATTGGAGATTCATCATCTCAGTCATATATGGATCTACAACTAATAGCTATTCTAAATGAAATTATTGGTGAGTAATAGAAAATACAATCTATGGATGAGTAATGAAATATTAAAATTGAGTACGTACTTATTTTTAAGAATACATTGATGTATTTCCAATGTATTTATTTGGACATCCTTTATAGCATGAAGTTGAGTTTTATTTTGATTTAAAACCTTCTGTAAGACCTATATCAAAAACTCCCTATATAATGGACATGGTGGAGTTAATAGAGTTAAAGAATAAACTAGATGAATTGAGTGATAATGTATTCATACACCCTGCTATTTCATCCTACAGAGATCCTATTATTTTTTATAAGAATAAATATCACTCTATGAGGCTGTGAATTGACTATAGGGAGATCAATTCTATTACAATACAGAACAACCATCTACTAACTAGAATTGATGACTTATTTGAAAAGTTTAACAAATGTCAATAATTTTCAAATATTGATATTCAATCAAGATATCATCCATTTCATGCGAAGAATGAATATATTCCAAAGACAACATTTCAAACTAGGTATGCACAATATGAGATTATAATAGTTCCATTACAAATTACTAATGCACCATTTATTTTTATGGACCTAATGAATAGAGTGTTCATGGAATATCATCATGATTTTATTGTTGTATATATTAATGATATATTGATAGATTCCAAAATCTATGAGGTCCATGAGAAACATATGTGGATTTTTCTGGATAATCCATTAAGAAAAGAGTTATATGGGTTGTTTAGAAAGTGTGAATTTTGGATTAAAATAGTTTCTTTTCTTGGCCATATTCTCTCTAAGGATGGAATCTTAGTTGATCATATGAAGAAAAAGGTAGTTCAAGAGAAATATTCAGAATGGAACAAAACTAAGGTATGTAGTTATATTGGTTCAGTAGGTTACCATTTACATTTCATTCAGAATGTTTCATCATTAACTGACTTGTTAATCAAAGATACTCATAAAGGAGTTAGGTTTATTTGGAAAAAGGAATGAGTAAGAGGATTAAAATAATTTAAGAGGATATTAGTGAATGCTTCTATCTTGAATCTACCATAGGTAAATGGTTAATTTGTGATTTATAGTGATGAATAAAAGAAAGGACGTAGTTGTGTCCTTATAAAGAAAGATAGAGTTATTTCTTATGAATCAAGGAAGTTAAAAAATCATAGACAAAACTATCTAACTAATGATCTTGAGTTAGAAACTATAATATATTTTTTTCTGAAGATATTGATACATTATCTATATAGTGAAATATGTGAGATATATATAGATCACAAGAGTTTTATATATCTCTTTTCATAGAAAGAACTCAAAATAAAAAAATATGATATCTTGATCTAGTCATGGATTATGATTTTTCATTACACTATCACCCAGAGAAGGAAAATAAGGTAGTAGATGCATTGAGTAAAAATGATCATGGAGTTATAGAAACAATGAGTATTGGCAAGGATCCTACATATATAGATCTAGTAAAGATGGATATTTTAATTATCATGGAAGGTGAAACATCAGTAATTTTTAAAATGGTTGCCAAACCATATCTATTGGAAATGATTAAAATTTCTCAGTCTGATGATGATAATTTTCAAAAGAAAATTAATATTGTGAATGAAGTGAAACTGGTAAAATTAATATATGAGGATGGCATCTCAAAATTTGGGATGAATCTTTTTGTTCCCACTATAACCGATATAAAAATGGAATTATTGGATGATGCCCATAACTTGATGTTTTCTATACATCCTTGTAGCACTAAGATTTATAGATATTTAAAGGATTATTTTTTGGGATAATATGAAGCTAGAAATTGATCATTATGTATCAAGGTGTTTAATTTTTCAATACGTTAAGTATGAAAGACACCTTCCAAGAGGATTCATGAAACCTCTACCTATTCCTACAATGAAATGGAATGAAATTACTATATATTTATTCACTGGATTACCAAGGAATCCAAGAAATAGTGATACTATATGGGTAATTGTTGATCAACATACCAAATATGCACATTTTATTGATATAAGGGATGATTCTTCGTTAGAGTTCCTTTCACAACTCTATATTATGGATGTTTTAATAATTCATGGTGCACCTCTTTAAATTAAGTTTGATTGTGACCCATGATTTACATCGAAACTCTGGAAAACTATTTTGAATGATTTGGATGTTGAGATTCATTTGATCACTTTTTATCACCCTCAAACCAATATATAGTCTTAAAGGACTATTAACAATTTTGATGATATGTTGAGATCATTATAACATGACTTTCATGGTATGTGGGACAATTATTTAACATTGGTATATTTCTCATACAATAATACTTTCCATTCGACTATTCAAATGACACCAAATGAAGAATTATTTGGAAAGAGATGTTGTACTCCATCTTTTTTGGATGAAGTGGGTGAGAGGATTCTTGTAAGACCAGAACATGTTATTGAAACAACAAAAAAGGTAAATACTATTCAAACCCATATCGAAGAATCTCAAAGTAGAAAAAAATCTCTACTGATAATGAAATAAATTATTTAGAGTTTTAAGTTGGAGATCATGTTTTTTGAATGTATCCCCATTGAAGGGCGGGTTTCGTAAAAATGGGAAACTATGCCCCATGTACATCATCCCTTTTGAAATTTTGGTGATAATTGGTGTTTTGGATTTTCATTTGAATATTGAACTGATCCATTTTAAATTACACAATGTGTTCCAGGTACCATTGTTAAGGAAGTACATTCCAAACCCAACTCATGTTCTCACTTATGATGGAATATAATTGAAGAATTATTTGTCTTACTATGAAGAGCTTATCCTGATTCTAGAGACTAAAGAATCAGTGTTGAGGAATCAGATGACTAGGTTGCTGAAGGTACGCTGAAAAAAAAAATTGAAGACGTGATGTGGGAACCATGGGAACTTATGATGAAGAAATTCCCAAATATTTTATTGAGTTGACATTCTAGTAATTTCGAGGAAAAAATATTTTGATGGAGGGGGGAAATTAACACCCCAATATATTATGGTATTACTCTTTTAGAATTTAATATCTTCAATAGTTAAGATTCATGCAACATCGAGTTTAAAACCATAATATACTATTAAATATGGCCACTGGATGATTTATGTGACCATTAGAAATATTAATATGACCAATAGAATATTAATTTTACTGGTAAAATTATAAATAAAATTTGTGTATCCTATAATTGAAAATATAATATTTTTTCATCATGGAATAAGTAAATAAATGTTTTAAAAATGATTTAATATGTGTTAATATTTTATAAATAAAATAATTTTTTAAAAAGAATTTTTTTATAATATATATTCATAAATTAATATATTTTCTCTTATGACTATAATATAATTTACTGTGTACTTAATTAAAATTTCAAAGTGTCATAAAAATTATTATAATTTTAAAATTTGTATTTTTCAATTAAATGATAATTTTATATAAAAATTAATTTTCTCACATATATAAAATTACCTTTATAAAATGGAGTCGAGTTTTTTAATTCTATATGTCAAAAAATGGTTAGGGAGAATTTGTGGTATTTGTCTAAAACAGGTGAATTTTTAGTGATTGGTGAAATACAGTAATTTACAGTACTAGCTAAATACATGAATTAATGATTCATGGTTGATGTATGGTTAATATAGGCACCATTAGTTCAATATTTCATGCAATAAATTTTTTATTTAATCACTAAAATCAATACTATTTATTTTCTTGATCCAAAAAAAATCTAATAAATAAAATAATCAAAAAACACCCCTCACATTCAATAAAAATACAAACCCTCACCATCTATTCTCACCACACCTACAAATCCTTGAATATCGTCAAATAGCTACCAAATATATCTCCCAAACATCTCCCCCACGTTTTTTACTTCCTTTATCACCCAAAATTCCATTTCAAGGTTCCTTAAGGTTGTTCTCAAGGAGAGGATTTCAAGAGGTAAAATCCCCTTTTATTCTTTTAACTTTCTTTTAATTTCAATATTTTATTATCCTTTCTTCACCACCCCTTCTCCAAGTGTCATGATTACTATAGTATATTATATATAATTTAATTTTGTTATGATAATATAGTATCCATCATCAAACCTCTTCTCCCCTCTCTTTTATTCTCAAAATGAAAACATCATTTGTGATGTGTTGATTTACCACCATCATGGACGAAGATGCATTTTAATTTTTTATTAATTCCATAAAGGCTAGTAATAAAAAATTATATTTATTAAACCAGGTTTATTATATGTATTTTAAAACTTATTTTTTATTCAATAAATATTATATATACTAAATATTAGTCAATAAAGAAAAATTAATGCATGATGATCGAAGAAATGCCAAATTAACTTAAATGGTTATCAGTATTATTTTATCTAATGAATCATCCTACTATATATAAAAATTATATATAATACCATTTAGTAAAATATATTAAAATTAAAAACATATAATTTCAATTATGTATAACTATTCTCCTTTTACACGATCTTCTATACATGTATAAAATCTATCTGATCATGAATGCCTAGGAAATGAACACTCTTGAATGACATAATTGAATTATATAACTCATCAAAGAGGTTATACATGAACTTATTAAAATATAATAAACCAAATAAATATTGAATAGGTTATTAATTAATTTAATAATCAATCTAATTTTATTATACAGGACATTATGTACAAGTAAAAACATCTTTCAGATGTAAGGTAAGGGATTTTCCCTGAACCACCATTTTTTCATTCTGGTTACGCATTCTCTCTCCTACCCCAGTGTAATTATTAATTATTTTTATATAATTATCATATATTTTATTTTTATGATCCAATAACATGCATCAAGATCAGTTCTTACTTCTTTTTTTGGGAAATACTTGTTTTAAGAGGTTCACTTCTCAATTCTTCTTGATAAGCAAACCCGATTAAAGGAATCTTCAAATTTATTACTCATTTTCAAGTACACTACATAATATAAATTCATCCAATAATAATTTTCTAGAATAAATATTTGTATCATGAAAAACTATCTTATTTCATTTATGGTGTTATGAAAACAATTATTCCTTTGTCCTACTTAAAAATTCATCTATATTTTCTCTTAAATCGTACTGAAGTTAATCATTTATAATGTTTCTTAAACATTTGTTTTAAATGTTTTCACTTTATTTTCCCATTTTATGTATGAATATTATTCTAATATTTCTTAAATATAATTTTATTTATTTTCATTTTTTGGGATATACATATTTACAATATTATTTTATGATAAATATAAATCATTTTCCAAAAGAACACTTCTTTAAAAAGAAAAATGGGTATTTATCCTAATAATTTCAAAATGATTTTATTAAAGTATTTTAGTATATTTTTGAAAGGTTTTTTTAAAGTTTTTATTAATTTATATTGATCTCTTATGTTTCCATCTACAATATTTTATTGAATGGTTTATGTATTATCCAGATACATTTCACCATGTTACTCGATATAGTTTATGATTATGTCTAATATTTGGACGTATTAATTACATTTCGTATTATACTTTTAATATGAATTTATATTTTGATTACGTTTCACCTAATTAAAACTAGTAATGCCTTTGACTTACTATATGATGGGTGGGGCGTGTTGTAGCCCCACGATGCATCGTTAGGTCTCATGAGACAAACTAGATTGTGTTTTTACCCATTTATATATGGTGTCTTGGATAAAGAATTGATGGTATGTTTGTGATGTCTGAAATTATGAATTCCCTCATTATGATATTATTAATGGATAATCCATGTGATTGTTGGACTAGTATAATTTCTATAGTTTATTTTTTGTTGTTATTTGATTATTTATGTGGAATTATTTAGTTATTTTTTAATATCATGTTATACTTAATATTAGGTTTTAATGGAATGTGTTTTTAGTTATTCACCTTGAATTATTGTTTATGTTTATTTATGTTAGATTACATTGTATTTATTAACCTTATTTAGAAACTAATATAAACCCTTTATTATGTTTTATTTTTCCCTAGGATGCGAATATGTATTTTATAAATGACTTGTTGTGATAATATAGAAGATTAAGGGTGATTCAAATAGAATTTATATATTATTTTCCTTTAATGTTCTAATTTACCAATTATGTTAGTATCTTTGTTTCCAAATATACCAAACTATTAGGTCCTTTTGGATGCTATCACTTCTTCATAGTACTACTGTAATAAATTAATGCACTTAATATATTCTATTGGGGTCTAGGTCATTACAAAGGTTATTTATCAAGGAATTATAAACATAAAGGAATAAAATTTGAATATAAATAGAATTTTCACGATATTATAATGATATATGAATCCGCATCAAATACCATGATGTTTCATATGAATAATATTATAACTAAAACCCACACTTATATATCTAGTTCTAAAAATACATACTTTTAGAAATTAATTTTCATACCAAGGGATATGATCAAGGCCAAAAATACCCAAATTTTACATTAGTATTACATATCCCAAAAATTTCACCCAACCAATAGAAGATTTGGTTTAGTTTCATTAAATACTAGTTACATATGATGAATAATTAAAAAAAACATTTGAAATTTTTTGGATAATAAAACCATATGAGTTTACCTTATATAAATCTTATTGGTTACACTCATATTCAAAACCATGGGAAAAAAACAAAAGAAAGGGATGACCTCAGAAGTTCAGTAATAGTATGAATAAAGAATAAAGATAAAAGATTATAAGTGACCATAAGAAGTGTATTTGGTTATAATCAATATTTTTTAGAAAATTGTTCCCAATAAAGATTAGATCATTAAACATGAGTTTTGGAATGTTGTATTTAATAATATAGTAAATGAATCAAGAGATTATGGAAACATGTGTATGTTACCATGATCCCCGAGGGAATAACATAATAATAATAAGAATCATAACTTTTTTTCAAAAAAGAAATTATAGGTAAACATATTTGAGAAAACACATCATGCCCTTTCCTTTGTGAACAAACTCATTATTTACACACTAGAAAATGTGAGAAAACACATTATACCAATTCAGATGTGAACAAATTCTTTATGTATACACTAGACTATCTCTTGAGACATATACAAATACCAATGAATTAGAGTGTGATATAGAAACCCATCTATCATCATAACTACATATGTGTGTCAAATAAAATAAATAATAATTATATAATAATGAATCCTTAGAAAGAATATAGGTTTCATATACTTTTTATATGGAATCATATGAGGAAAACATTCATAATTCCATCAATAATCATAACATGACATAACCATGTAAAATAAAAGGGTATAGGAAAATATTAAGTTACAATCTATGTAAATATCATTCAATAAATATAATAAATAATATAGTATTTTCATTGTATAACTAAATTTCACATGATTAATTCAATAATTTCTCCAATCAATCGTTGTATGGAATCAAGGATAACACCATTCAATCAATGAAATCAAAAATAGGGTATTCAAAAAGCAATGTACTTAGAAGAATAATTATGGTTATACACCAAAAATTATTATCCATGAAAATGGGTGTTTTGGATATTTTATATTATATATATTAAACAATTATAATTTTTGAAAAGATAGGTAAAGAATAAAATTGTATATGATGAATTATTTTAAAAGAATGGTAGAATTTTTCATTCAAAATCATGATGAAAATATACCCATTCCATGAAATAAATTTTAAATAAAACTCATAGAATAATTGAAAAAGAATTTGTTTTATGTAAAAAAACATAGGAAAGAACATTCAAATTGATGGAAAATTCATTCTTTTGAAAAAAATTAAAAAATATGATTAATATATTATTATTTTAAGTAAATTCTATGTGTAAATTTAACCAGTTTCGTTAAAAAATTAATTTTCAAAAAGGATGGAGTGAGAAAATATGAGATATATTTATAGATTAATTTTTAAGAAATATAAAACAACTATTTCATCAAATATTCATAATGGTTTTATAAAAAAAGCATGTTGTTTAAGATGAAACATTTTATATTGAAATGATGTGATTCCTTTTATATATTTTTTTAAATTAATTTTTTTAAAACCCACATAATAAAAAGTGAGTTATATTTTTCTTTTAAAAAATAATTAAAATTAATTGTGTGGATAATATACAATAATAAAAATTATTGTTTAAAAAATATTGGAAAAATATAATAGGAAGGAAAATATGGGAATGTGGGGAGATCTATTAGAAACAATAATAGAAATTTTATAAAAATTTAAACATTTATTTGGAAAGAATTTCAAGAAGGAATGTGTTAATGATGAAAATAAGTCAGTTCCCAAAATAAAATGATAAAATACTGTAAATTAAAATAAATTAAAGGTAAAAATATACATATAGTATCATAAACATGTAGAGAACATATTAGTCAAGTAAAAATAATTTTAGTCCAAAAATATGTTATGGATCGAGTACCATTTAAATTAAATCAACTTTAATGAGAGAGAGGTTGAAATTGATATTATAATACCATAAATGAAATATATTTCTTTGTTTAAAGAATAAAATATTAACTAAATTTACCATGTCAACAAAATTCAGTTCATAATAAAAACATGTCTCAAAATATGATTTTGAGGCAAAAAACCCTTACATATTTTGTAATATTAATACCAAACACCATGAGAGAGGAACATCATATTGAAAACTAAATATAATTAATTATAATATAATTATTATATATAATATTAATGGTTCCTTAGATATTTTATTCTAAAAAACATGGTGTTTAATATGATATATGTCACAAGGGGTGAAAATTAAGACAAAAAACCATTACTTTGTTTTAGATTATTTCTAAAAATGTCCATAACACCCCAAAAAATATAATTTTGTTTCATAGTTACCTTATTAAGACACATATTCATATATATTTTATTTAATATGGATAATTTATAATCATATTCCATTTATTTATTATATAGTTTTTTATTATTGCATGAATATTTAATCAGTGTCAACTAATTTCTATAATTTTGTTGATAGAATATGATATCATAAGAATATGATAGATACATAACATAACCTTAAAACCCCATATAAAAATTTATTTTCTTTTTAACTATTAACAAAATTATATTTTCTTTCCCATATACATTCATGATAGATTTTTATATCATTGCTCAATTAGGTGGTTAAAGAATCCAGAAGATGAACATGTTATATATAGATGGGTTATTATGTTTGAGGGTGATTATAAAATATTTATAAATGAATAAAAAATATATTGTTTAGTTTTTTATTTTTAGGACTAGTATTTTAATTTATTTCTATATAGAATGAATAGAAAGATGAATAATGAAAAATTTTAATTCATGGAAGTGGTAATTGACACAATGCACAGTAATTGTTATTCTATTTTTAAAATTGGATGTAAAGGAATAAATAGTGGGTTTTCAAAAAAACATAATAACACATAAGTATATTAATGATACTAATTTAATAATATTATAATTTGTAGGGAATGTTTGTATTATAATGGTTATATTGAAAATTTATAGAATAAGTACTTTTCATTTTGGTACATTGAACTTTCTCTTTAAGGTCTCTTTTGAAATGAATAAATTGGGATAACATATGGTGACCAATGGATCTAATTAATACAATTAAAAAATATAAGTTTCAACTTGGGTAGTGTTTCATGGTTAAAATTTAGTGGAATGGGTGTGGTAGGAAGGCATAGATGTTCCCCTTATTATAAGTGAATAAAAGGGAATTTTTTTTGAGAACCCATTGTTTTTTTATAATGTAATAAAACAATTTAGGTGTCAAAGGATCCAAAAGTGAGAAATAATTCATTGTGTTGTGATATAAGGTAAATAAATCAACCATATAACATTTAAACAATTTTTTTAAGATTTATATAAGACATTTACCACTTCATTTAATTTTTTATCATTTTGGTTTTTACCTTGGTTTCTAGTTTATACACAAATAGTTTATATTTTATTGAAAAAAAAATTATGTAACCCTTATAAAAGAATTTGATTTTATATTAAAATAACTAGGCTCCATGTTTTCTAATTAAATTTATAGGTAATACAAAATTAACCTTTAAATTAAAAGAAATTTTATATAGAAAATATTTTTCATATAAACAAGTTGAATTCACATTTAAGTGTTCATAATCACACATCACATTAATTACCATTTAAATGAGTGATAAAATATATTTATAAATGTTAGAAATTGTATCTGGGTCATTATATAAAATATATCATTTTAATTTATTAGATTAAGATTACACAACAATAATAAAACAATTCAATGAAAATAACACTTTCACCATTATCATGGTTATTAATATTAACCAGTGTAATCATGAATTATTCCTGGAATAAAATTTATATTATTATATAAAATTAAATTTAAAAATAAAAATTATTTTTTTATAATTAGTTTCTTTATTTTATGGAATCAGAATTTTAATATAATATAATAAAAATGTATTTATTGAAAAATATTACTTATGTTTCCAAAAATCTAAACCTAAAATTTATTAATTAAATAGTGTTTCAAATGATTTATTTTACATTAAAAATATATATTTTAAAAAAATGATTTTAATTACATTTAATTCGTTAATTTATGTTTATAATTTCATAAAAGTGAATGCATTAGCAAATTTTTGATTTTTTACTCTTCCTTGAAAAAATAATTTTTTTTTGAAAAATATAAAAAATTATCAAGAAGAATATATTTACATAGTTAATATAAAAATGAATATATTTAGTTCAAATTGAAATTCTAATAATTATAAACTAATATTTTAGATGAAATTAATGTATATAAACATTTATTTTTCAAAATTCATGTGTTTTTAATTTTCTTTCATAAAAAATCTAAATAATTTAATGTTGAAATATTAGTTTATAAATAAATTTTTCACATATTATAATAAATTTTTAATAATTATCAATTTATTTATATTAATTTAAATTGAAATAAATTATAAAAAAAATTAAATGGTATGAAAAATAATATTATGTATTTATTTTAGTTGACTAATATGATTTAATCTTCTAATGATTATATTCATCATTTAATTTTAATATGGTACATGTAATTTCAGTTAGGTGTTGTGTTGGACTGCTGTTACATGTGAAAAAAGACATTGAATATAATATTAATTTAATGTGTCCAAAATCTTGAGTCATTACACATTAAATCACATTAGGAATGTCAGTCAAGTCACTGGTAACTACCTATACGTTCCATATTCAACATGCCTTTAATTGTTATTATTTCAGGGCATTAAATCGATTCCATAATATCTCATAAAAATCATAAGGTTTTTTCATCCACACAAAAATATATTTCTTAATAAGGTCATCCTCTCAAGTATCCCACCTATCCACATCATAACCATAATAGGCTCACACCAATGATTCAATTCTCCAGAAGAACCTGAAATCACCAATACCCATATATCTCACCAACCATATCTAGGTTTAACATGATACTAAGGAACCACCCATGATTCACAAGGTCAAATTATTTCTTGTAAAACCTAAATGTTATTATTGAAAAAATTCAATCTCTGATCCCAACACCATCATTTATTTCATAACATACCATAATGTATATTTGGGTTCTCAAGAACCATACCCACACTCTAAGGGGTACGCCACTTGCATATTGATCAACCTAATACTTTGATACTAAAATCCACCATCAAAACCATAATTCATGACATGTATCATATTATAATAAGAAACACATAGGTAATTCATAGTAAGGAGGCATATATGAAAGTACATACACTTAAGAAAATAAGTGATTGACCACATGATTTCAAATGGATGAAAAAAAATCATATAATAAATTAATATATTAATTTCATCATAGAACCAAAATTATGATATTAAGTCATTTAAAAATGTCATCACACGCTATCCCACTCACATTTGATTCTTTGTCAAATCTCATCCAAATAATTATTAGAAATATCTTCCCATTTTGAAATATCATTTCAAAACCAATTTTACAAGCAAACCCTTTTTCTTGAAAAATATATTTATTTCAAAAACCATTTTTAAAACATATTTCCCCATGATAATCCTCTTGATGTCTATAAATTATGTCATAAAACTAAGAAATATATAAATAGAGAAATTAACACTCACTTGACTAAGTCTTCAACATCAAACTATTTATCATGTTGTATGGTTCATTTTGAATATTAGTTAAATGAGGTTTTGTCTCAATTCATGGAGGAATAACAAAAGTATTGAATCATATTAATATATCTAACAATCTGTAATCTTAATATAAAATCACTAATTGATAAAGAGGCCTAAATAAAGTGAAGGCTACCAGCCTCAATTGGATCCATTTTATCCTTGATTCATAGCCTTACCATAACTTCTTAGAATTTTCCAAAAATCAAAATTTCTCAGGATAATCTATTTCATGTTGTGAAATACCATAATTAATTATAAAAATGTATAAAAAATTATTTAAAAATATTTTAAAAAATTCAATTCATTTAAAAAAGAATTCAATTAGAAATAATAATTAAAATCTCACATAGAGACATCGTCACACAGGAATGGAAACCAGCAGCCCAAAATGGGTATTTAGTTTACTAATAACACCATACTAGAAAAAATACATAATTTATAACATTAATTAAATAATAAAATTAATTTTATATAAATGAAAAAAAGATAAAAATCTATGGTGATGTTCCTCCACCGAAATGGCATGTGAAGACACTAAGATATAATCTTAATATGTCCTCTATAAAATACATAGAAAACCCACATAATATGTATATGATTCTACCATGGTATGACTTAATTATCTTCTAAAACCCATTAAATAATTCCAATGTTAGTGGGAACATGATATAGAAGAAGTAAATGTAAGGATTAAAAAAGAACTCACTTCAACAAGTGAATAAACTCAATGTAAATCACCCCAACTCAAAGGGGGGAATGAAAGATTAGGAGGGATGTACTCCACATTTCCAATGATCCAAAAACCTGATATATTGGTGGAATGGGTGAAACCCCCTAATAATCAAATAGGATAATGTAAGAAAAATCAATTAAATTTTACACTTGGAAAGTCACCTCAACAAGCTATAAACCATGGTTCTCCCTCCGAAACCCCCTAAAGAGCCTAAAATTATGAGTACCACATCAAAGCAATCACATTATTCACTATTTCATATATTATCCCACACAACACACCACACCAAAACAAGGTCCATCGGGAGGTACTATCCATGGACTACTCAATATTCCAACTTAGGTCCCATTATAGAGTAGACCTAGGCATTCGAGCTGACCGGAAGTGGTTTTCCATGTGTGTGTCTCCGGAGATACACCCAAGTACCAAAGTTATAAAAAATAGATAAAATAATGGAATATATGTATTTGTAGACATGTATAATTTCTATGGAAAGAAGATAACTTTGTAAGAGATTTCATTTTGACCACCATAACACCCACCATGGTTGGACACTTAGGAATTTTTCCCTTCCTAGAAAAAAAACCTAAGAACATACCATTATCAAAACCATATTGACACCCAATCCTCTAAAATGACACACCACATCCCTTGAAACGCCCTAAATGGTAGTTTTTTTCAAACTAGTTTCCAACATGAGAAAACCATAGATTAAAATGGTCTTTGAAACACCCAAAAATTTTGTTTTATATTAACTATATACCACATGTAAAATATTGTAAATAACACCTTTTTTAGTAATTTGAAAGGGAAATATACTTTTTTCGCAAACAGGGTCACAACAATCATTTCTCCATGTCATATTCTTTCCCGTGGTGGTGCATCCATAGTAAAAATTAGTTACAAGGCCACCTAACATCTCTCCAACTCACAACTGAGAACATTTAACTCCCTTATCATTTTTCAATTTCCAAAATAAACTCATTGATCAATTTAGACTCTTTTAATTTCAATATGAGTCCTAATTATCAAAATAAACACTTCATTGAAATAAAAATTTCAAATTTACCAAAATATTCATTACTAAAAAGGATAGTTTTTTTACTGGTGTGATGTATTGAGAAACAAATATGGTGTATTTTTTCAATATAGTTTAGTAGTGTTTAATGTTTTGTATTATTACTTATAATCATGTAGAAATTTTATATTTGATAACATGATGTAACCATATGGGGGTATCAATCAGTGAGGATTGGGTGAATTTAATACATTCAGTAAGTAATAGAATCATTATGTTTGTTATAATATTGTATAGATAATGGGTATAAACATTTCGAAAAAGGACTAGTATGGTAACCAGGTCCACAATGTGTGATCACTCAGTGGGGAATAAAATTGTTGTTATGACTATGTGGGGCTTCATGTTATGAGTATGATCTAGTATTGGAAACCATATGTTTTAATAAAACTAAATCTAGAGATATTTTGGTGTGGCACTATGTGAAGAGTAATCTAGTTTAGACTATGTATATTGGACAATGGATTGATATTAGAAAACATGTAACTTAATAATGCTACTAGGAGTGGGTATTCATCATAAATTTGGGGGGGGGGGGGGAACTAGCGTCATGATGAATGAGTTTTTGGGTCCTCCGATGAAAAATTGGTGTTTTAAGTCATTATAATTTACTTTGTACACACAATTAAGAGATATGTCTTAGATATGAATCTATATAAATTATTAAAGAGATGAAAAAAATTATAATGCATAGGAGAATGAGTAACCAGAATTATTAATATTTATGTTGTTTTATATTCATTGTTGACACAACTATATCTTATGGGATGTGTGATTTCTAATCATGCATTATATTTAAATTAATGATATAGATATTGAGAAATAAACATACATACATCTCAAGGATTAAAATTATTTTAGTTTGAGGTTCTAACTTCCTAAACCAGTTTGTTTTGGTGGATATATAGATATTAAGGTTTTTAAGGATTTAAGAATAGGGAAAATATTATCCCTTAGATTTGGCTCAATATTTAGTGTACGTATATGAATTTTAAATATTAAAGTGTCTATTTATTAGGTTGTGTCTTATGATGGTAAGTCTTATTGAATGTTTTCAGAGTTTGTAATGCCTAACTATGTATGGTGAAGGCTAAAGTTTTAAATACGGTGGCTGGTATAATGCACCACATACCTAGTGATCCACATAGTTTCTTATTCTCCAATATAGGGTACCTGATATTCCAGGAGGCCACTATTTTTATGTAGTGGGAGAATTTTAATTCCAACCCATTTCTCTTAGAACATTGTAGTTTCATATGGGGTGGTTCTGAACCAATAGTGGAGATTCACACATGTATTACCTCTTCTCCCATTATATTAACCCTTTACATCAGTGAATTAGAGAATTATTTTTTCAGCGATTTAGTTTATTTTATCCCCTAATTTATGGTTTATATAATTATCCTATCATTCCTACAATTCTGGTTGAATTGTTTTATATATTTTTTATTTATTATACAAAAGAGTAATATAATTGTGTCTGGATGATGGGTATTTGTTTTTTTCTATGTAAAATAGGTATCATATGAACATATGATTGTAGTTTTGTGCAGTTTCTCTCCAGGTAAGTTACTTATAATATTTATTTTTCAGTTAATTTAAAAGTGAATAAGTCATTTATTTTTCATGATGTTTTATATAATGTGCTAGATATGGACCCCAAGGGTATTTAAGTGATATAAGATAAATTAAAACTTGAGTTTTTGGTATACTTCAACTAATCATTGATCCATGCTTTGATTATGAATAATTAATTTTTTATTTTTTTATTTTTTTATTTTTTTAAAAAAATTATAATTAATTAAAATGGAATTTAATTGATATACCAACTCATGTTGGTGATTTATAGTTAGTGTGATGTTTGATTATCTATATAGAGGATGGAGAATGATTAAATGAAGTTAAAAAGTTTTATTTCTTATAAGTGGTGACTAATATTAAATCTTTATTTAAAATTTAATATATTTTTTTGAATAGTGGTTTAGATGGTTTGGTGAGAGTAACTTGAGAGGGAACATTTAGTGGTCTCTCTTCTCTGAGGCACTTCTAGGGAGTTCTATGAAACTTCTATTGATATTTAATGGTTATGGATATTTGAAATAATTTCGAATGCTTATTTACCTAAGGTAAGAGGCAGGGTAAGATTGAGGTATTACTGAATGAGGTTTCTTTCCCATGTCATATAACATGAATGCCCTTTAGGGTTCTTGCAGTGGTAAGTGTTTCTCAGCTTTGGTGAATTCTATGGGTGAGTATATTCTAATGTTATATAAATTGGTTGTATGATACATACATTAGTTTATATATGGAAAATGAATGGCTTTGATGATGAAGAATTTCTATATCCTCTTGAGTGATGTGTTCGAAATCCTAGATCATGGTAGGACCCAAAAACTTTTTCATATTGAGAATAATTCCACTAAATTAAATGTCACATAGTGATAGTATTGGGAATAAATTAATGGATTAGATCCTTTCTTCCTTAGTTCTATTATGTTCCATATGGGGAATATTTGAGTATATAGTGGGGTGGAACTTGAATATGGATTAGTTTAGTGAATTTTATCATTTTGTTGACATGTTAAAGTGTTTAGTATCGTTATTGATAGGTCATTGTGTGATGTGAACCTATATATGGTCACATTCCATGTCATGGAATATCATCCTATTCATGAGTGTTCTACATCTACTACATTGGTGATCTAGGTGGTGTAGCATAGAATCAGCTTTGTTTTACCATAACCTTCTGTAATAACTCATTTAGCATGGATATTATGTAACATGAGTTGATTATAACATATCTATCAAACATCCAATTCTATATATTGATATTATAATGATGAATCACCCACTAATGTTTTGGATTTTGTGATAACTCCTTAAAAAATACTAATTAAGTGTGATACATTGTTCACATAGTTACTTTCCATTCACATAGATATTTCATAGTGATGTAATGTTCAATATGAAATTTTAATATGTTGGTATATCATCATCCTGATGATTTTGGTTTTGGGAAAAGACTATTTACATAGAATTGGTACTCAATGATGGATTTATCATCCTGAGAATGAAATTACTCTGTGATTTTAAAAAAAACAGAAATAATATAAAAAATATTTTTAGAGTAAGAGATGGATCCGACCTTGGATTATAGGGTTAGGGATACTAAGTATTGATATGATTAAAATATTAAATATAATATATCTAACAGACACGTGTTTTCATAAATATTGCAATATCTTATTAATGATTATCTGGATATGAAATCTAATCCTTCTATTAAATCTAAAATGTTGGTTTTACAGTAGGTGCAACATAAATTTTATCCATATAGGGAATTTGGATTAAAAGTGACAATAGAAAAGTTAGTAAATAAATAAAATCATTAATTTATTTATTATTTATCATAATGATAAACCCTAATTCACTCAATTTAAACCATGTTATGGTGAATTTAAAAGGATTAGGTAATTTATGTTAGAGGGAATGAGAGGAAGAAGAGCTTGAGCAGAGATATCATAGGGAGAGACTGAGTGTTGAATGTGACGATATATAATCATGGGATTGAGGATTAGGTACCAAGATAATCATCCTCAATGAAATATCTTGTGGATCTCATCAATGAAAATGATACATAAATTATCATCATCATTTATTTATTTAACTTGAAGGTAATACATTTATCTTTGTTTTTAAAATACCATTTATAGTTTGAGATGATTGAAAATTTATTCTCTCTAAATTAATTCATGGATCATTATTCCTTAGTTTTTCCAATGGTTTATTTCTCATCTTATATCTTGGAATATGATTTTTATTTCCCATGAATTTGTGTTATTTTTATAACCCATGTTACTGGATTCATTCAACGAGGGATAAATAAACATGTCCATCGATCAAAAATTACTTTTTTATATTCCTTTCTCCTTATATTCTTTTATGTTAGTCAGTGGAATTTATTCATTATTGATTGATCCATACCCAATGTAGAGAATTTTATTTTGTGGAATAAAACTATTGTATAGTTTTATATGGATATAAATTAATTTTCGTTAAATTAATTCATGGATCACAATTCATTTGTTTGTCCAATGGTTTAATTCTAATATTATATCATGGAATTTGAGATTTATTTTCACATGACTCTTGTTGTTTTTATGATCCCTTATTCTTGGATTTCATTTACGATGACCAAATAAACATGTCCATATTTAGAGGAATAATTTTTGATATGTTCATTTATACCTCCATATTCTTTGGTGTTTTTCAATAGCATTTTATTTTGGCTGAGGAATTTATAATACCTAATAGGAATAATTATTGTGTTATCGTTTATTAGATCAATGGATCTTTGTCATGGGTTCATTTTTTGGTTTTAGGAGATTAATGAAGTGATGGTGATGATGAAGTGAATTATAATATGTATTAGGTAATTGTGGTTCATCTATATGGATTGAACATATATCATTAGAGGAGTAGTGATGGTAGATTCCAAACAATAGTTGTCCAAAATCCATCCACTAGTGGCAAAGGAAATCTGATGATGGTGAGGGTATTAGAGTTCACTTTAGTTAGGACATGTGGAATATAGGAGTGGATATTATAGTAGAATTACCATTGATGAACCACCATAATCTATCTTATTATAATCTATAGAGGGTGGTAAACCCAAATCCATGTATTTTATTGTGATTATCGATACAATTGAATGTAACAACAGAGGTGAAGGAAAAGTTGTTTATTGAGATGGAACTTTAATAAAATTACAAACTACCAGAAATGAATTCTTATAAAACATATGTGGGTTTATTAACTCTATTTGGTGGATAAGGTTTACGCATTTAGATAAATATCACTCTCAGTGTGATTTACAAATATGTCATGTGACCCTTATCTTGCTAGCTCGACATATATAAGGAATACACTCTCAAGAATCCAGAGAGTGTAGAATGGATTGTTGTATAATCACAAACCATTTAACTCTTTCTGAATATAATGACAAGTATATGAAGGGAATTCTCATGATTTTATGTTACCCCACATGTACCACCATGAGATTTTAAAATAACAATATGTTCGATAGCATACATTGTACAGAACATCAAACCTAAAAAAACTCCAAAACATTATTATTTAAACATGGACATTATTAAAATGATGAAAAATTAGTGGGTTTGAATAATATTAACTATATTATGAAATAAATATAAAGATAACTTTCATAAAAAATATAATCATTCTTTAGAAATTAACACATAATTTTTACTAAAGTCGTTTTATTCTTTTAAAAAATATTTTATTCAAAAATAATTTTTTATTTATATTGATTAGAAAATAAATATAATTAATTTTTGAAACATTTAGAGAATTTATTTTACAAAATTTACTTAATTTTTTTAATAATATTTTCAATAGTATCTAAGGATAATTATTGGAAATTTTCTAAAAAAAAGATGGTTTTTGGGTTAAAATAAAATTCTGTTTTTACGAAATACCACAACTCCTATTAAATAATAATTATATGATAATGATTTTAAATTTATTATACCTTATTATTTACAAATATATATTTATCGAATGAAATAATAAATAATGTGTTACTTTTATAAACACATGCTTAATAATTTTTGTAAAGAGTATTTTAACCTAAAAACTATTTTTATGAGTTAAACGTGTAACATATTTATATATGATTTTTATCACTTTTATAAATTAAACCCAGAAATATTGATTCCATATTTAAAAATAGGAGGTAAAAATTAGGTTATAAGTTCATTTTTATTTTTAGGTATAAAAAATTTTCTTTGGTAGAAAAAAAAGATTTATTATATTATAAGTAAAATAATATAGCGAGTTAATGTTAAAAGGTAAAATCTCAAAATAACTTAAAACTAAAAAAATGGTTTTTTATGTGTTTAACAAAATTAACCATAAATTTCATAATTAGTAATAAACAAAAATTTTAGTAAATGATTCCTCCCAAATGTGGTTGGATTTAAAAATAAAATATTCATTATTTAACACTTAAAACTAACCCTCCTCAAGTAAAAACACCACCCATCACCACTAATTTTATTTTAAAAAGATACGAATACTCTAAAATATCTTACAAACCCTCTTCTAACCAATCTTACCACTTCCATGTTCTTATGTTCTCACTTAAATATCAATTCCAAGTTCCAAAAGGGGTCTTTCTGGGCTGTGATATTCAAGAGCTTGCTTTCTCAACCAACCTCTCTTAATTTATTTTCTTCTTATAATTTCTCCTCACTTCATTCAACCATCAAATATAAATAAATATCCTATCATTTTTATTCTATAATTTTATATTATTAATGAAATATATTTTATCTAGACCTTTTCTTATCTCCTCTTATTCAATAAAATGAAACCGTTGTCAAACTTTTGGCGGTTAACCATCTATGTGCGTAATGATTTTGTTCATTTCCCATTACCACCATCAGTAATGGTCATAAAAGTATTATTTATGATAAATAATATTATAATAAGTATAGTATAACCTATTTCATTTTTTTAACTAATATATATATATGATATTAAATAAAATGAAAGTAGTTCATGATGGTATGAAAAATCACCAAAATAAACAAAGTATTTATCATTAAGATTTTATCAAATGAATAATCCTCATGTTAGAAAGAAAAATGATGTATTAGAAAAAATAAATTTTTTTAATTGAATTAATAAAATTTAATCTCACTTCAAGACTATCATTTCCATTTTAAAATATCATCCATAATTATAAACAAGTGAACTGACCATGAAACCCTGAAACAAAAGAACCAAAAAAAAAAGAAAAAATGAAATATTATTAATTAACAGGAAGTAAGATGTATTAAAAGGATAATATATGTTATTATAAATATGAATATTTTTATGTAATTAATTAATAACATTATTAAAACTATTATACGAGATTTTTTCCTTTCAAAAAATCTAAGTGGAAGCATGAGGTAAGTGATTCTCATCTCACTTTTACATCTATGAGATATATTACTTGTTCACCATTTATTTCATGTGTGTGGTGTATATAATTCCCTTTTATAAATAATATCATGAATAATATTATATTTATTGCACTAAATGTGTCATTTGATCATTTTTACTTTTATGGGGGATACAATTTGATTGATTATAATGTGATATGGTATTTCTTCACTCAATTTCCATTCAATGGGTTAAACTTCTACTTCCTCAGTTATGTATTACTACGAATATTTTTTATATATATTTTAAATATATAATATTTCATTTTCAATATTTATTGTGAATTTAAAATGAATAATCATATTAATTTATTTTTATTAATGATCACTTCAATGAAATCTTATTTATAAGGGACTTTATTTTAAAAATTATCTTTTAAAGATTTACTTTAATATCTTTTTTCATCAATGTCCATGTTTTATATTATTATTTCCAATTATTTTTACTATTTTAAAAATATTATTTAAATTAATTTATAATATTGTTTTCTATTTTACATTTTTTTTAATGGTATACAATTTTTCTTTCTAAACAAGGTTCTTTGAGACTTTTTCAACAAAAAGGGATGAAATATTTTTTTAACTTATATAATGTGAGTATATTTTCCCACCATCTTGATTACTTAATTATGTAAAACAACCTCTGAATGTTTTATTGATGAATTTAAACAAAATTATTTCTTTTATAATTGTATAGCATATTAAAAATAAGTTATTTTCAAAGTAGAAAAGGGTATTTTCTCAAGAAAATTTCTATAATATTTTTTAATTTCTTTTAATTTATGTCAATATAATTTATTGAATTTTTTTATTGAGGTACATATGATATAAGACAACCCTAAATACTTTATTTATTGGTTTATTATCAGTTTTACTTGGGAATTATTGATATAACTTATGACTATTTATTCCAATAATGATAGTTATTACTTTTTTGGGGAATATTGATTCAGTTGAATTATTTATTCATGTGAGGAATGAATTTTACATAGAAAGTGATGATAAGGGAATGATATTTCCCCTAAATTCATTAGTAGGTCTCATGAGGTAAACCATATTTGGTAAGGGTCGAGACCTTACCCACTTATTTTTAGATGTCTTAGTCGAGGCCTCAATGATAAGTTTTAGATGTACGGATTTATGAATACCATCATTATGAGTTTAATTGTTTATTTACATGTGATTTTTTAATTAGTGTAATATCAATGGTTAATTATTGAAGAATATGAAATAATTTATATATAATTATTTGATAATATTAAATTATTTCCGTTTTATTATCTATTTTTTGGTTAAATGGAATGTATTTTAGTTATTTACATTTCCATAATTATTATTTCTTTTTTATAATTTATTTCAATGTATATCTTCCATCATTGATCAGCTGAGTTAACCCCTTTATTATGTTTTATTTTTCCTCATTATTCCATGATGTTTATTATGATTGATATGTAGGGTTATGCGAGACGAATTTTTTGTTTTCTCACCATATGTTTTATGTTCTATAATATATTTTCAATTGTAACAAATGGACCATCTATTTATCTATATTTTGAGAAATACTATATAGTTTGGTCCTATAGAATTTTATTCCTTGTATATTATGTTAATGTAGAAATTTAACCACCAACATTGGGATACTAGAGTTTTGGATGTTACAGTTCGTATTCAATGCAGTTTTGTAGAATCCTTGGGAACTAGATTTATGGAAACATAGATTATAGAGAACAAACCTATGGAAGAATTTGGAAATACTCCTAATAAAACCCAACATATGATTTATAGATTAGTTATACCTAAAATTTTAATTTATGATAAGTAGTTTCTATATTGTGCATTATGTTTAATAATGTTATGATCTAATCTAGTGTATTATACTTTATTGAAAGAGATCATATATAATGTAATGGGAACCATATCAATGAATGAAATCAATTTAGTTATTTCCCTCATGGGTAAGATAATGAAGCTGGAGATGGAACTATGGCTGGTGTTGCATCTAGAGATGAACATATTATAATTATATTGTGAAAATTAGCTCTATTAATGACCAATAACCTTACCAAAATAGATTTTAATGTTACAAAATTTGGTGTAATGATTTTTCAATGCTTAATTTTAAAACAACCTCTATCATTCACTGAAATTATGAATCCATTTGTAGCTAAGAAATGTATAAGTTCATTATAAAATATATCTCTCTCTTTGGGAAGTAATGAAAGGAATAATGTTGTCATGGAATTTTATCATCTCTATAGAGATATGTATCAATTCTGGTCATTGATTAAAAATAATAAGGATTATGAGGAAATATAAAATATGAAATGGTTTTATTTTAAAGAACTTTTATTGGAAAAATATTTCCTTTCAATAACAATGAGTGTATATGAAGAGGACATTATTCACTCTTAGAAAAAGGAGGATTATAATGTTTCTAAGTATGAATGATACTTAATAGGGTTATAATGTAATGCCATAGAATACATATGAAATCCAAATATCAATAAATTCTATTTATTTGGTGTGTTTAAACCAATATTTTTAAGGGAACTTGTCTCTCAAACATTATCATCATATGAGGACATAGTATCATGTGATAACAAGATCGAAAAATAATTCTTTAAGTATTATGTCTTCAAAGGGAATAAATATAATAAAAAAATGATAAAAAAATGATTAAATAGAAGAATTGAATGGAGGACTTTCCCACATGTGATAATTTTGGAAGGAAACCCATTGGTATATAATTAATGGGAAAGGGAGTTTTCATCATGTTTGGAGAAAGAAGAAATAATTATCATGTTTTTATGGGAAATAAATAATTTTCCAATGATCAATATGTCAATATTAATGTTATGGGAATTTATTTAAATGAATTCCCCTATCATCAATGGAGTATACCTCAATCAGAGCTAATAGATCATTATCAATCCTATGATATTACCACATATGAAGAGGAACGATTAATAATATTGTGTTTGGATTTAAGATTTATATTATAAAATTATTTTATCAATAATATTATTTCTATAATAATCATGATATATAAAATTATTATACTTTTTTACATATTATTTAATGATATTAGAGAATATGTTGAATAGTGTCGATGACCAGGAAAAGTGATTCAGTGGAAACATGATCTTTTTGAAAAAACATGTTTGAAATAAATATAACACTTCATATATTCCTTATGTTTATATACTAATGATGAGATGAATATATAAATTGTATAGATTATGTAAATTGGATATTACTGACTACCTTGGAGATGATTAATGATTTTTTGATAAAGAGGTTTATGCTACCACTGGTGGAGTTAAGAACATTTTTTGGTTTAAGAAAAATATCCAATAATCTATGTTATACTTATTGAATAAGGAATAATGAATGATTTCTATATGGTTTTACGATAATTCATATTATTTCCATGTTTCAAGAGAATAAAAAAGAAGGTATACACATTTTTGGTATGTGATGATTAAGATCTACTTCATATTGTTTTAGAGATTAATGATAAGTTAATTTTGGAAATTCAGTAACCTTATTTATAATTTTTTATATATTTTTATTTTGAAAGAGTCACAGGTTTAACAATTTATGAAATGGTTTATGTTTAACATTGGATTAGGATTAATTATTAATGTGTCTATGAATATTGGATAACATGGGCAAACTATATTTGTTTTGGAGAATAGTTGGATACAAATAGAATGGATTTTATCCCTGTATAGATCTTTCAATCCATGAAATTTGAATTTTAGTGATTCAATAATAGAAATTAATTTTTGGATATTCATTTCATGGATTAGGTTATGATATTACTATGGAAATTGTCACTGTATTGCAAAGGACTCTATGAATAAATGATGCAATAATGGTTATTTTATTTTTTGGGAATGAAAAATGAAATGTATGAGATAAAATCATAGGGTAATTTTTTTTAATGTTGAATATATTAAGATTATTTTTCTATTTTTCTAAAGATTATATTCGTCTAGTTTCAGAAAAATGATAACCCATGGGTCGAGAAAAAACCCGTCATATCAACAGAGGTCTCAAGGATTGAATTCACAACCGAAGGGTAATAATGGTGGATCACCCACCACTAGCATACATGATATCCTAGATAGTATATATTAGTTTTATTTATTTAAATTTTATTAACGATAAAGGATAATTTCATTTTGGTAAACCAATATGATTAATATATATGTAATAATTTGGAAGTTCATTTGAGGATTAATGATGAATTATCATTTGGAGAAAAAATGAGACTATGGTGGAAATTTTTAAAGGATAAGTTTGGAACTTTTAATAAAGTATATTCTATTATTCTCTTACTTTAAAATATAAATGGTTTCCTCAACTCAAGGGAAAATATTGTGGAACAAAAAAATTATTCATTTAATTTTATTAATAATAAATCAAAGGCCATTAACCCATCATATATTTTTTGTTTTATAATGGTAAATATTCTAATAAAAATATTCTCTATCACTCTCCATCAGAACGTGATAGTTATATTTCATTTCAATTTACAGGTATTCACTTTCTGAAAATTTTCTCCAATATATAAACCTAGCTATGTGGTCACCATCTCATTTTCTTTTCTCTCTTTTTAGAGGACGTTTTATTAACCCTTCTTATATGATGGATTTCTAGAAGGGTATTTTGAATTTTTAAATACATGATTAACAAAAAAATTATAAATTTTGAGAGAAATATTTATTTAAGGACTGTAGAATGTAACACAATGAGATTGTAAAAGAACACTATATTCGAAAGCTTACATGGTATAGAACACCGAGCTTAAATGATCTCCAAAATATTGTTATTTTTAAACGATCATTATAAAAAATATATTATGTTAGTGAGTGTGAATAATATTACCTATATTATGAAATAAATATAATTTTAATATTTAATACAGATTTAATTACTCTTAGTAAATGAACACATAATTTTTAGTAAGGTCATTTTATTCATCAAATAAATGTTTTATTCAAAAATAAATTATTAATTTGTTCTATGCATAAATAAACATACTTATGTTTTTAAATTTTTATATTATATATTTGAAAAAATTAACTTAATTTTTTGACTCATCATATCAAAATAATAATGGGGAATGTTTTGGGAAACTTTCTAAAAAAGTTGTTTTTTTGTTAAAAAGTGAAAATACAGTCTTTATGAAAAATCATAAAAATTATTAAATAATTATTATATTATCACTATTTATAATTTATTAAACCTTATTATCAATCAAAATTTATATATAAATTGAAATAATACATAATGTGTTATATTTAGAAACACATGCTTATCAATTTTGAAAACCATGATTTTAACCTAAAAAACTCCATTAATGAGTTATACAAGTAATATATTTAGAATTGATTTGTGTCAATTTTATAAATTGAATCATGAATAATGTATTCCATATTTAGAATCAATATGTCAAAATTTTGTTATAAGGTCATTTTAATTTTTATTTATAAAAATTTACAATGCTAAAAAAACATTTACCGCAGTATAGGTAAAATAATATAGTGAATTAAAATTAAATGGGGAAAGTATAAAATATATAAAAACGAAAACAAATAAATGGATGGTTGGTGTATTTATCAACCTTAACCAGAATTTTAAAAATTAATAATCAATCAATTTATTTCCAGATAATGTAAACTAAATGTGTTTGGCTTTAAATATATAATAATGATTACTTAGTAACTTAAAAACACACCTCTAAAAGTATAAATACCACCCTACCCCTCCTACTCACAAGACGTTAAGATCTTAATATATCTTCAAAAACATATTTTCCCCACTATAACCAAATATAATTTATTATATTATCTCCCAAATACCAATTCTATGTTCCTTAAGTTGTCCTTCAACGAGGTGATATTCGAGATGTAACTTTCTCAAACAACTTCTCGTAATTTATTTTCTTATTCTAATTTCTCCTCACCCATTTGAACCATACAATAATAATAACTCCATTATCATGTATATTTATTAATTTTATATTTCTTATGTAATATATTATATTTATCCTTTTTCTTATCTTCTCATATTTATATAATTGAAACCATTGTCCAAATTATGGAGTTTAACCCTCTCCTTGAATAATTATTTTGTTCATTTATCATTAAAACATTCAAGGATGGTCATAAAAGTAGTATTATAGTTAATTTAAATTTTAATAAGTATATTATATTCTATTTAAAGTTATATAAATAATATATTGACATTATATTAAAAAAAATAAAACTATTTTGTATGGTTGGAAAAGTCCTAAAAAACTATGTATTTATCATTAATGTTTTTTCTATTGAATCACCCTCATATTAGAAAATGACTTCGGGGGACATTTAAAACCATCCATGTTCATTTATACAAGTTTATTTCACTTAGTAAGTTTCATTTTCATTTTATAGGAATATCCATAACTATACACAAGTGAATCGACCAAGAAATCATGAAACAAACACACTTGAAACACTAAGAATAATAAAATCATATTAATGAAAATATGGTAAGATGTTATATAAGGGTCATATAAGGAATTATAAATATTAATATAATTTTTTAATAAATTAATAACATTATTCAAACCATTATACATGAGTTTTAATTATGAAAAAACAAAAGAAAGTTTGAGGGGAGGTTTTGTTGTCTCACTTTCACATCTATGATATATATTCCTTATTCACCACTTATTTATTGTTTGTGGAGTATATAATTACATTTTACATATAATATTAATATTATCATTATATTTATTTTATTAATTTTATTTTATGTTTTATTTGACAATTTTTAATTTTATGGGCTATACGATTTGACTGATAACAAAGTCGTAAGAGATTTCTTAACTCAATTTCATTTAGTTTGATTTAAAATATACTTCCTTGATTATGTCATAATAAGATTAATGGTGAAATGAAATTTGAATATATTATAATATTTTAAAAAAAAAATTATTTTTTTCTATTTAATACACATATTTTTTTAATATTATTAATGCTCACTTCAATAATGCCATATTTATAAGGGGTTTTCTTTTAAACAATTTCTTCTAATGTTTACCTAAAACTGTTATTTTTTTCCATAACCATGGTTTCTGTAATTATTTCCAAAAATTATATAATATTCTTCTATTATTATTTAAATTCACTTTTTTCTCATATTTTACTTTTTGAAAAATCGTTTCAAGTGTATATTTTTTCATCTTCTAAAAAAGGTTATTTGAGACTTTTCTTACAAAAAATACAGAAGGATGGTATTTTTAACTTATACAAAATGAGTTGATTTCCCCACCATCATGAAGGCTTAGTGATTTAAAAAATTCATTACATATTTTATAGGTTATTTGAAAATAAAGAATTTCCTTTTTTTCATTGGGAAACATTTAAAAAAAGTGATATTCAAAGTGAAAAATGGGATTTCCGAAAAAAACTGTCAGTGATATCATTATAGTTTTTTCATTTATGTCAACATAATATTTTTAATATTTTACATAATTGACTTTGATCTATTATGATAAAAAATTCCGTACATTATTAAATGGTTTGTGATTGGTTTGACTATGAATGTATTGATATTATATATGACTAGTTCTTCTAATATGGATTGTTATAAATTTTGTTAAGGCGAGGTGAATTGTTTGTATTATGTATCTATGCGAGGAATGAATTGGTATTAGTAAGTGACAGGAGGGTCCATCTATAAAACCTAGATGCATTGATAGGGATCATGAGACAAACCATATTGGTTTTTTCTATGTCATTAATCAGGTATATTAAGATGTCTTTACTGAGGCCTCGATGGTATGTTTGAGATGTTTGTAATTATTTATTCCAAAATTATGAGTTTAGTTGTTGATTTTCATGTGTTTATTAGATTTGTATAATATCCAAGGTTATTTTTTCTAGCTCATGTGATTATTTATATAGAATTATTTTACCATATTTTATTCCATCCATATTATGCACATATTATTGATTAAATGGAATGTGTCTTAGTTATTTACCTTTCCATAATTGTGATTTATTATTTATGACAGCTTATTCACTATAAATTCCCTTAATAAGAATCTAATCTCTACCATTTATTATGTTTTATTTTTTTCTAGGATTCTATGAATTTTATTATGATTGATATTCAGGGTTTATCTAGAATAATAATGGTGTTGTCAAAGGATTCTCTATGTTTTATATCATGTTTTCAACTAAAATATAGGTTTCATGTTAGAATCTACCTTCCCAAAAATACTCAACTGTTTAGTCCTTTGGGATGCAATTCATTTTATATTATGCTAATGTAATAAAGTAACATTTTAATATGGTTTACTAGGGTCAGGTTCATTACAACACATTCAATATGTGTTGGGGAACACATTATCTACTTTTGAAAGTTCACATGCATGAGCCATGACAGGGACATTGTACATGGGCATGGATAGTATACATGAGACTGAATATAGTAAATTGACATTGGATGAAAGTACATGCCATGTTCCAACCAACCATTACACATTTTGTATCCTAGTTTACACACCACGTATTTTAAGAAAGAAATTTTATGCAAAATAGAAACACATGAGCAGTGGTAAACTGAGATGAACATGTCGTGTTCCCCGTGGTGCATGACAGGTACTACTTAATGAGAATTTTGTATCCCTTGTTATTATTATACTAGGTATGGATTGATATTGGGTGTGTTCATTTTATTTGTATCATTGGGGGTGAATTCCTCTCATCTGTTGTTTTGAAGTGAGATTCCTCAGTCCTCCACTGAAAGAACCTAAGTGTGTCATGATTTCCATATTGGTCTAATCAGTATTAAAAACTAACAAAAACTCAAAATTGGAAGCTTAATTAATTAAAATATATTTTTTGTAAATCATTAGGTCAAAACCATAGAGATTATGGAAACAGTTATTTTAGGTTATCAAAATAATTTACCTAAATAAAAAGAGAATAATCAGATAAGGGGTTTCATAAATAGTTTTTATAAATAACGAATTGAAAGTGAAGAAGATTGTTTTGTTTGAAATCAGATTTATAAGCATTTTTACATTTTTTTTGTTTCATGTATTATGTGTAACTATATTTTTAACAACAAAATTTATTAATCCCTATTTGGAGTCATATTTTAGATGTGGTGGTTCCAATGGTTATGGTATCCCCTCCCCGATGTGGAAATCCCATGATTCCTTTTTTAGTAATTTAGCATTTTGATGAATTTATTTTATCTCAATACTGTATTTATACATGGTTTCCCTAAATACAACTATGGTGATGCATTAATTCTGGGTACCCATTTGAACAATTAGAAGGTTCCGTTCTGATTTATTAACCAATGGTCTTGATTAAATAGAAATAAATGGACTAGAATTGGATAAATAATTTATATAAAACTAAATACATGAATAAGAATTAGAATATATCAAATGGAAACTCCCCTCTTCAGAAACAATACACTAGAAAAATTTGGGTTTTACCAACACATCTTAATGATGAGAGAGTAATATAAAAATAATAAAATAAAATAAAACTAGAGAGAAAGTTTTGGAGGACTATACAATAGCACAACTTATCAACCAAGGATTTGTCCTCGGGAATATGTTTGTTGTAGCATCCTGAAACTCTATTTATAGACCCCTTCGAAGGTTCATTTATCATTTAATGGTGTCAATAAGTAAACCCTGGTGGTCATGTTGTCATAAAACAGGTTTTTAACACATGATATGTTGAATATGGTAATTGTTTGGGTTGTCCTAACACCTTTACAGAGTGTAAGTGTTTCACCATGTGTAAAATTGTATCATTTTTTAATGTTTATGTGGCCTAAAATCCTCTCTAGATATTTTTTGGTGGTTTCACAGTCTTAGCATTTGTGTCACGTTGTGACACATGCTGTCATCACCCAGAATGGTATTTATTCACTTCTTGCTCTATATTTTCATCATGTCATGTAATTTTTTATTTTATGTAATGTTTATATGACGTGTAATGTCAATTTATATCTCCAAAAGCCTTTTTTGACATTTATTTGTTTTGTGGCCCAAAAGGGTACCATGATCATCCATAATCATGAAAAACATTTTTTTCATTGAATTATTGGTTTCTTTTCCTTATTTTTTCCATTTTTCCATAAGATATAACATCCATCCAAATAATAATTATATCATTACATAAATAGGAAATAATTAATAATATAAACCAAAAATTGAAGTATGTTAATGCAAAAATTTATTCATAAATGGGATTATGATCCCCCCCACACTTAAATTTTGACTTTTCCTCATGGATGGAATCTTAACAAACTAAAAAGGATGTTCATATTACCACTCTTTAATTCAATATCAATATAAGTGTTATATTACATGTGAAATAAAAATTTTGTGTATTATTTAAGAAAATTAATCAATGCCTCACTTTAAAAGAAACAAATCAATCAGTTATTTTAATTTTTTTCTTCATAAATAGTCAATCATTTTCATTCGTCCATTTTTATTTTTAAATTACTTATTAATAAGAATTCTATATTCAATTTTCCTCAATTTGAATTTTTTTTGAAACATCAAGGTAAAAATGCATGTAGATTTAGGCACATACATCGAATCATGATCCTTACAATAGGATTGAAATTAATCTACTTCCACAATTTTGTAGAGAAAAAATCACAATTAACCATGATAGATCCTCAATTTATCATCAACTGACTCTGAGGATTAGGGAATTCTGGTAAATGATTTTAAATACGCAAATCTCATAATGAAGGATATATCTAAGGTGTTTTTCATGATAGTCAAAAATAGATCAATAATGTTTCCTATCTCCCCTGTTTCTCAAATAATGATTATAAAGAAATGAAATCAAATAAATGAAACAACTTGTATAATTTTTTTCATTATATTTTTCTCTATTTTTTAAAAATGTGTTCTAGGGAAAAATCTCACATCCCCCAACCACCACTAAATGATATCCTCAATAAAATATTTTTAATAATTATGGCAATATCACCAGTCATGAAATGTTTATTTTTAAATTTCCCATGACAGAACGCATTTTTTTAATTTTTTTTAAAAAGGGTATGTAAGAAATAAAATGTTTGTTCCTTCCCAAAATCCTATCCAAATTCCTCAAACACACTTATCAAAAACAAAGTATATATACCTTATACTAGTCACCATATCCCCTATATAAAAATTTTATAATCATGGAAATTACTATATCATAGTGTGAAATGATAAAATGGGATTTCAATATGGATATTCCTTAACAAGGATGTTGAGTGATTTTGTAAGCCTAAAGTATGATTAATTTATTGTGGGTCACATGATAAAGGCAAAGAATTGTCCTCTATTATAATTAATGTGAATTTTATGAAATCACTACTCTGAAAATATGTAAGGAATATTCTAGAAGATAACATTCACATTTCTCGCAAGAAATATACAAATGAAATAAATAGGATGTTTTAAGATCATAGGATATCTCATGTATGAGAATGAAGGGTTAGGACAATCACTAATGAAAATTTATACGATTAATTAAATACTTTTGTTAAAATATATGAAATTAAAATCATGGAAAAATATCATAAACCTTTCATTTACTAAGTTTGACATACTCTCATAAATCATGACTCTATTAATCCTAATCCAAATTCTTAAATATTATAGTTTATTTCCCCATTTTCTTATTCAAATTTACTTACATATAAATTTAAAATCATGGCATGAAATGTATCCTAGGAAGTTTTATATCTCCTAGTTTTGTTGACTAAATCAATAATCAAATGTGGGTAGGAAATTGGATGTTAACATCTATAAAACAATTGATTTTTTGGAATACATTTAAAAAATGTAGAATTAAGATTCTCAATTAATTCTTTAATGAAATTCCATGATCGGCTTCAGAGTTTCTTCTAAATTATAATTCTTCATGTGTATTTGTTTCAGGACAAATATTCCTGGGTTTTAAAGATGTGCATGATGTTTAAAATGTGTAATAGCCATGAAACTACTTTGTATACTTCTTATTATTTATTTTATTCTAGGGTATTTTTGGTCTTGCAAGCATAACAATACACAATTGAATTTATATTCCATAATCAATAAACATTCAATGATTTTTGAGAGAGTGAATGTGTGACTCAAAAATTAATAAATATATATAGTAAAATTTCAAAAAAAAAATCAGGTTTCCTTCCAAAAATCCTTTTGTTTGACATAATTGGATATACCTTACAACATTTATCTTCATCTCACATGATGGATGATTTTGAAATATTTTACCTGGTTCGGTTCCATATATGGTCTAAGTTTTGACCAACCCATATAGGTCGGCCCCTTTCCTTGTTTTATAAATACTTAACTCGTCCTAATGGTAGCACTTTCCTGATTTCAATAATGTTGATCCACTATTTATTCCTCAATCATAATTAACTAAATTGATGTTCATGTACCATCCATATATGTTGTTCCTTTTAAACCTTAAGGGTGTTGGTCGCACCCCTAGTGCTAGTGGTCTAAAATTATATCCTTTCATTCTTCTTCTCAGTACTTTTATTATTAGTATCTTCTAACCCAACATCAACTAACTCATTCAATTATTTAATATTAGAAATACTCTACTCACTAGATAGTTTATTTTCTCCAAAAATGTTTTCTTCCCTCACATAATATTTCTCCATCACTCGGTGGATATTGAACCATAAATTTTTTAATATAACTCTCTGGTAGATCTCTCCACTTAGCACGTTAATCAGTTCTTGCCCATTGGAAAAAAATGGTCTCCCCAGACTGAGTAGAATCTTCTCCTCTTAGATTTATATAAATAAGAACTCAACTTGGATGTATAATTTTTGTACATTGATCAAAATACCTTTGATAACCTGTTAGGTGTACTTAACCATTGAGTGTTCTAATAGCTATCAAACTATATTGGGATTCATTATATCCATTCATATTCACTTTTAAGTGTTGTATGATTTTATTTTAACACTCTCACCTAAGTCACATTATTTTTTTAATAATTTATTAGCTCTGATAAATATAGGAATCAAACTTATACATGTATATTGATACTTTTTATGTAGATCATTTGATCTAACTTCCAAAACATTATCATGTGAGTGTAATTGGGCCAATTTACTCCAAATTCAACTTATTGATCACCAAATCTTTCATGAATTCATCAATGGTCAGCATGTTCACAAGTGCATCTACAAAAGGAATATTAATATAATATTTTTTAAAGTGTTCAATAAACTAATACGTTTCCATGTATATCTTATCTTGAACTATTTGTTCTAGAAAATGTAGTCTCATATATAATTATGGTGGTTCTTCTAACTCATCTTATTCAACTACTTTTTCATCAATATTTTCCATATCTACAAGATTTTTTTCTTATGATTTTTTTAGTTTGGAATGATCCTAAGTGACATTTCCATGAATTTCAAGTATTCAAGTGGGTGATATTATGAGAATACAAGTAGTAATTCTCTTTTCATGTGTCTAAGTTCCTTAAAATTTTATCCCAAATTGAATTTTAGGTTTAGGAGTGCCTCACACTGATCCCTTGATTCCTAATTCTACTACATTATTGATTCACTATAATATTTTGGATAATCCATAATATATTTGATTGTATCCCCAATGGATGTAATGGAAGTATCCAATTTATCCGTTATTTTGTAGACCTATCTTGGGAGAGAAGGTACTTGGTCTTCTAGGAATCCCATTTTTCTCTTATTGTGTTCTTTGTTATAGTTTTTTTATGTCCCCCAACTCTAAAAAATATTCCAATGACTATAATCATCATACTTGACTTCTTCTATATACGTACCATGGGGTTGTTGTTTTTATTCAATCATTATGTCCATCTCTCTAGTTGTGGATTCTATCTTCACCCATCGATTTGTTGATTTTTACCATTGGGATTCCTCTTCACTGAATCTCATCTCCTTGCTACGGTAATCTATTTCCTTTCATTTCATACAGTAAGATGTAACTTCCCTCCTTTGATTTCTTCATTATTTATCCACCTAATATAGTGAATAGAATCTACATATTTCCATGAAAATGTCTCTTATATAAAGTTTGAATTAGTATTCATGGTTCAATACCTTGATGGGGGACATTTATAGAAATATCTTTCTATCATTCCAAAATAGTGTAGAGATATTCATCTTTGAATTGACTAAATTTCAGAATGCTTACTCATATATCCATTTATTTTGATAGTGGGAAGAATTTGGTGAGAAATCTAATTTCCATATCACCCCATACAATTATGGAATGTGAAAGAAGGAATTGGATCCATTGTTTATCTCTATCTTATAGTGAAAATCAAAATAGATGCATCCTTACTATGTCACATGAAACATTATGAAATTGGATGGTAATTTAGAGCTCTAGAAATCTTCCAAGAAGCATGTTCATATCTTTATACGGTAATCTATTTAATTGAACACTATTCAAGGTCATCTAGATGATTGATGTTTTGAAGAAAACGTGATTTGTTTTCATGAGTGGTTCTAGGATGATTGGTTTCAATACCGTGTTAAATGGACTCCCATATTTAGTGAGAATATATATCCCTAGATCAATTTGAATAAATCCTTTAGCAGCTAGATGTTTCCTTTTTTCCTTCCATGGTTTCATCTACACTCTTCTTTGTAATGTTTTTCTCAAATTTGGGATCGAATCCCAAGATCTCTTTTCCATTTTTACAGGTATTGTGGTCTTGTTTTAATAATTTAAAATATTGAAATCCATATCATGAACATGCCCATTGTAAAAAAGATAAATTGAAATAAATTAGTAAAATTAAAATTATCAAAAACACCAATTATAAATCATCCCTAGTAATTGAACTAGTTTTTTAGGGACCTATGTGCATTGTTATTTACCTATATGTATAATATAAAAACAAAATTTTAAAAAACTAAAAATAATCTCATTAATTAATTAAAATATAGTGTTGATAATGTTCAATATTGAACACACAATGTTTGTGAAATTAGATAATATATATTTTTCAATATAATTGATTTAAATAATGAGATAATAATCATATTAGGGGTTTCAAAATAGTTATCATAAAGTATGAATTGAAATAAATATGATTGGTTTGTTTGAAATTATATTTATATGAGGGTTAGGGTTTTGTAGTTTCATGGTTTTAAGGCAATTGGATTTTTAACAATCAAAACTTTTAATACATTTTTGGCATTTGATTCAATATGAGGTGGATTATTGGGTCATGGTGTCCCCTCCTCAACTTGTAAATCTCATATTTCCCTTGGTCTACTACCATAGGGTTTTTCCAAGTTGAGCTTATCTCAATACGAAATTTAAACCTGGTTACCCTAAATTTGAAAATGGTCTTGCATTATTTCAGGGTACCTAGTTGATAGTTCAATAGTATCCTTCTAGATTTATTAACCAATTTTTGTGATTAAATAATAATAAATGGATTGAAATTGAATAAATAAATTCTAGCAAACCAAATACATGAATAAGAAAAATAAATAACTCTAGAGGAATCTACCTGGTTCAGAAACATTACCCTATAATAATGAATATTTCCCCCATATCCTAGTAATGGGAGAGTACAAAATAAGGAAATAAATAAAAGGAAACATAAAATAAAACTGGATAGAAAACGGTGGAGGACCCTGTAGTAGGGAAGCTTCTTTCCCTAGAATTTTTTCTCCAGAATATATTGGTATTAGTAATCCATCACTCTATTTATAGACTCCCTTTGGGATCGTGCAGTATTTAATGGTTCTAAAATGTTTCCCAGGGTGGTCATAGGGTCACAAAACTAGCCTTCGCCACCGGATACATCTAATCCATCAATTTTTGGGTAATCTTAACGCATTCGCATCTCGTATGTGTTTCACCACTTGTAAAATTTTCATATCATGTAATGTTTATAGGGCATGAAATCCACTTTATCTATTTTTTAGAATCTTCATAATGTTACTATATGTGCCAGACCATCACACATGTTATCATCATCCAGAATGATTTTTCTTCACTTTAAAGTCCTAATTTTCTTTTCTTCTTGTTATATTTTCTCATCATGTAGTGTTTAAAAAACATATAAAGTCAATTTCTTGATTTAGAAGCCTATTTTTTCAGTTCATTAGTTTTTTGACCTGGAAGTGTTCCATTATCATCAATAACCAAAGAATCCCTTATTTTCATGGAAATCATGGTCAATTTTTCCTTCCATTGATTATTTCCCACAAAATATAACATCCACAAAATATGAACTATAACAATAAATAAAACGTAAATTATTAATTATTTTTACCATAAAATTTATTTATTTTAATGGTAAAAATTATGTTGGAAATGGGATTATCATCCACCATGAGGGTTCAATTTGGAATCTTGTTGAGAGCATTAGATATGAGATCCTCTTAGTATAATAGAGAAGGAATATCTCTAGGAAGATTAGGTGCTGTATTCTCTTTCCTATTAAGGTCTACCATATGTAGAGTCTAGAATCATGTGGCCAATGTACTAGTGTGTTTTATCCCCTACCTCTTGGGTTATTCAAGTTAGGGTCAGGCATCCCCAATTGTCCTTGGGTGCCATTGTCTATATGTGTATCAACATGTGTTTTCCTTCAGGGAGTGTTGGTCTGATCAAGTGAGTATCTTTGATTGTCCCTCTCAGGTTATTTCATAATTCTTCATTGTTAGGCCCAATGATTATTTCCTCTCATACGAGTATCATCTATATAGCAAGACCCAATGAGTGTGTTCTCTTTGGAGGTTGTTATCTTATGTGACTATAGTATAATACTATGTCGGTAGAGGATGTGTCCTCACCTTGAGACATGGTTCCAACGTTTGAGTATATCTGGGTTACTATCAATCATTTTATTGTCTCATTTCTACACTAGAATTCCTTCATGGTGATGAGCATACTACTCTCTTTGATGATTTTTTTGGTGACATTGTGGTGTCATATTGTGTAAGTTTACACTCACCCAGACATGTTCTCCTTTCAAACATGTCATGTATTATGTTGATAGTTTTTTTAAAGTAATACTAGGTTGTCTTGGATCATGTAGATATTATTTTTTTCTTGATAGAACATTGATAAATACATGTGTTTCTTTTGGGTAGCTTCCCCCTTTATTATCAGCAGGCTTTGTTCATTTTCAGTTTTAGTGGGCATGTATTTCTTCCATTCCATTTTTTCTACACTAATTTTTTTACTCTTATATTTTATTGATGTTATGCATGAATTTATAGTATTATTTTTTATCATTTATACATTATACTATATTATAGATAAGTGTTCTCGTGTATAGGTACTTTAGTTTAAGGCATCCCATGTGTGTGATATACCAACTATGTGGTAGTCTCCATACCCTAGTCTTTTATAAGTGACTTTATGGTTTGATTATTTTCTTACCAATGGCTATGTGGGACCCAGTCTATAGGGTCATGATATATTGGTATCAAAGAGGTTAATCTTAGGAAATGTGTTTCAAGATTTTTTAGCAATGATGTTTGGTTTGGGAAATAGGTAAAAGTGTTAAAGTGTCTCAAGTTTATCTCTTGAGCTACGGAATATATTATTTGTGTAGTATATGATGTATCCATTCATCATAACATTGATAAAATTCTTGTTGACATAGTAAAAATGGGGACTAGTTTTAGGGGAAAACATATTATATGTTTCATATTGGAATGGATTGTGGTATCCATGTCCTTCATTATACAACTCCCCATATATTCTCTTTTGATCATGGTGTGTCTTGGAATGTCATGAATGATACATGATGACAACTACCATGTATTTCATAAACTGATCATAGTGATTATCTTCTAGAATAAAAGGATTGAGTTTATGTACTTGTACTAGTGTTGATTCATCAAGGTGGATTCTGATTGATGTATCCTACCAAAGAGCAGCATGTTGACCCACCTCTAGTGGTTTAGGTGGATTCAATTTACAAGTATGAGAAGTTGTAACATCCCATCCTGGGTTGCACACACTAGTGACCTGATTTGGTTCGTTACATGAACTCAGTCATGCCTCCCCGTATGCAGGTGGATACCAACTATAAACCTCTTGCATATGGTGAGGTGCGACTGATGTCATGTAACCAACCAACTTTGGGCATCAGTGTGTGGCACACAGCTCATGATGTTACAATGTGTAATTATAGATTATTTTATTTTCATTCCAGTTTTCTCACTATTTGAAAATGTTACACAGGAGAATAGGATGTGTCGGGCCTTGGTCATGAGCTCGTGCATGGGAGTATCTAACCCATATGTGGGGGAAAACCCACGTACCTAGTATGTGATTGTTTTTATTGATGTTTCTTTATAGTTTGATTTTATTTTATGTTGGATGATGTACTTTTTTGTGGTATAACTGTTTTTCTAAGATATTTCTTATTGCTTGGTATGGAATGGGAGTTGAGAATACATGCATTATTCTTGGAACATAGGATTTTATGTATCACACATCATTTTAGGGATTCATAGAGAAGCTGGATTTGGGTAATTTGTTAAAATTTAATGATTTTCCTTGTTTGAATAATTTAATATAAAAATGTTTATAATATCAAATTAAAAGATGTAAATTATACTAAATGTGGTAAATTAAAATGGATAAATTCGAATCTAATGGGGAAATTTGAAACATGAATGTGTTCACCCTATGTTATAGATGATCCAAGTGAGGGATGGTTAGGGGTAGTGATAGTTCCTCAGTTTTGATCATGTGTAAACGTATAAGGTATGACATGTTATGTGCTTGTGTTAATCCTTCTTACATTAATTTTTTAATGATTTGTTATGTTTTTATAGATGTGTGTCTGTCATTATAGAGATATGACTCCCTAAAGATTATCATGGATATGAATAAAAGTGGACAAGGCTGGAAATGTTCCTCTGGGAATGGAACCAGAAGATCTGATAGTCCAAGGTAAAGGATTTGGAGAAAATTGTTTTGAGAAATTTTCTTTATTTATATAGTTTAGGAAGGATACCAAGGATGGATTTTGTGGAATATGGCTTAGATAATATGAGACTTCCCATTGAAGCACCCTCCAACATTCACCGGAGAGGGTGGTCCTGAGGTAGATTAGTTTTGGATTGAGTCATTCCAGATAATACGTAACCATTTAGAGTCTCCTATATAGATGAGAGTTATGTTGGGTACTTCTATGAAATGATGTTGAGTGATGAGTTGTTTGGACATTCAGATACGGGGTGACTGGTAAAACAATTTGATGTGGAAGGGATTTCATGAGAAGTTCCAGGAACACTTTTACCCTAATATGCATGGGAAGTAGAGGGAACATGAGTTTATGTGATTTAACCAAGGGGGTATGTCCATGATGTACAATGGTTTTCATTTCATGGATTTATAGTGATTTTTTCTATCATTCTCATGTGATTGGGACACTATGTCAAACCGTTTTTAGGATGGTATTAAATCTGATATTATGTACCATGTTAACATAGTTTGGTTGAAGAAGTATTATGAGGTGGTAAATTAGGATCTCATTTATTAGGGTAACAAAAAGTAGGATTCTAGTGGAATGTGTGTGGTTTCCACTTAATGAAGATGATGTACTTCTTACAATAGTAGGAAATGTCAATATGAGAATTTAAACCTGGGAGATAGAAAATAGAGTGTCTAGATAGAAGGATCATTTACTCATATCAATAACCGAATATACATTGAAAAAGTTGATGGGTTAGGTCACTATCTTAATTGGTGTTCAAAAACACTAGTGGCGTGTTGAGCCTATATTGGGATAGGTCACATGTAGAGGTATTATAGGAACCCTTGACTGATGTGTAATTATAGACGACCTAGGTATATTCTATGTGCCAAAATGGGATCTTCTTCCCCATATCATTATGGAATTTTGAGTTCTTATGGACATGTCAGTTGAGGTAGTGAAAATTGTATGATAGGGCAAGAGCGCCCACTTTATCCTGGTGGTGATACTCAAGGGACTCTGACTACAACACATGTAGCAATGTCAAAATAGATGTATGAAATTAAGTGTATTCTTTTGAATAGTTAGGATTGGCCATTAATAGTCATAGGTATTATTATTGTGCCTTTTATGCTTTCTAGTGCCTAATCTGATACAAACTCTTCACATTATTTTATATCTCAAAAACATTTGAATAATTTTATTTTGGTGGTGTATTTCATGAGTGGGGTTATGATGATCAAATCACCATTTTGAGTATGTCTAGGGACAAATTTCTACACAAGAGGTGTTCACCCTAGGTTGGGGAGTATCATTTTCATTTTTATATATAAATAATTGACAAGTCGGGCTTTGACTTGGTTTTGGGTATAGACCGGTTGGTATAATATTGAGCCAAAATTTATTTTTACCATAATAGAGAAAACTTTATGTCACTATAGTGTAACAGCTATGTTCATCGTGGAGAGAGGAATATTCAAGAAGGTTTTGTAGGGAAAGTTTATCAGAAACTATGTGGACTAGCTTCTGAAGCTTTAAGTATTTTTCTAGATTATGGGGGTGTGTAGCATGATTTCATTACACCTATAAATTACTAGTTTCAATACTTGTTTCCTAAGTAATTCTCAATGCTTCCAGCTAAGAGGAATGTTGAGTTTAATAGTGATCTTATGCATGGATATGAGATAGTTTCTATTCCAATCTATATAATGGCACCAACAAAACATCATGTTCTCAATATTTCGCTTGAAGAGTTGATGGATAAAGGAATTATCCATCCGAGTAATGTAACCATGGTGTTCTCCAGTCTGTTTTGCTAAGAAGGTAGACAATACCATGAATTTGTTTGTTGATTAACAGAATTTGAACTATATGATATTGAAGAATATATATTATCACCTACAAATTGATGAACTCTTTGACTCGTTGAAGGTTGGTCATACTGACGCCTTGGTTTCTTGGACCGTTATAGATTATGGTGAGAATCCGGTAAGTGGTATACCGATCATCTATTCCAAATAAGTATAGTGTTATGAAAAATGTTTTTATTACGTCACATGTTTGATATTATTTCCCTAGCACATAGCTTGTAAAGAACTTTGATGATGTTGATCTTGGGGATGATGTGTCCTCTGATGAGTATAAAATCCATTTCGTGGATCGTAGTGAGAAACTGTTTTGGGGAAAGATCATTTCAATAGTTTGAGTATTATGGAATCATGGCCTTATTCATAAGAAAAAATGGGAGAGGGAAGAAGATATGTGTCCTTAGTGGCCCTACTGTTTTACCTCTTAATCATATTTATTTTTTTAAGTATATCTCACAAAAAAGCTGTTATAAGGTGGGGAGATTGTAAGATCCCTAACTTTATAGAGATTCATCATTCTTGTTTTCAAGTACCCTTTTACCATTTTTTGGTTATACCTTGGTTGTGTTTATATTTTCGGTTTTTTCAAGTGAAATTGGATATATTTGGAAGCCCATGGAGATAATAATTGTTGGAAAACAGTTAGGGAAAATCGTGTAGTTTTTCCCAGGAAACTGGGCACCCCAATTTGGAGGCACAGGAGGTGGCACACAATTAGGGCATGTTTTGGAAAAAACTGTACAGCCTCCCTCCCCAAATAATGAACCCTCAAATAGAGGGTATTTTCATGTGGGATACATAGTTTTTCAAATCATGATATACTTATGATAAATCGTTTGACCACTAAGTAGAGGGAAATTAGCAAGGGACATTGTTTGGAAATTCATGCACCTCCACCCAAGAAAACCATGCATACTAGATATAATTCCTCAAAGTTTTTTCATAAAATCCAAACAATCCCCATGTATTAACCACTATACACCCCATCTCATCCCTAAACTCATTCTTTTATTTTCAGATACTCTTAGTAGGACTCCATGGATCCACAAATCTATTTCTTGGTGAATCAAATATCCAACCAAAGGATCATCTCCTTCACCGTAAGTTTTTTCTTCCTTTATTGGTTATCTATTTATGTTACATCTATTTATTGAATGAATAGGTATGAGTTTTCATCCATTTAAGGTTCTTCATATTTATCTTTTGAGGGATCTTAATCTTGGGTATAGATCATATATCTTCCATAGTTTTTTGATTTCGGTCTTTCCCCATAAAATTTTGTATTTATCTTTTCTGAACATTCATCAATGATCCTGAGGTAGGTGGTATAATTGAAAAATCTCATAGTCATGATTATAATTGTGAATAAAAAAGTGTTCAATTAAACTTTCCATGTTTGGATACTGCATTATAAATTGAATTAATTAATTTATTACCCATGTGGTTATGAGATCGGTCCAACATGTGATTATGAAAATCCTCCAACATGTAATTATGAAATTTGATAAAAATGGGATTATGAAAATTATTGATGAATGGTTTATTAAATTGATAGTTACACCGAGGATATGTAGATAAAATTGCAATGATGATTTATAAATTATGGAAGGTTAATGAATAAAATTATAAATGTGTGGTTAATGTGGAACCATGTGATGTGATATTTTCAATGATTTATAAGATGGGGAATGTTTTTCCTAATACCAATGGGGTTCTCGACTATCGTTCTAGGTCCCCATAATATATATGTATAGTATGTCATCCCTGAGTTGTTGGATAGGGTTACTACTCCAAATACCCATGGGTTTCTAGACTATTGTTCGAGACCCCCATTGGTTGAATGTGAAATTGAGAATAAATTAATAATAGAAACCCGTGATGAAATGAAATTTTTAATCCCTTATGAATGGTTCATAATTCGACATAAAAAAAAGGTATTCTTTGTTCTCGGGACATCGTGAACATGGGTATTTATGTGGTTAATTAAAGACTAATTTAGCATGAGAATATTTATTTTATACATTCACATTATTATTTACACAACTTTATACACTATTATAGACTAGATAATGTTTTAGAGGACATTGGTGGTGTCCTACTAAGATGTATCCACACCCAACTTAGGCTACCTAATCAATACCTGAAAAGACTTCATGTTTTTAAAACAAAATATGGTTAAGAACTATATGTTAGATGGATGAGTTTGGGATGGATCATGGATGAGTGAACCATATGTGATTTCAAGACCCACTTGGAGAATTTTTAGTGCGTCCTTAATTTTTGTTTTTCAATTGAAACATGACACTTATATGAAATGATTTTTCTAATATTTTAGTTATTTTCATTTATCCACATTTTGGGATTATCATGTGATGTTGGTGTTTATTTTTTATGTATTAATCTGGTTATAATTTATTATCATTTCACTATTTTTTGTATATTTCAGTTGTTGTGGTGATTTTGTAAAGAGGTATAGTCTCCCTTCATTACATATTATACCCTCATTGTGAGTAAAGATCCTATGGACGTACCAAATGATGATGAAATATTGTTTTGTGTTCATTGAATGTTTTAGAAATTTAGATCTTCTAGGTTTCCTAGTGATCCATATCCCCTTCTCGAGTGGTAGATGACTGGAAACATCATTTGGTGTTCAGTTTTATTCATGGTTAGGACCCCTATTTAGGCTGGTCCTAGTGATGAGACCTCTCTATGGTGACAATGGAAATCAATAATGTCATGGTCACTCATCCATGTCTGGGATTATCAGGTGATGTTGGTCTTTTTTGGCCAAATATTATTCTGGTTATTGTTATTATGATTTTACTAATATTTATTGATTTATGGTGTTTTTTTTCTTTGATAAAGAGGGTATATTCTCCCTACAATACATATTAGACACTCCCTTCTAGTTGGTAGTCTCTAACAGTAACAAAATATGACTAAATGTTTTTGTGTGTGCATTTCTTGTTTTATAGATTGAGATCTCCCAAGTTCCTTAGTGAGACAGGTCCCCTTCTTGAGTGGTAGAGGACTGGAAAAAGCCTTTGGTGCAAGTATTAGGCTTGTTTAAAATCCCTCTTAATGGTGGTACTGGTGGTGAGAAATTTCGAAAGTGACATAGGGAATCAGTAAATCCTTGTGATAGTGATTTTTTATGTGGCTATGGTCATGAAATGAAGAGTGACACTTGTCCTACCAAGAAAAATTCTTGTTTTGTAGTATAAAAACATGCAAGTGAGTTAGTTCCATACAAATAAGAGAGTGTCGATGTTTGGGAAATGAGTTACCTTAACTTGCATTATTTTTTTTTCTATGATAAGGTTTGGGAGTGATCTATGGTTGTGGAGAATATGTAGGTATTGGGATGGATAGATTCATGAATTTGGAGATTATAGCTCTGAGGTTTTGAGTTTGGTTTGATGTATGAAATATATCTTTATTACTAATTTATAATTTTATCATATATTCATAGTCCACATATATCCTTGAATGTATCCAATACTTTATATATAGTTATGCTACTATGGTTTTTTAATGAGCCTTATGTCAAAGGGTCCAGTAGAGGAGGTTCAGTGATCACATACTTCTACAAAATGTTTGATCTTACTCAAGGGTGAGATATATCCTCATGTTGATTTTTTTAGTGGTGATGAGTCCCTACGATGTTTCCATTAGTATGGATTATTTTCCTACAATCTATGATACAATAACTATTACCTTCATCATTTTTATTATACATGAGATAGTGGTATTGAATTTCCATCATTAGTGAAAGAAATCCTAGAAATAGTAGGACGCGCTCATGTCCAGGACTATATATTAGGCTTATTTTCAGTTAGATAGTATAACTGTTAGATAGGAAAATAATATGAGATATAATTATTATATGTTGTTGGGGGAGTATGACGGTGTCTTCATTGATGATGTACTATACATACCTCTACATAAAAAATTTCGCTTCTACATAGACCCACACCATAGGATGGACGGATATCTATGCTTGTATGAAAGATGACCCTTTGTAGTTGTTAGAGTTGTATGTGTGGTTGGAGAATCTATAGAGTATGGGGCTTTGTTAGATATAGTTTTTTACCATGGAAATACCCAGAGTTGTTCATCATGAGGGATATGAGATTGAGGTCAGTCATTGAAGAATATTTCCTAAACTAGGTGATGTTTAAGAATGATTGTCCACCCCCATGAATCAATGACTAGTTTGACCATTAATTATCACTGAAGTGATTCTCATTGTTTGAACATTTGATTGGGTATTACAATATTCAGGTGTGTGGGGAGGAAATACTAACGGTAGCTTTCAAGATCATCTACGGTTTCTTTTTGTTCTTGGTTATACCCTTTTTTGTATTGAATTCTTCAGCGTTCTTTGAATGTCTTAAGAGCCAAATCATTTGACCATTGTTAGATAGGTTTTTAGTAGTCATTGTCTATGTAATAATTTCATACTCTACGCCAGTTGTGGAGAATAGGGGATAATTGATGATTTCTATGAACATGTAATGAGAGTACCTCTTTTATAAGAATCTGACATATCATTGGTTCTAAATTTTGGAAGTACACTTATTTGGATATCTCTTC